>CM054057.1:123923876-124523876 GCA_028641055.1 Alopecurus myosuroides
ACCAGACTACCATCGTGTAATAAGGCGCCTAAATTGTAATAAATTTCAGAACAGAAGCGATCGATGAACAGCAACGAGTGCACTCGGAAGTTGAGATCATAACTAGTTGACTATCCGATAGCAAGCCGAAGTCGGGATTAAGGACGGCGCCTTTATAATAGCAACGGCAGAGGATAAAGTAAACTTTCGCCTCAACCCAACAGATCTACAATGGCTAGCCAGGAACAACCAAACTGGTCGGATCTCCCTTCTGATCTGGTGGAGCTCATTGCTCACAAGTGTCGCGACGCCGTCGTCGGGCTCGCCGCGTTCCGCTCCGTGTGCCGGACATGGCGCGCCGCGGTGAGGCCAGCGCCACAACTCCTGGTTCCTGCGCCTCCCCGTGCCGGTTCAGACTCGGAGCACGCCCTCGTCTTCCCCTTATCGAGCGGCTGGTCTGTCATCGTCGATGCCCGCGACACGTCCTGCCACCTGTCGCACCTGGCCACCGGCACGACGGCCACACTGCCCAAGATCATAGCCATCTCCGACGGCCGCGACATCACGCATCGAGAGTACGTCCACTACACCGACGACGAAAGCGCGCGCGGTTGCCGCTGGGGTCCGCGGGACAAGATCCGGGCCCTCTTTCTGCCCTGCATTTGGATCTTCAGAAGATACATCGATTTCGCAGATTCCTTAGAGCATGTCTAACAGACCCCCTAAATGGCCCAAACCCGTATAATAACCGCTGATATACGGGTTTGGGCTCTACCCGGCCATCTAGCAGACCCCCTAAATCGGACACCCCGGACGAAATTTTACAAGTTTCGGTAGGGGGCGGCCCGTCGACCCCTACATGTGCGGGTCGGAAGGAGATGTACAGGGCCAACCCTCTACCTCGTGCGAGCTAGGGCGCGCTGAAGTTTCAGGTGCGAATCCCATTTTCCTCCGCCCCGCCGCCAGCCGCCGTCGCGTAGATCCGGTCGCCTCCGAGCCGCCACACATCCGCCGGACCCCGCCGCACCCCCGCCGCACCCCCGCCGGACCCCCAGCGGACCTCGGCGCCCCTCGACTCGCCGCGCCGCGTGCATCTCCGCCGCCTCCCCACGGTGAGTACTCGCCGTGCCGCGTTCCTCTTCGATTTCACCGTTCCGCGGGGGCCTGATCTCTGCTTCACCGTCGTAGATGTCTGCGGACGCGACTATGGATGATGTGGAGCATTCCGATGATTCGTTGAGCTGGTCATCGGGGGATTCGGACCTCGACGAGCTGCTGAGCGACGATGACATGGAGATGATGCAGTACATCTTCCGCATCAAGGACCTCGAAGACCGCGCGAAGCTGCTAGATCAGAGAAGGGGTTCCACGATGAGCCGCATATGTATCCCGCGGAACAGCGCGCTCGGCCACGAACAGCTGTGGCAAGATTATTTTGCCGAGGTACCTACCTATCCCCCCGTCTCTTCCGTAGGAGATATCGCATGCGTAGGAGTTTGTTCACCAAAATCGTGAAAGACTGTGAAGCAAATTCCGATTATTTCAAGCAACGGAGAAATGCCGCCCAAGTCATGGGATTTAGCCCATATCAGAAAATATCAGCTGCCATGAGGGTGATTGCATATGGTATCCCTGCGGACTATACTGACGAGTACCTTCGCATTGGGGTACAAACAACCACTGATTGTGTGCGTATGTTTGCCAAGATGGTGATCAAGTTGTATAGCGAGACGTATCTCCGAGCTCCAAATGAGGATGATACAAAGAGACTCATGGAGATGAATGAAAAGAGAGGGTGGCCTGGGATGCTTGGTAGTCTAGATTGTATGCATTGGACATGGAAAAATTGTCCAAAAGCATGGCATGGAATGTATTGTGGAAAAAGCAGTGATGCTACCATTGTGCTTGAAGCTGTGGCATCCCAAGATTTGTGGATTTGGCATGCATACTTTGGACTACCGGGGACACTCAATGACATTAATGTCTTGAATAAATCCCATTTATTTAAAAGAATAATTAGGGGTGATGCACCACCTTGCAACTACAAAGTTATGAACAATGAGTACATCATGGGGTACTATCTCACAGATGGTATTTACCCTGACTATGCAACTCTTGTGAAGGCAATTAAAGAGAGAAAGGATAGGCCTTTGATAAGAAAAGAAGCAAAGTTCACAAGAGAACAAGAGTCTGCTCGCAAAGATATTGAGAGAGCTTTTGGTGTTTTGCAAGCAAGGTTTGCCATTTTTCGGGGTCCTGCACGGTTTTGGGACAAGGAGACTCTTGTCGACATCATGACATGTTGTGTGATTCTTCACAACATGATCATCGAAGATGAGAGGGGGTTAAGATTGCCATGTTTCTATGATAATGTTGGCACCCGAGTGGTGCCCGAGAGAAACCCTGATCGGCTTGAAGCTTTTCTTGCAGGGCATCGCGGCATTGAATGTGCTGAGACTCATCACCAGCTCACTCAAGATCTGATCGATCACCACTGGCAGTTGCATGGCCAATGATTCATTTTCTCTTCTTCTATGTGTGAAACATTGATTGGCAGTTCGGAAAACATTTTATTTGTGTGAAACATTGATTGTAATAATTAAGATTTTTATTGTGTGCTTTGAACATTTTATTTGTGTGAAACATTGATTGTAATAATTAAGATTATTATTGTGTGCTTCGATAATTTTAGGCAATGTGATGAGATGTTGCGTTGATATGCAAAATGTCCAAAACCCTGTTTTCTGAGGGACCAAAAACTCGTGCGAGCTAGCAGACCCCCTACCCCCACCCCGTAAAACAGAATTCTGTTTTACGGGGTGGGGGTAGAGGGTCTGCTAGCTCGCACGAGTTTTTGGCCGGCGAAATGTGCATACAGGGCCCTCTACACGCGTCTTAGGGGTAAAAACTTAGGGGGTCTGTTAGACATGCTCTTACGCTTCGCCGTCTACGTCCCGCCGGCACCCGGAACCGCGGAGGGCGTGCTGGTCATCATGTACCATCCGCTGCAGGGGAGCACGGGGATGGTTTTCTGCCGCCCCGGAGAAGCGGCGTGGACCATGGTACCCAAGTCTCCATGGCGCACGCTGCCGGTCTGGTACTTCGACTTCGCCTACCACGACGGCAAGATGTACGGCCTGGAGACCAACGGGGTCACGGAGGTGTTCGACGCCGCGACGCTCGACTTCCTCCACGCAGTGAAGCCTCCGCCGGACCTCGCGAACAAGATGTACGGCAGCCGCACCGACGACCACGAGTTCAATTATGTCCACCTTGTTGCGCTGCCGACCAAGCTGGTTTTGGTCAGGACCAGCGTGAAGCAATGTTTTGGCGGGGAATGGTCGTTGCCGGTGGCCTTCGCCGTCTTCGAGTTGAGGTCTGCGCCTGACGGGCCTGCCTGGCTCAAGGTGACCGACGCCGGCGACTACGAACTGTTCCTGGACGGATACAAGGCCACCTTTATGGAGAACAGCGCGAAGAACGGAACTCGAATCTATTATGTTCATGACAAGAACATGGTTGCGACCACTCAGGCCTACTGCTACAGCATGCAGGATAACAAGTTTGAGTGCTTGTACAGATCACCGGAGGATAGTCATCGGTGCTCAACTAAACCTAGTTGGTTTCTACCCTAGCTAGCTGGTCTCTAATTATATGCTTGCAGATGATAGGCTATAGGCATCTTGGCCAAGGATGTTTTTTCACCAAATGTGGATGGCGGCATAGGGCCATCCATAGTCCTCTACAACTTTATAATGTCATGATGATCTTTGTAATGTCTTTTGCCTCTTTCTCTTCTTCTTTGCAGTTGTGTGGAGTTCGCTATGCAAAGGACAGGTGTGAGTGAAAATATATAGAACCCGGTACCATTCACCCTGATATTTAAAAAGAGAAAAAAAAAATCAAAAGAAAATCTGAAACTTACATTCGGTCAAACAGTATGGAGTATTTTGTACTCGTACAAAGAAAAACTAACCAAAGAATGACTTTCATTACACCTGGGGCAAATATTTGCCTAAACAAGCGCTATATCCAGACACGCTATATTCATCATAGATGTCTTTTTTGCCCAGAAGCCAATAAAAATGATCTGACAAAAAGAATTACACGAGTAGAACATTTGATTATCTTTGAGCGCCAAAAAAAATCGTAATTTTTTTTACCATTTTTTTATTTTTTCAAACAAAATCATATATCAGGTGCAGGGGTACACGAGAGCCATTAGTCTGCGTCTCAGGAGTGAGCTCTTTGTTTGTATCGCCTCGCTGCGAAATATTGAGCTTAATAAAAGCATCCTTTGTCCCAAGAAAAATGCTCTCCTTCTAACTGACAATCTGTTCAAGCAAGGTCATGTTCAGGCAAGCACACACTCGCCTCATACTCTTAAATGTTGGTTGCGCTGATTCGTTTAAAATTCAGCAAAATGTGAGGTTCGAGTGACATCACCAGGTATGCTTTAACATATATCCAAGTTGCATCTGCCTGGGGGCAGGATTGTGCCTGGCCTGCTTCATCTGACGATGACATGCACCATGCAAGAGCTAGAGTTCGGCGAAATCTTCGCAACAGTCGAACACACGCCAAACCGTGATGTCATTTCATCAACAGCCAACAAGTAATAAAAGTGTCACAGCAAGTCAATCGAGAACACAAATAAATTTTCTGGAAGTCCTGGCATCGTTAAGTTCAGGACCAAAACGTTTAATATCATATACTTAGCACCAAAGGTTCCATCGTAAGAAGCCTAACTTGGAAAATTTCAGAACAGCACCCAACGCAGCGATAGAAGAAGAGACTGATCTGCCCAGGATAACAACTCTGTCTTACCGCTGGGCGCATTGCACCCGCTGCACGCCACCACCAGGCATGTCCTCGTCCTAAATGTAGGCCTCGTGTGCCTGCTGTTGCTGCCGCCTCCTGTTGTACGCCATCGTACAGCTCCATGTTCTCCGAGGGTCTTGCACTGGTCCGGGTTCAGTGAGTCTGGGAGCTTGCCCTTCAGGAATGGCCTCTGCTACATGGGCATGCCCTCATCCTGGAGTCGCCTGGCATGATTTACAGAACAAGATTCCCGTATCAATCCATCCAAGGTTCCAATTATTTACCCAGCCAGGTACATCCAAGTTTGAACAAATGTCATATCAGTGTTCTAAGAAACAGAGCCATAAAAGCACATCCAACGCTTCAGTTTGTATAGGCTCCGCCGACTTGCAACTCTCAAAAAATACCAAGGTTGTATTAAGCGCTAGGTGAGCGTTGTGCCTCTGCCTTTTCTCCCTTTTCTGAAGGATTAGACAAAGTTAAGCGATAGGGCGTTTTGCCTCCGCTCAGCGCCTAAGGGCGCTTTCTATAACCACCAGACACGGGAGGGGGCACAGCAGGATCCGCAGCGCTCTTCCCGTTGGACCTCGCCACGCACGCCTTCACCTTGTGCCTGTACATCCGCCACCAGTGTGCCGCCGCCTCGTCGACGGTCCGGTAGGTCCAGAGTTGCGGCTTGGCCTTCTCAGCCTTCTCACGGGCAATGAGGATCGCCTCCACCTCTGCCTTCGGCTTTGTCTTGAGCTTGAGGCAGTCGACGAGATCGCTCCACTTGCTGAAGCAGTTGTCGAGCTCACCGTAGCGGTAGTAGTTCTCCATCTGGTGCCACGGCGTGTAGCAGTACCACAGCGCGTTGAAGCGCTTCATGCACTCCAGACGCGGCGGCAGGCCACTGCCCTCGGTGCTGGCCGTCTGGGGCTTCTCTTCGGGAGCCGTACCAGGCTCGCTGGCATTCTTCGGCTTCTTCTTGGGACCCATGCTTACAAGCGCCTACCAAGAACACGATTTACATGTGAAAAAAAAATTAAACTGTTGCTAGAACCACAAGAAAACAACAGAAAAAATAAAGGATCCCCGGTCGGAAGAAAATGAAGTGCTTCCGAACCTAGCTACTGCTCCTATATCTAAGGATGTGTAAATGGGATTCTAGTTCAAATTTTGGACCCAAATAAGCTACAAGTGGGCAGGATCCCACCTACACATTCCTACTCTACGTCAGTAGCAAAACACCCATATTAAAGCTTCCAACGAATTGCTCAATTGAACATCTAAACTCGTCACCAATTACAGCGTGTACAGTGTGAACAAGCATCTGTTAGGTTGTTCAATCAATTAACATTTGCCAGCATCAACGATAGAATATTTTCAGGCATCTATCTAAACTGTTAAAAAAAGGATAATTTCACAGATTCAAAGTGAATGCTAACAAATGCGGGTTAGAGAGCCGCCGCTCCTAATCCCAGTTATGCCCTGAGATGGACCTAATTTCCCCGGCCAACAGTCATCAAACCGGATACACCAGCTACATTCCCTGTACTTATAAAATTGCACACCACGGTCCTGAGATCCACCGACTACCGTACCCAATAGAGGAGCCAAATCCCCTCGAAACTCACCGGCAGACCAGATCGGTAAGAAAGCTGAAAAAGATCGACCGGCGCTCACCTTCCCGGCGTCACGCTGGTGGCTGGTGGCGGGGGAGGCGGCCGGAGTTGGCTAGGATCGGAGAAGAAATCCGGCGGCGTAAAGGCGACCGAGAGGAAACGCGAGGGAGAGAGAAGAGTGAGGCTGAAACCCTAGCGCCACACACGACTGGGGGGGGGGGAGGGGAGGGGAGTGGGGGCAGGTTTCTCAGCGGTGAACAAGGAAATGGCTTCAGAGAACAGAGTCCAATCGAACGGTTAGAAACGTGGCTGGAGGGCGATCTGACGACCACAGATGCAAATGCCCTGGACGAAGAAGCCAAGTCGCTCGCCGCCAGAGTGTCTACACAGGTGAATACATTTTCTTCATACTAATCAACCCCTAAGGGCCCGCTTGGCTTGTCGTTCAGTTTTCCGGCCTGGGAAGATTTACTGGCCAGATTCGTTGTGCCCCAAAAAAACAGCGGGATCTAGTCGGACGTTAGCTGGTCCGTAATCATTACACGCGCTTTTGTGAAGGAAACTAGCTAGGAGAATTACGGACCGACGGGATAAACGACAACCCAAGCGCCAATACTGGGCGGAGTTACCAGCTCCGAATTCTAGGGTGGTATTCACTAAAAAACGACAAACCAAGCGGCACCTAAGTTGATATTTCACTCGGCAATGTCCCAATTCTGGTGGGGAGATGTTGATCAACAGAAACACATCCACTGGTTTGTGTGGTGAAAATTATGTATCCCAAAAAATAAAGGAGGGATGGGTTTTCGTGATATTGAAAGTTTTAATTCGGCTCTTCTATCTAAACAATGTTGGAGACTTCTTTATGATCCTGATTCCTTATGTGCTCAGATCCTCAAAGCAAAATACTACCCCTCTGGCGATCTATTAAACTGTGATTTGAAGAAGGGGAGTTCCCTTACATGGCAAAGCATATGGTCAGGTATCCAAACTTTTAAAAGAGGACACATATGGAGAGTTTGTAGTAGAGACAAAATTAATATCTGGGAGGACTGCTGGATTCCTTCAAGTTACAATAGGAAAATCCTTACTAGAAGAGGTAACATTGTTCTTACTAGGGTGTCTGAACTTATTGATTCAGAAGCACGTGCTTGGGATGAGGAGCTCATTAGGGAAATTTTTTGGCCTGAGGATGCCGAGAGAATTCTACGGATCCCTCTCGCTGTGGGGATGATGGATGATTTTGTCTCTTGGCATCGCAATGAGAATGGTATTTTTACGGTGAAATCATCATATTATGTGGAGTCGGATCACCAACATGGGCGAAAAATTAGGCAGACTAGACCGTTCGGTCCCTCGGCGGCTAACCCCGTCTGGAAGGCTCTATGGTCTCTAAAGGTACCTGCAAAAATAAAAATTCACTGTTGGAGATCTTTATTGAGAGCGATTCCTTGCCGGGGTGTTCTAGCTAACAGACATATACAATCTTCAAGTCAATGCCCCCTTTGCTCTATTCATTGTGAGAGTGTGCAACATGCTTTGTTTAAGTGCTCGAGAGTGAAGGAAATCTGGAACGGTATTGGAATGGCGCAGGTAACTGAGAACGCTCAGGTTGCTGAAAATAATGGCTACACAATTTTGGCGACGCTCATACTTGATACAACCATGTCTGCTATATCCGCTGAGGTACGTCATTGTGACTTGGCGGCGGTGGCGGCTTGGTATGTTTGGTGGGAGAGAAGGAAGGCTACACATGGTGAAATCTTGCAAGACCCTATGCGATCGGCGATGTCGATTCTTACTCTATCTATGAATTATGGGAGAGCTAATTCGAGGAGGAGCCCGGCGGTAGTGAGTCACAGATGGAGCAAGCCACCTGCGGATTTTGTGAAACTCAACGTCGACGCAGGTTTTCGATGTTAACTCGGGGACAGGTGGTACCGGGGCTATCATCCGCGATCACAATGGGGCTTTCATCTCGGCAGGGCGTTGGGACCTAATGCACGTGGAAGATGCTACAATGGCCGAAGCCATTGTTTTGAGGGACGGTCTACTCCTTGCTGGCGATGTTGGATGCAACAGAGTAATTGTTGAGTCTGATTGCATCGAAGTGATCAAAACTATGCAGAATGGCGGCAATTCTTTTGGGCCGGCCGCAGCAATTTATGAGGAGGCTACTTTTTTTTGTAGGGGTTTCACTCGAGTGTCTTTCTCTCATTGTCCGAGGAGGCAAATGAGGCAGCGGATATCCTAGCTTAGTGTTGTGTCTCATGCTGTTTGTCATAGCGATCCTCCTGATTCTATTAGATCGACTATCGCTAATGATGTAACAATTCTGTAACGAACTGGCAGCAAGTTTCTTTCGCACTCTTTTACTTATCAGGGTACCTAAGGGGACTAGAAGGTTTTTAATGAGGCGGCTTGCTTGCTTTACTTATTAATAGATTTTAAAATTCAAAAAAAAGTTGAGATTTCACTCCCAAAAAAACAAGTTCAGATTACGTCCATATGAAGCTAAAGCACGTGCTACTTCATTACCCTACAATTTGTGTTACCAAAGGAGAAAGGGTAACACTGTACAAAAATATAGATACAGGTCTTCAGTTCTGCCATGGCCTTGCAATCAGGAGACGGATCCACTTCCTCCTCCACCCCTTTGCTTCAGCAAAATCGTGTCTGTCTCCGTCTGGATATTTAGCAACCATGATTTCAGTTTAGCTCCATTCCCATAATTGCAATTAGTGAGTTTACCTGCTCCACATGCAACAACCACACCCTCGTTGATGATTTTTTTTTTTTTTTGGTTGATGAAACGGGCTCCCCCGTCGATTTCATATAAAGAAACGTCCAGTTTAGGACGTTCTGAATCTCTGAACACAGAAGAAAGAGAAGGGACACGCACCCTGCAGCGAAAGAAACAGAGCCATAGGAGCACAACAGTCTACCCCGAATGAAAGCAAGCAGAAAAACTGACAGCGCTTTTTCATTTCTGATTACTGCACAATCTTGCATATTGCGTATCAAGACCATCAACGTTTATCTTCAGCTCCCCTGGATTCGGCCTTTTTATATCTACCATTGCTGAACTCCGATCTTCCTATTAAAAAGCTAGGCAAGTTCGATGCAACGCTGGGCACACCGAAGCCTCTACCATACACTACTTGCACCATGCAATTTCGCCTGCATCCCGTCGTTGAGTTTGAGCACGTCAGGACATTGCTCCGCTAGAGTTTTGTGCGAAAACTTTGCAACAACCGTCAAGCCTGTTCGGCTCAAACAGCCATCAAGTAATAAACGTGTCGCAGCAAGTAAAACGAGAACGCACATAAATTTTCTTGGATATTTTTCGTAAAGTAGTCGATATCATATACTAGCACCAAAGGTTCCATCGTACAGCACCTAACTTAAGAAAACTTTAGAGAACAACATCGCACATAAGGGTATAGAAACTTTTGCTGAGAACATCTGCCGCCGATCTGCCTACTGCTGGGCACACTGCACCCGCTGGCCGCCGCCGCCAGGCATGTCCTCGTCCTCATCGTATGCCTCCTGTGCCTGCTGCTGCTGCCGCCTCCGCATCTCCTCCTCGATGTCGATGTCATACGCCATCGTCTCCTCGCACTCGTCCAGCTCCATGTCCGTGTACTGCGACGTGGGCTTGGGCGGGAGGACGGCCTCAAGGGCCTTGCACTGGTCCGGGTTCAGCGAGTCGGGGAAATCCACCGTGAAGTGGATGTACAGCTTGCCCTTCATGAATGGCCTCTGGTACATGGGCATGCCCTCGTCGTTGATCGCCTTGAATGAATCTGCAGAAACGTTACATTATCAGTTAGCATCGTTGAACTAACTCAAAACTTAACGAACACTTGATTCAGGCAAAGCTATTGCCCCACTTACCAGGCTTGACAACTTCGCCAGGGTTGGTCTTGATGAGCAGCTGCCTGCCGTCCAAGTGGGTCAGAACATATTGGAAGCCGCACAAGGCTTCAGTGAGGCTCAGAGTGTGCTCGTAGAAGAGGTCATCCCCCTTCCTCTTGAACTTGGGATGCTCCTTCTGCTGCAGGACGAAGATGATGTCTCCAGTGACAGTATCAGGCTGCACAACAAGCAAAAAAAATTAGTTACAGAAAGAGATCACACAGACAGAAGAACACTCACTCAGTACTAAATCCCTGGTGCACATACCGCTTCATCGGCCTCGCCAGGGAAGGTGATCTTCTGGCTGTGCTGCATACCCTTCTCGACCACCACCTCCAAAACCTTCTTCTCTTGCACAACCTTCTCACCCTTGCACTGCCCACATCGATCCTTGTCGCTGATGGTCTCACCAGTTCCCCTGCAGTCACTGCAAGGCTGCTGCATTTGCTGAATCATTCCAGGCCCCAACTGGCGTATTTGCATCTTATAACCAGCCCCCTGGCAACTGCCACACTTCATCGAAGCTCCAGACTTTGAGCCCTTGCTGTTGGGAAGTACAAAGTACAGTCAGGACTTGAGCTGAATAATAATGACACAGATATGTGATACGAGGTTTACAACACAACACAAGGCAGCAGTTCATACCCATTGCACTTGGAGCAGAGCACGTTGCGTGAAAGAGAGAGCTTCTTTGATGTGCCATTGTACAATTCCTCAAGGGAAACCTTTAGAGGATGAACCACATCCTCACCCCTGCGCTGCCGCCTGCCTCTGCTGCTACCACCACCTTTAAAGAACACAAGATGGACGTTAATTTGGGCCACAACATTGGCAGAACGCAATTGATGATAAATGTAGTTATTCATCAGTCAGCAGTGGACATACCTCCAAAGGGGCTACCACGGGTATCGAAGAATGACTGGAAGATGTCAAACGGATCATGCATTCCTCCTCCACCTCCCATCCCCTCCTTGAGGGCATCCTCACCATACTGATCATAGATCTCTCTCTTCTCAGGATCACTCAGAACCTCATAAGCCTGAGCTAGCTCCTTGAACTGCAGTGGCAAAATTGTTAGTTCTCTAACTAGGCCAAGAAGTAATTGCGTCACCCAAACAGATTTAACTGCAAGCATCAGTTTCAACAGATAATTGACACAGCAAAAGAATCAGCAGACAGTTTTGGTACGAATTCAGTAAGTTTGACCGACAGTAGGTTTGACACATGGGAATCTGAATTAACCAAGTTGCATGTCAGCTCTTATTACTTCCATAAACCACGACAGACTATTTTTTGAACAACTAACAACTGCTGCATTCTAAATAATGGGGCTGGGCAACATAGACTGATAAATTGCGAAGCTGGCTACCGACAGCAAATCAGCTATATGTAAAGCTCCTAAGGAACTGCTCAACTAATAAATAATATCTAAACTTAATAAATATCTAAACTTATCAGTTATAGTTTCAGAAACATAAAGGAGCTTCTGTTGATTTGTTCAATTACTGTGCATGTACAAGCATCAATTATAGTTTCAGGCATGTGAACAATTACGAAAAAAAAATGAACGAATAAAGACGATCTCACAGATTCGTACTGGATGCTAAATCGAGGTGGTCTAAATGTGAGTTAGAAAGCCGCTGGCTATCCTATTCGTGTAGCCAGCCTAAACCCATCGAATCGCATACTGCGGCCACAGATCCGCCACCTCCCTCCCCAGATCGCCGTACCAGTACCAAAACGACCGGCCGAACGAGAACAGATCGGTTACCTTCTCTGGGTCGCCGCCCTTGTCGGGGTGGTTCTTGATGGCGGCCTTGCGGTAGGCCTTCTTGAGGTCCTCCGGGGCGGCGTCCTTGGGCACCCCGAGGACCTGGTAGTACCGCGTGTTGTCGCTCTTCTTCGGCGCCGCGCGCCCGAACATCTTGTCTCGCCTGCGGGGGATTCGAGCTCTGCGGAGGAGCAGGAGGACGAAACCCTAGCTGGTTTGAGCGATCCGGTGTGGAAGGGGAATCGAGAGTCGCCGGTCGGGATCGGTTTGTGGGAGAGGGGTGGACGAGGAGGCGGTGCTAGTTATAGCGCGGGACGGGGACGGGTGGTGGGGAGTGAATACTCGAGAAGATGCGGGAGGCGTGGAGGGAGAGCGGCGCGGGCCGTCGGATCTGGATCGGGCGGCGAAGTGGGGCGCAGGGCCGAGCTTCCAGATGCTTCCGGTGTGTTCTGGCGAAAGGGAGGAGTGCGGGGGCGATACGGGTTCGGGGAAGGGGAGCGCGTGCCGAGTTGACTCCGGTATGGCAAGTCCGTGCGGGTAGCGGGTGCGGGCCCGATGCGGAGAGAACCATAGATCCTGTGTCCTAAACAGGCCCATGTGGCCATGAACTCATCACCTCGGCCTCATAGAGAGCACGGCTATTTCCCTAAAAACAAGCATAAACAGCACGGCATATTTTTTTTCTTATAAAAAGTTGTCAACGGGAAACTATCTCTCACTTGATTATATGTTGTTATATAATGTTGTTACAAAAATGAGACATCCGGTTTATGAGTAAATCATATCTGGAACTTGATTTTTTTCGGGTATGTCTTGGCTAGGACTCGAACCCGGACGACTTGGCTCGACGCCCAAAGTGCCAACCACCGAGCCAACCACTTGTCATTCGCTTCCTTTCTTTTCTTTTCACTGCTCTTTTTGAAACAGGCATAAGCCCCGCTATATATTAATAAAGTTAAACGGCTAAATGATACGGGCATTGAGGAAGTCCTAAACAACTCAACACAAAGACACGACAAAACTAGCTATGATACACTCCCTCCCCCTTCCTAAATATAAAATGTTTAGTTTTTTCAAGATTCAATTGTATCTAGACGTGTTTTATCGTGTATGTTCAATCATTTCACTCTGTATATAATCCACATTAAAATATCTAAAACATCTTATAATTGGAAACATATGGAGTAATAATTAAAAATAAATATGTACACGGTTTTTTCGAGTAATTCTGAACATCACCAATAATTACAACCCAAGTTCTTTTACAGGCAAAAGCACCCACTTATTTCCGTATTCTAAAGTTTTGCAATGCAATTAATGATACAATGTGCTTACCTATTCTCACAAACTTGATCTCTCAGAGGTACCACGTCAAGCCCAAAACCTCTGTCCTCAAAACAATAAGAGTGAATCTTCAAAAAAAACAATAGCTAAAAATGATGCATACATAACTACCAAGCTCTAAGATGAAAAGTAAATATATCTACCATCTAAAAGACGAATTTGGTTCCATCTTCGCCCGATACGTTGTTTCCCTTCGTCGCCTTTTCGTCCGCCGTCCCACTCCCACCCTTCATGACACGCTCCTTTTGCACCCTGAGTACGCGGATGGGCCAGGCCCATGTTCGCGGAGTCTCCCACGTGCTTTCCCCCATCCCATGTCGTGTGTGGTCTGCTCGTGACGCGCCGCTGGCGACGAACCGTGACAGCTCCCCATCGTACCACCCTAATCCCCTCAGACGTACTCATCGGCGGACGTGTGCGCCTGTACGCTAGCAACGCTGCAACGGAGGCTCTTCACGGGGGTGCCCGAAGAACCGCGCCGGGCTCCAACGGAGGCATTCGGTGGCAATCGCATCCTTCTCTCTTGGGGCGCCCGAAGAAAGGTTCCGCGCCGAAGTGCAGCGTACCAACGAGTTAGGTCACCCCTCCCATCCCTTGCTCCCTCCATGTCTTGCCTCGTTCGGTGGTCCACGCCCTATTTCGCCTACTCGTAGATGCGTCGGCTCAAGAGGGAGGTCGGAATGGTCTCCATGGTCGCGGGTGAGGGGAAAAATCGCCACGAAGCGAAGCTAGCCGCGGTCTACGGCCCTCGGGAGGTACACACACTACTAGGAAAACAGCTATAGGAGTAATCATATTCTGGATACCCGTGACGCACCACATGCTCGGTGCGTCACGGCTATGTACCCGTGGCGCACCAAACACCAATGAGCCTCGGTGCGTCACGCATAAGGGCATAGCCGTGACGCACCAAACATACGGTGCGTCACAGCTATAGGTGGGTGCTGGGCGGCCGAGAGCCTGAGGGCATAGCCGTGAGCAAAGATAGCCGTGACGCACCATATGTTTGGTGCGTCACGGGTATTGCAATAGCCGTGACACACCAAACATATGGTGCAACGGCTATGGTATCCACCGAAATTTTCCCTCCACGCCTCCCCCCCCTCCCCCCTCCTACCGCCTTTCTAGTTTTGTCACGGAAGAGTTTCATGTCTAAAAATCATCAAAAAATAAATTCCTTATAGATGCACGGAGAGTTTAATGTATACTTTTTTTAACAAATTTTGAAATATGTATTTCGACTTTCTGACAAAAGTTCGTTAAAAAAAGTAAAATGGGCATAAATTTTGCATACGATGTCGGAATTTAAAGTTCAATATACCAACGGAAACTAGAGAAAAAAGGAACTCAACCTCACTCGCCTTCGGCCTGTGAGCCTTTTTTAGATTCTCCAAATTTCGAAAGGAAAAAAAGTTATGGCCGTTTGAAGATTTTTTACTAGAAACAAAAAATAATAATAATAAAAAAGATAGACGTGACGCACCACATGTATGGTGCGTCACAGCTAAGTCTGGGCAGTAATTTTCGAATTTCGAACCTGGGAAAGGCCACCCACCTATATATACTCCCCTTCCTCCTCCTTCCTCCACTCTTATCCATTCCCTTCTCATTTCTTCTTTCTCTTTCCTCCACTCTCCATTCTCTCTTATTTCTCTCTTCTCCCTTCCTCCTCCTCCTACCACCACCACCACCTCACATCCGCTCCAGCGACCACATCCTCGTGTCCACTCCGGCGACCTCTACTCCGGCGGCGACCTCTACTCCGGCGACCACCTCCTCTCCGGTGACCTCCTCTCCGGCGACCACCTCTACTCCGGCGGCCACCTCCTCTCCGGCGGCCATCTCCTCTCCGTCGACCTCCTCCACTACTGCGGCCACCTCCTCTCCGGCGTCCTCCTCCACTACGGCGGCCACCTCCACTCCGGCGAACACCCTCCACTTCGGCCTCTCTGTTTTCGTTTTTCAAAATTTCAAAATTTTGGGCGGCCATATCTGGATCTGGATCTGTCCCGCTTTTTTTTAATTTTCAAAATCAATAGCCGTGACGCACCATACATGAGGTGCGCCACAAGTAACTAAAGATAGACGTGACGCACCAAACAGGCGGTGCGCCACGGGTAAACGAGATAGCCGTGACGCACCAAAATATG
Source organism: Alopecurus myosuroides (assembly GCA_028641055.1). NCBI lineage: Eukaryota > Viridiplantae > Streptophyta > Magnoliopsida > Poales > Poaceae > Alopecurus > Alopecurus myosuroides. The sequence continues at coordinate 123,939,464 of CM054057.1, forward strand.
GTGTGTCACGGCTATTTTAATAGGCGCGGCGTGATAGGCGTGGCGCACCATGGTGCGTCACGGGTATGAATTTGGTGCATCACGCATTAGCCTTTTCCTAGTAGTGACGGTTCGTGCGCGTCGGCTGTTTGATGCAATGTCCGTCAACTACGGATTTGATGTGGTTAATGATCGTCGGTGTTATTGTCATCTAGGGAGATTTTTGTTCGCACGCGGAGTGAATGATGGAATGCTTTCTAGGGAGTTAGCACGGGTCTGTGCTGAAGTATTGGAGTTTGCATAATATTTTTAAAGTATAAGCGTCATGTTTCCCTTGATGGAATGTCTTCACACTTCATGTTTGCAACAGTCTGTGAAAGGAATTGTTGTGAGCTTTGTAGTTATTTTTTAGGTTAAAATGGCATGGCACATTTTTTCTTAAAGTGGCGATCGTGTTGGAGATGGTACACCTGGTTGGCTTATTTTCGATGTTTTGATAATGCACATAACATGTTCTAGGAAATAGGTAGGAGCAACTGTGCCATTAGAACATGGGGCATTTTTCAAAGGACCCACGACGATTGTTCCTTGTGTGGCTGTGCTTGGGCATCTTCATCCCACTTGTTTTTTTGTTTGTACAAATGACCAACTAATCCCTAGTAAAATCTAATGTTTAGATGTATTTGTTTTGATTCAGGTCAAACATATGAGTTATCAAGAAAACAGGAAAGATGCTTTGGTAAGATCTATTGGTCTAAGCACATTAAACCTTACAAGTTTTCTTTTTTAGGATGCATGCAAAAAAAATCTCTGCAGGTGCGTTGTGAGTATAGAATGGCGGTGTTTAACATCAGGGGTTGAAGGAGAAAGCCAAAAGGTGGCACGTATGTTCCAGCTTAGTTATCTAGTACGGTTTATTCTGAAGGGGAAAGGTTCTCAAAATAAATGGTGGGTGTCGGCTCAAGATTTTTTTTGGGGGTCTATAACAAAACCATATAGCCGAAACAAAAGTTCAAGATTTTCCTTATGTGAAATAAATCTGATACCGCCAATCTATAACTTAGTTTATTCATCCTGGTGTGTGGAGTTAACTACTGAGCAGACATCGTGCAATGTAAATTCCACATCGCTTTATAGTGTACCTTATATTTCAGTTCCTTCATAACTATGGTAGTAAGCTGAATCTACAACCATGTGACAGGCGGTCGACAAAAATTTCGCTTGTGACTCGCAAAACAATGGAGACAAGCGTATTAACACATTAACGCATTGGATGCCATCTAGTACGTTGATGGATGGTTGTATGTATTTTAAGTTTGTATAGTTATTATTGCCATTTTGTCACTGGCTTATATTCTTCCTAAGCAATATATACTACATCAAATAACTTTTGAACCACTCGGTTACTCGTACTTACTAATAGAACATATGTTCTTTCAAAGCTAAAATGAGCAAATCCAATAGTTGTTGTGGGCAAAGGAAAATAACCAGGCTAGATCACTTTGGTTGTTGTTGCAGGGAGTACATATGAGGCAAAATTCCTTCATGAACAGCTAAGTGAGTTGTGAGTCCAGAATGAAGAATATTTTGGTTGTCCAATATGGGCATGAGAAAATTTTAGAACGAACCTAGGTGATGTATTTGATGTATGAATATCATTACTAGGGAGATAAGCACACCTTGACATTAACTACAAAGCTGATGCAACTCTTTATGATGACTAAATCACAGGTTGATGCCCTATTATACACCTCTGAACTTTTTTGTACGTCTGTAGTTTCCACAAAAAATCTTGGGTGAGATTAAACTATTACACAAGTTGGATCATGAGAACATCATCAGGTTGAAAGAGATTGTAGTTTCCCGTTCATATTCTCGTTGTTGGATATCCTAGAGTGGCAGAACTTCACTTGCAAATGATGTTTAAATATTTCCTGGTTGTCTGCATGGTACAAGAGGACTAGGTCTGTTGGTTTATGCCATCTTGCCTATATTCATTCACATGGCACACTCATACATATTGTCCAATTCCGATGAGGGGAGGATACCTACTCCTATCACTGTGCCACCACCGCCATCTATGTTGACAGTTTGAGCTTTCAGATTTGCAATCCATCCGCTAAATGAGGTGAAATCCAACTTCAGAACACCACCATCGATGTTGCAGTTTGGTCCACGGCGTGACGCCAAACATTGTTACTGTCGGGTGGCGTTAGGTGCAACATGTTGCATACAGGATGACCAACTATTAGATGAAATTCGTCTAATTATGTACATGTTTTATTAGAGCCATGCGTGCCCTATTATTTGGACGAGCCTTCTAATAGGCCGGTTTGTATCGCGTGTGTTAGGTTCGAGTCAGTTGTGTCTAATAGGCTTGATCCTCCTTGTTTCTACATTTCTTTACTTTTTCTTGTAGGAACTCGAAACCATGGGCTATGAGAGTGACTGACGTGATTGCTAGAGTTGGAAAAACCACATCTTACTGAAGTAGGGGGCATGGAATAAAGTTGCGGTGTTTTTAGAGTGGGATGACTATGAAGCACAATGAAGAATGAGAAATGAAATTTTAGCATTCATAGCAATGCACGAGCATTAAACTAGTAAACCTAAAACAAGTAAAGTTTCAAAGACAACCGCAAAGGTCAACCTTATCCATTTAATGTTGTAAAATTTTAACCTCTCAAGCGGCACAAGAACCTTTCCATTTGGATCCCGATTAATGGTACTTACTGTAACCCGCTAAAACGTACATCAAAATTTGCAACCAACCTGAGGACTGATACGTCGAAAAAGTATCTATATTTTCTGATGGTTTCATGCTACTTTTATGCTTTTGATAGTTGTTTTTATATTAAGTTTATGATTTATTTGGACTAACCTACTAATAGTTGCAAAAGTGCACAATGCTCTTGTTTTACACTTTTATGTGTAGGAATTATCAAAAATAGAAGAGGAAACCTTGTTAGAGTCGAATTGGGACTTTCCTTAAATCTGTTTGAAAACTCTTTTTAAAGATTGCCACGTTACGGGTCGAAGACGGAGTCAAACGAAAATCTCAAAGAAGACAAAATTATGGGGAATTTTGCGACGTGCGTTCTAGACATAAATTTCGCCCGATTCTGAGTCCGGGCGGCCGAGATACTCCTAATTTACTGCAGCCCTAGATGGGACGATAGATATCCGAGAGACTATATAAAGGGAGGGAACCTAGGTCGTGGAGGACACCCTAGACCACGAATTTTGAGCCACCAAAGCCAAGTTTTAGCCTCCCACATGGATCCCATCTACATGGGGGAAGGCTCCCAAGACCATCAAAGAAGAGGGCATTGGGCGCTGCTCCCCCATGATGTCGGTGGTGCAGGGAAGGAATCCCTGCGCCACCGCCGGCGCCGCCCTGCGCCCCGCGTTGTCCTCTCCACCGTCTCCACCGCCATCTCCATTGCCAATTCCTCCTTGTATACAGTGGTTCATCCTCCCACACACCTATGTACCGCCCTATGCAAAAATGGTGTTTGACGTTATAAATTATTTGCAAATGATCTATTGTATCTATGTCATGTTTGTGTAGATTCCTTTTGTCATATGATTGATTGTTGAATCTATATGTATGGTTTGAGTTATATATTAAAAAAACTACAGTCCTATGGTGACATCATATGTTTATGCGCGCATGGATCACATCGTAGGGTTTGTAGTATGTGAACAAAGCTAGAGGGAGGGTTGCTTGAGTGACAGAAACATAAGCCCCAATCTAGTGAGTAAAGCATATGAGATAAAGAGGACCTTTTGATCTTAATGCTATGGTTGGGTATTTTTACCTTAATGTATCTTCTACTAGTTACGGATGTTTGCTAGAGTTCCAATCATAAGTACTTGCAATCATTGGATAGTGAGAGCTTGTTAGCTTTGCCTCTCCCACATAAAAGATGAATATCGACCTTGTATTTGACTATTTGATCATGGACAAATCCATCACAATTACCACCACTTTTACACACTCATGGTACTGTTAGTTTATAGTCACTTAGCGTACTTTATTGTTGAAGCAACTAACTTTACTTTCATGTATTTATTATCCTGCAAAACTATCTTGTTTACCCGTATTGTTGCACTAGTATTATTTTCTAGATAAAGTAAACGTTTAGTGTGCGTAGAGTTGTATCACTGGTTGATAGAACTTGAGAGAAAATTTCTCCTGCCTTTAGCTCCTCGTTGGGTTTGACGGTCTTACTTATCGAAAAGGCTACACACAATCCCCTATACGTGTGGGATATCAAGACCTTTTCTGGCGCCGTTGCCTAGGAGCAATAGCGTGGGTCCATTTTGCATCATTATTTTATATCTTATTCATCGATATATTTCATGTTATGATGCATTGCTTATTTTATTTCATCTTATTTTGCATGTTTGATAATTATTAGAGAATAATCACCGGGACCAGAAATCCGGTGAAAAAATCACCATCAAGATACCCTATTTCAGAAGATTAGAAGAAGAAGGGGAGCATCAGAGGAGTCTAAGTCCAGAAGAGGGACTTAACCACGAGGAGAGCCGGAGGGGGGCCACCACGGGCCCACACCACCAGGTGGCGCCCCCCTTGGCCATGCCTAGGGGTGGTGTGGCCACCCTGGCCCACCTCTGGTCGCCTCCTTTCGCATACTTGACCCCCAGGGAACCCTAAGCCACACAGAACCATCGAGGAAATATTCCGCTGCCTCCTTGGGGCGGAAAACAACAGAGAGAGAAAATATCTCCGATAGGGAGAAATCTGCCGGGGAAATTCCTCCCCGGAGAGGGGAAATCATCGCCATTGTCGCCGTCATCGCTCAGAGCATCATCGAGATAATCATCGTCGTCATCCTCACCACCAGCACCAGCACCCTCACCGCCCACCTTCATCCCGCTGTAACAATTAGGGATCTATATTGTTGTTTTCCACTAGATCTCTCTCCGGTGTGGATTACTTGTTAGTAGTTGATGCTTACGAGATTTATCGGTGTTTGCACTTTATGACAGATTATTATTCATCATTATATTACCTCTGATGATGATCCATATGATGTATTGTGGGTAGTTAGTTTAGTTCTTGATTACATGGGAGAAGGTAAGATGTTAGTAGTGGAATTATGCTAAAGTAATATCTAACGGTTTGATATTTAAATTGTGGTGTTATTCTTCTAGTGGTGTCATGTGAACGTCGACTACATGACACTTCACCTTTATGGGACTAGAGGGATGCATTGTGTATTTGGCTACTAATTGTGGGGTTGCCGGAGTGACATAAACCTAAACCCTCGTTAGGAAACCGATGCACGAGGGAGTGTAGGATCCCAGAGTTTAAGATTATGGTTAGATTTATCTTAATTACTTTCTTGTAGTTGCGGATGCTTGCAAGGGGCATAATCACAAGTATGTATTAAGCCTAGTTGGGCGGTGCATTAGCATAGGTTCACCCACACAACACCTATCAAAACAATAAATATCAATCAACTATATGAAATGAAAGCGCTTGACGAAGTTCCCATGTGTCCTCGAGAATGTTTGGTAATCATAAGTAGACCAACCGGCTTGTCATTTGCTCTAAAAAGGATTGGGCAACTCGCTGCAATTATATTTACTATCGTTTATTTACTCGCACTTTATTTAGCTGTTGTATCAAAAACCACCAAAAACCTGTTTGATAGTATTTACAGCGAATCCTCTATCCAACCTCCTTGTCAACACCTTCTTCTCCTCGTTGGGTTTGACACTCTTATTTATCAAAAGTACTATGATAGACCCCCTCTAATTGTGGGTCATCAAGACTATTTTCTTGCGCCGTTGTCGGGGAGTGAAGCGCTATTGATAAGTGGAATTGGTAAGAGAAACTTCTACTGTAAGTGTTGTTGTTATTTGTGTCTACTGATTTATTTTATTATGGTGAATCCATTTGGTTCTCTGTTTAAGATTACTGCTACTACCGCTAATGTAGTAGATGACCTGTTGTCTTCTCAATTGGATCCTTTTAAAATACCTATGAAAAATGTTGAACGTGGTATGAATAACTGATATTTTGGAGATGGAACTATCCATCCCGATGATCATTTACTCTTTATACATGAATTATGAAAGTTATTCGTGTCTGCATGTATTACAATGGAGCAAGTTAAGAGGAAATTATTCTTTTTATCACTAAAGGGTAGAGCCGCGAAATGGTTTAAAATGCCGAAGAATGGTCAATCTATCGGATGGGAGGAAATTGTACCTCTCTTTTATTCTAAATTCTATCCTTCCAGTGAGATTCATAAACATCGGAATCAAATATATATTTCTGGCCTCATGATGGAGATAGTATTGCCCAAGCTTGGGGGAGATTGAAGTTATTAAAGCTCAAATGTCCCGTTCATGATCTCCCCCGTAATATTGTTATCAATAATTTTTATGCAAGGCTTTCTCTTCATGATAAGGATTTATTGGATGCTTATTGTTCTGGATCATTCACGTGTATGAAGGAAGAAGCTAAATGGGATCTTCTTGAACGTATTTAAGAAAACACTTAAGGATGGGAGAATGACAAAGGTAGAAAGTCAGGTATAAGTTACGATTATGAATGCATTAAACCTTTTTTGGGAACCGGTGATTTTTATAATGTTAGTGTTGTTTGTGGACCGGACTCTCAAATCTTTGCAAATTGTTTTAAGGCCTTTGCCTCCTATCTTGATATTCCCATAAAGGAGTTGAGAAAGTACCATGCACCTTATAAAGATATTAATCCTGCTAGAAATATAGAAGTGCATACTGCTAATCTTGATGTGCCTGAACCTTATATTGAGAAAATGCCTTTCCCTGCTAAGGTAAAGGAACATTCTATTATAGCTTGTGTGGTTAACAAAAATATAAAAAAAATCTATTGAACCTGATGAACAAATAACTGTAGAACCTACAGTAGCTATAGTTGAAGACCTTGTCTCTGAGAATGTAGAGGATGGACACCTTGTTTTCTGTGAAGATGCTTCTAATATTGTTTCACATCCTGGTGGATCTAAGAAAACTAGTGTGCATGTACTTTTTGTTAGAATAGGCGGTCATTGCTACTATGGTTTGTGTGACATTGCTGCAAGTTCTAGTGATATTCTTTATGAGTTTTATAAAGAAATTATGCATGAAATTGGTTCTTGTGAACTTAAGATTTTGATGTGGCTATTCAGCTTGCTAACAGAGAAACTATCTTTCCGATTGGTATTGTTAGAGATGTAGAAGTTTTATGAGGTAAAACTAAATATCTTGCTGATTTTCAAGTACTGGAAACAGCTGCTAGTAAAACTTGTCCTATCATTTTTGGTAGACCTTTCTTAACACTTGTGGTGCTATTATAGATTGTAAGAAGGAGAAGATATTGTCTAAATTTGATGGAAAATCTTATGATTTTAATTTTTCCAATTTTTCTAGAGCTCCTTATGAATCTGAATTGCCTAACGAGGATTATATAGTTGAATAGCTTGCCTCTATTGCTCCTGCTCCTAACAATGCTTTGCAACAGTACACGGAGGACCACGAAAGTGAGGTCTTTATGGAAGAAATAAATGAGTTTGACTATTCTTCTTCATCAACCAGTGATACCGAAACATAATTTACATGTGGAAGACTTGGGTACCACATTACCACCCATGGAGGATCATGTTTTTGATTTAAAACCTTTGCATATTGATCTTAAATATGCTTATATTGATGATAAGAAAACATATCCCGTTATTATTAGTTATAAACTTTCAGGTAAAGAAGAGGAATTTTTATTGGAAATATTGAAGAAACACTATGGAGCTATTGAAGGGAATATGCCAGAGAGGCAATAATAAAGTGTTTATTATCTTATTCCTTGTTTATGATAAATGTTTATTTCTCATGCTATAATTGTATTAATCGGAAACTTTGATACATGTGTGTTTAATAAACAAACAATGGTTCCTAGTAGCGCCTCTCGTTTAACTAGCTCGTTGATTAACTGATGATCAAGGTTTCCTGATCATGAATATTGGATGTTGTTAATAACGGGGTCATGTCCTTAGGAGAATGATGTGATGAACATAGACCCAAACTAAGTATAACAATATGATAAAGTCATTTAGTTTATATTGCTATATATTGCATACGAAGTAACCTTATTCCTTAGACCATGAGAGCATGTCAATCACGAATACCAGAAGGGTGCTTTGATGTCCTCAAATGTCACACCGTAATAGGGTGACTATAAAGGTGTCATTGGGTATTCGTAAAGTATTAGTTGAGGCTCATGGATCAAGAGTGGGATTTGTCCATCCAAATGACGAACATATATACTCTGGGCCCTCTCGGTGATATCACATTGACACGGCTTGCAAGCATGTGACTAGGTCACAAGAATGTCATATCACAGAACTAGTAAATGAGTACTTGTCGGTAACAAGATCAAACAAGGTATGGTTGATACCGATGATCGGATCTCGGACAAGTAAAATATCGCAGACAAAGGGAATTAGTTACGACGTTGATGGTTCACACGATCACAAGATTCATCGTTGAATATATAGGAGTCATCACGGATCTCCAGATCCCACTGTTGATTATTGATTGGAGAGGTGTCTCAATCATGTCTGTATTATTCGCGAGCTGTAGGGTGACACACTTAAGGTTCAATGACGCATTTGAGAGGATACGGAATATCGGAGAAAAGTTTGGACAGCACCGAAATTGTTTCGGATAAATTTAAAATAGTTCAAGTTTTTTTTCGAATGGTTGTTAATAGAATTAACAATTGATTTGAGGTGCTATATACAAATGTTTGTTAATAGAATTAACAAATGCTGAAATAAAGAAATAAAAATGTTTTATTTATTTATTTATTAAAGAAAAACCTTTTGAGATTTTTGAGTGGAGATTAAGTGGAGCATGAGTGGGTGTGAGTCGAGTATCCACTCACATGATGAGGGGAGAGGTGGGGGCACCACCATGCTTGACCGCATGGGGCCTTTAGGCTGCCCCTCCTCCTATAAATAGAGGGCATGAGCTCCCTCTCCCTCGCACACTTGGTGTCATCTCCACCTCTCTCCTCCCGCTGATCCACCTCATATTCATGCGTTTGGCGAAGCCCTGGACAAAGGTTTCTCCACCACACCACGCCTTCATGCTAATGGAGTTATGGGGAATCCTCTACTTACGCTGCCCTACTGGATCGAGGGAACGGAGGATGTCATCAAGTCGTACGTGTGACTGATCGCGGAGGCACCGCTGGGTTGTGGTGCACATCTTCTCGGTCTTGAGATCGACGTGAGTACGACTACGCCAATAACGAGATTTGATCTCGTACCGCTTAGAGTCTTCGAGGGTATGTTTTCCCAAGACTCTTTCTCCCCGTTGCTTTGATCTCCTAGATTAGATCTTGGCCCTTCGAGTATCTCTCGCGTAGGAAAAATTTTGTTTTCTATGCAACAGACCCTTCAGTGGTATTAGAGCTGAATCTATGCGTAGATGATTTTTATGGGTAGAACACACAGGTATATGTGGGCGTTGATGATCATGTTGTTGCCTCCTTGAGTATTTTCTGATCTTAGTGGAATGGTGGGATGAAGCAGCCCAGACTAACTTTACATGTCCATGCACATGAGACTTGTCCCACAACTAACATGCAAGTTGTATTGCATAAGTGGCTCAGCGGGTGTCATGTTTCTCCTACTATAGTTAAGATCTAATCTACGAATGGTTGTTAAGAATATGTTTATCGATGTTGTGGTTCATGTTCGTAGGTATGAACAGTTATGTCCTCGAAAGCCCTAAGCCACGTAAAATATGCAAACATAAATTAGAGACGTCTAACTTGTTTTTGCAGGGTATGTGATGTGGTATGGTAAATGTTACAAATTTGATGTATGAGATGACCTCTTTTGTAAATTATTGACATGCGGCAGGAGCCATATGGTTGTCTTATTATTTATAACCTGTTGATACGTCATAAACGTATCCTTAATTTCTAATGTTCCATGTTGTTTTCATGTTATTTGCTACATGTTTGCTATACACTTTATGTCATTTTTTTTGATTTCCAGGACTAAACTATTGACAAGATGCCACAGAGCCGGTTCCCTGTTTTTTGCTATTTTTAGTTTCAGAAAATTTGTTCTGAAATATTCTCGGAATTGGAGAATTTGAAGCCCGGGAGTTTTAGAATTCCCGAAGGTTCCACGGAGTCCCGAAGAGGCCCGGAGAGGGTCCACAGGGGGGCCACACCATAGGGCGGCGCCCCTCCTGGCCGCGCCTGGGGGTGGTGTGGGCCCCTCGGACGTCCACCGCCATCGCCATTTCGCCTATTTATTCCCCCCCGATACGTCAACCCTAAAAATATAACACTTCTTCCCGAGAAACACCAAAGGCCGTTGGTACATCATAAACGTATCCTTAATTTCTGATGTTCCATGTTGTTTTCATGCCATATTCTACATGTTTTCCTTACACTTTATGTCATTTTTATCGATTTCCCGGGGCTAACCTATTGACAAGATGCCACAGAGTCAGATCATGTCTTTTGCTGTTTTTAGTTTTAGAAAAGTTGTTTTGGAAATATTCTCGGAACTGAGTGATTCAAAAGCCAGAAGTCTTATAAGTCCCGGAGAGTCAAGGAAGTCCGAAGGAGACCCGGAGGGGGCCTGGAGCCCCCACACCATGCCTGGGCGCGGGTGGCCCCCTGGCCGCGCCTGGGGGTGGTGTGGGCCCCTCGGGCGCCCACCACCATCGCCCTTTTTCCTATATATGCCCCCAATGCATAAACCCTAAATAGATAAACATTTTCCACCAAAAACATCCGCAGCTCCGCCGCCGCCGCCGACAAGTTTTGGGGGACGGAAATATCTGTTCCGGCACCCTGTCGGGACGGGGAAGTGCCCCCGGAGAAATATCCATCGACTCCACCGCCATCTTCATCGTTGTTGCTGTGATGAGGAGGGAGTAGTTCTCCCCCGGGGCTGAGGGCTCTACCGGTAGCTATGTGTCTCATCGCTCTCTGCCATGGTGTGATCTTTATGTGATGATGAGCTTTGTAATCTAGTTGAATATGTAGATGTACTCTTCATATGTTATGCTACTCAAGTGGTTTTGTTATGAGATCTCCATAGACACTTTGATCACGGTGTAAAGATGACAGTGTGTGCACCGTGTGGTTTAGCATGATATTTGTATCTTGTGTGGATGACACTATGAAATTGTGGTGTTTGTCTAGTACCTTCTAGGGCGCTCATAGTGACAACATGGGGTTAACTAGACATGGGAATGCGACTTTGAGGAGTGGTTTTACAGCCCTACGCAATGAATTGGTGTTTGTTATTCAACCGGAGAGTGGTTCATAGTAGCATAGTGAAGAGAGATATTTATGCATTCAATTATGTTATCATGTTGAGAGTGTCCACTAGTGAAAGTAGGATCCCTAGGCCTTGTTTCTAAGCATTGAAACACTCTTTACAATCAGTTCTCCTACATGTTTGCTTGCTGCCATTTTTATTTTAGAATGCTATTATCACTTATAAGTATCCATATCACTTGTATTTTACTCTCTCTTCGCCGAACTAGTGCACCTATACAACTGAAAAATCTATTAGGTGTGTTGGGGACACAAGAGACTTCTTGTATCGTAATTGGAGGGTTACTTGAGAGGGATACCTTTGACCTCTTCTTCCCTGAGTTCGATAAACCTTGGGTAATCCACTTAAGGGAAACTTGTTGCTGTTCTACAAACCTCTGCACCTTGAGGCCCAACACTATCTACAAGAATACAAGCATGCGTAGACATCAGCCGTCGTCGTCGTCAACCCAAGATCGGGAGGGTTCTGGAGCTCTCCCCGGCACCCTGCCGGGAGGGAAATTCATCACCGGAGGGGTCTACACCACCATGCCCGCCTCCGGAGTGATGCGTGAGTAGTTCATCCCTGTACTACGGGTCCATATCATTAGTTAGATGGTTGTCTTCTCCACTTTATGCCTCATGTTTAGATCTCGTGAGCTGCCTTACATGATTGAGATCATCTTATTGTAATGCTACATGTTGTGTTTGCTGGGATCCAATGAATGTTGAATGCTATGTATTTTATTATTAATCTATCATGTTAACTTCATGCATATGTTATTTATGATCTTGCATGCTCTCCGTTATTAGTAGATGCTCTGGCCAAGTAGATGCTAGTGACTCCAAGAGAGAGTATGTATGCTCGATAGGGGGTTCACGCCTTCTTTGCATCTGTGCTCGAGTGACAAAAACGTGACGGATGGAGGATGTGTTGTTGCCATTAGGAAGAAAACAACGATGTTTACTTTGTTTACATTGTTTACATTACACATTTTGCTTACTACAATTATCTGTTGCTTGCAACTTAATACCAACGTTTGTTCGGATGATATTCGGAGGATGGATTATTAGTCATAGATGCAGTTGGATGACGGTCTATGTATCTTGTTGTAATGCCCGCATGAATCACATAGTAGTCTTTATATCTTGCATATGAACTATGGTGCATCCTTCATTTATGCCAATTGCCCAGCTGAAATTTGTTCACCACAAATGTTAATTACATTTCACGGAGAGACACCACTAGTGAATTGTGGACCCCGGTCCATTTTCTCGTAATGATAATATGATCACTGCAATTGTTGTGTTCACACAGCTACTACTATTTTTCTATTGTTATCATACTGTTTTCCACACCATATGTTTAACCTCTTTGTGTTTAGCAAAACCGGTGAGATTTACAACCCCACTGCTTCGTTGGGGCAAAGTGATTTGATTGTGTTGTGTAGGTTCCACGTTGCTGCTGAACCGGTAGTGCGCCCTACCATCTCAACCGCATCAACCTTCTGAAGTTACTCCTTCCTCCTACTGGTCGGTACAACCTTGGTTTCCTTCTGAGAGAAACTTGCTGATGTGCTCTTCATACCTTCCTCTTGGGGTCTTCCAACGAACGTGTGTTACACGCGTATCAAGCTAAATTTCTGGCGCCGTTGCCGGTGAGGAAGAGAATTTCTGTAAGGGGATTCTCTGACTTCCAATCTCTTTACTTTGTTTTACTTTAGTTTAGTTTATTTTATTTTGTCTTGTTTATTTCTCTATATCAAAAACACACACAAAAAAGTTCTTATTCTAGTTGTATTTTTATCCTGTTTTTAATTTTGCTAAAATGAGTATTCCTGAAGTTGAGGTTCGTTCTTTTAAGAAACAAGGTGGAGAAAGTTTGAAAGATGCTTGGTATAGGATAAGTGATGCTCATCATAGATACCCTAAGAAATAATCCACTTTAATCCTTCTTAGGAATTTTGATGTTGGCATTACTAGCATGTATAGGTATGTTCTAGTCTTCTAGACACTCTTACAGGCGGTAAATTTTTGGGAACACCTGCTTTGGAAGCCTGAAATTTAATTGAAAGTTTAGTTGGAACACCACCTACTAAAGTTGTTAAAACTGAGATCACTTTAGATGATATTATTAAAAAGCTAAACTCTATAGAGAAAAATTGCCAAATTTCCTTGATAATGCTAGCAAAGTTAATGAATCAATAGTAAGTATCAACAAGAAAATCACTGTTTTAAAAGCTAGCAATATCCATGATAATCAAAATATGAGGATTGGTAAATTAGAAGAAGCTATGGAAAATTTAAGCTCAACTTTTTCTTCTCTTAAGTTTAAGAGGGAAAACCTTCTATGGGAAAAGATAAAAAAATTGTATGTCCCCAAGGTGCCTAAACCGAAATCCCCTAATATGCTTAAAATTAATAAAAAATAGTGAAACTAAAAGTGATTTGCATGTTGAATCATGTTCAGAGGTTTCTAAGGTAACCGTTGCTACAATTGGTTTTTTGGAAGAATTTATTGATTTGGGTGCTTCTTCACTTGAAAATACTTGATTCCACTTTTCTGGGCCTAGCTAAAAGGCGTTAAAGAAAAGCACTTCCAGGGAGATAACCCATGGTTTTATTTTTCATTTTTTTTCTATGTTTTATTTGAGTCAAGGGGTTGTATACTTCTGTAGCAACTCATTTGTATCTTTATTTTCATTTATTACTTGTGCCAAGTAAAGTTTCTGACAAAAGTTGGAGTTGGTTTTGGATTTCTGCGCAGGAAACAGATTTTTGTTGTCCACCGTAAAAGATCGTATAATTCGCAAAAAAATCGAAATGAACAGAAATTTTTTGTGCTTATTACTCATCTAATTCCAAAACTTTTTCGCTCTTTAAGTTTTTTTTATTTGAGCAACGTAAGTGCCCCGATTTTTTTGTCATTGCAGACTGTTCTGGTTTTGGCAGACTCTGCTATTTTTCTTGCATTTGCTCTTTTACGATGTCAAGTAGATTTCTTTGCTTCACAAAACATCAGCGGCTATAGCTAATGTTTAGAAGTATCAATAGCACTTGTTCTCATACATAACCCATGGATTTTTTTATTATTGCACTAACCCTCTAATGTGAATTACTCTTTGAGTGTGGTGTGAAGGAAATTTTCAAGGGTCAAGAGAAGAGGGTGATATAATGTGATCAAGAAGAGTGCAAGGTCAAAGCTTGGTGATGCCCCCGTGGTTCATCCCAGAAAATTCTAAGAAGACTCAGTCATCTAAGCTTGGGGATGCCCAAGGCATCCCCTTCTTCATCAACAATTTATAAGGTCACTTCTAGTGAAACTATATTTTTATTCGGTCACATGATATGAAATTTACTTGGAGTGTCATTTATTTTTTGTTCAGTTTTCTTTTGTTTTATTTTGTTTTACTTGCCGAAATAATATCATTGGAAACTATCATCCTTGTTTGGGAGAGAGACACGCTCCGCTTTTTCATTTGAGTACTCCTTATGCTCGTATTCTTAATTTTTTTTCTAACTGCTGCGAAATTCTTGTTTAGCTCTTGTTTTTATCGCATCTCTTATTCAGAGATGTTAGTTTTAATAGTGTTACGTGAGTAATCTCATGTTTTCTTGATGTATCATTTATATAGTTTTTGTTAAAACATGTTTTGTATGGTGCTTGTTGGGAAAAGAAACGGATGCATGTGGTAGAATTTATAAACAATGCAAATAGAAGCTTGTATAGACTGTGGCTATAATTTTTCATATCATTCTAGATGTTATTTCAATTTTAAATCCTAGTGGTTATTTTGTAGCATAAATAGCTGAGAGTGTTCAATGTTTCATTGAAAGAATCATGAGTTGTTCTTGTCATATTGAAGCATAAATTTGTGGTGTTCTCCTTTGATTGTTTTATTTGGTTGACTTGGCGCATGCTTACAGCATGTTTATGACTACAAACCAGTCACCTATAGCCTCTATGATAATTTAATTTTTGAACTTGTGGTACCACTTATGCTTTTATTAATGATGTTTTTTGTCGCTATGCGTGATTATGCCCATTACTGTTCTCTTGATTTGTCGCTCCCAGTCTTCTGCTAGCCTCCACCTGTACTGAGTATGAGATCTACTCGTGCATCCAACTCCCAAAAACAAAACTATGCCAAATGTGTCCACCATACCTACCTACTTGTGGTACTTAACCGCCACTCCAAAGTAAATTGCTCATGTGTTACCTTTAAAACCTGCAAAATTACTCTTGTTTTGTGTTCCTGTTTTAGCTCATGAGGACGTAAATAGAGAATCCTTATCTCACTTTTTGATTGGACTTTCACACCCTGGACTAGTGGTTTCATCCGCTTATCAAATTGATAGAAGAGTTGGCAGCGGGGTGCCCAGCCCCAAATTAATACAAACAAATTTTCTTCACTATTTTTGCCCCTGATTTATCAGTCAAAGCATGATTGTGTAAACAAAAGAGAAAGAGGGATGAACTTCTACATTAGTTGCGTCCTTCAATGGGAGCCGCTCTTGTGAAGTCTAGTTGGCATGTGAAGTACTGTATATTCTGTTTACCATTCATTGACATAAGCATACACCTCTCTAAAAAAAAGACACTCCTCCACGGTATGTGATTGTTGGCACGCACCCGAGGATTCGGTTAGGCATGCTTTGTGTAAGATGGTTGGGTGTAGTGTCAAACATTTTATACCTCTATTTAATAAAATAAAACCTCTTGCACATTAGTGATCCATGCCTCCCTCTATGAAGGGCCTTTCTTTTACTTTTATGTTGAGTCTTGATACGTCTCCAACGTATCTATAATTTTTGATGTTCCATGTTGATATTATGTAAATTGCTACATGTTTTCTCCCTTCTTTATAGCATTTTTACACGTTTTCCGGGACTAACCTATTAACAAGATGTCAAGTGCCAGTTCCATGTTTTCTACTGTTTTTTATTTCAGAAAAGTTGTTCTGGAAATATTCTCGGAATTGGACCCCACGAATCTTGAAGTTCCTATTTTCCCCGGAAGCATCGAGAAGTCCGAAGAAGAGTCAAAGACGGGCACCAGGGGGCCCTCACCATAGCCTGGCGCGGGCCCCCCTTGGCCGCGCCTTGGGGTGGTGAGGCCACCCTGGTGGCCCACTGATGTCGCCCTTTCGCCTATTTATTCCCTTCCTCCCGAAAACCCTAAAAGGATCAGCGAAATTCCACGAAACCTTCCGCAACCGCTGTCATCATCAACCCAAGTTTCGGGGGACAAATCTCTGTTCGGGCACCCTGCCGGGACGGGGAAGTGCCCCCGGAAGCCATCTCCGTCGACTCCACCGCCACCTCCATTGCCGTTGCTGTCTCCTATGATGAGGAGGGAGTAGTTCCCCCCCGGGGTTGAGGGCTCTACCGGTAGCTATGTGTTTCATCTCCCTCTCCCATGGTGTGATCTATATGTGATCGTGAGCTTTGTAATCTAGTTGAATTCATAGATATTATTCTTCATCTATTGTGCTACTCGAGTGGTTTTTGGTATGAGATCTCTGTAAACACTTTGATCACGGTGTAAAGGTGACAGTGTGTGCACCGTGTGGTTTAGCACTATATTTATATTTTATGTTGGATAACCCTATGAAATTGTGGTGTTTGCGTGGAACCATCTGGGTCCCATGGTGATAGCATGGGGGTTACTTAGTTGGGAAAGTGCTTACTCTAAGTAGTGTTGTTAAAGCCCTACACATGGATTGGTGTTGTTATTCGACCGGAGAGTGGTTTGGAGTAGCATAGTGAAGAGATGGTATTTGTTAATTCAATTATGTGATCATTGTTGAGAGTGTCCACTAGTGAAAGTAGGATACCTAGGCCTTGTTTCCAAGCATTGAAACACCTTTTCCTCCTGTTTTGGTACATGTTTGCTTGCTGCCATATTTATTTCAGATTGCTATTATTACTTATAACCATCCATATTACTCGCATTAGTGCACCTATATACCTGACAAGTATATTGGGTGTGTTGGGGACACAAGAGACTTCTTGTATCTTAATTGCAGGGTTGCTTGAGAGTGGTATCTTTGACCTCTACCTCCCTGAGTTCGATAAACC
Source organism: Alopecurus myosuroides (assembly GCA_028641055.1). Classification (NCBI taxonomy): domain Eukaryota; kingdom Viridiplantae; phylum Streptophyta; class Magnoliopsida; order Poales; family Poaceae; genus Alopecurus; species Alopecurus myosuroides. The sequence goes on from CM054057.1 coordinate 123,956,868, forward strand.
TTGGGTGATCCACTTAAGAGAAACTTGGAGGCCCAACACTGTCTATGAGAATAGAAGTGTGCGTAGGCGTCGAGTCTCCATCTTCTAACTTTATGCACAGTTGAGAGAGCATAGTTGCCATTCGTAGTTTAATGTGCATTTGTCCCAGAAACATTATTAATTGATTCATGATGTGTTATTGCTTGATCTCAAATTATTTGGTCTAGTCTTCCTCATAAACTTTGAAGGTGTCCTGGCATTTATGTTTTCCCCACTCTTTAGGACAAGCGAAATATCACTTTGCCATGCTTTCTCTATACTTGAAACAAGCGTATAACTTTTGATGCATTTTTATTCATGATCTTTTATTTGTGTTAGTTCTCATGATGCAAAGTGATTGTTATGTTTTATTGCTAGGATTATATCTATCATGCTTGTGTTTAAAGTACTATGATATCAGCTTACATATGCTTTTACATTATTGATGATCAAATTTATGTTGGTAGCATGTCACCTCAGAAATTATGTGCTTTTATCGTTTACCTACTCGAGGACGAGTAGGTACTAAGCTTGGGGATGTTGATACGTCATAAACGTGTCCTTAATTTTTGATGTTCCATGTTGTTTTCATGTTATTTCCTACATGTTTTCTATATACTTTATGTCATTTTTATCGATTTTCGGGATTAATCTATTGACAAGATGCCACAGAGCCAGTTCCATGTTTTCTGTTCTTTTTAGTTTCGGAAAAATTGTTCTGGAAATATTCTCGGAATTGGATAATTCGAAACCCAAAATTCTTAGAATTCCGGAAGGTTCCATAGAGTCCCAAAGAGGCCCGGAGAGGGGCCACAGGTGGGCCACACTATAGGGCAGCACACCCCCTGGTCGCAACTAGGGGTGGTGTGGGCCCCTCGGACGTCCACCGCCATTGCCCTTTCGTCTATTTATTCCCCCGATACATAAACCCTAAAAAGAGACCACTTTTTCCCGAGAAACACCCGAGGCCACCGGCATCGTCATCCCGAGATCGGGAGGGTTCTGGAGCTCTCCCCGACACCCTGCCGGGAGGGCAATTCATCACCGGAGGGGTCTACACCACCATGCCCTCCTCCGAAGTGATGCGTGAGTAGTTCATCTCTGCACTACTGGTCCATAGCAGTAGCTAGATGGTTGTTCCTCCACTTTGTACCTCATGTTTAGATCTTGTGAGCTGCCTAACATGATCAAGATCATGTTTCTGTAATGCTACATGTTGTGTTTGCTGGGATCCGATGAATGTTGAATGCTATGTCTTCTGATTATCAATCTATCATGTTATCTTCATGCATATGTTTTTTATGATCTTGCATGCTCTCTGTTATTAGTAGATGCTCTGGCCAAGTAGATGCTAGTGACTCCAAGAGGGAGTATTTATGCTCGATAGTGGGTTCATGCCTCCTTTGCATCTATACTCGAGTGACAGAAACATGACGGATGGAGGATGTGTTGTTTCCATTAAGGAGAAAACAACGATGTTTACTTAGTTTACATTGTTTACATTATACACTTTGCTTACTGTGATTATCTGTTGCTTGCAACTTTATACCCAATGTTTGTTCGGATGATATTCGGCAGGTGGATTATTAGTCATAGATGCAATTGGATGACGTTCTATGTATTTTTTTTGTAATGCCCGCATGAATCACATAGTAATGTTTATGTCTTGCATATTGTCGTGGGATAATCACGGCAGATGTTACCGGGGGTAACTGATCTTGGGGCAAGACGACACAGGTATTTGGGAGAGGGTTTAGCTCAGAGGAAAACATGGTGCAATTCGATCTGGTAGCCGGCAATCAAAGTCGCCGAGTCTCCGATCTTGATATAATAACTCAACTCTGGGATTACACTCGATGCTTGATATCACACGATGTTGCTAGGGTTCTTAGATCTCTACCTGGACTAGACCTGGGGGTCGGTTTATAAGCACCCGTACCCCCTGGCTTATTCTCCAAGACGCACCCTGAATCCTACCCGGACCCGGCGTACAAACCCTAACTTTCTCCTACCATAACCCACAATCCGGGTTACTGGGCCTACAAGTTCGGGCCTTCACAGGTTTCCTCATCCTTAGCCAGATCTCGCACAACATCCTTTGGGCCGGGTTACTCCCGGGAGTTTGGCCTACCGGGTTATCATCCCCCCATCAGTAGTCCCCAGAATAGCCTGGGCTTCATGGATACTCCTTTGAAGCGCTCGCTATTCCCTGAAAAGACACCAAACACACAAGTATGTGGAGGCCGAGTTAAGATGCCTTAACAGATAATTAGGCCTCACTCCATGGTGGCCATATAGTAACCCGGCTCTTTCCCAATTACCTAACTTATTTTTCCAGGTAGAATCCCAAAATGTCAAGATTTCGCACTTGATAACCAACCGAATATCACGGGATGGATCCCTTTCTCTTGTTCATTCAGATCCCCCGTTCCCCATTCAAAGCGCATCTTGCCAAAAACTCTAACAAATGACCGTTACCTTTCCGCAAACCCCGGCTCCCGCTCAGTGAACCGGGCATGTCCACTCGCCCTATAAATAAGCTCCCTGGGGGGTAACCTGAACCCTAACGGCTCATTTCCCCCCACTCTGCTTCCTCTCTCCCTCTGAGCTCATCCCGCCGAGCGCCACCACGGGAATCCCGCGCACATCACCGGAGCCCATCGGACGGAGGCTGCGCTCCGCCACCGCTCGCCCCGCGCCGCCGCCGAGACCCGCCGGCGAATCTCCATCCGGCCCATCAAGAACCGCGAAGGGACACCAGAACTGCGCCATTTGCCTCCGCAAGGTTTCACTCAAATCTCCTCTGGTAAGCCTTTCGTGCCCATTAATTTGCCCTTGCAATTTTTTGATTTCATCTTAGATTAGATCCAAATCGACCCGCCCCTGATTCCTTGGCCACGCCGAATTAGATTGCTAGCATTCTCTCCAGCTCGTCTAATAGGTGAACTATGGATTTCAATCCACTCTCCTACCGCCCGCAAGCATTAATTTTGCCAGAAATCTGAAGATAAGACTCCCAATCGGGGCCCGATCCACTCAAAATTTCCGCCCTGGCCTCAATCACCCGGCCGGACTTACCCTTTTTTAGTTCCTTTCATTCGCGCTAAATGCCCGCACAGTCACCCATCGCCCTCAAAAGCTTCTTCAACATTTAGATCCCATAACTTTCGCCATAATACTTGACACCCGGATAATTTCGAACTTTATTCTGCGAGCTAACACCCGGACTACTCACAGTCTTTCACGTCTCAATATTACCCGGCCTATACTTGGCCGGCTCGCAATTTCCGTATCTTAATCCTCTTATCCTTTTATCTTGTACTTTACAGATCAACCACATGGCTCCCAAGAAGCAGGGGAAGACTCCAACCAAGGCTAAAACCACCAACTCCATATCCGCCAACTGGGCGCGGTCTACAGTCACAAAGGCCAAATTAGAGGAGCTGGTGGAGCTGGGAGTTCTTCCTCCTCAAGAAGATATCCAGTGGAGGGTGCCGGGTAAGGAGACCCGGCCTACCCCAACAAAAGATGAGGTAATCTGCTTCGTGGAACATGTGACCCGGGGTTTTCGACCGCCGGGCCACCCTTTTTTCCGTGATGTCCTCAGTCACTACGGCCTTCGCATCTTTGACATCGGACCCAATTCCGTACTAAACATTTCCCACTTTATTGTTCTTTCCGAATCCTACTTGTGCACTCCACCAAGTCTAACTCTTTTTATTGAGCTTTTTCAATGCAAACCGTGCCGCGAAAGCGGTGACGGGGCGCTTCTCTCTTGCGGCGGGGTTTCTATCCAGCGCCGCAAGAACTCTCTGATGCCACCCCTCACCCTTAATTCCCATGTCAAGCACTGGCAGCTCTCATACTTCTACTGCCAAGACACTTCCCCACCCGGCCAAAAGAAACTGCCGGGTTATTCGGAGGGTCTTCTTGACATTTCTGATAAGTTTAGTGCCTTCGCCCCTGACTCGGACAGGGAGGCCATTCAACCCCTACTAGCCAAAATCGCCACTCTCACAGCCCAAGGCCTCATCGGGCTCAACCTGGTGAAGACTTGGGTCGACTTCAGGATCTAGCCCAATTCCATCCGCACAAAGTTGATGTGCGAGTATTCAGGGGAACCTTCAGACCCGCTCCGATACTCCGACAACATCTTCGCGGCTGGCGACACTCATAAAACCATCAAGGGCTTTTTGACAGAAAAGCTCGAGGTAATCCGGAACATATCCGGGTTAGAGCCCTTTACACTTGAGAACCCAGCCCCCAAGGTAAAAACCTGACTTTGACGCCTTTACCTTCATTCTTTCCACTTGATACAGTTGATAACCCTTGCACTAACACCTTTCAGGCTGATGATGCTTTTTGGAAAACCAACACCTCCCCCAGCTCCGAAAATCCAGAGGAGCAGGAAACTATTAACTCGGACGAAGGTACTTTCCGGATTTTACTTGGCTCCTTCGGGCTCGCCGTAATCCCTTCATTTCCAACCATAACTTTGATGATATCCAGAACAAGAAGATGACGAGGAAGAAAACTCCGATGGCAAAGTAGAATCTGCCAGCGACGAGGAGGAACTGGAGCCGACAGTCAAGGTCGGATCCAAAAGAAAGACTCAAGAGGCCACCTCCAAGGTTCCATATCTCCTCCTCGCCTTCAACTCACATTATTTTGATGATATACTTGAGCTATCTTGACGTTATCCCACTGGCCGTTCTTGAAGGAATCGCCCGTGCCCAAGCGTAGGTCAACTCGAAATCACCCGGGTGATGAAGCCCTTAACCCGGGTATTACATCGACCCCCCCCCCCGCGGCGGGCTGGTAATTACCCTATCTTTTCTGGGTCAAGACATTCTCTTTAAACCATTCCCATATGACATCTAACTTGATAATTTCCAGCTTCTCCCGAGTCCAGCGATGGATTTCCTTGTGACTTTGCGGTGAATACCGGGTAAGATCCCTTTCCTGATGTTCCACCATATTTCATCACCCTTTCTTGACTGTGTATTTAACTACTGACTGACCACACCTTATAGGGCCACGGTCGTTGTCAGCGATCAAGAGGAAGCGGAGACCGAGGGCCCGGGTAAGGGGAGCCCGGCTAATAAGACTACAGCCGCGTCCAGCGCTGAAAAACAAGCGTCGCCGCCAAACCCGGACACGCAAGGAGCCGAGTATCCAATTGCTTCCCATGCAAGCAAGAAGAGCAAAACCACCGTCTTGGGTGAAGAAGAAGGAGCGTCGGATTCCGACACACGGATGACCCGGGTTCCGCCTCCTACTAAGAAGAAAGCTCCTTCCCGGAATTTCCAAGGCCCCGGGTCTTCTGATACGAGTAAAGATACTTTTGATCAGTTGATGAACACTCTCCTTACTATGAAGGCTTCAGAGAGCCAGATCTTGGAGCGCATGGCTGCAGAGCATCAGGTAAGGACACTTTGTATCTCATATTGCATACCTAGTCCCCAAGTCCCAAGTATGACTTGCAAAAGTGATGCTTGGTACTTTACACCACATTCGGCTTTCCATACAATCCAACTAATACTTGCATTCCTTGCTACTTACAGGCACAGATAACCCGGTCTGATGAAACTTTACTGAGGACCGAGCAACTTCTTCTTGCCGAGATGAAACGAAGGGAAATCCTTGAGGATGACATGAAGACCTTGAAGAAAGATGTGTCCAAATACAAGAAGAAGTGTAATGCCGCTCAGACCGAACTGAAGAAACTATCGGACCAGGTTTCCGATACTTATCAGATCTTGCTCAGTAAGTTTTCTGCTGCTGATTGGCTTCATGTCTTTAATTTATTATAACAGACTCGGGATTACTGATACGCTCTTTCTTTTGTTACGACTGCAGGTGCCAACCTTGCGGCCCCAGAGGAAAATGCAATTACCAAGGCTAAAACCCTCAAGACTGTACTCCGGACTTTCTTTGCCGGCACAAAATTCATATTGGATGCTGTGAAGTGGCCTACGGAAGTATATCCGGGTGAAGAGAATCTCGTTCAAGCCTGTTCTACTGTGCCTGGGTGGATTGAGATCTGGAAACGCTCATCATGCCGAATTGGAATGACCCGGGCTTTACTCTGGCCAAGGCTTTCTTTCCAAAGCTTGACCCGGCAAAGGTAACATCCGGGTTTCCCGAATTCAAGGCTGACGGTTCCAAATTTACACCCAAGGATTTCAAAGCCATACAAGCCGCAGTGCGCCCCTCAGCTACCGCCTTGGCCGATAGCTTGGATCTAAATACGATTATGAGTGCATATGACGCTGATGGCAAAGTTATTACGGAGGATGCGCCCCCTCCTTTTGATATCTTGGAGAAGTGGGTTTCTAGCTCGGCCAGGAAGAGGGAAGCGACTGCGAAGAGGGAGGCCGAGTTAAAATCGGGCCCGTCTGCCTCTACACCAGCCGTCCCTCCACCAGTCCGCCCTGATGCAATGAGTCCGGGTAAGGGTGCCAGGAAGGCTAAGCAGCAAACCCAGGACTCAGACCCGGAAGGCCGTACTCAGGAGGCCGAATAGGGCCGTATTATCATAATACCTTGTATTGCTTTGTAATCACACTGTTATGCTTTTGATGGTGCGCCTGTGCACCCCTGATACTGATGTCATACCTTGTAACGTACTTTTTAGCCTGTGATGTACTTTACGGCTTTCCTGGTCTTTTGATAACCGTATTGCTTGCCTATTCTTTGAACTTTTTCTCGATACCCAATTCTCTATTTTGGCTCCCTTCGGAAGACTCGGTTTTCCGAGTACCAGGGGCTTTGATACGTGGACTTTTTCTTTAAGTCCCCAAGACTCGGATGGTGAGGTTTTTCGAACTGCGATAGCCAAGTAGTTTGTTTCTGTTTCGAAGTCCCCCAGTCCCCATGACCCAAAGTCCGAGTCATGGGGGTGTGGCATTTCTCAGAGAACAAATTATTTTTTACCGAGTCGCAAGCCTAAAGCCATTCCGTGTGAATACTGAAGTTATGCTTGATAATTGTTGAGTTTCCGGCCTTTGGCCTTGTACTCTGCATAAACTTGTGGTTTAGATGACCCTTTTGACTATCTTGTACTGTAAGCCGGCTTTCGCGTGGATACCATGTTGTTACATCCATACGAGAACAGTGTCAGGCCAGTCCCATTGGGCTTCATGGCTGACTGTAATCGTAAGCGAACGAATCATGCCACTTTAGTGCGAGTCACATCGAGGTTAAGTAAGAAAAGTCAAGAAAATTTGGCTCCTTTGTCCAGTTATAAGATTGCAGCCGTACTCGTTTCGAATAATCGGCCCTTATAACTTATAGGCATCAAGGCCGGGTCTTTCGGGTTAGTGGTTGGTCACTTGAGCAACCAACCCCCAAGACCTACATGCACTTGATGCTTTTAATGATACTGAATTACTGATGTCGCATGGATACTACTTACTTGTAATCAGGATGTAATGATATAGGACTTGATAACCATCTCTTTATTGATACTAGAAATTTTGGATCAGCAGGCCGCCTCATTAAAAACCTTCCAGTCCCCTTAGGTACCCTGGGTAGGAAAAGAGCGCGTCTGAAACCTGCTGCCCGTTACATTATTTAGTTCTTCATAAGCACTGGTCCCGGTCTGGCTTGACCAATGCACATTCTCCATATGTTCGACCTTTTCCTGATGAGTACCGGGTTTGCTAGCCAACCCGGGTGGGGTGTTCCCATGACTTGGCTGGTTGTGAGCGGCCGTGTAGCTTCTTCCTTTACGGCGGATTGCTTGGGGGAATCATCCTCGATTAAGGCCACCATTTTAGCGTCTTGCGTTACCTTGGATTTTGTTCTTTCACCTTCAGTACTCGGCCTTTTTGATGTGGCTCTATCCTCCGGGTCTGCTTGAGACCGGTAATGCTTGAGTTCTTCTTTTCTACAGGCCTGCTCGGCCATTGCTGCATCTCCTTCGTCGCATTCAGCCGCTATGTCTCGATTTCCATGTATGGTAATGGTCTTCTTGGGACCCGGGATTTTTAGCTGTAGATATACGTAACACGTCCTAGCCATGAATTTGGCGTAAGCCGGCCTTCCAAATAGCGCGTGATAAGGGCTGCGCAATTTCACTACCTCAAAGGTAAGCCACTCGATTCGATAGTTATCCTTTGACTCTCCAAAGGCTACTTCCAATGCGATTTTTCCCTCGGGGCATGCTGAATGACCCGGCACTATCCCATGAAAAACTGTTGAGCTTTTTTGCAGCTGAGATTCCTTGAGACCCATGCGTAGGAAGGTTTCCCATTACAGTATATTGATGCTGCTTCCACCATCCATTAAAACCTTTTTCAGTTCGTACCCATTGACTTGCGGTGTGACTACTAGTGCCAAGACTCCTGGGTGTTCCACTCTTTCCGGGTGATCCCTTCTGCTCCATGTTACCTCCTGTTCTGACCATCTCAAGTATCTCGGGACGGCTAACGAAACTGAGTTGACCGCTTGCTTCAGTATCTTTTTGTCCTTGTTAGAGCCTCCTGTGGTATGCACGTGATATTGACCCAATTGTTTGGGGTTAGCCTGGAAACCTCCTGCCCCCCCTTGGTTATTACTTTGATTTCCAGCCGCCGGGTTACCGGCTGGGGGTGGGCCGTTGCCCGGGTTTGCCCCTGGACCCGGTCCTCCTCCCCGTCCTGCGCCTCGCATAGCTCTGTGCACTTCCTCATTTTTCCATCTTTGTAAATCGGCGCACTGTTCTAGGGAGTGGTTAGCTGGCCTGCCATTCCTGCTGTGCTTCGGACATGCCATCCTGAATATGTCCCAATTGTTACCCGGCCTTGGTGGACCTTGATAATTTCCTCCATTGTGGTTACCTCCGTTGAAATTTCCTTCTGCTCTTGGCCTCGAAGACCCGGCTTCTGTGTTGGCGACAAACTCGGAGCCTCCTTCGAAAGGGCGCTTGTTCTGGCTATTTCCATTGTTACCTGATGCTGATCCGTTGCCGGTTCTTCCATTACCGCTTGTGTTTGCTTTTGCCTTCTTGTCATCAGCTTCTTCTTCTGTAGTATCTGTCGCAACGTGTTTGTTGGACGCATCCATCAATTCTCCCATTGTGACTTCCGACGCATTTCGACTGGACTTCATGCGAGTTAACTTTTGCACTAAAGGTATATACTTGCATGTTTTTGCCATGGCCTGTAGTGCATCCTTGGGCTGGATATCCGTGGATGAGTGAAGTATCTCCATAACCCGGCGCACCCAACTGCGCGCCGATTCTCCCTTCTTCTGGACGCATCGCTCTAGATCATCAATAGTGAATAATTTCCTGCAGGTCCCGTGAAAGTGTTTGACAAACGCGGTCTTCAATTCCTCCCAAGACTTGATCGATCCCTCTGGTAGATTGGTGAACCACAATTTTGCTGCTCCTTCCGACATCATCAGATACATGAACTTGGCTTGGAGGTTCTCGGACGCGTTGCGAATTGACATTGCCATCTCGTAACTGCTTAGCCATGTTTCGGGATCCATGGTTGGCTCATAATTCACTACTTTCCCTGGCTCTTTGAATTTTTCCGGGTAAGGTTCAGCTCTAATATTGTCCGAGAGACACTTGGGTCCCGCAAGAACGGTTGAAGCCGGCCTTGCTCTAGAAACGTGTGATGCCGCGGGGGGCGTGGCTGGGCGCGGTGCTGCGGGAGGTCCATGCGCTGCAGACCCGGCCGCGGCCCTCCGAGCCCTAGAACTGTCCACGACGGCCTGTGCTGCTGATGCTGCCTGAGCGCGGGGAGGAGGCGGCATTTGCTGCTGCTCTTCCCTCCGCCGCGCTGAATTTGTTTGGATATTCCCTTGCTGCTGACTGACGTATGGCGTCCCGTGCATACCGCTTCTGTGATCCGGGTAATTGGCTTGCTGTGCCACCGCAGTGTGCAACAGCTCGATGGCTTGCCGAGTCTTCTCTGCATGGGGCGACTCTCCCACAGGGATTTGATTCAATGCGAGTGTCGCTGCATATACGTTGTCCATAGGATTGTTGTAGTGGCCGGCTGGTGTGCGGAATCGTGATGGTGGCGGCGGCAGTAGATCGTTGCCGGTTGTGACTCTAGTTTGTGGTGGGGGTAACCCGGTCCGTTCATTCGCCGGATGTGTCGCTGCTGTCATCTGTTGGGGTGCGGTTCCCTGGTTCACCACTGGTATCGGCTGGTCCTGAGGTGTAACGAATAAATTAGCCGGATTAATAACCCCGCCCGTTGCTGGTAACCTGGTGTGGTGCCTTTGATGTATCCTGGACGTTTCCTCTCGAAGCCGGGTTTCCAACGCATCTAGCTCGCGCCGTCGTGTGGCCATCCCTTGCTTTTCTGCCTCTACCTGCCTTCTTTGCTGTTCCAGCGCACGACGCGCCACATCCAGATCCCTGACGCGTTCCGCTGCGTTTTCCGGAGTGATAACCGTTGCGAGAACCGTGGGGTCTAGAATCAGATTGTTATCGAATAGGGCCGGGTGGCGCGGGTTCGAAGGACCCGCCCCTGGTGTCCGGTTTTCTAAGAATCCGAACGTGTTTGCATGCAACTCCTCATCCGCTGCTCTGCTGGTTACTGACGCCGACTCTCCATCAACCCGGGTCAAGACCGGGTCTCCGTTAACCGCGCCCTGTTGCTGGGCCACTGCCTGAGCCGCCCCGACTGATGCCGCGGTTGTGTTTCCTTGGTTGGCCGCGGGGGCCGCATAGACTGCAACTCGGCGTACGATATCCGGTGTGAATTCAGGCTGTTCTTCCTCACCGTTCTCCTCATACCGGTTTTCCAGTAGATCCAGGGTAGACCCGGTATCATCTTCTCCTTGGGCCCGGTCGCGTGGGGTCCATGCCGGCTCCTCCGGCTGTTCCCACTCCGCGATGGGTTCTTCTGCCGGATATGTCGTTCCAGTCGATTCTTCATCATCTGATCGGATAGACGTGGCTTTTCCTGGCATAGAATCAGATCCAGCGTTGTCAGGGATCGAACTGGAAGCACATACCATACCGATGAAGACGCTGATCCGGCCGATTGTCACGACGGATCCGGTTTCGAGGTGATCCGACTCCGGCCCCCAGCCGGAATCGTCCACCACCTTTTCTCCTTCGTGGTCGATGTAGATTTCGCCGATGACGAGATTCTCCATGCCCTTCCGAGCTTCTCCCGTGATGTAAACACCTTTGGACGCAGGCCCCACAGTGGGCGCCAACTGTCGTGGGATAATCACGGCAGATGTTACCGGGGGTAACTGATCTTGGGGAAAGACGACACAGGTATTTGGGAGAGGGTTTAGCTCAGAGGAAAACATGGTGCAATTCGATCTGGTAGCCGGCAATCAAAGTCGCCGAGTCTCCGATCTTGATATAATAACTCAACTCTGGGATTACACTCGATGCTTGATATCACACGATGTTGCTAGGGTTCTTAGATCTCTACCTGGACTAGACCTGGGGGTCGGTTTATAAGCACCCGTACCCCCTGGCTTATTCTCCAAGACGCACCCTGAATCCTACCCGGACCCGGCGTACAAACCCTAACGTTCTCCTACCATAACCCACAATCCGGGTTACTGGGCCTACAAGTTCGGGCCTTCACAGGTTTCCTCATCCTTAGCCAGATCTCGCACAGCATCCTTTGGGCCGGGTTACTCCCGGGAGTTTGGCCTACCGGGTTATCATCCCCCATCACATATGCACTACGGTGCAACCTTCATCTCTCAATTGCCCAGCTGTAATTTGTTCACCACACATTTTATTTATTTTCTATGGAGAGACACCACTAGTGAACTGTGGACCCCGGTCCATTTTCTCATACTGATGATATAACCATTGCAATTACTTTTTTCACATTGCTGCATGCTGTTTTCCTATTGTTCTTATACTGTTTTCCACACCATATGTTTAACCTCTTTGTGTTCAGCAAAACCGGTGAGATTGACAACCTCACTGCTTCGTCGGGGCAAAGTGATTTGATTGTGTTGTGTAGGTTCCACATTGGTGCTGAACCGGTAGTGTGCACTGCCATCTCAAGTGCATAAACCTTCTGAAGTTACTCCTTTCTCCTACTGGTCGATTCAACCTTGGTTTCTTTCTGAGGGAAGCTTGCTGTTGCGCTCTTCATACCTTCCTCTTGGGGTATCCCAACGAACGTGTGTTCACACGCACCACCTGCATGTTGTATATCATATCCATGTAATATGTTGTAATTTTGATGGACAATCAAGATGGAGGTGCCATGGACCTTGGTGCCACGCCGGTGGAATGATGGAGATCATACCATGATGTACAAGATGGAGATCAAGTGTAAGAAGGACCATATCATATTGATATGTCATAAATGTATCCTTCATTTCTGATGTTTCATGTTGTTTTCATGTTATTTACTACATGTTTGCTATACACTTTATGTCATTTTTATCGATTTCCGGGACTAACCTATTGACAAGACGCCACAGAGTCAGTTCCCTGTTTTCTACTGTTTTTAGTTTCACAAAAGTTATTCTGAAAATATTCTCGGAATTGGAAAATTCGAAGCCCAAAAGTCTTAGAATTCCGGAAGGTTCCACAGAGTCCCAAAGAGGCCCGGAGAGGGGCCACACCATAGGGCAAACTTCCGCGAAATCACCTTAAAATCTGCGGGGGTCATTTTCTTGGAAGGAGAATACTTGCGGGCGAAGGATCCACGAGAATTGGGCAAGGAGGCCCAAAAGAGGACCCTCCACGCGGCCAGATTCCTTGGCCGCGTGAGAGGTCCCCTTTTGGCCCTATGGCCCCAATTCCTTCCATCTTCGACTTACCGACTCCGTCTTGACCTAAAACCGACTATAAAAAGGGTCCCTCGTACCCTTACGGAGAAGAGCGCCGCCGAAACACAGAAACAGAGACCAGAAGTTCCAGATTGGAGGGGGAAAACTCCGGCGGGGCGCCGCCGGTGTGATCTCCTACCCCTCGAACGTCATCTCCATCGACATCTCCATGAAGAGCGAGTAGTCCACCCCAGGGCTATGGGTTTGTGGAAGTAGCACTTGTATCTCTCTCTCTCTATGTGCTTCACTAATTAGATCCGTATGAGCTGCCTCACATGATTACGGGCACCGTTGTAATTCATATGTGGTGGATCTTTTCTACGAGTTATTGAATCTGAGATTGCAATTGTTTCTCTTGAGTTATTTGAGTAGATGTATCTTATGTACCCCTTTCTTATTTGCTAGCTTTGATCAATCTAGTTCTTGAGAGCGTGTGTGGGGTGATGGGTGCATTAGTTGGAGTAACGGGGGGTGGCTAGTGCTGTGAAAGTGACAGAAGTTCTGCGATCCACTTAGGTTCTGTTAAACCTTTCTTAGTTACCTCACTAGGGATAAAAAGGAGTACCTTGTTACCGGGGATTTGAAGTGACACTAATCAATCTCCATGACTAGATCTAGCAAGTTCTTACTTCAACTTCATGTCACATTGCTTAAAGCTATACTCTGGTTTTTCCTTAATTATCGAGGTGTTATGATTTATTTCGCATCTTGGTGGAGTATAAGAGGGATCAATATGACCGTAGAGATCTCTATGCTAGGACGTGATGCCCATATGAAAGTACTCAATGTTAAACATGTTATTGTAATCTCACATGTAATTCTTTATGTCCACCATCTACCACTTTATTTGAGAGAATGCAAGTGTGAAACCATGAACCTCGGTCCTATTTTAATTATAAGAAAACACTCTAGTTACTTTGCTGCAATTTACTTTACTTGCACTTTACTTTACTTGCATCTCCAATTCGAATTTACATTATCTCCATCACCACTTGCATCACAAAAATACAAAAACAATCCATTGCATATTTATTTTCTCATTTGCATTAGTAGTAGATTTAATAATTGCACATTTACTTTCAGTTTTGCATTGCAATTTAGAAGTCTCACACCTTGTGCTTGACAACCACTTGGTGAGGTTGAGGGCACAAAATTCTCTACTTGTTTGCAGGATCCTGGAGGAAGCTTGGAAGACAACTGCTGAAATACTGGCTCCCCAAGAGTTCGATATAAACCCTCGAGTCACCCTCGTGGGGAAGAAGGCTTGCCACTAGCTACACACTCTGCACTTGGAGTCTCAACCTAGCCATCAGGACCCCGTCAATTTTCTCAGTGATAATACACACACTGTTTCCACTTGTTTCACACCGCTGCTACTACTTTCATATTGTTCTCATATTGTTTTCCACACCATATGTTTAACCTCTTTGTGTTTAGCCAAACCAGTGAGATTGACAACCTCACCGCTTTGTTGGGGAAAAGTGTTTTTATTGTGTTGTGTAGGTTCCACGTTGCTGCTGAACCGGTAGTGCGCCCTGCCACCTCGGCTGCATCAACCTTTAGAGATTGCTTGTCCTCCTACTTGTCAATTCAACCTTAGTTTCTTTTCTGAGGGAAAACTTGCCGCTGCACTCTTCACAACCTTTCTCTCGGGGTTTACCAACGCGAGCCATCAACAAGTTATTTGGCGCCGCTGCCGGGGAGCTAGAGAATTTCTGCAAGGGGAGTCTCTCACTTCCAATCTCTTTACTTTCTTTTAGTTTTGCTTAGTTTATTTTATTTTATCTTGTTTGCTTCTCTATATAAAAAACACACAAAAAATAGTTCTTATTCTAGTTGTACTTTTTGTCTTGCTTTTAATCTTGCTAAAAATGAGTACTATTGTTCCTTTTACCATGTCACATGAGGAAATGATCTTCACTTTCAAACAAGGGAGTGATGAGAGTTTTAAGGAAGCTTGGTCTAGAGTTTGTTTATTTCTATTGCAAGATTGAACCTAAAATGACTCTCAGCATGTTTCTTCGTAGTTTTTACTTTGGTCTTGTTCTTTGCTATAGATATGCTTTGGATACTGTGGTAGGAGGAGATTTCCTTCATTGTGATGGAGATCAAGCTTTTGATGCAATAAAAAAAATTAATTGCAACCTACAGCTCAACTAGTAGCTCTAATAAAGCTTGCAAGTATTTATGCTAGATTGAATACTCTTGAGTCACGTGTTTCTTGTTTAAAAGAAGGTTATGGTCAGATTCGTGAACACCTTGATTATGTCCCAATAAACTCTGAAGCCTGAAATATAATTCCTACAACAAAGGTTGCTATAAAGGGTGAAACTTTTCATGCTCGTTGTGATATTATGTCTGGATTTTGTCTTATGCCTAAAGAAATTTAGGAATCTCTGGGTCTTTGGGGACTTTCTGAGGGAGGAGAAGAAATACATCTCACTAATAACACTACTATATTTCCCATTGGGATACTGAGGGAGTGTTTACAAAAATCCTAGGAAAAACAGTCTCCACTGATTATCTTATTATTGAATGTGTAGGAGGAGGCCAAATTACCGTTGGAAGATCTCTTCTGAAGCTCTTAGGAGCAACTATTGATATGGGGAAGGGTACCATGGCTTTCACTTCCAAGCCATGCTCAGACCATCAGTTCCCTAAAAGTAAGAATAAAGGTAAGAAAGGTAAACGTAAGCATCGTAACAATTTGGATGCTTCTTCACTTGAAAACACGTGAATCCACTTTTCCGGGCCTAGCTAAAAGGCATTAAAGAACATCACTTCTTGGGAGATAACCCATGGTTTTATTTTTCCTTTGTTTTTCTCTGTTTACTTTGATTCAAGGGGGTGTGTACTTCTGTAGAAACTCCTTTGTATCTATCGAGACATCGTAGTAGAATTCATAGACGGTGGTGCCATTAGACTACTGATAGAGACGTGGGGGGAACGTGGTAGTATGACGATCAAGGACACCAAAGTTTACCCAGGTTCGGTACGTCGCAACTAGGCGGCGTTCCTACTCCTGCAATCTCACTAAATCAGGGTTGAAGCCTGAAGTATACAAAGTACGGTGTGAGTTGGTTTAGCTACTCGACGAGGATCAACTTCTCGGTGAGTTGGCTTCTAGCTAATTGTCTATATCGTTCTTCTCTCCCGTCCGGCTTTATATAATAGCCGGGTTAGGGCTTACAGAAAAGGAAACCTAGAAGACTACGGTAAGTTCTAACTTGGAAGGCAAGAATCCGCCTTCCCACGTGGGCCGTGGTCCGGGTTCTTCTAGAATCCGGCTTCCGCGCGTCAGCTTACTGGGCCGCCTAATGGACCGTAATCCATTACCATTCAGGCCACCCTGGTAATTCAAAACTTTAGGAAACTATCTGATATACCCCTAATTGGTATATATCCGACAGTATCTTTATTTTCATGTTTTAGTTGTTCCAAGTAAAGTTTCTCACGAAAGTTGGAGTTGGCTTTGGGATTTTGCGCAGGAAACAGATTTCTGCTAGCCACCATAAAAAATCGTATAACTCGCATAAAAATGGAAATGACCACAAACTTGTTGTGCTTATTTCCCAGCTAATTCTGAAACTTTTTTGTTCTTTAAGTTTTTTAATTTGAGCAACGTCAGTGCCCCGAAAAAATTCGTCTTGACAGACTGTTCTGGTTTTGGCAGATTCTGCCAATTTTTTGCATTTGCTCTTTTACGTTGTCAAGTGGATTTCTTTGCTTCACGAAACATCAGTGGTTGTAGCTAATTTTTAAAAGTATCAATATCACTTGTTCCCATAAAGAACCCATGTTTTTTTTATTGTTGCACTAACCCTCTAATGCGAATTACTCTTTGAGTGTGGTGTGAAGGAAGTTTTCAAGTCAAGAGAATAACATGATATAATGTGATTAAGAAGAGTGCCAGGTCAAAGATTGGGGATGCCCTGTGCTTCATCCCAACAAATTCTAAGAAGTCTCAATCATCTAAACTTTAGGATACCCAAGGCATCCACTTCTTCATCAACAACTTATCAGGTCACTTTTAGTGAAACTATATTTTTATTCGGTCACATCATATGAAATTTACTTGGAGCGTCTTTTATTTTTCGTTCAATTTTCTTTTGTTTTTCTTGATGAAATAATATCATTTGAACATAGCCTCTTTGTTTGGGATAAAATACGCTCCGCATTTTCATTTGAATACTCGTTATGCTCGTATTCTTAATTTCTCTTCTAGCTGCTGGAAAATTCCCGTTTAGCTCTTGTTTTCATTGCATATCTTATTTGGAGATGTTAGTTTTAGTAGTGTTATGTGAGTACTCTCATGTTTTCTTGTTGTATCATTCAGAGAGTTTTTTTAAACATATTTTTTATGGTGCTTGTTGGGAAAAGAAACCGCCGCATGTGGTAGAATTTATAACGATACAAATAGAAGCTTGTATAAACTGTGGCTAGACTTTTTCATTTCATGCTAGATGTTATTTTAATTCTAAAGCCTAGTGGTTATTTTGTAGCATTATTCGTATCAAATAGCCGAGAGTGTTTAATGTGTCATTGAAAGAATCATGAGTTGTTCTTGTCATCTTGAAGCATAAATTTGTGGAGTTCTCCATTGAATGTTTTATTTGGTTGACTTGGTGCATGCTTACACCATATTTATGACTACAAACCAGTCACCTATAGCCTCTATGATCATTTAGTTTTTGAAATTGTGGTACCACTTATGCTTTCATTAATGATGTTTTTGTCGCTATGCATGATTATGCCCATTACTGTTCTCTTGATTTGTCGCTCCCAGTCTTCTGTTAGCCTCCACCTATACCGAGTATGAGCTCTACTCGTGCATCCAACTCCCAAAAACCAAACTATGTCAAATGTTTCCATCATACCTACCTACGTGTGGTACTTAACCGCCACTCTAAAGTAAATTTCTCATGTGTTACCTTTAAAATTTTCAAAATTACTCATGTTCTGTGTTCCTGTTTTAGCTCATGAGGACGTAAATAGAGAATCATTATCTCACTTGTTGATTGGACTTTCACACCCTGGACTAGTGGCTTCATACGCTTATCCAATTTATAGAAGGGCTGGCAGCGGGGTGCACAGCCCTAAATTAATACAAACAAATTCTCTTCACTATTTTTGCCCCTGATTATCAGTCAAAGCATAATTGTGTAAACAAAAGAAAAATAGGGATGACCTTCTACACCAGCTGCGTCCTTCAATGGGAGAAGATCTTGTGAAGTCTAGTTGGCTTGTGACATATTGTATTTTCTGTTTACCATTCGTTGACATAAGCATACACCTCTATAAAAAATAGACACTCCTCCACGGTATGTGATTGTTGGAAGGCACCCGAGTATTCAGTTAGTTATGGTTTGTGTAAGATGGTTGGGAGGAGTGTCAAACATTTTATACCTATGTTTAATAAATAAAATCTCTAACACATGAGTGATCCATACTTCCCTCTGCGAAGGGTCTTTCTTTTACTTTTATGTTGAGTCTCCATCTTCTAACTTTATGCAAAGTTGAGAGACCATAGTTGCCATTCTGAGTTTAATGTCCTTGTCCTAGAAACATTATTAATTGATTCATGATGTGTTATAGTTTGTTCTCAAATTATTTGTTCTAGTCTTCCTCATAAACTTTGATGGTGTCATGGCATTTATGTTTTGCCCCACTCTTAAGGACATGCGAAATATCATTTTTTCCATGTTATCTCTATGCCTGAAACAAACGTATAACTTTCAATACATTGTTATTCATGATCTTTTATTTATGTTACTTCTCATGATGCAAAGTGATTGTTATGTTTTATTGCTAGAATTATATCTATCATGCGTGTGTTTAAAGTACTATGATCTCAGCTTACATATGCTTTTACAATATTTATGATCAAGTTTATGTTGGTAGCATGTCACCTCAGAAAATTATGTGTTTTTATCGGTTACCTACTCGAGGCCGAGTAGGAACTAAGCTTGGAATGTTGATACGTCATAAACGTATCCTTAATTTATGATGTTCCATGTTGTTATCATGTTATTTCCTACATGTTTGCTATACACTTTATGCCATTTTTATTGATTTCCGGGACTAACCTATTGACAAGATGCCATAGATCCAGTTCCTTGTTTTCTACTGTTTTTACTTTCAGAAAAGTTATTCTGGAAATATACTTGGAATTGGAAAATTCGAAGAACGGAAGTCTTAGAATTCCCTAAGATTCACGGAGTCCCGAGGAGGCCCCGGAGAGGGGCCACACCATAGAGCGGCACACCCCCTGGCCACACCTGGGGGTGGTGTGGGCCCCTCAGGCGTCCACCACCATCACCATTCCGCCTATTTATTCCCCCCGATACATCAAACCTAAAACGAGACCATTTTTTCCCGAGAAACACATGAGTCCGCCGTCATCGTCATCCCGAGATCGGGAGGGTTCTGGAGCTCTCCCCGGCACCCTGCCGGGAGGGAAATTCATCACCGGAGGGGTCTACACCACCATGCCCTCCTTCGAAGTGATGCGTGAGTAGTTCATCCATGGACTACGGGTCCATAGCGGTAGCTAGATAGTTGTCTTCTCCACTTGATGCCTCATGTTTAGGTCTCATGAGCTTCCCTACGTGATCAAGATCATCTTTATGTAATGATACATGTTGTGTTTGCTGGGATCCGATGAATGTTGATTTCTATGTCTTATGATTATCAATCTATCATGTTATGTTCATGCATATGTTATTTATGATCTTGTATGATCTATGTTATTAGTAGATGCTCTGGCTAAGTAGATGCTAGTAACTCCAAGAGGGAGTATTTATGCTCGATAGTGGGTTCATGCCTCCTTTGCATCTGTGCTTGAGTGACAGAAACGTGACGGATGGAGGATGTGATGTTGCCATTAGGGAGAAACCAACGATGTTTACTTCGTTTACATTGTTTACATTACACACTTTTCTTACTGCGATTATTTGTTGCTTGCAACTTAATACCCAACATTTGTTCGGATGATATTAATAGGGTGGATTATTAGTCATAGATGAAGTTGGATAACGGTCTATGTATCTTGTTGTAATGCCCGCATGAATCACATAGTAATCTTTATGTCTTGCATATGCACTATGGTGCGGCCTTCATTTTTGTCAATTGCCCAACTGTAATTTGTTCACCACACATGTTATTTATCTTTTATGGAGAGACACCACTAGTGAACTGTGGACCCCGGTCCATTTTCTCATACTGATAATACACACACTTTTTCCACAGTTTTCACACTGCTGCTATTACTTTCATACTGTTCTCATGTTGTTTTCCACACCATACGTTTAACCTCTTTGTGTTCAGCAAAACCGGTGAAATTGACAACCTCACTGCTTCGTTGGGGCAAAGTGATTTGATTGTGTTGTGTAGGTTCCGTCGATGATTTAAGTAGATATATGAGTATATCTATTTAAAGATACCTGAGTTTGACATATTTGAATTGGTTCAAACTATTGCTACTATGAAGTAAAAATCATCGTAATAAGATAATCAAGTATTTATGATTGGATCATAAAGGATAAAGTTTGAGTTACAAGTTTAGAAAAACATCTGAGGAGTTGAAGAATTGTTCTACAACTTATACTTCTCGAATACCCCACATAAGTATGGAGTGTTCGAGAGACATAATCAAACCTTGTTGGACATGGTATGATAAATAAAATGCCATTATAATTTTGTAGTTTGTACATTAGAGACAACCGCTTTTACACTGAAAATAGTACCATCATGATCCGTGAAATTGACACCATATAAGTTATGGCTGGGTTAGTGACCTAAATTGCTTTTTCTTAAATTTTGGTATGCATAGCATGTGTAAAATGTTTACAACCAAAATAGGATAAATATATGTTTATAAGGTTATCCCAAAGAAACCATTGGGTATTTCTCTTATCACCAAACCAGAGTCAAATGTTGTTTGTCAGAAAGGGTTGATTTATCGAGAAAATTGTTCTTGCGAAACAAATGAGTGGGAGGACAGTACAAACTCGACGAGATTAGAGAATCTTCGTTATCATGTCAAGAGTAGCGCAGCACTTGAAGTTGTTCCTGGGCTTCCTATTTTGACTAAGTAGAAGACACTACCTATGTTGTAGATACTTCGAATGAGTATGCGAACTGAACCACAAAATTCCTAAAACTTTGTACTTAGACCAACTTGTGGTTAGAAAGTGAAGTGTTGTTTTCACAAGAAAGGACCTGGAACTTATAAAAGAAGCAAATGATGGGCCCTGACTTCGTAAACTTGTCTATGAGTCATTATATCCGCGATAATATCCCTGTATGAATATCAAGTATGTGACTGGTAGTCCTTTCGATAGGCATGATGCCTAACGATGAAAAACGTGTCTATATAGCAACAAAGACATGGATATCTTCATCCGTTGAAAGTTGTGCTTGTCGAAAAGATGTTTTTCGACGAAATTCAAAGTGTTGAGTACTACAAGATTTTGATCTTCCGTAGTGATGCTTTAGTCTTTGCGGATAGTTCTAGCAAAAGTTACATATTATGATATGACAGTTGAATAACAAAACCAATTCTGCTCTCTAGGAAGTTGATCGAGGATGTGTACTTGACAGTGTGTGAGATTTTTGTAAAATTTAAATGGTTGTTGGAAAGGTATGTAAACTTCAATGGTTGAAGTGAGCATAAAGAAGTTGGAATCTTTACCTTAATGGAGTCATCAAAAGAGTTTGATTTCATCATGAACGGCAAAGATGCTTGTAGAGTTACAATAAATTAAGTGGGAGTGCTAAGACATATTTCTGATGCTTTATGTAGATGACATATATTTGTTCAAAAATATGTATTTTAAATTAACACAGTTAAGATTTTCATATTGATGAAAGGCTTAGGAGATATTGGGCATAGATATCTATAAGAGATTGATTGATGCGCCTGATATAGTTGAGCCATATTATATAGATGAAGTATTGAAGTAAGTCAAACCGAAATGACAAGAAGGGGTTCTTGCCACATGAAAAATTTTGAGAAATATTCAAGTATTTTGACACGTGATAAGCATAATTGAAGTTGAGATTTCTAAGTCATGGTTTCCATGCTATGTTCATAACAAGAGGAGCCATATGGTATAGAATGTTATAGCAAGATAATTCATATGATGATTAGGCAACAGTGGAGAGATCCTTATGCTATTTTTGGAAATGCTAAGGATATGATTTCCTATGTAACAATGACAAAACATTCATTGTAATATGTAACACTAATAGTCTTGTCATATATTCAAATAATTTTGTCTCAATTAAAATATGTGATGAAGGGTGGCACAATAGGCTGGAAGAAAGTTCCATGCTGGATTTGAATGACTTTCCAAATTAAAATATTCTGGAGGATACTACAACAAAGTACAAGTATATCATTATATTGACAACAAATAGTATGAGTCGTTATATTGGCAACAAATAGTAGGAGTATTTTGTGTCAAGGAGTTCCATGCAGCGCTGGCTACTCCCTCCATTCAGGATTACTAGTCCCCTAGTGAAAAACTATTTGTACAGAAATTATCTCCTCGTAAGGCTCGTAATCATTAATTGTCCTAAATAAGCGGGGCCTAATTAAGAGCAAGCAAGTGCGACCCCCCTGCCGCGCCTCTGCGTGTATCCACGTGGAGGGCGGGGGGTGGTACTGGCTTTGTACGCGGGGCTGGGGGTGGTTCTCGGGAGTGCTGGGTGGATTTATTCGTGTATCGTTCTGGGCCTTCTTGCTTTTGTGCTTGTTATGTGAATTTTCTTGCTCTGTTTAACCTTTCCCTTCCCCACACGCCTCTCATAGCCAAGAGCAAATCTAGGTTTCCTTTTACGCGGTGGCCGCCGCTTTCCGCCTCCTCTTTGTGTCCACCTCCACCATGGAGCCGCCGTCACTGCCGCAACGCTTCCTCTCCCAGACCTCCCGCACCACCACGACGTTCTCTATGCCGCACCTCCACCCGCATCTGTGACAAGGGCCAACGACGGGCGAGCATGGATGCCGTACTTGAAGGCGCTGTAGATCCAGCGGCAGAGCGCGTCGTTCCCGGCGCGCTATGGCGCTAGGGCACCCCGATACGGCATGGCCCACATCATTGTTGTGGAGGAGCGCGCCCGCGGGGTCGTTGGCCGTGGCGAGGGAGTCCAGGGCGCACCTCAGAGGACGACGGCAAGGGATTCTATGGAGGCCTTGGGGTTGTGGGTCAGATGCGATGCTTCAGACGATGTCATTAGAGATTGCAGACTACGGTTGATTTCAAGAAGCCAAGGTGAGTGTCTCCCGATCCCCCCTCTAAATTTGTGCAGAACCTAGACAGAAAAACAATGGAAATCTCTCATGATATATATGAAAACGAATTTATTGATTCTTTCAATAAGTACTATTGGAACTTGGAGCTTGGTGTAAATTTTTGTTTAGTTAGTACATGCCCATGATATCACGTACTCCTATGTAGCAGTTCCTTGTGAATCGGTCTCTTCTTTTCTTTGAACAACGGCTTAATCTCTATTTCTTGAAATTTGGTTGTTCGTTGTACTAAATTGTTTCTATATTGATTCTGAATGTTAGTGCACTGTAGCCTCACTGATTTTCTTCCACTTACTAGAAATAAGAAATGTCATCAACTTACCTTCTCTCTATTTCTATATTGTTAGATAGATGCATCTTGATGTGATATGATGATGAGGCCGGCGATAAAGTTTCGGAGGTGTAACAGAAGAACGATGAAGTTCATGAAGGGAATATGCCCGAGAGGCAATAATTAAATGTTTATTATGTTATTCTTTGTTTATGATAGATGTTTATTTCTCATGCTAGAATTGTATTAACCGAAAACGTTGATACATGTGTGATTAATAAACAAACCGACGTTCCTAGTGAAGCCTCTCTTTTAACTAGCTCGTTGATTAATAGATGATCAAGGTTTCCTGATCATAGACATTGGATGTTGTTAATAACGGGATCATGTAATTAGGAGAATGACATGATGAACTTAGACCCTAACTAAGTATAACAATACGAACAAGTCATTTAGTTTTGTTGTTATGTCTTACATTCGGAGTAACATTGTTCCTTAGACCATGAGATCGTGTTAATCACTAATACCGAAAGAATACTTTGATAACATCAAACGTCACACCGTAACAGGGTGACTATAAAGGTGGCATTAGGTATTCGGAAAGTGTTAGTTGAAGCTCATGGACCGAGAATGGGATTTTTCCATCCAATATGACGGAGAGATATACTCAGGGCCCTCTCGGTGATATCACATCGACACCGCTTGCAAGCACGTGATATGATCACAAGGATGTTATATCACGGGAACAAGAAAAGAGTACTTGTCGGATAACGAGATCAAACAAGGTATGGTGGATAACGATGATAGGATCCCGGGCAAGTAAAATATCGCGAGACAAAGGGAAATCGTTACGACGTTGAAATGTTCACACGATCACGAGAGTCATCGTTGAATATATGGGAATCATCACGGATCTCCAGATCCCGCTGTTGATTATTGATCGGAGAGGAGTCTCGATCATGTCTATATTATTCACGAACCGTAGGGTGACACACTTAAGGTTCGATGAAGCGTTAGAGAGAATACGGAACACCGAAGAATATTTTGGACAGCTCCGAAATTGTTTCAGGGAAAATTGAAATAGTTCAAGGGGTTTTTCGTCGAATGGTTGTTAATAGAATTAACAAATGGTTCGAGGTGCTGCGGGAAAATGTTTGTTAATGGAATTAATAAATATAAATAAAGAAAAAAAATGTTTTATTTATTTATTAAAGAAAAACCTTTAAGTGGGAAATTAAGGAATTTTGAGTGGGTGTGAGTGGGGCTTCCACTCACATGAAGAGAGGAAGGGGTGGGGGCACCCATGGCTGGCCGCACCCCCCCTTTGGGCTGCCTCCCCCTCCCCTATAAAAGGAGGGTGAGGGCTCCCTCTTCTTCACACACTTGCCCACTCCCTTTTCCCTCCACCCGCTGCTCCATTCCATGGTCTTCGGCTTGGCGAAGCCCTGACCGTGGGATTCTTCACAACCACCACGCCGTCGTGTTGCTGGAGTTCCGCGGGGATCCTCTACTTACGCTACCCGCTGAATCGAGGGAACGGAAGTCTTCATCGAGCTGAACATGTGACCGATTACGGAGGCACCGCCGTATTGCGATGCACTTTTCTCGCTCGGGATCGGCGTGAGTACGACTACGCCAACAACGAGATTTTATCTCGTACCACTTTGAGTCTTCGAGGGTATGTTATCTCAAGACTCTCTTTCTCCCCGTTGCCTTTCATCTCATAGATTAGATCTTGGCCATTCGGATTTATCGTGCGTAGGAATTTTTTTGTTTTCTATGCAACATACCCTTCAGTTCATTGTCCCGTTTATGTTCGGCAGAATTAAATTATCCGGAAAACTTCTGATTACTTGTTGACTGCGGTTTTTAACATGAACTATAATTATTTATGTGGCATCTATCTCTTTGCTGAAATTTCTTACCAGTATAGTCTGAACTCACTAATTTCCTGCATTTTCTCTACAGTTTCTCAGTCATCATATTCTTAGCGAGCTTCTGGCTGAAGATAGTACTAAAAGTAACAAGAAATATTAATATTCTATAATAAGATATAAGGTTTTCTTAGTAATTTTGGGGGAGCATAGTCATACTATCTTATCACCTTTTTATTTTGTATTTAGATATTCAAATACTTGGTGTCTATCAATGTGGATGAGTTGAAAGATACCAAATCAGGCTACTCCCTAATTCTTGTAAGCTTCTTTTGCGTCCGCGGGCTATGATTTCCTTATTTCTTTCCCATTGCTTACATGTTTTTCACTTGAACCGGCAGACATTCTCTTCTAATACATATTTTGAAGATACAAAGCTTACAAAAACATGTATAGGATATCTCCATAAAATGGAAGGAGGAGGCCTAGGCTTGCATGGCAGGAGGGTACAACAAATGGTGAGGAGGAGGAGAGTGGCTACAGTTGTGTATCCTGTCTCTATGGTACCACAGCGAGCTGAAGGAAACAAGAGCATATATGTTTTCCGCTTAATTTCATTTTAGTTCACTTCAAGTGTTGATTAGACGTGATCAAACTGTTTGATTATCTGGATGTAGTGCATATAGATAATTAGCTCTTATTTTTTACTTTCACTACTTTGCATGTTCCCAATAATGCTCATATTTGTATCACAATGTTTTTTTCCTTTTTGGGTTTTGTGCTACTTAGAGGTCGTGCCATGAGTTAGAATGGAAACTCGAAAGTATTTTCCATCAAAGAGGAGTCGATCCTTGCTTCTGCAATTTGATTGGGACTAGATTAAATCACTGAAAGGAAATACGGTTTATATTTACAAGTACTTAACAATCACATATATGAATATATGAAAGAAGAATAACTTCAAGCTATTTATGCATGATATTTGGTTCACACATCATCTGCAGCTTAGGATAAAATGTGGTTACTTTAATCAATGGAAAAAAAGGTTTACTGCCATGCTGCCTCTTCCTCATGACAGCAGAGCAACATGCACTGATTTGATCAATGCAAGCAGAGGAATCCAATGCCTTGAGATAATGACACGAGTTGCTGGTACCTTGAACCTCCACTAGGAAATTCAGCGAACCCATAGTACCAACAATTTACAACATTTAGTTTCTGGGATAGTTCTTGAATGTCAGCACCATTTGTGTCTTCATACCTATTGCATTGAGAACTTCATCTGTGTACAATGCTTTCTATCTACTTCGCATGCTACTCGCTTGTATAGTTTTTATTGTTGTACAGAGGATAAAGAGGCTTGCTTGAACTTTTAAGGTATTGTAAATTAAGCTAGAACTCATTTACTTTTTTCTTGCATGGTGCTGGCATCCATAGTTGTATGCATTTTTTTGTGCTGGTGTCCACCGACGGCGACATGTTAGTGAGATAATTTGTTCTTATGGTGGTTCCACTTTGCTTTCCGTATTGTAGGATTTATGAACCTTCTCTACAATGTTGAGACAGATTGACCCATTGAATGTAGACTTTATTTGCAAGATGCATCCAGAAATATTTAACAATGGTATGGGCATTGTCTGCTATCTTTAGAATCTCGAAACTTTTCAAAGCCATAGACATATTTGTTAGGATATTTTTTGATGGCATAGGTACATGTTCATTCTATCATTTTAATAATTACAACATTCATGTGCAAACAATAGCTCAGAATACTATTTCATAATATATTAGAAAGTTTTTCAAAGAACTTTGTTAAAAAACACTTTGTAGCAGCATGCTTAATTTGATGATATATGGGATCGTTCTATTGTATCCATGTTAAATTATATGCTACTATAATTGTCATGGTGGTGTTGCCGGTACATGGTGGTATTTTTCAGTTACTATAATCGATTGATTATTAAGATCAAAATATCCCCATCTAGATCTCTAGGCTGCTAAACTCAGTTATTATTTAGTATTGCTCACTTATAGTTTCGAGTCCAAGTTCTGGCACTACTTATGTTGAACTATTTAAATTCTACCATGTGTATCGATCAGGTTAAAAGGGTGAAGCCTGGTGTCATACTTGGACTATCTGATGTTGGTGGTTTTGATTCTCAAAGGAGGTAACTATCTTATAATAATTGCATGGCAATATATATGTACCATTGGTGTCGAGACATCGTAGTAGTTTTCATAGACGGGGGTGCCATGAGACTACGGTAGAGACGTGGGGTAACGGGATCGCGTGGTAGACAGTAAACACAGAATTTACCCAGATTCGGTACGTCGCGACAGTACGACGTGCCTACTCCTGCACTCTCACTAATCAGGGTTAAAGCCTGGAAACAGGATTACAATGTGAGGTTTTAGATCTAGCTACTCGCAGAGGATCAACTTCTCGGCGAGTTGGCCTATATCTTCTTTGTTATTCGTTGGTTCTCTAGTTTATCTCCCGTCCGGCTTTATATAATAGCCGGATTAGGGCTTACAGAATAGGAAACCTAAAAGACTACGGTAACTATAACTTGGAAAGTAAGGAATCCGTCTTCTCCTCCAAGCCAGATCACACGGGCCGTGATCCGGGTTCTTCTAGAATCCGGCTTCTGTGCGCCAAGTTACTGGGCCGCCCAATGGACCATAGCCCACTACCACTTGGGCCACCCTGGTAACCAGGCACTTTGACTACCATCTTATATACCCCTATACGGTATATATCCGACAGTAGCCCCCAAGAAGGATTAAAACTCTGATTTGTCGTCTTTCGCCAAATGTGCTTTGTCCGAGAAATTTTAATCAGCAGTCTTGATTCTTCTTATTCTTGTTCTTTTGAAAGAGATGGTAACATGAAACTCGGAATCCTGAAAATCCAGCTTTTCTCTCACGATCCTTCGTGGAGAAGGAACTTCTTACGTCAGCGCACTTAATCATGCTGACGTAAGGGACGTTTGGGTTTTACGCGGAAAACCCAGTAACATATCTCTGACAGATTCTCACGGGAAACGAGGAGATAACCATCATTACCCTGTCGTTTCATTTCCCGGATTTTCCGGCGAGTGACACGCGTTGATCATCCAACGGTCAAAATAGCCGTTGGCACGTATCTTGACGGATTTCTGGCTATAAATAGCCATCTTTGTCCTTGCCAAAAACCTTCCGCACTCTCACTGTCCACGCCATTGCCGCGCACAAGCTCCCGAGCGAAGAACCGTCCCGAGCGCACGAACGCACCCAGAGCACCAGCGCAACGCGCCGCCACCAAATGGCATCCTCGCCGTCGTCCCCCACTCGCTCCGCCACGCTCACCGTCGATGACATCATCAACGACCTGGATCCGCAGCTTGGATCCCCAAAGCACGCCGGCGACGAGCCGGAAAAGACCGCGGCATCTGCGGCGGGCGGAGAGGATCTTTCCGCCGCCGCGAACGCTGCGGGCTCGAGCTCCGCACCCTCCCCGCCGTTTGCTCCCGAAACGGCGGAGGAGAAGATCTTATCCCATGACGATGAGCACTCCGCTACCGGAGCCAACGAAGAAACAGAGTTTGTCGGCAACTGGAGTCCGAGTAATACTCCTCTCGTCCTTCTTCAGCGGATGTCAAGGGAGGGATTAATAGTTAAAGGCAAATGGCGGAACTCGGAAGGTGAACCCGAACCCAAGCCAAAAGACGGAGAACGCGTCCTCCTTACCTCTCACATCGCGAGAGGTATGGGTTTTCCTCCTTCCGCCTTTTTCCTAGACGTCCTTAACTTTTATGGCGTTCAACCACATAACCTCTCTCTGAACTCCATCCTCTATTTAGCTAGTTTCCAAGCCCTTTTCGAAGGGTATCTCGGGATAACTCCTAATCTAGATTTCTGGCAGTATTTCTTTGAGGTAAAACATAACATCACAGATGGTATTTCACCTATCTGCGGAACTATATCTTTCACCCTTCGGAAGTTTAGAGAGGATTGATACCCAAAGATAAAAATGCCGGAACCTGCCCAATCTTGGTTGTGTTCTTTCTTTTACCATCAGGACATTCCATTCCCAGGCAAAGAAACCGGGGTTCCTCCATTTGTTAATTCCGCTGCCACTCCTCGTGAGAGTTGGACAGTTCCAGCAGTAGAAATTTTGCCGGAAAACCTGATGAAGATAAAGCGGCGCATCGCCAAGCTTACTTCCTCTCAGCCTTCTTTGACTGGGAAGGATACCGTTTTATGCTGGTTCGGACGTCGTATCCAACCTCTCTCCTTTCGTTCCCGGCTCCTTTGCGAATACAAAGGACCAGAAGATAGCATGAGAGGACCAGATAAGGCTTATACCAAAAATGATTTTGTAAAACGACTTCACCAACTGGTCGCCACCAGCGGTCAGATTGAAGAAAATCTGGCTATTTATCATGTGGAGAATCTGGCCCCTAAGGTATTTATACTTTCCTTGCTTCCAGGTTTTCTTAAGATTAGCTTCTTTTTCTGACCTCCGACATAACGTGAGTTCTTTCCTAGTTCAATGAACTTGAAGGAGCTGATCTTGCTTCAAACATCGAGCTTAGCGAATTACATGCTAGCTTTTATAATGATCGGAAACGTAAAAAACAGGCGACTTTCGGCAAGACGGTGACTGTTGATGGAATTCCCATCGCCACATCTAGGTATTTTACTGGAGCCTCCCTAATCGTCATTCTCCTTTGGTTCTTCGAGATTTTTAACACTCGGATATTCTTCTTCCAGTCTTGCCCCAACTCCTCTGAAGACAAAGAAGTTGAAGAAACATAAGACTACTATCAAAGAAGAGTCTTCTTCTGCGACCACGGGCCTGAGGGGGAGAACGGAAACACAGACGGGTGGAAATCTCCGGTCATCTGTTGGAAACGAACCCATCTCCAATTTGGATAGTAACATCCGGATAAAGGAAGAACCGTTCGACGACCTTGGATATATTCGTCCATAGGCTAAAAAATTCTTCGCTCCTGCCCCTCTAATTCGCCCTTGGCCGCAAGGTGGATTAGTTATTCGCAATGATATCATATTTTCCCCTCGCCAGGTCATACAAGATGGCCTTCATCACGTTGGGATTCTTTTCTCGGAATATGCCAAAGAATTCAACGAGACCTTAGCCGACTTGCGAGAAATGAGCCAGGTGATACTTCTAGCCCCCAAGCATTAAGTTGAAAACCTGATTTCTTCTTAATGTTTCTTTGTATGCTTGCTCATACTTAAGCATTTTGGCTTTCATTTCGGTGTTTCAGCATTCCGCAGATGCCATAAACTTAGAAGTTTTTAAGAAGCTTAACCTCAAGAATAGAGAAGTTAAAACCCTTCAATCTATTATTGAGTTAAAAAGCAACGAGCTGGTGTCGCACCCTGGTTTCTAGAGGATACTCATCGCACGAACTGGATAGCAGGTGCTTGGATTATGGGACATACATGCTCCCACGTCCCAGCTTCCTGGTAGGCCTGCGCTTATGCGCGACAACACAAGCCCTGCTTCCACCGTCGAGGTAAACTATCCGCTAGGAACCTAAGGCACTACTGTCGACGTACTTCATAACAAGCACGCACTGTACGTCAACAGCTTTGAACAAAATGAAATCACAGAATGTCTCTAAGACACAAAAGAATGAAATACGTTTGCAAATAGCCTTCACTAAGGCAGAGATAGCAAAACACTCATACAGAGGACACATGTCCCAACATATCATTCATTACGTCAGCGGAAGCAAACAACGGTGTCTGAGTACAGACAAAACCAAAAGGCTTAAGAAGCCGGGGAAAATAAAGAAGACGAAGCCCATCCACGTAGTTCCTGGATCCTGCCCGTGGTCCAGCTATCTACTCGTCTGCAGTCTCGGCAAACTCCACGAAGTAGCCATCCTGGTGATCCTCGTAGTCGTAGTCGAAGTCTGCGTAAACCACAGCCCCAACGGGGTCAGTACATTTGATGTACTGGCAAGCAAGACTCACATTTCATCAAGGAGTTACTCGTCAACACAAGCCGGGATGCTTGGGTTCAACGGAAGAAGATAGGTATTATAAAAAAAGCTGCAGCGGGCTGCTCTAACCAACTACAGAAGATACTACTAGTTCCGGCTAACAGAAAAGATAAGATCGAGGAATTGTAACCAACTGAAAGATAACTTCAAACAAACCCATCCTGGATCTCGCCCCTTATCCGAAGAAGCAATCCGAGGATAACTCACACCGTTGTATTAAAGATGAGTCAAGTTATTGTGTGAATAACCTATTACTAGTCAAGGTATTTAGCATTGGGTGATACATGGTTGATCATTATGTTTAAGCTGTCCTGAGTACTTGTTAGCCAGTACTTTCACCAAGTAATCCATAACCGCGGAAAACACGGCTTCTCGAGAAGATTTATCCCTGCAGGGTGTGCTCCAGTACCCGTACACACTCAAGCCACCAACTAAAACTTAGGTGGACTTGACACGACCCAAACCATCTCTACAATCCATCCTGGGAGCCACGGAGCTATAAGGTCCCGGCCAGTCCGCCTAACCTAAGCGCAAGGGTGAAAACCACACCCCCCGGCACCACAGGCCTCGCCCTATATGCATCATCATCATCATCACCAGTAACCAATGGGGGTACCTCCCATTATGCAAGGAGCAAATGGAACACCCGAACTAAGTGTGGCTCTTCGGACAAACTGCAGATCAAGTCTAAGTCGAGGGGGGTCCCATACTACCACCCGGATGCGGTGAGCACGCTCATCATGGATCAGTAGACAAGACCCTTTTCCTATTAGGGTCGACACTAGCAGGCTCCAAAACCACTCATGGGCCTCCTGCCGGTGCCTTATCATCAAATTATTATTACCATTAGCAATTAACAGGATTGATTGATTAACAACGAGCCCCGGTACAAGATAATAAGATAGTAAAAGTAGTAACCGACAACAGACTCGAGTAAAAGCAACCCTAAGCATGCTAGATAATACTAAGGCACAAACAAAGGCTGTAGGTATGGAGGTGAGGCAGTATCATTGGTTCAGGGTATCATGTGATAGGTTCGGAGAACAAGCAACGATACATAGGGCTAGCAATAGTAGACAAAAGGATAGTATCGACAACAAGTGTGGAAAGGAACTCGATGATTCATGTGAGTGATAACTTGCCTGCAAACCCAGTAGCCTGGTACTGAGCAAAAATCCTTAGAAGGGGTACCGTACGTCCCTTCGGTCTCAACGTCGTCGTCTAATCAAGAAGAAGCAAAAACAACAACGAAGGAAGACGGGCAATCAATACAGGGCATAGGTGCACAAACATTGGGTGATGCATGTCACGTTTAATAGATGCACCAAACTAAACTAGTTGAGATGAGACACAAGTTTAAATGGATTCCATATGCAAAGGTTGCATATGGAAGCCCATGCTTTAGAGTTGAATTAATTGTTCTATCACTAAGCATCATGTGTAAGTGACTTAGTATGATGCATGCATGATGAGGAACAATAAGATAACAAAATTAAATGCAATTGGAATGATAGTTAACAATTTAGAAAAGCATTTATTAAGTTTGGAATTTTGTTACTTAAACATGGTACACAAAACAATTATTGTTTTCATCAAGTTAGGGTGTGCAAAACAATTTACAAATTTTATATTTGAAAAGGTTATCAAATTTTAGTTGAGTTACATGTTTCACATTTTGAAATTGGACTTTGGATTAATTAATTATGAATTAAACAATGTTAAACAATTTTTAATTGAATTAAACAAGATTTAAATTGTTTAGGCAATTTAAATTGTTCAAACCAGAAAACAAATTTTATATTTGAATAGAACATTCAAAAAGGTGTGAAAAACATATTTTATTTGAATTATTTGAAAACAGTATGAATTAGTTATGAATTATTTCAAATGGCACTTGAATTATTTGGATTTGAATTTAAATTGCATTTTGAAAATTCAAAACAGTACACCAATTGAATATTTGGAAAGAGTATAAGATTTTGAACAGAAAACATATAAAGTTTGTATTTATTGAAATTACAGAACAAAAGATATTAACTTTTGAAGTTTTGGTTTAATTCTGCTATTTAAAATGAATTTGGAAATTCAGAAATTTGGCGCAGAACCTTTTCGTACCGAGGGGTACCCTAACCTCAGCCTCTGCCCTGTGGCCCCTGCGGCCAGCGTGGCGCAGGCGCGCACGCGTGGCAGGGTAGGTCACTGCCGGGTGGGGTCGAACGCAAGGCTAAAAACCCCAAAAAAAGGTTGGCGGCTCCGGGGATTCGAACCCTGCCGCGGTGCGTCGAGCGAAAGGATCAAGGCCACTGCGCTGCTGCGAAGTCTTTGACAGATAGCAGAAGGCGGACAAGGTAACCTTCAGAAGACGTTATCTGAACTTTCGTTCAGATAAACAGAACCTGAACGCGGCGATCGCCGGCCGGCGACGATTTCGCGCAGGACTACGCGGCCGTGATGCTCTGCGTTGCAAACAAACAGACGCACGTTCTACTCGAGATGCGCAAGTGGCAGGAGAGGGAAAGGGAACTGGGAGCAGGCGCTCACCGGCGGGGCAGGGGATGCAGAGGTTCGGGCAGAGAGCGACGGCGACGTTGGCGTGGATGGCGGCGGCGATCGGAGGCGTCTTCGGCTCGGCGGCGGTGTCGCGGAGGTAGAGGGAGGCACGGGCGTTTCGTTCCCGTTGCTTAACGGTGCTCCGAGGGCATCACGGCGACGGGAGCTACGCCGGTTCAGAGCTCGCGCGCGGCGGCCGTCAGAGAACGCGGGGAAGATGACAGAGAGCGCGCGCGGCGGCGATGGAGGGTAGCTAGGGGGGTAGGTGGCTAGGGTTTGCGGCGGCAGGAGGAGGACGCGGTGCTTTTTATGGAAACGGTGGATGCTGTACGGCGGCCATCGGGAGGGGGTAGGAAGCGATCGACGACGGAGAAGAAATCGTACGCGTGACGTCATTCGGGGAGGAGGACGACAGCGACGCTGCTAGCGGGCCAAGGTTAACGGGCTGGGCTGGTTTTTTATCTGCTGCTGCTGCTCTCCTCTCCCTTGCAGTTTTATTTTTTTTTGTTTATATATTTTTTTTTTGCTGAAAACGAAATGGGAAGAAAAGATAAGGTTGTGGTTAAAAGAAATTCCAGGAAAAATTAGTTAGGCTATTTAGTTAATTAGAAACCACATTGCAAGAGTGGATTTCAAAAATTGTAATTTAAAATGGGGTTTTGTATTTGGAACCAAATTAGAGGGATTTTTATTTTATTATCTCATTAATAAAAACATGTATTTGAATAGGGTTACCCCTAGGTTTAAAATTGACTTTTAGGATCACAAGCATGTGGTGAATTGTTATGTTTTCAAAAGAGTGCTGATTGAAACTTGGTTTGAAATGGAAAATGATTTAGGAGTTAATGATTAATTAATTGATTTGATAATTGGTTTGATTAAAGCAACAATTTGAGAAGTGAAAAACAAGGAATAAAAGGGTGGTTTTTATTTGTTATTTTGGTTCCAATAGTTGTAACAGAGCAAGTATGAAACCATGTTTGAAAAAGGTTTAAGTTTGAGTTGTGAAAACAGGATAAAACAGATAGAAAACAAATGCAGACAATAAGTAAACATGATGACATGATGCATTGCTTGAAATAAAACAAAGAACAAAGCATTCTAGGGGTATTTTCATACTTGGGATGTTACAAAACGCCCCCCCCTTGAAGGAATCGCGCCCCGAGATTCCCTACTGAGAAATGAACAGGTCCGGATACTTTTTGCGAAGATCCTCTTCGGTCTCCCACGTTGCCTCTTTATCAGAATGATGCGACCATTGGACTTTCAAGAACTTGGTGCTCTTGTTGCGAGTCTTACGCTCGGTCTCATCGAGAATACGAATAGGGTGCTCCTCATAAGATAGATCATCTTGCAGTTCGATGGAATCATGATCAACTGCACGATCTGGATCTTTGAAACACTTCTTGAGTTGTGACACGTGGAACACATCGTGCACTTTGGATAGTTTTTCTGGAAGTTCAAGACGATAAGCATTCTCTACACGTCTTGATAGGATGTTGAAAGGGCCAATGTATCTTGGTGCAAGCTTTCCTTTCACACCAAAACGATGAGTGCCTCTGAGGGGAGTTACACGGAGATATGCCTTATCACCAGGTGCATAGACCATATCCCTGTGCTTGCTATCATAATAGCTCTTCTGTCGAGACTGAGCAATCCTGAGATTGTCACGAATGATACGAACTTTCTCCTCGGCTTCCTTAACAATGTCAGGGCCTAAAAGTGAACGTTCACCAGCTCCAGACCAATTGATTGGACTCCTGCATCTGCGACCATACAGTGCCTCAAATGGTGCCATGCCTAGGCTTGCCTGGTAGCTGTTGTTGTAGGAGAATTCAGCATATGGAAGGCAATCCTCCCATTTCATGCCAAAGGAGAGACCACATGCTCTGAGCATATCCTCGAGAATCTGATTGACTCTTTCGACTTGCCCTTGAGACTGAGGGTGATAAGCTGTGCTGAACAGGAGTTTAGTGCCCAAAGCTTCTTGAAAGCTTTTCCAGAAATGAGAAGTGAAGATACTTCCACGGTCTGAGCTTATTTCCAATGGAACACCATGAAGAGGAACAACCTTTGCTGTGTAGAGCTCTGCTAACTGGCTAGCTGAGATAGTTTCCTTTACAGCATAGAAGTGAGCAACCTTAGTGAGACGATCAATAACAACGAAGATTGCATCGTTGCCCTTTTTGGACTTTGGAAACCCAGTAACGAAGTCCATTTCAATCATGTCCCACTTCCACTCAGGAATTTTCAGAGGTTGGAGTAGACCTGCTGTCTTCTGATGGACTGCCTTAACACGTTGACAAACGTCGCATTCAGAAACGTATTGAGCAATTTCACGTTTCATGCCAGACCACCAATACAGAGTCTTGAGATCCTGGTACATCTTTGTACTTCCAGGGTGAATGGATAGAGGAGTTTCATGAGCCTCCTTGAGAATGATATCCTTGAGACTTTGAATCTGAGGGACTGCAATGCGTCCTTCGAAGAACACAGTTCCCTTGTCATCAATTGAGAAGGACTTGAACTTATCATTGCCCTCCTTGATGTGATCCACAATCTTCTTGATTTCATTATCACGAAGTTGTTCAGAACGAATCTTGTCCTCGAGAGTTGGGCTGGCTGTCAAGCTAGCAAGGTATCCTTCAGGAACAAGACCAAGGTTCAGCTTCTGGAATTCTTCATGAAGTGGAGGTTGGCTTTCCATGATCATGAGATTATTGCAATAGGATTTGCGACTGAGAGCATCGGCCATAACATTAGCCTTGCCTGGAGTGTAAGAAATGGTGAGATCAAAGTCTTTAATCTTCTCAATCCATCTCCTTTGCCTGAGGTTCAGATCTGGCTGAGTGAAGATGTATTTCAGACTCTTGTGATCGGAAAAGATTTCAGTTTTGTTACCCAACAAGTATTGTCTCCATTTCTTGAGGGCAAACACAACTGCTGCAAGTTCAAGATCATGTGTGGGATAGTTTTGCTCATGTGGGTTCAACTGACGTGAAGCATAAGCGACAACTTGACGTTCTTGCATAAGAACTGCTCCTAGGCCTTGGAGAGATGCATCACAGAATATCTGGAAAGGTTTGGTAGTGTCGGGGCCAACTAGAACAGGTGTGGAAGTGAGTTTAGTCTTCAGAAGGTTGAAACTCTCATCACATTGTGGAGTCCAAACGAACTTTTTGTCCTTCTTTGTGAGATCAGTGAGAGGTTTGGCAATCTTGGAAAAGTTTTGGACGAAACGACGGCAATAGCTAGCCAAGCCAAGAAAACTTCTGACTTGCTTCACCGTCTTAGGGGGTTTCCAATCAACAATTGCCTTAACCTTTTCCGGGTCAATGGCTATGCCTTTGGCAGAGATGATATGACCAAGATATGCAACTTCTGGAATCCAGAACTCACATTTGGAAAACTTGGCATATAGACGATGCTCGCGAAGTTTCATGAGAGTGAGACGAAGGTGTTCTCCATGCTCTTCCTCGGATTTTGAGTAGACTAGAATGTCATCAAGATATACCACAACGAACTTGTCGAGGTATTCATGGAAGACAGAATTCATGAGTCTAGAGAATGTCGCCGGTGCATTGGTGAGACCAAAGGACATGACGGTGTATTCATATAGACCGTACCGAGTGGTGAAAGCTGTGTTAGGAATATCTTCCTTTCTGATCTTTATCTGATGGTACCCCATCCTCAAGTCCAACTTTGAGAATATTGAGGCTCCAGCAAGTTGATCAAAAAGATCATCGATACGAGGAAGTGGATACTTGTTCTTGATGGTTTTCTCGTTGAGAGGGCGATAGTCAACCATGAGTCTTTTTGTTTGATCCTTCTTGGCAACAAACAGAGTTGGGCAACCCCAAGCGGAGGAACTAGGCTGAATGAAACCTTTGTCCATATACATATCGATTTGCTCCTTCAACAATTTCAGTTCAGGAGGAGCTATCTTATATGGATGCTTAGAGATTGGAGCAGTACCTGGCTCAAGCTCGATTACGAACTCAACTGCTCTGTCCGGAGGCATCCCTGGCAACTCTTCTGGAAAGACGTCAGGGAATTCACAAACCACCGGAATAGTTTCAATAGATGGTAGAGGATTTGCATTGAGAGTGTAGAGTTGAGCAACTGGATTTTCAGCATGGAAGTAGACTATCTGGCCAGAAGGGTGTGTGATTTTGACAGACTTAGCAGGACAATCAATGACTGCTTTGTTGGCTACCAACCAATCCATCCCAAGAATGACATCAATATCTGAAGAGTGGAGAGCTATCAGAGATGCCTGGAATGGAAGGTTTCCAATTGTGATCTCGATGTTCTGGCTAACTTTATTGCTTTGCCAGCTAGATCCCGGTGATTTCACTAGGAGAGGGATAGACAATTGTTCGAAGTTGATTCCACTGTTGTTTGCAAAGCATTAAGAGATGAAAGAGTGTGAAGCACCAGAATCGAACAAGACTTTAGCACGAAACGAGTTCACAAGAAGTGTGCCCATTACAACCTCTGGAGATTCTTCTGCTCCCTGGGCCTTGACATGGTTCACCTTGACGGTTCTCACGCCAAGGTCGTTGCTGTTGTAACAACCCAACGGAGGACCACGTATTCTTGTCGGGGTCGACCTGTGGCGAGGTTGAGGTGGAAGGAGGTGCCTTTGCGGACACTTATCGGAATAGTGGCCCGGCTGTCCACACTTGTAGCATGTAACAGCAGAACGAGGAGCTGTTGGACCTGGCTGAGATGGAGCACCTCCTGAAGATACCACTGGGGTGGGAGGGCGGGGAAGAATTCCTGCCGGGCTTGGCAAGCAGATGGGTGGTGTTGGAGTGGTATATGGAACCCAAACTCTCCGTTTTTGTGGTGGCATGATAGCTTTTGAAAGATTAGCCTGTTCACGAGAGTGCTTACGAGATTCCTCAACCAACTTGCGCCCATGCTCTTCATTTAGAGCGATGTTGACGAGGTCCTCAAAATTCTTGGCCTTGACGTTGGTGAGAGCATACTTGAGTTCCGGGTTGAGACCCCTGCGGAACTTTGCCATCTTTCTCGCTTCCGTGGAGATTTCATCTCCGGCGTAGCGAGCCAGACGATTGAACTCTCTTTGGTATTCGAGAACGTCCAGATTGCCTTGTGTGAAAGAATAGAATTCCTCACGCATTTTCTCCATGAGCCCATCGGGAATGTGATGGCGCACGAAGGCTTGCTTGAAATCCTCCCATGTGATCGCCACACTAGAACCTCTCATTTCTTGGAAATTCTCCCACCAAGACATAGATTGTCCACGGAGAAGGTAGGTCACGTAAGGAACACGGTCCTCGTCAGCCACGTGAGCTACCACAAGAGTACGGTTCATTTCACGGAGCCAGTCATCAGCATCCAATGGCTCGGAGGAGTTATCAAACGTGCGCGGGTTGAGCTCAAGGAACTCCCGAATAGACACACGGGCGTTGCCATTACTCCCAAGGTCTTGGTTCTGCTGCATCTGCCTTATAACTTGCGTCATCTGAGACAGCACTTTCCCCATCTCAGGTGGCAGTGTGGGTTGTTCGTCACCACTTTCCATCCTGAAGAGGATACCAAGGTTAACACACTAACCGGATACAAAATCCAATATAAGTGCTTAAAAGGATTACTTCAGACGGTAAGAAGGTAGCATGGATCAAACATATACTACCCTGAACGTTCACCATAAATGGTTTGAGTACGAAAGGATAACT
This sequence comes from Alopecurus myosuroides, assembly GCA_028641055.1. Taxonomy (NCBI): domain Eukaryota; kingdom Viridiplantae; phylum Streptophyta; class Magnoliopsida; order Poales; family Poaceae; genus Alopecurus; species Alopecurus myosuroides. The sequence goes on from CM054057.1 coordinate 123,996,386, forward strand.
AAACATAGCTAGGAATGGATACATCAATGGACGAAAGGTTCTTGAGAGAAACATGATATTGAAGCAACATCGGGAAACTCGCGACCAAAACTCCTAAGGTACTACAGAAGAACCCAGAACACGTGAAATCCTAACTTGAAAGTTTAGATGAGAAGGGAAAATCAACGTTGCACTTCCTTACCAGAAAAGGGAGGGTGGGTGGGGAAAGAAATAAAATGGCAGAATTCCTACTCTCACGTTTCATTTTCCCTATATAGCTACAAAATAGTTTCTATACTCAACTGCGACCAGTAAAAGGGATCCTATAGGCAGACAGGCTCTGATACCATTTGTCGCACCCTGGTTTCTAGAGGATACTCATCGCACGAACTGGATAGCAGGTGCTTGGATTATGGGGCATACATGCTCCCACGTCCCAGCTTCCTGGTAGGCCTGCGCTTATGCGCGACAACACAAGCCCTGCTTCCACCGTCGAGGTAAACTATCCGCTAGGAACCTAAGGCACTACTGTCGACGTACTTCATAACAAGCACGCACTGTACGTCAACAGCTTTGAACAAAATGAAATCACAGAATGTCTCTAAGACACAAAAGAATGAAATACGTTTGCAAATAGCCTTCACTAAGGCAGAGATAGCAAAACACTCATACAGAGGACACATGTCCCAACATATCATTCATTACGTCAGCGGAAGCAAACAACGGTGTCTGAGTACAGACAAAACCAAAAGGCTTAAGAAGCCGGGGAAAATAAAGAAGACGAAGCCCATCCACGTAGTTCCTGGATCCTGCCCGTGGTCCAGCTATCTACTCGTCTGCAGTCTCGGCAAACTCCACGAAGTAGCCATCCTGGTGATCCTCGTAGTCGTAGTCGAAGTCTGCGTAAACCACAGCCCCAACGGGGTCAGTACATTTGATGTACTGGCAAGCAAGACTCACATTTCATCAAGGAGTTACTCGTCAACACAAGCCGGGATGCTTGGGTTCAACGGAAGAAGATAGGTATTATAAAAAAAGCTGCAGCGGGCTGCTCTAACCAACTACAGAAGATACTACTAGTTCCGGCTAACAGAAAAGATAAGATCGAGGAATTGTAACCAACTGAAAGATAACTTCAAACAAACCCATCCTGGATCTCGCCCCTTATCCGAAGAAGCAATCCGAGGATAACTCACACCGTTGTATTAAAGATGAGTCAAGTTATTGTGTGAATAACCTATTACTAGTCAAGGTATTTAGCATTGGGTGATACATGGTTGATCATTATGTTTAAGTTGTCCTGAGTACTTGTTAGCCAGTACTTTCACCAAGTAATCCATAACCGCGGAAAACACGGCTTCTCGAGAAGATTTATCCCTGCAGGGTGTGCTCCAGTACCCGTACACACTCAAGCCACCAACTAAAACTTAGGTGGACTTGACACGACCCAAACCATCTCTACAATCCATCCTGGGAGCCACGGAGCTATAAGGTCCCGGCCAGTCCGCCTAACCTAAGCGCAAGGGTGAAAACCACACCCCCCGGCACCACAGGCCTCGCCCTATATGCATCATCATCATCATCACCAGTAACCAATGGGGGTACCTCCCATTATGCAAGGAGCAAATGGAACACCCGAACTAAGTGTGGCTCTTCGGACAAACTGCAGATCAAGTCTAAGTCGAGGGGGGTCCCATACTACCACCCGGATGCGGTGAGCACGCTCATCATGGATCAGTAGACAAGACCCTTTTCCTATTAGGGTCGACACTAGCAGGCTCCAAAACCACTCATGGGCCTCCTGCCGGTGCCTTATCATCAAATTATTATTACCATTAGCAATTAACAGGATTGATTGATTAACAACGAGCCCCGGTACAAGATAATAAGATAGTAAAAGTAGTAACCGACAACAGACTCGAGTTAAAGCAACCCTAAGCATGCTAGATAATACTAAGGCACAAACAAAGGCTGTAGGTATAGAGGTGAGGCAGTATCATTGGTTCAGGGTATCATGTGATAGGTTCGGAGAACAAGCAACGATACATAGGGCTAGCAATAGTAGACAAAAGGATAGTATCGACAACAAGTGTGGAAAGGAACTCGATGATTCATGTGAGTGATAACTTGCCTGCAAACCCAGTAGCCTGGTACTGAGCAAAAATCCTTAGAAGGGGTACCGTACGTCCCTTCGGTCTCAACGTCGTCGTCTAATCGAGAAGAAGCAAAAACAACAACGAAGGAAGACGGGCAATCAATACAGGGCATAGGTGCACAAACATTGGGTGATGCATGTCACGTTTAATAGATGCACCAAACTAAACTAGTTGAGATGAGACACAAGTTTAAATGGATTCCATATGCAAAGGTTGCATATGGAAGCCCATGCTTTAGAGTTGAATTAATTGTTCTATCACTAAGCATCATGTGTAAGTGACTTAGTATGATGCATGCATGATGAGGAACAATAAGATAACAAAATTAAATGCAATTGGAATGATAGTTAACAATTTAGAAAAGCATTTATTAAGTTTGGAATTTTGTTACTTAAACATGGTACACAAAACAATTATTGTTTTCATCAAGTTAGGGTGTGCAAAACAATTTACAAATTTTATATTTGAAAAGGTTATCAAATTTTAGTTGAGTTACATGTTTCACATTTTGAAATTGGACTTTGGATTAATTAATTATGAATTAAACAATGTTAAACAATTTTTAATTGAATTAAACAAGATTTAAATTGTTTAGGCAATTTAAATTGTTCAAACCAGAAAACAAATTTTATATTTGAATAGAACATTCAAAAAGGTGTGAAAAACATATTTTATTTGAATTATTTGAAAACAGTATGAATTAGTTATGAATTATTTCAAATGGCACTTGAATTATTTGGATTTGAATTTAAATTGCATTTTGAAAATTCAAAACAGTACACCAATTGAATATTTGGAAAGAGTATAAGATTTTGAACAGAAAACATATAAAGTTTGTATTTATTGAAATTACAGAACAAAAGATATTAACTTTTGAAGTTTTGGTTTAATTCTGCTATTTAAAATGAATTTGGAAATTCAGAAATTTGGCGCAGAACCTTTTCGTACCGAGGGGTACCCTAACCTCAGCCTCTGCCCTGTGGCCCCTGCGGCCAGCGTGGCGCAGGCGCGCACGCGTGGCAGGGTAGGTCACTGCCGGGTGGGGTCGAACGCAAGGCTAAAAACCCCAAAAAAAGGTTGGCGGCTCCGGGGATTCGAACCCTGCCGCGGTGCGTCGAGCGAAAGGATCAAGGCCACTGCGCTGCTGCGAAGTCTTTGACAGATAGCAGAAGGCGGACAAGGTAACCTTCAGAAGACGTTATCTGAACTTTCGTTCAGATAAACAGAACCTGAACGCGGCGATCGCCGGCCGGCGACGATTTCGCGCAGGACTACGCGGCCGTGATGCTCTGCGTTGCAAACAAACAGACGCACGTTCTACTCGAGATGCGCAAGTGGCAGGAGAGGGAAAGGGAACTGGGAGCAGGCGCTCACCGGCGGGGCAGGGGATGCAGAGGTTCGGGCAGAGAGCGACGGCGACGTTGGCGTGGATGGCGGCGGCGATCGGAGGCGTCTTCGGCTCGGCGGCGGTGTCGCGGAGGTAGAGGGAGGCACGGGCGTTTCGTTCCCGTTGCTTAACGGTGCTCCGAGGGCATCACGGCGACGGGAGCTACGCTGGTTCAGAGCTCGCGCGCGGCGGCCGTCAGAGAACGCGGGGAAGATGACAGAGAGCGCGCGCGGCGGCGATGGAGGGTAGCTAGGGGGGTAGGTGGCTAGGGTTTGCGGCGGCAGGAGGAGGACGCGGTGCTTTTTATGGAAACGGTGGATGCTGTACGGCGGCCATCGGGAGGGGGTAGGAAGCGATCGACGACGGAGAAGAAATCGTACGCGTGACGTCATTCGGGGAGGAGGACGACAGCGACGCTGCTAGCGGGCCAAGGTTAACGGGCTGGGCTGGTTTTTTATCTGCTGCTGCTGCTCTCCTCTCCCTTGCAGTTTTATTTTTTTTTGTTTATATATTTTTTTTTGCTGAAAACGAAATGGGAAGAAAAGATAAGGTTGTGGTTAAAAGAAATTCCAGGAAAAATTAGTTAGGCTATTTAGTTAATTAGAAACCACATTGCAAGAGTGGATTTCAAAAATTGTAATTTAAAATGGGGTTTTGTATTTGGAACCAAATTAGAGGGATTTTTATTTTATTATCTCATTAATAAAAACATGTATTTGAATAGGGTTACCCCTAGGTTTAAAATTGACTTTTAGGATCACAAGCATGTGGTGAATTGTTATGTTTTCAAAAGAGTGCTGATTGAAACTTGGTTTGAAATGGAAAATGATTTAGGAGTTAATGATTAATTAATTGATTTGATAATTGGTTTGATTAAAGCAACAATTTGAGAAGTGAAAAACAAGGAATAAAAGGGTGGTTTTTATTTGTTATTTTGGTTCCAATAGTTGTAACAGAGCAAGTATGAAACCATGTTTGAAAAAGGTTTAAGTTTGAGTTGTGAAAACAGGATAAAACAGATAGAAAACAAATGCAGACAATAAGTAAACATGATGACATGATGCATTGCTTGAAATAAAACAAAGAACAAAGCATTCTAGGGGTATTTTCATACTTGGGATGTTACAGCTGGCGTCATCTCAGCTACAATTATCGGAAACAACAGGTATTTATTCTCTGCAGTTTTTATCCAGATAAATTTTTTCCCGAATTTTTATAAACTCAAAATGTTTTTCGTGCCCTCTAGCTGCTTTAGCCAAAGCCAAAGAATTAGCGGAGGACGCCATCAATGCATCTCGGCTCCGTGCAGAAAACTCGAGCCTTCGCAAGGAGCTTATGAAAGTTCAAGAAGACCTGGAAGCCAGTAATCTGGCCCTTGGGATTGCTCAATCCAAGGCTTCTTTGCAGGCGGCGGAAGATAAATCTATTATCCATGATTTGGAAAGTATGCTATTCCCGCGCATGAAAGAAGGCACCAAAATTGACAAGGTTCTTGGTAAGTTAGTTCCTTTTACCAATTTCTCCATGTCTTATTTTTCGTGTTTTGTCGCCTAACCTTTTTTGGTTACTTTTGTCGTCAAAACAGGGAATATTCCAGGAATTTCTCGGATTGAGAAAATCCGAGCTTTTGGGGAGGTATGGAATGCAATCAGAAATGCAGGAATGCAATTGATTAACAAGTTCCTTCCCACAAGTACTATAGAATTCTCGGAAGTTTACAAACTTCCGGGTGCCATCATGGAGGTTGCGGGATCGAAGGAATCCATCCTACGCTCCGCCGCACGAGGTGGTGCGCGCATGGCCCTAGGCCTTATGCGTCTGCATTATCCTGATGCGAAATCTTGGCGCGTGGCATCTGGTGTCCCTCAAGGATATACGGAAAACCAGCGAACCGCCATCTTTGATGAAGTCAAAGGTCACGCCACCAAGATTGCTTCCATGGTTAACATTTCTATCACCTATCCAGAAGAAGAGGTTCCCGCAGCCCCCGAGGATGAAAGCAGCGAGGAAGACTCGGATGTTTGAAGGACTGCTCTTGACCTGAATGGTGGATTTGTATAATAGGAGCACTATATTTACAATGTAATTCATATTGTAATGCTTCTATTTCGTTTGTCAAAACAAGAACTCCGCCTTTTGCAGCTTTGAATTATGAAATTCCTTGCAAGATTGTCGGGTTTAATTATTCCTTTATCTTCTAAGTTCTCTGGCATATGTGTTTTAACTGTCCTTAGCGTTTTGAAAAAATGGCTCAGTAGTATTATGAAGCATCATGCTGAGTAACTGGATATAACCAATCAGTTCAAACTCAGAAACATGGATCATACTAAAGACATTTTTTACAAACTAACTTCAGTGACCCAACACACATTCGATCAGATAATGCTTAGAGAATTTTAAGGAACTTTTTTGAAACTTGGGCACGCAGGCACAATCCGAGTTTCCTTTACCCATTAGCAGGCTGAAATCATTCAGTTTTTTGACGCCGAGCACGCAGGCACAATTCGGGTTAACATTGAGTATTTTGTAAGATCATTGGGAAATAGATAAGGTGGAATCATGCTTTTTACTATAGTGAACTTGTAAAAACATGGATATCAGAATTCCGACGACTTTATTTCATGATCTCAAAAGATGTTTACATAGATATTGAACTAAGTGTAGAATGGACGCAACTGCTGGATGCTCCAAGGCCTCTTTGTCTCTCCTAGCTCATCATCTATCTTTCTCTTTCTTTTGCGATTCGGCTTCTCGGGATCATCTTCCGTATCTCGAATGTCGACAAGATAATATGATCCATTCTTCATGGCTTTACTTATGACAAATGGTCCTTCCCATACTAGGGCTAATTTATGCTTCCTTTGCTGCACCAGCCTCAGTACTAGGTCACCTTCTTTAAAAGAACGATGCCTGATTTTCCGACTATGGTAACGTCGCAAACCTTGCTGGTAAATGGCAGATCTTTGAAGCACAAGCTCTCGTTCCTCTTCTAGGAGATCAACGGCATCCTGTCGTGCTTCTTCGGCATCTGATTCGTTGAAATCTTGCACTCTTGGACTATCATGGATCATGTCCGTTGGAAGAATAGCTTCCGCACCATAAACTAGGAAGAACGGGGTTTGCCCAGTTGACCTGTTTGGCGTCGTTCGAATACTCCAAATCACGGAAGGTAGCTCTTCTACCCATGCTCCGGCCGCTCTGTGAAGAGGAGATTCGAGTCTTGGGCGTATTCCTTGCAGGATTGAGCTATTCATTTGCTCAACCTGTCCATTGGATTGCGGGTGTGCCACAGATGCTAGATCTAGGCAAATTCCCGTTTGTCGGCAATATCTTGCCAACTCTCCAATGGAGAAGTTTGTCCCGTTGTCGGTTATTATGCTGTGTGGAACACCATATCTCATCACCAAGTCGATGATGAAATTTCTAGCAGTTGCACCATCCAGCTTTTTGATGGGTTTGGCCTCCACCCATTTGGTGTACTTATCCACTGCTACTAGCAAATGAGTAAGTCCGCCTCTTGCAGTTTTGAACGGTCCCATCATATCTAGCCCCCAGACCGCAAACGGCCACGTAATGGGGATAGTTTTAAGCGCTTGGGCCGGCAAATTAGTCTGTTTGGCGTAATATTGACACCCTGCACATGTATTAACTATGTGCTCAGCGTCTATCTTGGCTGTTAGCCAGAAAAACCCAGCTCGGAATGCTTTCTTAACTATGCTTTTTGATTGAGCATGATGTCCGCAATCTCCGGCATGGATTTCTTCCAGTATTTCTCTTCCTTCTTCTGGTGAGATACACCGCAGAAAGATTCCGGAAGTACTGCGTTTATACAGGCAGTTATCAATTACCGTGTATCCTTTGCATCGACGCTGTATTTGTCTTTGCAAGACTTCATCTGCTTCTTCCGGGTACTTCTGATTAACTAAGAAGTTTAAATATGGAATCGTCCAATCTGGTTTAACGAACATAACTTCAATGGATTCGGAAGCCAGAGGATAATCAACATCTCCACCTTTTATGGATGGCTCATGCAAGTGCTGAACAAATACCCCTGGTGGTAGAGTTTTTACCCTTTCTGATCCCATGCGGGCTAACGCATCCGCGTTCCAGTTTTCCTCCCTTTTGATGTGGAGTACCTCGAACCCAAAGAAACAAATGGCGAATTCGTCCACCGTTCTTCTGTATTCGGCCATTATAGGGCTTTTTGCGTCCCAAGTTTGGTTAAGCTAATGATGTACCAAATCCGAGTCTCCATAGCACAAGATGCGCTTTACTCCTATTTCCTTTGCAATATGCAAGCCATGAAGCAGAGCTTCGTATTCTGCCACGTTATTACTGGCGTTGAAGTGTATTTGCAATACGTATTCCATTGTATCGCCTTTTGGGGATTTTAAGACTACACCAGCTCCAGCGCCCTCCTTCATCTTGGATCCGTCAAAGTGCATGATCCAATACTCGGACTCCGGCATTGGTGTTTTCTCCATTGCTTCCGTCCAGTCGGCGACAAAGTCTGCCAAAACCTGGGATTTTATTGCCGTCCTTGGCTGGTACTTAATGTCGAAGGCTGCTAGCTCGATACCCCATTTGGCTACCCGGCCAGTTGCCTCCGCATTGTTTATTATATCCCCTAGTGGTGCTTTACATACCACTGTTATGGAATGCCCTTGGAAGTAATGGCGCAGTTTTCTAGATGCGAAAAACACACCATATGCCAGTTTCTGATAGTGCGGGTACCTTTGTTTGGATTCGGAGAAAACTTCGCTTATGTAATATACCGGATGCTGATTTGGTATGCTTTGTTCATCCTTCTTCCGTTCCACAACAATTACGGCACTAATAACCCGGTTTGTAGCCGTAAGGTACAGTAACATGGGTTCTTCGTCTTTTGGGGATGCCAAAATCGGAGCATTCATCAGAGTTTCCTTTAATTGGGTTAACGCTGCATCGGCCTCTTCTGTCCAGTCAAATTTGTCAGATTTCTTCAGCAACTTGTAGAGTGGTAGGGCTTTATCCCCCACCCGACTAATAAATCTGCTGACGGCAGCGGCGGAACCCGTCAATCTTTGGACATCTTTTACGCACGTAGGCTTCGAGATGTTCAAGATGGCTTTTATCTTTTCCGGGTTAACTTCTATTCCTCTGTGAGAAACGATAAAACCCAGAAGTTTTCCTGAGGGAACCCCGAATACACACTTAGATGGATTTAACTTCATCTTGTAAGTGCACAACTTTTCGAAAGTTTCTCGCAGATCCTCAAGGAGTGTATCTTTTTCCTTGGTTACGACAGCAATATCGTCCACATAAACATGGACGTTTTTGCCAATCTGACTATGCAAACAACGTTGCATGCAACGCTGGTAGGTTGCGCCCGCGTTTTTCAGGCCAAATGGCATGGTTACGTAATAGTACGTCCCGTACGGAGTTATGAAAGAAGTCTTAATTTGATCTTCCTTTTTCATGCGTATTTGGTGGTACCCGGAGTATGCATCCAAAAAGCACAAAAGCTCAGAGCCTGCAGTGGCATCTATTATTTGATCGATTCGCGGTAACGCAAACCTATCTTTTGGACACAATTTGTTCAAGCATGTGTAATCTATACACATTCTAAGAGCAGTAGTGTCTTTCTTCGGTACTAATACCGGATTTGCAGACCATTCAGTGTGGATTACTCCCTGGATGAAATCTGTTGCTAAAAGCCGGATAATTTCCTTGCCAATAGCCTTCCGTCTTCTTCCGTCAAATCGACGGTGACCTTGTTTGACGGGTTTTGATCCTGGAATCACCTTGAATTGGTGCTCAGCAAGTTCCCTGGGTACGCCTGGCATGTCAGCTGGACACCAGGCAAAAATATCCCAGTTCTCACGGAGGAACTTGATGAGCTCGCCTTCCTATTTGTCGGTCATCCCAGTCCCTACAACGATGAATTTTGTCGGATCTTTGGGATCTAGGATTACCTGTCTTGTATTCTCGGACGCCTTGAAGCTGTCTGTTGGCTTCCGGGTTTCTTTTCCTGCTGGCATTTCTGTCGGCGATACCTCCTTGGCCAATTCATTCAGTTCTTCCTTTGCTATGACTCTCTGAGCGCAAAGGGTGTTTTCTTTCTCCAACTCATTTGCTAGCTTAAAATCACCAGCTATGGTGATTACTCCTCCTTTGGGTCCTGGCATCTTCAGCTTGTTATAAATATAACAGGATCTTGCCATGAATTTTGCGAAAGCTGGACGTCCGAGTATTGCGTGATACACGCTTTCGAACGGCACTACTTCGAAGGATACTTTTTCCTGCCGGAAGTGATCTTTATCTCCGAAGGTGACATCTAGGGAAATTTCTCCTAGGGATCGTGCTTGTCTGCCAGGAACAATGCCGTGGAAGCGTATGTTGCTGTAATTGAGCTGGGACTCGGAAATCTTCAGATGCTTATCTCAGGGAACGTGCAAGTCATAGACTTGATGGCGTCCCTCTCCTCTCCCACCTCCCCCCCACCCCCTCCTCCTCCCATGGAGATGGTGACCGGAGCTAGTAGGTATGGAGGCCCTCCTTCACTGGGATTTCTCCCCGGGACTGGCCGTGGAATCACAGGTTCGTCGTAGGTTTGGTTCACCCGTCACCTTCTCCCCTTCATCCGGTCTTAAGGAGTTCTTCTTGGTGGTCTCTTTTTCTTCGGCTTCTTTCAAACTCACGGAAGAGACAGTGGGTTTGGCCCTTCAATCATGTATTGGGGGTTTTCACAAGGATTTCAAGGTTTATCAGCTTTCTGATGCACGATTCCGGTTTTCGGTGGCATCCAATAAAGTAGGCCATTTTATTTATCATCTCCGTGATCGTATTTGGCCGGATTTTATTTGCCATTTCACTCTCTTTAGGGGTGCTGACCCTAATCTTACTGGTTTTGTTCACAAAGTTCATCGATCGTGGGCTTCGAATGTTGAAATTCAGGAGATATCTCAACGATCACCCCTTCGTGTCAAGCATAAGCTGCACGTGCTCGAGGCCAGTGCACGTCATGATCACTCTGCTTCTGCTGAACTGGCCAAATTTGGTTTCTTTCGTGCATCTGAGGCACCCCTCCGATCAGCTCCCATCGAGCAGCCTAGGGTTTCTTCACCTACCCATGTGTTGGTAGATGATCAGCCGCCGCCGGAGTCCTCGCCGGCGCTGCCAGGAGCCAATACTATTATTTCTTTTGGAAAGTTCAATGCACCGGTTATTACGGGTGATCATTTTGGGAAAGGACATATTTTCTATTCTCCTTTATTTCGCCAGGAAATTGGCTCGGACTTGCCATCCACCACCCTCGAGAATATTGAAGATCTTAGAATGGCTGGTTATTCCGGGAAGGAGATTATGGAGGCCCTTTCTATTCCTTTTATCCCGCCTCAATCTCTGGTTTTTGAAATTTTGGGCCGTTGCTCCCGTTGTGGGCTCAAGGATCATCTCAAGCCCGAGTGCCCTGGTGTTTGCAAGAATTGTCAGATTATTGGGTTTAAGTGTGTTGACTGCGATTCATCAGAGCCTTTTTCATGTCCTACCGTTATTGGGCCGTCTTGCACATCGGGCCCATCTATTGACGCTAGCCCATTGGCCCCCCTTCGGGATATCACTGAATCTGGGCCTCTTCCATGCTGCTTCCGTTGCTTGGAATTAGGACATATTAGGAAGGATTGTAAAAATGATATTAAATGTCTTGATTGCTTTGGGTGGGGTCACTTTGCCAGAGATTGCCCGATTAAGGTATATTGCAGATACTGTCACGCTGCAGATCATTTTATTCCGGATTGCCGGAAGATTATATGTCGGCGTTGCAAACTACCGGGCCATCAATCTACAGCTTGCCGTCAACGGTTTTTATGGGTACCAAAAGGAAGTACATCTCCTAATTTGGTAACTGGGGCGGTGGTCGTTTCACATTCTGGGCCCACTCCAGCTTTGACTCCACAAGACCAAGTTGGAGAACTGGAACGCCTAGCTATTCCTCTCGGCACCTCCGCTCCCCCCCTTGAGCAGAGCGTAACAATGGCGAACTTCCCGGTCAGGCCTTTTGATTTCGTTTCTGCCTACTCCAACATAGATCCTGGGCCAGATGACCGTCTCCAACGTGCTAGACTGGTGGTTGGTGATCCCCCCGCACCAATGAAGACTCCGCCATTGTTCTGGTAAATCCCCCTGTCTCGGACAATCTTCGTCGCACTGTTCTGGATCAGATTGTGGCTTCGGTCAATGAAGATTATGATAATATCATCACTGAGGCGGAGATTTCCATCCTAGGGGTGGGGCTTGTGAAATTTTCTTCTGCTGAAATCCGTGATATGATGGTGCGGGATAGCCCGCACCCTTTTGATGTGTTTGTTGAGGAGTCCTCTTTCACCTTCATTCGTAACGATGAGGGGATGAATATGCGAAGACCAGTTTTCAATCTTGATGCATGGATCCTTTTCCTGGCATTCCCCACTGATTACTTGACAGATTACTACATCAACAAAGCGGTGTCACTCTTTGGGAGACTTGTTCTCTCGCACCGTCCAGAGGCGAGCAGGTCGAGGGTACTGATGCGTGTCCAGCTGCGTAATACTCGAGAGGTTCCCCGCAGCATCATCGTTACCAGGGTTTCATCTCTTCCTGGGCATGGAGTGTCTTGGACGGTGCCCGTTTATGTTCTCAATAGCCGCCAGGATCTGGCGGGGCTGATTGATACTGAAGAACCCCCTCCGCCTATGAATGCATCGCCGCACCCATATGAGCTCCCATATCTGACAGCCATGCAGCAATATCATCTGGATATTCCGAGATTCAATGAGCAGCAGGCTGAGGCCAACTGGCAAGGTGATGTGATGGAGCAGGAGGAACAGCAAGAGGGATGGGGACAGTGGCCTGCTGTGCCTCAAATTTATCTGGGTTTGGACATGAGGCAATATTTGGGGTACGATGGCCCATCACTGCTGGATGGTGTGGCCAACTCGGATAATCTTTCTGATGATGCTATGGACGCCTGGAACGATCATGTTGAAGAGGTGGAACGTGCTGCGTTGGATGTCATTCTTGGGCACCCACCTGGGGTGCTCCACTTCAGACGTGCTGGTGGTCAGTTGTCAGGTCTTGAGGTTCAGGCTGGAGCTGAGTACTGGGTGTTTTTTGGTGTGCTCATGCGTCAGGTTTACACCCGCACTATCCTCCCCTCTCCACCCGTGGATGAGAGCATCTACTTGGGCCACCTTGTCAACGCCATCATCTCTGCGGGAATGCAACACATGTGGGCAAGTTTTATCAGTGCTGGTGCCCCTGCTGACATCGTGCCGACATCTGTCATCCGTATCGCACTCCATCTGCCCCAGGTTCCTCCTGATCCTGCCAATTGGATATCTGTGGAGCTCTCTCCTATTCTACGCGACTATCTGTCTGCTGTGAGGGGAGCTGCAGAGGAGGTGCTTACAGGCCATTCACTTCCTGACACCATGGAGATGGTTCGCGCAGACCTAGGATTTGTTCCTGACCTGCCCCAGATGAATGTTGCAGGGACTCTTCTCCCTAACCCCTCGTCCACTCCTTCTATGCCAATCATGACTCGGGCCAAGGCTCGTGCGGGTAAGATCTCTACCCCACCTGTTGCTAGCCTTGTCAGACGTTGTACTAGGAATAACAACGATGGATTTATGCACATTGCCTTACCAGATAAGGCACCTAGGCGCCGCAGCTCATCTGTTCCCCGTGCGCTGGCACCTGCACAGATGCAGTTATCTGAGATGCAACACATTGGTGTCGAGGAGTGTGGACTTTCCCCTGAAGATGTCTCAGATGAGAAGTTGCTCCGTGATCCGTCTGCCTAACTGCTTCCTCCAGTCACTGTGGTGGACATGGCAGTCGATTGTGAATCTGCATATGGCGATTTATCGTTTGTTTTGTTGGGTTTTTAGCCCTAAGTTTTATGTGATCAAAACATCGTATGATCGGTACCGAACCTATTTTGTGGTTGTGTTGCATACCTTCGATGTATGCTTTATGCTATCGTTCAGCACTTGCTCTGTTCGCCAATCTTTCTTTCCATGACGCCATCTACTTATGATCTGAAGCTTTGGCGGATTCTCTATTGGAATATTCGGGGACTGAACAGCCCAGATAAATGGCTGCTTATTCTCAATAAGATTGAGGAAAGTATGGCTAATATTGTTTGTTTCCAGGAAACAAAAAGGGGTGAATTTGACACACATTTTATTAAAAAATTCGCTCCTAAGCGTTTTGATCGTTTTGAGTATGTTCCCTCTGATGGTGCTTCGGGAGGTATACTTGTTCTTTGGATCGGTCATCAATTCACGGGTGAAGTATTGTTATCTGAGCAATTCGGCATTGTACTGCTCTTTACTTCACTAGCATCGATGGAATCCTTCCACCTTACTGTAGTTTATGGACCCTGTGAAGGTCTTGCGCGACAAAACTTTGTAGCGTGGCTTTTTAGCTTGGATATTGCGGAGGACGCCCTATGGTTACTTATTGGTGACTTTAACTTCTATCGTTTCTCGGACAGTAGAAACAAACCTGGAGCTAATACGGAGGATATGGAGATTTTCAATGAAATCATTAGTTTTCATGGTCTTATTGAGCTTCCAATCAAAGGTAGATCCCACACTTGGAGTAATATGCAGTTGGATCCCCTTTTGACACAGCTAGACTGGTTTTTCACTTCGATTGCCTGGACCACCATTGATGGGGGAGTAGTAACCCGGTATACCAGCTCCCAGGTGTGATCCGGCCCAGACGGTGGCTGGACCAAATCCGGCTAAGGACAAAGAAACTCCTGGAAGGCCCAGGGCGTGTAAGGTTCGTAACCCGGATTGTGGGTTATGGTAAGAAAAGTTAGGGTTCGTATGTAGAGTTCAAATAGGACTCGAGGAGCGCTTTGTAGGGCAAGCCCAGAGGGGTATGAGTACTATATAAACCAACCCCTGGGCTTCGCCTAACAGAGAAAAAAGTCATAGTTGTAATACCTATTATCGAGTATCCAGTATCATTGATATCGAGATCCGGCGAGTTATTCTCCGGTTCTCAGATCGCTTTTGCCATGTCTTCCTTTGAGCTAAACCCTCTCCCGAATACCTGTGTCGACTTGCCCCAAGATCAGTTACCTCAGGTAACATCTGCCGTGATTATCCCACGACAGTTGGCGCCCACCGTGGGGCCTGCGTCCAAAGGTGTTTACATCACGGGAGAAGCTCGGAAGAGCATGGAGAACTTCGTCGTCGGCGAGATCTACTCCAATGGCGAAGGAGAAAGAATAGTGGACAATTCCGGATGGGAGTTGGAGCCGGATTACTTCGAATCCGGATCCATGGTGTCAATCGGCCAAATCAGTATCTTCATCGGCATGGTACGTACACTTAATTTGAAAGGACAATATCATGTGCACGTTACAGGAACTTCCAGCAGGGACAAAAGGGCGTTAAAACAAACAGCGAATCTGTCCTCCTCGGCCACTCCGGGGTACTTGAGGTGGGCAGAGCAAGAGGTAACGTGGAGCAGGAGAGATCATCCAGAAGGAATAGAGCGCCCCGGGACCTTGGCGTTAGTAGTTTCGCCACAGGTCAATGGTTACGAACTGAAAAAGGTGTTGATGGACGGAGGAAGCAGCATCAACATCCTATATTGGGAAACTTTCTTGCGCATGAACCTCAAGGAGTCCCAGCTACAAAAAAGTTCGACGGTGTTCCACGGGATCGTGCCGGGTCATTCGGCACGCCCCGAAGGGAAAATTGCATTGGAAGTAGCCTTTGGAGAATCGGTAGATAACTATCGGGTGGAGTGGCTCACGTTTGAAGTAGTCAAGCTGCATAGCCCCTACCACGCTCTGTTCGGAAGGCCGGCTTACGCTAAATTCATGGCCAGGCCGTGTTACGTATATTTGCAGTTAAAAATTCCAGGCCCCAAGCGGACCATCACTATCCATGGGAACCGGGATATAGCAGCAGAGTGTGATGAGGGAGATTCGGTGATGGCCGAGCAAGCCTGCAGAAAGGAAGAGCTTAAATATTACCGGTCTCAGGTGGACCCTGAAGATGGCACGGCATTGAGAAGACCAGATTCTGAAGACGAAAGAGTGAAATTTAAGGCTGCTCAAGACACCAAGAAAGTAGATTTTGTGGAAGGAGACCCCACCAAGCAGTTCACTATAGGGTCCAATTTGGAAGACGCGCAAGAAAAGGCCCTAGTGGAATTTATACGCTCAAATGCGGATGTGTTCGCCTGGACACCCAGCGACATGCCGGGTATCCCCACCGAGTTGGCAGAGCACAGTTTGCATGTAGATCCCAGGGCCAGGCCTGTAAAGCAAGGTTTGAGAAAAATGAACGAGGAAAGGAGAAGAGCCATAGGTGAGGAAATCGCACGACTATTAACCACAGGCTTTATCATGGAAGTATTTCACCCGGACTGGTTAGCGAATCCGGTTCTAGTGATGAAAAAGACAAATGAATGGAGGATGTGCATCGATTTCACGAGCCTCAACAAGCATTGCCCAAAGGATCCGTTCGCGCTGCCAAGGATAGACCAAATCATAGACGCGGTAGCCGGAAGCGACTTGCTATGTTTCTTGGACGCATATTCGGGATACCATCAGATTAAACTCAAAAGGGAGGATTGGGAAAAAACCTCATTTATAACCCCTTTTGGGGCCTTCTGCTACAAGACCATGACGTTTGGATTGAAGAATGCGGGCGCAACTTATCAGCGGTGTATCCAGAAATGCTTCGAGGATCAAATTGGGCGTAACGTGCACGCATATGTGGATGATGTGGTTATTAAGACCCGGAAGGCAGAAACGTTTATTGATGATTTAAAGGAAACGTTTAAAAACTTGAGGAGGTATCAGATGAAGCTCAACCCAACGAAGTGTGTGTTCGGAGTCCCGGCCGGGAAGTTACTTGGCTTTATTGTCTCCGAGAGAGGAATTGAGGCAAACCCGGATAAAATCAAGGCCATACAGAATTTGAAGAAACCGGAAAATCTGAAGCACGTTCAAAAACTCACGGGCTGCGTGGCAGCCCTGAGCCGGTTCATATCCAGGCTTGGAGAAAAGGCAATACCCTTGTACCGGCTTTTGCGGAAATCAGATAAGTTCGTATGGGACCAGGAGGCAGATGAGGCGTTTGAAGCACTAAAGAAGCAGTTATCTGAAGCGCCAGTACTAGCGGCGCCGGGTCCTAAAGAGCCTATGTTATTGTATGTGGCAGCCGGTCCCCGAGCAGTTAGCGCAGTGGTTGTCGTGGAACGCAAGGAAGATGGGAAGAGCTACCCGGTCCAGAGGCCAGTTTACTATGTCAGTGAAGTGTTATCGGAAGCGAAGCAGCGTTACCCGCATTGGCAAAAATTGGTGTTTGGGGTCTTTATGGCCAGCCGGAAGTTGAAGCCATATTTCCAAGAACATCCCATAACAGTGGTTAGTTCAATACCAATGTCGGATATCATCAGAAACTCGGATGCAACGGGCAGAATAGCCAAATGGGCAATAGAGATGGGAGATTATCATATCAGCTACGAGCCTAGATCGGCGATCAAGTCCCAGGCCTTGGTTGATTTCGTTAACGACTGGACGCATACTGGGGTGGTTACCGCAGTTCCAAGTTCCGAGTCATGGACCATGCACTTCGATGGATCAAAGCAGTACGAGGGGTCAGGAGCCGGAGTGGTGCTGACATCGCCAAAAGGGGATAAACTAAGTTACGTGCTACAGATTCATTTTGATTGCTCAAACAACGTGGCCGAGTATGAGGCCCTGTTGCATGGCTTGAAGGTAGCCAAGGAGATGAACATTAGAAGGATACGATGCTTTGGAGACTCCGATCTCGTGGTGCAGCAGGTGTCAGGAACCTGGGACAGGAAGGACGCCACTATGGCAGCGTATCGCAGGGAGGTGGATAGGGTTGCCGGGTGTTTCTCCGGGTATGAAGTGGAGCACATAGACAGAAGAAAGAACGAGGCGGCGGACGCACTCGCCAGACTCGGCTCGCGCAGGGAGCCGGTTCCACCTAATGTTTTCGTGGACGAGCTATGGCGGCCGTCAGTTAAATCCGAGTCTGAAGAAGAATTAGCAAATCGAGACCCGGACGTGGAGCTCGTGGCTACGATACGCGGCGTCCCCGAATGGACGGAGCCATATCTGGCATACCTATCACGGGGCGAACTACCAGAACAGGAGGTACTAGCAAGACAAATCGTAAGGCGGGCAAAAGGATACGTTATTATCAATGGAGAGTTGTACAAGAGAAGTGCGGCAGGAGTCTTTTTGCGCTGTGTGACACCAGAGGAAGGCCGACAGATTCTTAAGGAGATCCATGAAGGTGATTGCGGGCATCACGCGTCCACAAGGTCTCTTGTGGCCAAGGCCTACCGACATGGGTTCTTCTGGCTCACAGCTCTAGCAGACGCGGAACGGATAGTGGCAAGGTGCGACGGATGTCAAAGGTACGCTCGTCAAACTCATGTGCCGGCTATGGAGTTACGGACCATTCCATTAACTTGGCCATTCGCTGTTTGGGGTATGGACATGGTTGGCCCCTTCCATATGTCACCTTGCAAGAAGACGCACCTTTTAGTTGCTGTTGATAAGTTTACCAAATGGGTGGAGGTTATGCCGGTCACCAATTGCGAAGCGGCCACAGCAGTCAAATTCCTGAAAAGAATTATATACCGGTTCGGGTACCCCCACAGCATAATTACCGACAATGGAACCAACATGTCCCTTGGAGAGATGGAAAAATTTTGTGGCAGCAATGGAATCAGGCTTGATGTAGCATCAGTAGCACATCCGCAAGCCAACGGGCAAGTGGAGAGGGCGAACCAAGAACTACTTCGTGGATTGAAGCCAAGACTGAGGGTTCCCTGTATCAGGGCTGCTGGGGCATGGGTTGAAGAGCTCCCTTCCGTGGTCTGGGGTATTAACACTACACCCAACCGATCCACCCAGATGACGCCTTTCTTCATGGTCTACGGCGCAGAAGCGGTATTACCAAGCGACATCATTCATGATTCACCAAGAGTGACAGCTTATGTGGAAGTAGAGAACGAGAAAACCCGGCAAGACGCCGTGGATATGTTAGAAGAACAGAGGGAGCAAGCCTTGGAAAGATCAGCCATATATCAGCAGGACTTGCGAAGATATCATAGTCGGCGGGTGAAAAGCCGGGTCTTTCAGGAGGGAGACTTGGTCTTGCGCTTGGTTCAGACAAACGAGGGAAGGCACAAACTATCGCCACCATGGGAAGGACCCTTCATCGTAAGCTGGAGCCTGCATAATGGGTCATATTACTTGATAGATGCAAGAGAAGAATCGACCACACTCAACGATACTGCTCACACAACTGCACCTATGCAAGAAAGAGATAGACCGTGGAACGTGGCTCAGCTACGTCCGTACTATACTTAGCAGAAAAAGATGTAACAGGCAGCAGGTTTCAGACGCACTCTTTTCCTGTCCAGGGCACCCTTGGGGACTGGATGGGTTTTTAATGAGGCGGCTTGCTGGCCTAATTTTTTCATATCAAATAAAAAGGGATTATCAAGAAAAGAAGCAAGTGTTATTTATACGATGTGAACATTCAGGTCTTGAGGGCTGGTTGCTCATACAGGCACAGCTGTAAACTCAAAAAAGACCCGGCCTTGATGCCAATGAGTTATAGGGGCCGTCACTCGAAAAAACGAGTGCGGCTACAATCTTATAACCGGACAAAGAAGTCCAAATTTCTCGGCTATTCTTACTTAAGCTCGATGTGACTCGCAACGAAGTGGCATGATTCGTTCGCTTACGACTAATGTCGGTCATGAGACCCAAACGGGACTTGCTTGACCCCGTTTTCGTATTGATGTAACAACATGGTATCCACGCGAAAGCCGGCTTATAGTACAAGATAGTCGAAAGGGTCATCTAAACCACAAGTTATGCAGAGTATAAGGCCGATAGCCGGAAACTCAACGATTATCAAGCATAACTTCAAACCTCATAAAAAGCTGTCCTGAAGTCTTGGGCATTCAGCAACAGGCGATTCGTTTACTTGAAAGAAAACAATCATGTGTCCTAGACGCGGAAACCCGGACTGGGGACTTATGAGCTCTAAGGAAGAAACAGCATCATCCAGCCGTTAAAATTAAAACGAGCCACGCATCCGGGTCTCAGGAGCTTAGGGATTCAGGTGTAAAACCGATCCCTAGACGCCAACGACACCCGGAGGGCGGGTCTTGCTAAGGAAAGTATAAAAAAAAAAAAGTATAAGGTATCGAGAATAAAGCAAGTGGATATCAAGAACAAGCAAATGCAAAGACACATTCATCAAAAGCCCAAAGGGGCGCAAAGTGCATCGGGAGTTTAAGTAAAAGTGTTACAAAAACCATAAAGTATCAAAAGAGCACAGGCGCTCTGCTTAAATGAATAGTAAAGCTGTTTTAACGATGCTTTGCCGGCTGACGTATGTGGAATGATAGGCATTACTTCAAGCTGCAGGGTCCATCTTGGCCTTGCCCTTGTCGCCACCTGTAGTTGCGGCGCCACTCGGGTCAGCAGCAGTTCCGGGTTGTGCAGCAGAGGTTGCAGGAGCAGAGTCGGCCTCGGTCTTCCTGGCGGTTTCTTCCTTCATCTTGATCGCCTGCTCCTTCCAACGGGCAAGCATATCGAACGGCTGGGGGCGGTTCGCCTTGACAACCTTGTCATTAGCATCATAAGCAGGGAGAATCTCATCAATCTCTAAGCTGTCAGCAATAACGCTAGCCGGATGGCGGACTTCTTTCTGAATAGCCTTGAAGTCCTTTGGCAAAAACTTGGACCCATCCAAGTTGAACTCTGGAAATCCACTCATAAGTTTAGCAAGTTGTAGCTTGGGGGCGTAGGCTTTAGCCAGTGCGAGCCCCCGGGTTACCCCAAATCGGCAGGAGGACCGTTTCCAGTGCCAAATCCACTCGGGGATCGTGGAGCAGAATTCCAGTAATCTCTTCATATTATCTGGCTTGACATCCGGCAGTCGCAACTCATCGAGTATCCAGCTAACTCCGCCGCAAAGTTGGCGAAGAGTATTCTTGATGGTTTTAAGCTTGGCAGCATCATCTTCTTCGGGGGCAGCATCACGTGGGCCTGCTAAAGAAAGGCAAAAGGAGCAAAGATAGTAGGCAAGCAAGCGCGGTTGTTCAAATCAAAGCAATCCGAGTTATAAAAAGGTGAAATTCAAAAATCTTACCAGTCGCAGTACGGTGAACATCAGCAATTTGAGCAGAAAGAGTTGTAAGTTTTTCCTTAGCCCTGTGAGCTCTCTTCCTGTATTTTTTCGTCATCTTTTGGCACCTGCGAGCCTCAGTCTCAGCAGCTTCACGAAGGGCCGTTTCTTTTCCAATACGCTTGGTGGACTTGGCCAGCTTCTTCTCCAACTGTGAAACATAGTCCTATAAAGAAGCATGAAGAGGGATCAGCCGGAAACATTATGCAAAGTTCCAAGCAAGTTACCTAGTAATTTACTCGGAACTTGGGGACTAGGCATGGAAACAATTGATGATTAGTCGGGATTACCTCGTGCTTGGTTATTAAGGCATCTAGTATGTTTTCTTCGTCGCCCTTCAAGGTATGGAGGGCATCTAGCATTTGAGCAAAGGTCATGTCTTCAGGGCGAAGTTGAGAAGGGCCGGAGGATTGGCCCTCTTGTGGAGGAGTTGTTCCGGGTTTGGGGGTCGAAACCCGGATTGTTTGAACGTCCGGGTTAGGAGAGTCCGGCTTGGTCTCCAAAATGATGTCTTCGTCCACTTCTTCAGAGGGCTGGGGTGATGCAGTCTGTGGTGGAATTGGGTCCTTAAAAGGATCTTCTCCATTTCCGTCCTCGGCCTCGTCCTCAACCTCAACGTCCATGTCATCACTCGGCTTCTCTTCTCCCTGCTCTTCTGATTCAGGGATATCCGGGTCGCTTAGCGTAACTGTGGCGCTGAAGAAAAGAAGGGAGACATTGATCAAGGGAATATACGGAAAAAAGAAAGGTAACCAGTACGAGAAAATGTAAGTAAAGGTAGTTTACCCGGTGTTCACGGCATAGTCCGGGGGAAGCTCGCCGCTGGAGGCGGATGACGTCGGCAAGAGCACTGGCTGCGGCACGCGAAATTGCCCGGCAAGTGGATGATTAGGAGACGGATGACGCTGAGGAGATTGGGAAGGCTGAGCTGGAGGGGTACTGGCTTGATGAGTGGGTGAAGTGGAGGTACCCGGGTTAAGGGGATCATCCCCCGGAGAATTCCGGGTCACCCTACGCTTAGTCGGGAGAGGGTCCTTCAAGAAGGATGAATGTGATAATTGCTCGTTAAGTTCATGCATAGCAGCAAAGGAGTAAGGCGCACGAGACATAGAAGAGAAGGGAACCTTTTCAACTACCCCTCTAGCCTTCCTTTTGTTCCCAACTGGGGGCTCCTGGTCAGACTCGGTGGCTTCCGGGTCATTTTCTTCTTCCTCCTCTTCATCCCCCGACCCTGAAAGCCGAGTAAGTATCAGATAAGAGAAATAACACAGATGAAGGGCAGGTGTAAAGGGTATGGGAGAGTACCCTCATCATCATCAACAGACTCGTTTTCCTCTTCAGGGTCTTGAGAAGGGGGAGGGTTTTCAACTTTCCAGAAGGGATCGTCATCCTGTGAATAAATAAACACAAGTGGTGGTTAGAGACTATAACGGATGAAAGTACTGAAATGAGAAAAAGGAGCCAGGTCTTACCGCTGGGGCGGGGTTTTCCCGAGTAAACGGGGGTAACCCGGCAGTGTTCTTTATAACATCTAGTCTCTCCATCAGGAAGCCCTTAATGGTCTTGTTGGTGTTACCGGCAGGGAAGTTTTTGGTGGAATAGCGGAGGGAATCTGTGATGTGACCCGAGTATTCGTGCAGCAACTTTGAGCGAATGGAGTTGGGCTGGACCCGGAACTCCACCCAAGTCCTTACCAAGTTAAGCCCGAGAAGGCCATGGGCTGAGAGGGCCGCTAGTTTGGCCAAAAGGGGCTGAATCGCTTCCCTATCAGGGTCAGGTGCAAAAGCACTGAAAGACTCGGAGGGCTCGGGAAGGCTCTCCGAATAACCCGGTAGCTTCCTCTCACCATCCGGAGAAGTGTCGTGGCAATAAAAGAAGGATAATTGCCAGTTTTTGGCGTTGGAGTTCAGGTTGAGAGGTGGCATCAGTGAGTGTTTGCGGCGCTGGATGGATACCCCGCCGCAGGTAAGAAGCGTTCCGTCACCGCTCTCACGGCATGGTTCGCATTGGAATAATTCGGTAAAAAGAGCAAGGTTTGGTGGAGTGCATAAGTACGACTCGGACAAAACTATGAAGTGGGTGATGCTCAGCATGGAGTTAGGCCCTATGTCGAACACCCGGAGGCCGTAGTGGCTCAAGACTTCCCGGAAAAAAGAGTGACCCGGAGGACGGAATCCCCGGGTCACATGCTCGGTAAAACAAATTACCTCGTTCCCGATAGGAGTGGGACGGGTCTCATCGCCAGGAGCCCTCCAGTGTATTTCCTTTTGAGAAGGAAGGATTCCTAGCTCGGCCATCCCATCCAGTTTGGCCTTCGTCGTTGAAGACCGGCCCCAGTCGGCAGAAGTGGTTTGGGAGGTCTTTGCAGGAGCCGGGTGTTTTCCCTGTCTTTTAGGAGCCATGGAGTTGACCTGCAAGGGACAAGGAATATATGGAGTAAGATTCGGAACATCAGATCATTCGAATATGGAGACATTAAGGCGCTAAGGCTAAAATAAGACCCGGATAATGCGCTACGATGCTAAATGCTGAAGATTTACCGGGTATCAGAGGAAGTTGAGTAAATTGTTAATTACTTACGTATTGAGGTGGGTTGGGTGAACATGGATGGTTGCCCATACCTTTATTGTGGAGGAATTAACTGGAAAAGGAGGATTATCCGGGCGTTAATGCGACAGGCGGAAAAAACAAGGCGGAACGGATCTAGATCGAAGAACTTGCAAGTAATCTTATATGAAGTTTGATGGTTAATAAGGGTGCGGGGGTGAATTGCGACTGCGCATCAGGTGCTTGAAGGAGCTAAGGACTATCGAAGCGGATTAATTTGATGATACCCGAAAGTTATTTACGGATTGACCCAGATCCAATCCTGGTCAAATTGAGGAAATTGCGAGTTTCGGTTGGATGATTGAGAGAGGCTTACCAAAGAAACTAGGGTCCAAAATGAGGCTGGTGCGCGGCACGGCTTGAGTGTCTCACCACGGCCCTTGATGAGAGAAATGAAGGCGTGACGGCGATGCTTGATGGCGGCGTTGGGAAGCTCGGGGTCGATTGCGGCCGGAGATGGCCTTATCTTTCGCAGTGCGCGCGAGCCTGGAGGCAGGGACTGCGAGAGAGCGAGGAGAGAAAGGATGTTGGGGCAAAGTGAAAGGTTTAGGGTTACTTTCGGTTGATATTTATAAGGGAAGTGGTGAGCTCACCCGCGGCTGGAGAGCCGGAAGTTACGGAGCAATAATTATCCGCACAGGTTTGGCGTTGCGGGCGTTCGGAGCGAGGTGAAATGTTCCGTTGACAGGGGGAACGCAATTTATCCCGAGATATCAGGGATCCTTATCGAGAGTAGGGCCTTAATATCTTAGGGTTCAAATCTGGAAAGGTCCGTTAAGCACTCGAGGAGGGATCGAGCTGTCGAATGACCGTCACGGAGCTGTGTCTAGTCATCTGTTAAAGTAACTTGACCCGGTTCATGTAAGCTTGGGCGTTTCATATCTTTTTTAGGGAATAGCGAGCGCTTCAAGAATGAATCTGTGAAGCCCGCGCTATCCTGGGGACTACTGATGGGGGAGTAGTAACCCGGTATACCAGCTCCCAGGTGTGATCCGGCCCAGACGGTGGCTGGACCAAATCCGGCTAAGGACAAAGAAACTCCTGGAAGGCCCAGGGCGTGTAAGGTTCGTAACCCGGATTGTGGGTTATGGTAAGAAAAGTTAGGGTTCGTATGTAGAGTTCAAATAGGACTCGAGGAGCGCTTTGTAGGGCAAGCCCAGAGGGGTATGAGTACTATATAAACCAACCCCTGGGCTTCGCCTAACAGAGAAAAAAGTCATAGTTGTAATACCTATTATCGAGTATCCAGTATCATTGATATCGAGATCCGGCGAGTTATTCTCCGGTTCTCAGATCGCTTTTGCCATGTCTTCCTTTGAGCTAAACCCTCTCCCGAATACCTGTGTCGACTTGCCCCAAGATCAGTTACCTCAGGTAACATCTGCCGTGATTATCCCACGACAACCATATACCCCAATTCGATGGTCACTCCATTGGCTAGATCTACATCTGACCATATCCCTTGTGTGCTATCCATTGGAACTTCCATTCCCAAAGCGCAAATCTTTCGATTTGAAAATTATTGGATTAGGATGCCTGGTTTTTATGACACTGTTAAAACTATTTGGGACATACATTGTCCAGGTGATAGTGCAAAGCGCATTTCATCTAAACTGAAATTATTGAGGAAAGGTTTGAGGAAATGGCAACAGAGCATCTCGACTCTTAACCACTTTATCTCAAATTGTAATAATACTATTCTTCTTTTGGATGCTATTGAGGATGCTAGGCCTCTATTTATCATGGAATGGAATTTTCGCAATATGATCAAAGACCAGCTGGCCCATCTTCTTCGATGCAAATCAGATTATTGGAGAAGCAGATGCACGGCCCACTGGGCTAAGAATGGCAGTGAAAATACATCTTTTTTTCACTCTATGGCCACCGTCAGTTATCGAGCCAACAACATCGCATCGCTTGTACGGGAGGACGGCTCCGTTACTTCTGATCATCATGAGAAGGCGGCATTGCTCCGAAGTACATTTCAAGCACGAATGGGGATTTCGGAAGGCATCGATAAAGATTTTGAATTTTCCCGCTACCTCCCACATCATGAGGGATTGGAATGCCTTTCCCGCCCATTCTCTCGTGACGAAATCGATAATATGGTTAGATCCTTACCTATTGATAAGGCTCCGGGTCCAGATGGTTTCAACGGACAATTTATCAAAAGCTGCTGGCATATTATTAAAGAGGATTACTATAGATTATTTGAGGATTTTTGGCATGGAACTGTTAATTTACAGAGTATCAACGATGCATTCCTCACGATGATACCTAAGATCTCTGCTCCTAGCCAAGCTAATGATTACAGGCCCATTTCATTACTTAATTCCTCTTTCAAGCTTTTGACTAAGATTCTAGCTAATCGACTTCAAGAGCACATTTTATCTATTGTCCACCAGAACCAATATGGTTTTCTTAAAAACCGCAACATTCAGGATTGCATTGCTTGGGCTTATGAATACATTCACCAGGTCAAGGCATCTGGAGCTGAGGCAGTTATTATCAAGCTTGGTTTCAGTAAAGCATTTGATGTTATTGAACATGATGCTCTCATACGTATTCTCATGGCCAGTGGTTTTGATGACAGATGGACGGGTTGGATTCAGTCTATATTCAATACTGGTACATCTGTTGTACTGCTTAATGGAGTACCTGGCAAGAAATTTGTCTGTAAGAGAGGGGTTTGTCAAGGCGATCCTCTCTCACCCATCCTTTTTGTGGAAGGTGCTGATCTTCTTCAGTCCATGGTCAATAGATTGATGATTGAAGGGGAGCTCACTGCACCCCTCCCTATACCAGAGGCTGATTTTCCCATTGTCCAATACGCAGATGATACATTACTGATCACACAGGCTTGCTCTAGACAGCTATCAGTACTCAAGAATCTTCTTACTGTATTTGCAAAGGCCACTGGTCTGACAGTTAACTACTCCAAATCATGCATCATGCCACTCAATATCACGCAAGAACAACTATTGGCCCTGGCCAATGTTTTTGGATGTTCGACTGGTGTTATGCCATTCACCTACTTGGGCCTCCCCCTGGGTACCACCAGACCCACTATTTCAGATCTTGCTCCACTAGCTGATCGTATGGAGAGAAGATTGAATGCATGCTCTAGATTTCTAGATTATGGTGGGCGTTTAGTCCTGATACAATCAGTCCTATCTTCTCTTCCTACCCATTTTTTGGGCTCACTCAAGCTCCCTAAAACTATTATTCGCTCATTTGATCGTATTCGACGTCACTGCTTATGGGCCAAGGATGGAGGATCTGCTACACCTCAATCGTTAGCTGCTTGGGAGAAGGTGTGTAAGCCTAAAAAACATGGGGGTCTTGGCATCATGAATCTTGAGCTCCAAAATAATGCTCTCCTGATCAGATATTTGCACAAATTTTATAACCATTATGATACACCCTGGGTCAAACTTGTTTGGAACCTATATGATAACTCTCCACCACATGCTCAAGCCGTTAGGGGTTCATTCTGGTGGAGGGATATATTCAAGCTCATACCTTTATATCGCAGTATTGCTCGATTCCATATTGGAAACGGGTGTAATACTCTTTTCTGGAAAGATTATTGGCAGGGCAGCACTACACTTTGTGATCGTTGGCCTAGATTATATTCATTTGTACTTAATAAGGACTCATCCGTGGCTCAGATTTGTGATTCACATAATCTGCAAGATACATTTGCTCTGCCTTTGTCTGTGCAAGCATATGAGGAATATCAGGACTTATCGCAGGTTATCGAGCAACTTGATCTGGACCCATCTAGTCATGATCATGTTCTATATTGCTGGGACAATGGACACTACAGCTCTGCACGATTTTATAAGTTCCTCTTTGCTAATATCCATTGCCATCCCCTCATCAGGAAGATATGGGCTTCCAGATGCCTCCCTAAACTGAAAGTATTCTTGTGGCTCTTCTTCAATGATCGATTGAACACTAGAGATCTTATGAGCCGCAGACATTGGCATCTACCTGAGGGTTATTCATGTGTCCTATGTGACAGCAACACGTGTGAAACTGTTAGCCATCTGTTCTTTGAATGTAACTTTGCCAGGGATTGTTGGATTGCACTTGGCGTTCATTGGGATCTCTCCAAGACCATACTGGATAGGATCACTTTGGCTATGTTGCAATTTCAAGGGCCCTGTTTTCTGGAGATCTTTTCTTGTGCTACATGGAACATATGGAAGGCTAGGAATGATCTTATCTTCCAATCCAAAGAGGCTACTTATTTGAGTTGGCATATTAGGTTTTCCTCTGATATCATGTTACATCGGTATAGAGTTAAAGACACTAGTAGGGGACCCCTCATTTCGTGGGTTAGGAACCTTGTCACATGATGTATTGTAGGATTGATTTTTTACCCCCTTGATCTACCTTTTGTAACACTTATGTAACTTTGGTGGCATTCTGTTTGCCCCCCATAATTTTGAAAATCTAACCGTAGGGATTTTTCACTACGGTACAATCTTCAAAACATTATGTTAATGCTGGATCCTCCATCCATCAGCACTCTTCTTAGCCTAGTGTTCTGTACAATAAGGCTTACGACAAGAGCTTGTGTGCCGGGTTCAGGGATATTCCCAGGATGATCAGACTGATCCTAGGTAATTGGTGTGTTGGAGTACTTCAAGAATTTCGGGGTTGCCGGAACAACCGCGTTTATTTCTCGAAGTGTTCTTTTGGCCACCTTTGCTGACGGAGTTGCCAGGAATGTTAGCATTGCTTCTCCATCAACTCTCGGAAATTTGGGTTCGCCCTTTCGCTGTTGCTCCTGGATTTTTTCATTAGTGTCTGATTCACTGTCTTCTTTGTCAGCTTCTGGCTTTTGTTTGGCGGGTTTCCTTTTGGAACCCTTCCCCTTATTTCCGGATCCTGCACTGCCTTTCATGTGCTTATTCAGCCGGCATTGTGCGTTTGTATGGGTGGGTTTCCCAAATTGTGAATGGTGGACACAAGGTTCCGACTTAATCCTCTCCCACTCCTCTGGAGTGTAATTGATTGGATCTGGACTGCGTCCTTTCCACTTATTCCCTTTTTCACTTCCAAAGGCTATGTTGACCTCTTTGGGTTTTGTCGTTGTTTATGGAGTTCCTTTTTTGTCAGAATGAGGAGTTTTCTTAGCAAGTATCAGTGATTCGATATTGCCCCCTCTTGCTCTAATGTCGTCTTCGGCTGCAGCATGTTCGTTGGCGGTTGTAAGCATAGATCCGAGATCTTTATGCTGTTTGGAACCAACCATGAACGGTACAAGTCCGGGTTTTAGGCCATTGACGAAAGCATGCATTGCTTGTACGTCAGTTACTCCAGAACAACTATTCTTCATTGCCGTCCATCTGGAGATGAAATCCACGTATGGTTCATCCTCGAATTGGGTGCAACGGTTAAGCTGGTTGATGCTGTTCGGGCGTTTGTATGTTCCCCGGAAATGCTGAGTAAATACTCTAGCCATATCATCCCAGCTATCGACAGTTCTTGATGGTAATCCATTGATCCAATCTCTGGCTCCATCCAGTAACATTAGGGGAAGAAACTTGACAGCTTCCAGGTCTGTCCCATTGTTGATCTGGACGGCTGTATAATAGTCTAAGAGCCAGGTTTCCGGGTTTGTGCTGCCGGTATATTTTTGGTAGGTTGGACCAACTTTGGCGAAGCCAGAATGCAGGGTTATTCTTCGGATCCTGTCAGTGAAACACTTAGGACCAAAGTATAGGTCATCCTTTTCCGCTCTATCAATGTGTGCGGAATATCTTCCGGCTGAATGGACAGAAGGGGATCTACTCCTTTCTTTTCCATTGTTGCGCGAACGCGCTTTTCCGGGATTGTACCTATCTCTTCCATGATCACGTCCTTTTGGATTAGGCGGAGTCCTGCTCCTGTGCCTTTCTTTATCCTTAGGGGGTGTCCGGGATCTCTCACGTCTGTGAGGTATATCGTATCTTCCGGCTTTCTCAGCTGGGTTTCTCGGAGGTGGCATTGTTTTGCCGTCATTCCGGTATTTTTCTTCCCGATCGTGGGGTTTAAGTCCACCTTTTGGGGGATGGGATCCGGTTCGGGACGCTTCATCCCTATTGTCGGGGTTTTTCTTGTCTTTTCTCGGATCCTCTTTTTTTATCCTTTGAATTGTCTGAATCTCCAGGTTCCTCTGGTCCAGGTGCTCCAGCAGCGGAAGTAGCTGTTTTGCATAGGGCGGAGTTATCCTGCAGTCTTCCTGATCGCTCTTGGGCCCGCTGTTGTTGTTGCAATGCTTTTCCTAGGAAAGCATACACCCCTTGAAGTTTTTCACCGTTGGAGTACAGATCATTGTTCAGGATGGCGAACGCTGCTTCCGCGTTTTCTGCTGCGGTTTTATAAATTGGTTCGCCTCTGGCATCTTTGCCGTTTACCTGCTTTTGCCAAGATGGGTTGTGAAACCTTTCTTTTGGCGGCAGTACTTCCGGTCTTACGATTCCGGGTAACCTTGTAGGCTTAATGCCAGATCTATTCTTTCTCTCGTACTCCTCGATTTCTTCCTTCATGAGCTTAATGTCATCCTGGGTTTTTTGGAGGTGTTGTCGAGATCTGAGTAGATGTTGCTGTTGCCTTTGGAAAGCTTGCCTCCTGGCTTCCAGCATCTCAGGGGGTTCATTTTCTCCCACTGGCGTTTGCAACAGCTCTTGCTCTTCCTGTTCCGTCATTGGCGGAACAAGGATTTCTTTGATTTTCTTCTCCGCAGTTTTTGTTCCGCTAGCATCTCCTACTTCCAGGTTTTCATCAGCTTGATCAGCTGATTTTTTCTTCCGGATTTTGTATTGGAGTTTCTTAGCAGCACGATGCTTTTTCTTGGAAGAGGGAGGCTTTTTGACAGGCTCATCCTCTGTCAATTCCTTGACATTGGGAAATACCGGAGAAGTTTCTCCGTCTTCTCTCTCTTCCTCTGGCGGAGGGGTTTTAGGACTTTCCTGGCTGCCGGCGTCCGTGGTATCAGCCGGTTTCGCCATTAGCACTTCATGGAATCCCTCTTGAAAAGATTTAACTTTCCTTTCGAAGGCGTCCGCGTCTTCGTCTTCGGAATCAAAATCCTCTGATCCGGTTTTCGACTCTAATTTTGCCTCAATGGCGGCTAGTACGGATTCTGCTTCCGAGTTCATCGTCTCGTTGACGGATGTCGGATCTTCCGTCTCTGTGACGGGTGTGTTTTTGTCTGCCTCTTGCACGGGATTTCCGTCATCCGTGTTTTCGGCGACTTCGGACTGCACCATGCCGATAAAGTGTGTGTCACTTTTTTGTCGGCGATCTGAGCAGAATCGGGTATCATAATCATCCTCGACTGGGTATAGGGCGGGTGGGATAAATTCGCTTCCACCGCAAAACCCCATTGCTTCTGCAGTTAGTCCGATAAAGATGTTAGCAGATCCTATCGGTAACACGCAGGCACTTACCAGGTGGTTTTGCGCCGGTATGTAGGATCCGTTGTCGAGGAAGCGTCCGACGTCATCGTTGAATTCCAAGCTTCCGACAGTGATTGATCTTCCGATTCCGCCAAGTATCCCAGATCGGAACTTCACGCCTGACGTTGTTTGCCCCACGGTGGGCGCCAACTGTCGAGACATCGTAGTAGTTTTCATAGACGGGGGTGCCATGAGACTACGGTAGAGACGTGGGGTAACGGGATCGCGTGGTAGACAGTAAACACAGGATTTACCCAGGTTCGGTACGTCGCGACAGTACGACGTGCCTACTCCTGCACTTCTCACTAATCAGGGCTAAAGCCTGGAAACAGGATTACAATGTGAGGTTTTAGATCTAGCTACTCGCAGAGGATCAACTTCTCGGCGAGTTGGCCTATATCTTCTCTGTTATTCGTTGGTTCTCTTGTTTATCTCCTGTCCGGCTTTATATAATAGCCGGATTAGGGCTTACAGAATAGGAAACCTAGAAGACTACGGTAACTATAACTTGGAAAGTAAGGAATCCGTCTTCTCCTCCAAGCCAGATCACACGGGCCGTGATCCGGGTTCTTCTAGAATCCGGCTTCTGTGCGCCAAGTTACTGGGCCGCCCAATGGACCATAGCCCACTACCACTTGGGCCACCCTGGTAACCAGGCACTTTGACTACCATCTTATATACCCCTATACGGTATATATCCGACAATTGGTTTGTCTCGACATAGATACGCTGAGTTTATAGTTTATTGCAACCTCTGAAAATTACTATCACCTTTTCTGAAGTCCCATTGCCTCATCTTAACATTTGGATTAATATCATGGTGCAAAGAAGTTGGTGCTTTGCTCTTAATTTTATAACCATTAACTAATCCATGTTGTTGTGCTGCCAACTAGATTTGTTGGATTGAATTCTAAGTAGAACAACTATTTGGTATTGGTACACACTTCATAAGGGTGAAAACCGAAAGTCTCCTACCTGTTATAATCAATCTAAAGTATAATAGGCATAGTGTGCATGTTGGCGAGGTGCTATATATTTCTTGTTTTACTTTGGTCTATCACAATAAGAATCGTGTCATGGGAACTCCTGGAAATATAAACTTTTCATATGTCTCCGTCTACGTGGTTATTGGGTAGGATTGGAGTCAAGCAAGCATGATATGTGATTTTGAAGTTAAAACATCACCTCTTTTCTTTGATTGTCCAGGACGGAACTGACCTTTAAGAAAAATTCTAGAACAAGTTTGGTTATCAATCTTCTCTATGATGAGTAATTTATGGTGGTGGAAACCAACTTGTAGGTTGTTTAAGTTTTATCGCAAAATTTTATGTAGCGATATTTCATTTTTTTTAACTTTACTGTGCAGGAAGCCAACAAGGATAAGGCGGCAAGCTCTTCAGTCTCTTGTATTTATATGGAAACATAGTTCGAATAAATGTACGGCGCAACTGACCAGATCATACCTTTGTAGAAATATTTGAAGAGTTTCAGGCCGAGCTAGCTGCGCATCATCTAAAGATGAAGGGTGCATTGGCAGTACGCAGTTTTACTCTTGGGGATAGTTATGCTGCACTTCTCATCGGAATAATTTTCAATTTCACATGTTTGATCAGACAACAAGAGAGATGCAACAAATTTGTTAGCATGAGTAGTTCGTTTTACATTCTGCAACTTCATAGTTTCACTTGTAAGTTGTGAGTTGATTAAGTTCATGATGATCAGTAGTATAGATATCATATATGAATTTATGGGTTTGGTCACTTAAGTATGTGACCAGAAAGTACCCTTAGGAACGAGTGAACCACCTTTTTTGTTGTAAGAGGGTGTTTCAATTGCCACCTTTAGGGTTTCTAAGTATTAGATCAGAACAAATTATGTATACACGTGTTTTTTTGTTGTAAGAGTAGATTCATTTTCAGTTAGAGTTCACTGTGTATATATGTGGGTTTTAATTGGAATCCAGTTTGGATCTCTGCCTTATGGGGAAAACATTCTTGCTTAACGCTGCGAATTTTAACAGATTTGATAGTAAACGTTGTGATTGGGATGATCATTGGCCGCAGATGACCGGCTAGGAGGCGCCCAAAGGGTGCCCCAGCCTCTAGTCTCTATCTCTATCTCTATTATATAAAAACTCTTCACGTGGCTGGTACGTCTAACTAGCTATTTCCCGTACTGTATGTAGCATGGATCCGTAACGAACAAAGTCGGTAAAAAAAAAATGATCAGAGTCCTCGTGTCTCGTTTTTTTTTTTTTTTTTGAGATTGACTCCTCGTGTCTCGTGTGCGTGCGAGGCGAGGACGAGCGAAGCTCGCTAGCTGGGCTGGGCCTTCATGCTGGAGCGTTCGTGGGCCTGTGCGGCTGTTACCATGTCGTTGGAAGGAAGGACTGCAATCCTTTGTACATGTCTACGCTGCATGGCTACCAATGGGATATTTTACACATACAATCAAATAAAAAATAAATGGGTAAATCAGAATAAGAACTAAGTAATAATATTTACTAATCAAACATTTTGAACCTAATTTTAAAAACTTTCAACAGAATATTTATTTATTATGATCAACCTACGGCGCTTACAAAAATTAGTCCGAATAAAATTAGGATATTACTTCCTCCATCCCCAAATACAAGGCGCGCTATTTTTACGTTGGTCTTTTACGTCTGACTATGACCACTAATATAAAATAAATTCTATGGATTGAGAGTATATGAATGGTACCGTTGGATTCGTTTTATAAAATTCTTCTATTTCATGTATCTTTCTATTGATTTTACGAATATATTATAAGGACAAATCATGGTCAAAGTTGAACAACGTTGACTAGCAAAATTAAAGGACGCGTTGTATTTTGGGACGGAGAGAGTACAAAATCCAAATGAAGAAACCAGAGAGGCAAAACTAAGGATTTGTTGGAGATGCTTCTTAGGCATAAAAAAGAAAGGAGACTATATGAAATTGGTGACGAAACCATAATGAAACAGAGCAAGGAGACGGGCGGAGGCATGCGAGCCAAGTGAACAAAACATCGACAAGTGATGAAATCCGATGGTGAGGGTTCGCACGGGAGAAGACCTACGCATGGGTCCACCCAAAAAATTTCCACGCATGATGGATCTCCTTTTCCACTGCACATTGCCCTCGCCTTGCTGGAGGAGCTAGCAACAGTGGCTGAACCAGTGGGACCAGCAGGAGCCTTGCCCCCCCTATGGCATGCACATTGGTTTTTTTTTTACCTATAAGAGGCTGATTTAGATGAGATTAGAAGGAAAAATTACATGATTGCCCCCCCCTAATTGATTATTACCACGTTTGGCCCCCTCTAATGCTAGATCCTGATTCCGCCCTTGGCTAGCGATGTACCTCAGTTTCGATTCTGGCTAAGTCTTCACGCTTATCCCTGCCTTTTTCGTCATAGCTTTGACGTCAGTTCCGACGTCTCTACCAAGGCTTCGTGCTTATCCATGGCGCGTGGCAGCACTATCAAAGATGGAGGCAAACATCATAGACGACTATAGTGCTTGTTCCGACATCATCTCTTGCGTCTCCACCAAGGCTCGGCCCTCATCCGGCGTGGAACTATCGATATGGAGGCCGTAGCGGGTCTAGGTAGGTCCAAGAAGATCCCTATTCTATGTTTGCTCGGCATCGATGATTCTCCTCATAGAGGCCATCACGTAGCGGTCGTCTTGTGCAAGGAAAATGCTCGTGTGCAGGGATCACGTACCACGTGACCTCCTGGGGGTGGCGCTTTGGGGAACCCGATGCAAGGTCCTATGTTCTCCAGCATTAGGCTACACGCGCGTGTGCCAAGTGGGGCATATACAACAAGATAGCACTCGAGTAGTCTCACGTTCAAACTCGATTGCCTGATCTAAGCAATGTGAGTTCTATTTGAATTTCAATTGTATGTTTCATTAATTTTAAATCCGTTGTAACGCACAGGTATTTTGCTAGTTAATGTAAATCCTCACCTTTCTCTCTCCCCGTAGGGCCATAATAATTAATTTCCCTAAATAAGCTTGGTCTAATTAATGACTATTATTAAGAAAATTCGAAACTGTCATGTTATTGGAGAAAACGATAGATCATGCCTCGATATTTCACGCAAATAGGATGCTACCTTAGTCGGGGTCTAGTAATCCTGTACGGAGGGAGTACTGTGAACTCTAGACTCGCCACGTCATCTACTCCAGTGTACGTACGATTCCAGCCGTCCCATTACGCCGACCGGAGCAATCTCAACCCTCCTCGCTATGATACTCAGTAGTCAAGTGATCCATCTCACTCGCACACTCTCGAGTCTCGACACACGGAGCGTGTCCGAAGCACCCGGAGAAGAAAAAGATAAAGGGTGTGTTTGGGAGAGCTCCACTCCACTCTACTCCACTCCTCCTCTCAACTCCACTCCACCGAAAGACTCCAGAGCTGATAAAAGGCGTTTGGCTCACTAATTGGCTCCAGATTTTGATTAGGGGCAGAAATGCCTAGACCACCCCTCCTATTTCGTTTTTTAATTTGATTTTTTTTGGAAGCAATTTGGTACTGCATGCAGCATCGTGATTCATTTGACGCGGGAAGAACGGCAGCTCGCTTTCACGTGAGGAGAAAGGCTGCTAGCCTTTTTTTTATCTCCATGGATCATAACGATTTTATGCATTGCATGACAACGTAAAGTGTGAGCAAGCTTATATGGACAGAAGCAAAATTCTTAAGACAAAATATGACATATGCGAGTTCTCAAAAAATCCGTAAAAAATCTCTTAAACTAAAAAAACATGCATAAATATCACCATGAAGCAGCAATACCAGTCGCCAGACTGTTGCGGAAAACATCCATAGTCATCTCATTCTCTTCCGACGTTGTACCGTCAGACGCACTTTGAGACATTGCATACTTTCTATACCTTGACGGAATAGTTGGCATGTAATCTGGGTCTCGATCACACCTATGAAAATGTCGATCTCCACTTTGATGTTCGCGCACGTAGTTGTGAAGCACCATGCATGCGGCTACAATCATTTTTTGTTTCTCCATTGAATAGCTAGGCATCTTAAGCAAGATTCGCCACTTCATTTTGAGTACGCCAAACGTTCTCTCAATCACATTACGCACGGACGAGTGCACTTTATTAAACTTTTCTGTTGGAGTAGTTGGTTCCACGCCTCTGTGGAAATCAGGGACATGATACCTTTCACCCTTGTATGGAGCAAGGTACCCTGGTCGGTTAGGATAACCGGCATCAACCAAATAATACTTTCCTGAAACAAATATAAATAAAGTATTTATGTTAGAGTGAAAAATGCGAGGCAAAATTATCACAATTCGGTGCAATAGATTTACCCTTTGGAGGATGTGGAAAGATATTTTGATCTGCTTGCATGGCATGATATAATACACTTGTATCATGCATCGCACCTGGCTGCCCAATAGACGCGTATATAAAGCGCATATCAAAATCACATATCGCCAATACATTTTGAGATGGAATGCCTGTTCTTCCAATGTATCTTATTGATTTTTCACCCGCGATTGATGCACGAATGTGAGTACCATCTAGTGCACCAATGCAATCCTTGAGGTGTGGATAAGCACGTCTATCACCTCTAATTCTTTTATGGACAGAGCGGAAGTTTGGGTCCTTTGGCTTCAAAAAATGAGTTGCCATCTTAACGACACAAACAAGAACTTCAGTGAACTTTCTGCTGATGGTCTCACCTGAGTGCTTGAACCTATTTTGTGTTTTCCGGTTTGACTCACATCCTCCAACGGTCCATAGAAAAATTGCAAGTGCCTCATGACTACTCAAATCAAAGGATGTGGTTAGACTGTATTTGCTCACCAACAAGTCGTGAAGGTCAAAAAAGGTACGGTTGTTCACACGCAACATCCTGTAGGTCTCTCCTGGAGTTGCCAGTGTCTCTCTCAACCAGCCCATTCCACTGAGAATAGAGGTCCTTGGGTCTGCCTTATCCAAATATGTATCACAGTATAGAGTAGCAATAGTGGCGGCACCAATATATATAACATTCAGAGCCTGCGCATGATCATGAATAATCATCTGTTTCTCGCTGTCATCTACGGCATCACTATCACTATCTGATGACATCTGTACACATACAGATAGAGCATTAGCAACGGAGAATAAAATAAAGTATATGAAGAACAATAATTGTACAGCAAGACAGACAATATGTAATAAAAATAACTTCACAACCACATAGTTGGTAATCAAACACGATTACAGAGGTAATTATTCCGGTACAAAAAGTATAAGTTCATAAATTGTAATAATAATAAAACCCAGCACGTTTAAATGGGTTGGGAACGACCATATTTGGCCACATATTTCCGCTTAAGCCAATTAAGACGATCATTCGAGCCTTGCATATGGAGGAACATCTCTCTTTGCTCCTTTTTAACAAACAACTCGGTGGCAATGAAGTGTTCATCGCTACCGATAACCCCACCACACTCAACCACCAAGTCCATCACGTCATTCACAGTGCAAGTGTCATCCTTCTTGGCGTAAGCGTCTAATGATGATTGAGTCCTCTCTGCCAATACACCGAGTTTTTTAATCTCATCTTGCATCACTTGGGATGTCTTCAACTTCTTAGGCTTGTCACCCACGACCTTTGCACATCTCTTCCCTTTCGAACTGGATGGAGACTCATCTATCTCGTCAATTTCATCCTCTCCTTCTAGATTAACATGGTCTTCTTCAGCGGTTGGTCGTGGCAAATCTCCCGATGTAGGACACCAGTGATCACTTCCATCATTGTTGATATCTTCAAACATAATCTTTAGATGTTCCTCGTTGCGAATACCTTGCTTTTGAAACCTACCACAACCTGGAATATCCTGTTAAAAGATCAAACGATTAGTACCACAAATAATAATTTCAATTTTTCATAGTCATTGCACATTACAAAAAGAGACGCTTACAATTTTGGCTTTCTTCCACCACTCTTTGTCTTGTTGGAAGGTCCCCCTTGTATGGTCCCATCCAGCACCTGTTTGTCTCAGCAACCTTTTCCATATGTTATACTCAACTTTCAGTTTGTCCCATTTGTTTTTCAGCTGTGATTTCTTCAACTGGATGCCCGTCTTATCGTTAAATCTCCTGGCTACCTCATCATATCCAACATTATTCAAGTGGGTGCTTGATCGATTCCCACGATCAACTTCCTCGGCAAATAACTCAGTAACTATACTAGTATTTTCATCGGTCCATGCAATTGCAGCCATTCTTCAAAAAAAATATTTAGACTTGTTAAGAATCTCCCTAGATTCCCTACACATCAGGCACCGCACGTATATATCACCATAGCTACGGCAAACGGGCAAAAAGAATAGTACAATACTCCTGCTGCGGCAAAGTACTAATCAGTAAGAAAATACTGTTTCTTGGCACTAGTTACCAAGCAACTAGCAAGGTTGATACCATACAGATCATGAAGTGAACACCAGATGTGGAGAGGTAATCAGTTTGTCTAATTTTAGCTTACTGCAGCACATTGATAACGCTGAAGCCTGAAGAAAATCATTAAACTATTTTGGACAAATTGTGACCAAAGAGCCCTACAATTCACACAATATAAATAGTACCTACGCACATCATCTACTGCTCGTCGTATTCAGCACACCAAACGGAAATAGTGCACAATTAAACAAGAAATTCAGAGAACCATATGGTACCTGCTGCCGGCTGCAAACTCCTGAAAGGAAATTACAAGGGCAGGGACGACCTCCTGTAGCAGCAACTTGGCGTATGTAAGCACGAAATCCTAGTATAGCTTTCGTGGAGAAGCTGTTCACCGTGGATGCAGCTGCAAATTAACGGCCATGGCGGTGAGTCTCTGGTCTGTACGGCGGCCGGCCGGACAGCGAGAAGCAGGGGGCGCCGGGGGAAAATCCGGCTAGCTACCGGCCGGAGGTATACGAGCGAACATCGAAGGATACAGGGAGGTTACCTTGTGGTCGCCGGGACGATCCAACAGCACGGGATCTTGGCTGCGGCGGCGCGCCCTAGAGAGTTGCCTCCGTTGAAGCCTATCCAGCGATATATGGCGTGAGGAAACAGAAAACGTTTCGATTTGGCCAACTAATCTGATGGCAAGGTGGGTAAAATCATTCAAACTCCAGGGGTAGATAAGTTTTACGGGGTGGAGTGGATCAGCCGAAGCACCGAATCGGTAGCTCCGAGAAAATGAACGTGGGAAGGCGTCAGCTCCGCTCCACATAAACGCCGGAGTTTGTGTGTTTGGGGCAGCTTCACCGGCTCCAGCAGTATTTCGGTGGAGTGGAGCTGTCCCAAACATACCCAAAAAAAGAAAAGAGTGGAAGCGAGCCCAGTCATCTCTTCGTCCTCTTCTGAATTTCTGATCCAAAAATCCTCCTCTCTGCGCACAGACCTTCCCTCTTGGTCAAGAAATTTCCCCACCTCTCCAGCTCTCCTCCTCCCCCCCTCCCCCTGCTTGCTTCGTCATGGCCACCCAGAAAGTCGCCAAGTCGTCTCGACTCCCGCCATATCCTGAGGTACTCTAGAGGATCCCTGCCCTGCCGTTTCTCGCGGTGTTTCTGTTTCTGTTTCTGATTCTTGGTTTGCGGTGATTTCAAAGAATACTTTTTTGTTGGTTTGAGGCGGAGCTGGATTTCTCAAGCTGATCTGCCTTCGTGGAGTGCAGATGATACTAGCGGCCATCCTGGAGCTGAAGGACAAACACGGGTCGAACAAGTCCGCGATCTCCAATTACATCGTGAGCAAGTACGGCGATCTGCCGCCAGCGCACGGTTCGCTCCTGGCGGCGCACCTGGCGCGCATGAAGGAGTCCGGCGAGCTCATCTTCCTCAAGAACAACTACTTCCGCAAGGACGCGCCAGATGCGCCGCCGAAGAGGGGACGCGGGCGCCCGCCCAAACCCAAGGACCCCAACGCGCCGCCGCCGCCGCCGAAGAAGCCACGCGGACGCCCGCCCAAAGACAAGGACCCGGAAGCCGAAGCCGAAGCCGAATCCGCCACTCCGCCCAAGAAGCCCAAGACTGCCCCTCCTGCCCCTGCGGCCGACGGATCTACGCCCGCCAAGCGCGGCCGCGGCCGTCCCCCCAAGGTTCGCCCCGCCGAGCCGGTGGCGGCGGCCTGACCCTCCTCCGCGGACAGCTCGCGCTCTGCCGCAGCAAATGGTATCTTGGGATGATTCGCGTGTGCTTGGTAAATCTAGGGTTCAGTTGCTATCTTCTAATTGTGCGTGGCTGCAGCGCCTCCTAGTGTCGTTTAATCAGTTCATACAGTAAGTAGGAGGGTTTAATGTGTTGCCATTGCTGTCGTGGTCGTAGTGGAGTATCTGCTACTGCTCCTCTAGTGATGTTGTTGTAAGCTGCGATTTATTAGGATGATCGGTGTGCTGATTGTTCAGCTAATTGAAGTATTGTGATTGTTTAATTAGTGATGGTGATGTCAACGGCATAGTAGCAGTACCCCCATCAATCAGTCTTCAGCTGGGTGAAGTTTCAATCAGTCTTCCAGTCTTTCCATGGATTCGATGGAGAACAAAGAAGAAAGCAGTACCCGTTCACGTCGCGCGTGAACTTGACCTGCTTCTTGGGCAGAGCTCCTCGAGGGTGGACTCGAGTGCGCGCTCCAGTGCCTTGCGCGTGAACTTGACCTGCCTTGCGCACGATGGAGCTGGAGAACTTGGCCAAGGCGCGTTCGCCGCCCTGTATTGCCGATGCTGGCCGGCGTGTCGGGTGAGCTCCTCATGCAGAAGACGCCGCTCAGCGTTCTCGCCATGCACGCCGGCGCCGAACTACCATGGTCGGACCGGCCATCCTTGCAGTTGCACACCACCGAACAGCGCCCTGTTTTGGGGCTGGTGCCTAGACATGGGATTTGGTGGCAGAAAGGAAGGCCCTACTGTAAGCGAGAGTAGCCAACAACTCAGGATGTGATTATTACTTTTCGGGTGCGCCAAACATTGCTAGGGCTAAGATTGTCCAAAATTTAGAGTGCCAATTTTTTGGATCCAAAATTCATGGTTTTTTTTTCGAGGGGAAGACGGGGGATTTGAACCCCACCGCAAAATTCATGGTTTGATTTAGCCAAGCCCTACAAATTTAAGGTTTGATTTGGACTTTTTTCTTCTTCCTACTCCAACCAAAATGATCGTTAGGATTGCCCGCCTCGGCATGTGTGGTCGCTGGCCCCGCTGCTCCTGGGACCTCTCTGCATCTGCTCTCCCTTTGCCCGCATGGAGTGCCACCACCATCGGCCTCCATGCCGCCCAATTTCACCCTGGCTTTTATGGGAGACATGGTTACTGTACTCACGGGCGGATCCATGATTTGAGCATAGGGGCTCACAAGGCAATGACCGATTTTATTTATAGTTTTTCTCTTACGTCGATATAGATGTAGTAATTTGACATTATAAAATTAGATTGCCAAGCCAATTGGAGCTGTTGTTTTTCTCCAAATACTTGGAAAATAAAAAAATTCAAAAATAAAATAGAATTACACTTCATGTTGATATCTTAAGTATGCAGTTCCTAGGTTTTGTGAATATAAACCAACAACCCCAACGAGAGGGGCGTTTTGGCACCCGAGCATACATGCTTCGGATATCTAGACGGTACATGTTTAGTTTTTTTTTTGAACAAGAAGAGGGGTCTGGAAGGACCCCGAGGCTGCATTATCCCGCTGTCGGTGAAGTACATAATACAAGATGGACCAAGGAGAAAATAGAAATTACATCTGGGTCCTTAGGAAATGCAAACAAGACCCTGGAACGAAAAATAAAAAAGCAATCAGCTCCAGCTCCACCGAACACAGCTCGCATCAAAGCACGGTCAACCACAGCACCACCGGGGACTAGGCCACTTGGGGTACTGCAGCGGGAGCACACCGTACCAGAGTAGAAAACCTCCATCATGGCATCGAAGCCGGGAGGATGATCGCCGCAGCTCGACGTACAACAGGCGCCGAGCAGGGAGGGAGTGGCCTCCGCACGAACTGCAAATTCAACAGCTAAACTGGAGGACGCAGTATGATGAGCTGTCGAGAGGGAACTCCCAAGGTTAGCCGCGGTTGCAGCCGCGAAACGCCGTCCTCCCGCTGCGACGAGAACAAGTGGGAGCCAGAAGCTCTGCCCACCATGGCCTCTATGGATAGCAGGTAATGGACTCCAACCCTCTTCCACCGTAGCTGAAGAACCGACAACATAAACCCCCAAGACTTGGAGGTGATCTTCGAACTTATTAGGGAGAGAGGAGGCAGCGTCGTCCACTCCTTCCTCCAGCTCCGACCACCGGAGCAGCAGAAGAAGAAGAAGCAACAACACCCGTCCACCGATGCGGCTCGGTCGCACCCGGCGATGAAGCCTCCGCGGCATAGCGCCAGACTGCACAAAGACAAGAAAAACAACAAGCTCTCTACCACTACTACCTAGACTACAACTATACAGGGTGCACCGCGCTCTTCCCCCATCACAACTCCGGCCGGCGGCGCCGCTGGAGCTGATCCGGGATGCAGCCGGGCGATGGCGGCAGCAGGGGTCGACTCTCAAACCTTATCCACTCAGAGAGAGAGAGAGAGAGAGATAGAGAGAGAGAGAGAGAGAGAGAGAGAGAGAGAGAGAGAGAGACGGCGGTACATGTTTAGTTGAGATTGTGTATCGGGTTGTTGTGTGCATGTGCCTGGGAGAAGTTAAAAACCACAGGCGCACGGTAATTTCTGGCGAGCGAGCCGTGTCCCTTCGGGGGACATTGACGCCCGAATTTCATGGTCGTATGGAACAAGAC
Organism: Alopecurus myosuroides; assembly: GCA_028641055.1. NCBI lineage: Eukaryota > Viridiplantae > Streptophyta > Magnoliopsida > Poales > Poaceae > Alopecurus > Alopecurus myosuroides. The sequence continues at coordinate 124,039,010 of CM054057.1, forward strand.
CATCGATGCAAGTACTACCTATGTTAACGCGTGGTTCTAGTAACTGCAGAGGCAGAAACCATGGAGGAAGGCGGGGTGGTGGACGCAGCGTCGGAGAGTGAAGACATCGAGTTCTTGCTAGATCCAGTTGCCATGTATTGGGTCTGTGCTATGCGAATTGTGAATAACAATTGTCCGATCTGATGGGATTTGCGGTAGATTAAAATGCGACGTTGGATTGTTCATAGATTCCCCTTGGAGAAGATGCAGGGGACAATGAGGATCCGCTGGATCCTCTATGCTTGAATAGAGAAACGGAATTGTTGATTTTGAACTAGAGATGATTACATAATGGTCAATGTGGTCGATGGTAGTTTCATCTGGCGTAGTTTAGTTGAATGATATCTTGGAGAAGTGAGCATTAAGAAGATGTGTTAGTTCACTATAGGATTCGGATTCGTTCTATGCCAGCAGATAGACCAATCTGCCCTGATCAAATGGGACATGCTGAAAACCCCACAAACAATGTTGTATTGAACAAACAGAGATCGAAGGCTACTAGTGCCTTCATTTTAATAGCCAGTCAAAACCCAGGTGAGGTGGTTCAGCCGAGGTAACATACTCACGATGTTCACTATCACTATCTGCCTTGCGAATCAGCAATCTGCTGAGAAAAGCCTGACGGTTTCTGTTTCAGCAGGCCGATTAGATGATTTGAAGTTCTAACTAAGAACCCTGCAAATGTTTTTGGCAATTGATTAAATGGGATTGATAATAAGTATAAAACCATTTTTAGGGTAGGAGAGCTCGTCGTTATATGGTCGCTTTGACTGTGTAGAAATGATAAGTTTTTTTATGATAAAAAATTCACTTGTTCGCAGGTACTATTTCGAGATATTCTCCGTTCGTGATACATATTACAACGGGTGGAGTTTTGGGACTTTATTATGTTGGCTTGTGCATGTCTGGAAAGGGTGGTGAGAGATATTTTTATCCCACATGGATGACCTCCTGATCTACTGATAGGGCCACCATAGGTGACAATGTTTTACGTACCATGGATTGTAACTTGCACGTCGCTACCTTTTTGTTGATTTCTTTGTACTTTCGGTTCGCGGTTGTGTGCATTTTAGTTATGCAGATACTAGGTGTAATTCTTAAATCTTTAAGTAATAAAAGTTTATTATAAGAAAAACTAAGAACCATGGGGCAAGGAGGCCTACCAGCAGGGACAAGGCATCATACGAGAGGATTGCAAGCAAGAGAACAAGATTTCATGGAATTTTCCACAAGCGAGGACATAAGAGAACCACCCTCTCCAAAAAGATGAGACGAACCTAGAGTTGCTCGGAAGCCGTCAAAATGCACAAGGTGCGGGGTTGAAGGTCATCGCTGGAGGACTTTTTTTTTGAACAGGGGTGGCCCCGAAGGACCGAGTGCTTCATTGATAAGCAACAGTGGAGCTACATTTTACAGAAAGGGCCACTAGAAAACAGGAAAATACAATCCAGCCCTTACAATTTGCACTGAGGACCTCAGCAAGAAAATTGGGAATGCAATCAGATCCTACTCCTTCTCCAATGCAGATGAACTGCAACTCAGCGCTGTCAACCTCCACGTCGCCGGGGACAGAACCACTTGGGACGAGGAGGCGGGAGCATACAACGCTGGTGCAAAGAAGCCTCCGAGATGGCATAGAAGCCTGGAGGTTGTTGGTCTCCGCATGACATCGAGCGGGCGAAGCGACCTTCACCGATGTCGGGGATGGGAGCGGTCGTCCCTCGACCGAGAAGAACGACGACAAAGCAGCCGCCGTGATGAAACTCCCGAGAGAAGCAGTTCTTCTCCCCTGCTGCAGATCAAGCCTCCAATCGACGAATCCAGCACAACCCCATCCAACCTCGCCACCATGGCGAGCAGAAGGAGAGGAATCTGCATCACGCCCACCAGCTCCCGATCTGCATATTAAACCAACCTTATTCGTGGAGAACCTTGCAGCAGCATCCCCTCCCGCATCTGGCTCTCTCCATGGGAGCACCACGATGAGAGGAATCACCACAAGACGGCGCCGGATCCGGCCGGAGGAACCCTGCACCTTTCTCCTGGCATAACACCAACAACCAGCAAGAAGCAACGATACTCTACTTAAACTGCTACTATGTACAGACCTAAACCCGGCGCCTCTCCTAGTCCATTCTCGGCCGGCTATTCCGGCGAGAAGGACGGCAGATCGGCCCGGCTCTCGGTGGGCGACTCTCAAACGGAGGGGAACGAGGGAGGAACAGTGGTGGGGGAAAGAGACCCGTCCTCACTATGGTCATCCAGCAAGTATTCATCGCTGGAAGACTTGCTCCAAGTTAATGGTATAGAGGGTGAGGGGGGACGAATGTGTGTGTCTAGGTGCACCGGTGGAGCTTCCTTGTGGCTAAACCGGGCCATGGCACGCCCAGATTTTCTGCAATAATTTTTCTACTCCTATACATCTGAGGCCCAGTCCATTAACACACGCACACTGGCCTGCCAATTACATTGACTGTCTCGAGTTTATTCGACTCTGCTAGATCTAGCGATTTAGGCCAAATAACGAGTGGAGATTAGAGAAATCTGTGGAGTAGAGCTGGGATTGTTGCATCTGTGGCCTTGCAGCTCAATCGCACGGCCACGACGCACCGTCCGGAGGTCCATCAACCGACGCGTTGTGACCGAATCAAGCCCCTAGACCACTACTCTTCTCCAATTTCCCAGTTACTTTGTTTTGTTCCCCTAAATTATTCGTTAGCAATTTGATAGCATAGAGGTTCACTGAATTTGATAGCACTTTAAAAAGAAATAGATATGCCATAAGTAAGTTGAAGAATTGATTTAAATAACGACTAAGCTCTATTGAAGTGGCATAGTTCATAACATTTTGTGTGTGTTTTATGACAATGATAGCCTGCCCCCCACTACAGGAGAGACGGCGATCGCCGACGGCCACCGGAGACGCCGACGGTGAAAGATCGGCCCCTGTCGGCGTGCAGGCGAGAACGGAAATGGGAGGCCGCCCCCGTCGGCGTAGAATGCCCCGTCGGCGTAAGGGTCACCGTTGTCGTCGGCGTTACGGTGGCGTCACCGTCGGCGTAAGGGTCACCGTCAGCGTCCGCCGAGTGTTTTCTTATCCAAACCGGCCGTGCGCGTGGCCTTCCTCTTTCCCCTCATTTCTCCCGTTCCTAACGCATCCCGGCCCGCCGCGGCCTCCGCTAGCCCACTGCCCGCCTCCGCCGCCCACTGCCCCCGCCGCAGACGGGACGGTCACTCCCCACCCTCTTTCTCCCCCTCCGCCTAGTCCTTACCGACCCTCTGCCCCGCCCTCCCCCGGCCGGCGCCGTTTCCCCAATGCGCCGCCCTGCCGGCGGCGAAGTCGGCTAGTGAGCCGCGCCCGGCCGCCCGCGCTCCTTCCGTCCTCGTGCACGCACCCTCACCATCGAGCTCCTCGGGAGAGAGCTCCCTCTCGGGGGAGATACAGTGAGTGTTGTGTGAGTTTTTTTTTTAGATTTGTTAGTTATAAATTAGTTACTGTTAGTTATGTTAGTTAGATTAGTTAGAAAATCATAGGTTAGACAAATTTTAGTTTAGGAAAATTTTAGGTTAGACAAATTTTAGTAGCTTTTTTTATCTAGTTGTCGTTAGTTTGAAGTTAATTTGTTGCTAGTACTAGGTTAGTATTAGGGTTAGATTTTTTTTAGCTGATAGTACTATTTCTAGATTAGGGATAATTTATTTGTTGCTATATGTTACAGGAGATTGGAGCCGCCACGCCGTCGACCACCTAGACCGCCACGCCACGCTCTTGACCCCGCCGCCGTTGTCTGGAGCCGCCACGCCACCGGCCCGGTCGTCACGCCGTCGTTCGACTACTTCCTCTACCGCCGAGGGTGAGCTAGAACTTCGTCTCCTTGCTCACATTTATTTATGTCGCGTCACCTAGGTGTCATTTCCCGTCCGCGAGCGTTACGCGGATTAATATGCATTAGAGGTAGGCATATTTTGAACCGTAACGCTTGCGGCATTTACGGGACAGTCGGCGGATGCGTAGTTGGGTACGTTTTCCATGTTCTGCTCCGGTCTGGGTCAACATTTCGGTAGCGCCTCCTCGTTGTTCTCCTTATGCACATCCTCTCGGCTTTTTGCCGAGACGTGTATCGGGAGAGCAGCGGGGAGGTGCTGCCGAAATTCTGTTTCGGATCGGGGTAGAGCATGGAGAACGTACTCAATCTACGGATCCGGCGGCTGCTAGGACCCTTACCTATTAGAGATGTATGTAGGTTGATGTTTCATTTTTCACGGTAGAAAAAAATTACTACGATGCAATTAATTTCATGCTATGTATGTTGCTTGGATCCGAAATAAAACAGAGGATGGCTGATAATGGGTGGATATACAGTGGCCAAATTAGTGCGATTGAAAGGTCAGATGAGTGGGTATGGAAGATAGATTTCTTAGTGAAGGAGTTAGCTCGTGGTTCAAAGGCAGGCCTTCGTCCATTTTGCCCTTGCAGTCATTGCAGGAAGCGTCAGCGTAAGGGAAAAGACGATATGAGAAAACACCTTTGGTCTTATGGGTATATGCCGGGCTTCGTCACGACGGTCGACTTTGCTGAATACGAACGTGAGAGTGGCAGGGTGATATGGCAGCGGATCAATGGCAAGGAGGACGATGGGATTAAAAACTTTCTGAGTGATCTCCGTGATTCCTACATGCCAGATTCGCCAGCTTCACACGAGGAACCGGAGGAACCGTGTGAACAAGAGGAACCGGAGCCTACCGCGAAGGCCTATTTTCATATGATGGAAACGGCTGAGAGACCTCTGTACGAGGGTGCAAGTATTTCTGAGCTCGATGCCATCTCGCAAGTACTAGCCAAAAAGCTCGAGTACGGCAAGACCCGTTCATGCTTTGAAGCTCATCTGCAAACATATGGTAACATGTTGCCCGAAGGACATTGTTTGCCTAAAAGCATGTACGAGATGAAGAAAATCTTGTGAGAGCTCAACATGGATTATGAAAAGATAGATTGTTGTCCTAAAGGTTGCATCTTGTTTCGACAACAGTTTGCGGATGGAAAGTATTGTACCCTGTGTGGAGCCTCTAGGTATCATGTGGTAAAGGGAGAGGATGGTCAGAAAAAGCAGACGAAAGTCGTCGAGAAGATTCTTCGTTATCTCCCATTCATAAAAAGAATCCAGCGGCTTTACATGAACAAGGAGTCTGCCACGCAGATAGCGTGGCACAAGATGGGGAAGAGATACGAGGACGAGCACGGACGGGTAAAGATGGGACATCCATCTGATGGTCAGGCATGGAAGAATGTTGATGCAAAATACCCCGAGGAGGAAAAAGAGACTCGAAACATTAGAATTGCGATAGCAACCTATGGATTCAGTCTGTATGGTATGTCGACTACCTCATACAGCTGCTACACCTTTATGGTGCCTTGACGGGGAGACTTCTTGATGATGATGAATTTTAAGTCCCCGGCAACGGCGCCAAAAATTCTTGATGCTTCTGATGGCATGTTGGGAATCCCAAGAGGAGGGTGTGATGAGTACAATGGTAATAATTTCCCTCAGTTAAGAACCAAGATTATCAATCCAGTAGGAGAAAGAGGATCTTAGGAAGTTTGATGCCACTGACGGTGGTGATGGCGCCTCACCGGTGTCAGCAACAACACGGAACCTCCACACAACACAACCAAAATACTTTGTCCCAACGGTACAGTGAGGTTGTCGATCTCACCGGTCTTGCTGAAAACAAAGATTAGACGTATAGTGTGGAAAATGGTGTATGCTTGCAGTAAGTAAAGAAAGTAGGGAATTGTAGTGGTTTGTTTAACAGTGTAGGAAAATGGACTAGGATTCATATGTTCACTAGTGGTGTCTCTCCATAAAAGATAGCATGCTAGGTGAACAAATTACAGCTGGACAATTGACAAATATAGGTTGCACCGTAGTGCACATTCATGAAATGATGACTACTATGATATTTAGTGCGAGCATTACAACAATACATATAGACCGTAATCCAACTTCATCTATGACTAATAATCCACCCTCAGGTTATCATCCGAACCCCTTAGGTATTAAGTTGCAAGCAACAGATAATCGCATTAAGCAATATGTGTAATCTAAGCAATGATTGTGCACGCGGGCACTCACACCGCTGTTTTCTCCCTAGTGGAAACAACACATCCTCCCCCGTCACGTTTCTGTTACTCGAGCACAGGCGAAAAGGAGGCATGAACCCAACTATCGAGCATAAATACTCCCTCTTGGAGTCACTAGCAACTACTTGGCCAGAGCAACCACTAGTAAAGAAAAGCATGCAAGATCACAAATAACATATGCAATAAAGACTATAATCAACTTGGCATAAGTTCAATATTCATCGGATCCCAGCAAACACAACACATAGAATTACATAAGAACAATCTCGATCATGTTAGGCAGCTCACAAGATCTAAACATTGAGTCATAGGAGGAGAAGACAACCATCTAGCTACTGCTATGGACCCGTAGTCCAAGGATGAACTACTCACGCATCACTCCGGAGGCAGGCATGGTGATGAAGAGGCCTCCGGTGATGAGCTCCTCTCCGACAGGGTGCCGAGAGACAGCTTCAGACCCCCCTGATCTAGGGTTGACGACAACGGCGGCTGCGGAACTTTTTGGGGATTTTTTATCAGGCACGTAGGGTTTTCCTTCGGAGGGGAATAAATAGGCGAAATGGCGACTTCGGTGGGCCACCTCACCACCCCTAGGCGCGACCAAGGGGGGCGCCTGGCTATGGTGAGGTCCTTGTGGTGCCCGTCTTCGACTCCTCTTCGGACTTCTGGATGCTTCCGGGGAAAATAGGAACTTCGGGATTCATGGGGTCCAATTCCGAGAATATTTCTAGAACAACTTTTCTGAAATAAAAAACACCAGAAAACAGGGAACTGACACTTGGCATCTTGTTAATAGGTTAGTCCCGGAAAACATGTAAAAATGCTATAAAGAAGGGAGAAAACATGTAGCAATTGGCATAATATCAACATGGAACATCAGAAATTATAGATACGTTGGAGACGTATCAAGCATCCCCAAGCTTAGTTCCTACTCGTCCTCGAGTAGGTAAACGATAAAACAAAATAATTTCGGAGCTGACATGCTACCACACAATCTTGATCATAATATGTAAAACAGAGCATGTAAACTAGGATCAAATGAACTAAAGTTGTGATCTATATTTGATCTCAACAAGTAATGCATAAACTAATAAGGAGAAAGAAGCAAAACTTTTAATGAATCAATACTAAAAGACTATCAACGGTGCCAAGTTTATTAGAGATGATTTATGCTTTCAAGAACAACAATATCATGCACGTCAAACCGAAACATTGGTGCTAAACATGAAGCACAAGTGTGGTATAAAGGATAGTGATGCGCCCCCTCTCTCTTTATTCTCTCTTTGGCCCTTTTTTTTCTTGGGCTTTTTCATTTTTTTTATATATCCTCACCGGTAGGGGCAACATCCCATATTACAATGAATCATCACACTTTTAGTACTCATAACTCATAATGGAATATCTCTGATGTATCCAACTACATGCTCCTGCCAGTGTAGCAGTATGCATAAATAACCATGAAGCTCATCATCAAGTAACATAATGGAGGTGGCTGTTGTGCAACAATATATCTCGGAATGGCTACGGAAATTCCATGATAAGTAGGTATGGTGGCTGTTTTGAGGAAGAATATATGGGCTTATGTGTAGGAGATAAAAGTCCTCCCACGGGATTTGGATGCAGTGGCGAAGTTTGCACCAACTCTCAATGTGAAAAGGGCAATGCACAGTACCGAAGAGGCTAGCAAATATGGATGGTGGAAATGTGAGGAAACGCAACATAGAATCACGGGTTAAAAGGTTGCAGCAAGCAAATCATCTTTACAAGGCACAATGCAAATCACTCCAAGAGGGTCCGTGGTGGTGACAAGTCACTGTTAGCTACCCCGACCGTAGCGCGTAACAAAAGGCCGATCAGAAATGTATCACTCGTAGCAATCATATACCATTGTTTCTATCAGCTGGTAATTTAAGTGTGGCAAAGTTTCAAGTTTCTTAGACCAACCATTAAAATTTTATATTTACTAGTCCTTCCCGTTTATCCATTAAGCAAATTAATATCTCAAAATAACATTAGTGATTCAAGTGAAGCAGTTTAGTGATCTACAAGACCATGCGAATTTTTTCACTGTACCAACTATCACATAAGCTATTCTCAACCAAGCACATATATATGACAACAAAAACTCTCTCTAAGCATATAGCAATGAAAACTAGAGAGTACTAACAGCTCTAAATAAGAGATGAATCCAAAACAGGAGCTAAATAAATGCAGCAACCAGTCAAAGATTAAGAATACAAAGTATTCCCATGAAAAAGCGGAGCGTGTCACTCTCCAATAAAAGAATACTGGGGTCCAACCAAGCTTATTGCAAAAAAAAAAAAACTGAAAGCAAAATAAAATACGCTCCAAGTAAAGCACATAAGATGTGACCGAATAAAAATATAGTTTCACTAGAAGTGACCTGATAATTTGTCGATGAAGAAGGGTATGCCTTGGGCATCCACAAGCTTAGACGCTTGAGTCTTCTTGGAATTTGCTGGGATGTACCTCCGGGGAATCCCCAAGCTTAGGCTCTTCACTCTTCTTGATCACGTCATATCATCCTCTTCTCTTGATCCTTGAAAACTTCCTTCACACCAAACTTCTCACAATCTTCATTAGCAACGTTAGTGCAATCGAAATAATAAATTCACATGGTTCAGTTTTAACACAAGACTAACACTCATAAACACATTAGCTACTGTCACAACTTCTTTTAAAACTCTTTTTCGCAAAAGAAAACCAAAATAAAGAGATTAAGATGCAAATGCAATTATTGGCAGAAATCTGTCAAAACAGGACAACATGTAAAGATGGTTTTTTTTCGAAAATCTTATGTTGCTCAAATAAAACAGTGTTCAACTAAGAAAAGTTGCGTATATAGCCCACGATTACGCACACAAAAACTCAGGTCATTTTGAATTTTCTGTGATTTTATACGAATTTAACAGTGGACAGCAGAAATCTGTTTCCTTCGCAGAAATCCGAAATATAGTCTCAACTTTTCACTAGAGCCTTTACTTGGCTCAACAAAGACAAAAAAAAAGATACAACTGGGTTGATAAGGAAATAGAAAACTCCCAGGTGCAAAGTACATAGAAAGAAACGACGGAAAACGTGTTGAAAACGGAGAAATAAAACGGGTTGTCTCCCGGTAGCGCTTTTCTTTAACTCTTTTCATCTAGACATAGAAAGCAACTCAAGTATTTTCAAGTGAACAAGCATCAAAATTAAGCTTAGAAATCTCTTCAACATATTTCATCTATAGAATGTTTAGATGTCCCTTTATCAGCACTTTTAGGCACACTACTTTCATCAAATGGGTTGCAGGAACAATCCAATCAAAATTCTTTTCTAGAGCTTCATGCATTCCTACCAATTTAAAGGATATTTGTATTTTAATTTTCTTATCACTGGTTTTACCCGATGTGCTATTAACATCTACACATGATCCTGACATCTTAAATTGGTTAAAAACTTTTCTATCCTCAATGGCAACATCACCAAATTCTTTAAACAAAGTTTTTAGAATAAACTCTCTTTTTTCGCTATCCTTAATGTTATCAAGGTTGAGGAAAATTTGTTGTATTATGGGATTAAGGGTAACAAACCTAGCTTCCAGCATACGAACTAGAGATGTTGGAGCGGTTTCATAATCTGGAGCAAGTTCAGCTAAGGATCTATCCTCAAATTCTTTGTACTTACTAACATAATTAAAGAACTCTCCAATATTATCTTTTACAATTATATCAACGCTACCTATTGGTACGCCTTTCAAAGTAAACTTGGGTAGAATCATGATTAGAGATTAAACTAAGAGCAGAAAATCAAAAATAACAGCTATGAAGTAAACTATTTTTTTTGTGTTTTTTATATAAAGAAGCAAAACAAGACAAAAAATAAAAACAAGACAATAAACAAAATAAAGAGGTTGAGAGTGAGAGACTCCCCTTGCTAGAACACTTCTTACTCCCTGGCAACTGCGCCAAAAATTCTTTGCTACGTCTTGATGGTGCCTTGACGGGGATACTTCGTGATGATGATGAATTTTAAGCCCCCGACAACGGCGCCAGAAATTCTTGATGCTTGTGATGGCGTGTTGGAAACCCCAAGAAGAGGGTGTGATGAATACAGCGGTAAGAATTTCCCTCAGTTAAGAACCAAGGTTATCAATCCAGTAGGAGAAAGAGGATCTTCAGAAGGTTGATGCGACTAACGGTGGTGATGGCGCCTCACCGGTGTTAGCAACAAGACAGAACCTGCACACAACACAACCAAAATACTTTGTCCCAACGGTACAGTGAGGTTGTCAATCTCACCGGTCTTGCTGAAAACAAAAATTAGATGTATAGTGTGGAAAATGGTGTATGCTTGTAGTAAGTAAAGAAAGTAGGGAATTGTAGTGGTTTGTTTAACAGTGTAGGAAAATGGACCGGGGTTCATAGGTTCACTAGTGGTGTCTCTCCATAAAATATAGCATGCTGGGTGAACAAATTACAGCTGGGCAATTGACAAATAGAGGTTGCACCGTAGTGCACATTCATGACATGATGACTACTATGATATTTAGTGCGGGCATTACAACAATATACATAGACAATAATCCAACTGCATCTATGACTAATAATCCACCCTCAGGTTATCATCCGAACCCCCTTAGGTATTAAGTTGCAAGCAACAGATAACCGCATTAAGCAATGTGTGTAATGTAAGCAATGATTGTGCACGCGGGCACTCACACCGCTGTTTTCTGCCTAGTGGCAACAACACATTCTCCCCCGTCACATTTCTGTCACTCGAGCACGGGCGAAAAGGAGGCATGAACCCAACTATCGAGCATAAATACTCACTCTTGGAGTCACTAGCAACTATTTGGCCAGAGCAACCACTAGCAACAGAAAGCATGCAAGATCACAAATAACATATGCAATAAAGACTATAATCAACTTGGCATAAGTTCAATATTCATCGGATCCCAGCAAACACAGCACATAGAATTACATAAGAACAATCTCAATCATGTTATGAAGCTCACGAGATCTAAATATTGAGGCATAGGAGGAGAAGAAAACCATCTAGCTACTGCTGTGGACCCGTAGTCCAAGGATGAGCTACTCACACATCACTCCGGATGCAGGCATGGTGATGAAGAGGCCTCCGGTGATGATCTCCTCTCCGGCAGGGTGCCAGGAGACAGCTTCAGAACCCTCCAGATCTAGGGTTCACGACGACGGCGGCTGCGGAACTTTTCGGGGACTTTTTATCAGGTATGTAGGGTTTTCCTTCGGAGGGGAATAAATATGCGAAAGGGCGACGTCGGTGGGCCACCAGGGTGGCCTCACCACCCCCCAGATTCGACCAAGGGGGGCGCGCGCCTGGCTATGGTGAGGGCCCCCTGGTGCCCGTCTTCGACTCCTCTTCGGACTTCTGGATGCTTCCGGGGAAAATAGGAACTTCGGGATTCGTGGGGTCCAATTCCGAGAATATTTCCAGAACAACTTTTCTGAAATAAAAAACAGCAGAAAACAGGGAACTGGCACTTGGCATCTTGTTAATAGGTTATTCCCGAAAAACGTGTAAAAATGCTATAAAGAAGGGAGAAAACATGTAGCAATTGACATAATATCAACATGGAACATCAGAAATTACAGATACGTTGGAGACATATCAACAGCTGCTGGCCCGTGTTTGTTATTCCGCTCAATCTCCCTCCCGGAGTCCTAATGCAAAGGAATACCATATTCGTGTCGGTGGTCATTCCAGGGCCTGAATACCCGGGGAAGAATTTGAGTGTCTACATGCAGCCGCTTGTGGATGATCTGTATCACTCTTGGCACCATGGGACTATGACATACGATCGTGCATCGAAGACAAATTCTTCATGAAAGTTTGGTTCCACTATTCCATGCACGACATGCCCGCGAACGCCCTATTCTGCGGATGGTGTACAACTGGTAAGTGGCCATGCCTAGTGTGCAGGAACCGACTTGAGTTCCTTTGGCTAAACAGGGGTAAGAAGTATTCCGCGTTCGACACGCATCGAAAGTTTTTCAAAAGAAGGCATCGGTTTAGAGAAGAAAAAAAGAACTTCAAAAAGGGAAGAGTTGAGCGTGAAGAGAAAGAGATACCAACGTTCGATGGTGCAGCTGTTGATGCCGAGCTACGTGCTCTCGTTCCTGCTCCGGGAAATGGCCCACGATATGTGGGCTATGGTGAAACACACAACTGGACTCACGTGGCATGCTTGACGCAGCTTGAATATTACAAGGACCTCGAACTACCCCATAATATCGATGTGATGCACACCGAAAAGTATGTCGGAGAGTCTCTCTTTCACACAGTGCTGAACATTCCTGAGAAGTCAAAGGATAATGTCAAGGCTAGAGTCGATGTTAAGAAGCTCTGTGATAGGGAGAGATTACACATGCAGCCTCATAACAACCGTCGAAAAAATTGGTTCAAGCCGCATGCCAACTTCTGCCTTAATAGTCTCCAAAAGAAGGAGGCATTCATGTGGCTCAAATATGTCGTGATGTTCCCTGACGGTTATTGTTCGAACATAAGTAAGGGAGTCAATCTTGCAACGGGAAAAGTCACCGGGCTCAAGAGTCACGACTATCATATTTGGATTGAGCGGCTGATGTCGGTGATGGTTCGAGGGTATCTCCCCGACCGTGTGTGGCGAGTGCTCGCGGAGTTGAGCCATTTCTTTGGCACGCTCTTCGCTAAGCAGATATGTCCCCTGATTATTCAGAAGCTGCATGATCTAGTGCCGGAGTTGCTATGAAACTTAGAGACGATATTTCCGCCAGGCTTCTTTACTCCGATGGCACATCTTGTTATGCATCTCGCGAACGAGGCACTCTTGGGTGGACTGGTGCAATTCCGTTGGCAGTTTTGTATTGAGAGAGAGTTTAAGTACATTCGAACCAAATGTGGAAACAAAAATCAGATTGAAGCATGCATTGCTGAGGAAACTATCCTCCAGGAGATGGCAGACGCTAGGCTAACGTACTTCCCCGATGATGTTCCCACTATGCATGACCAGGCCTCTCGGTACTATGTCGACGAGCCTAAGAAAGACCCCAAGCTCCTCCTGTTCAAGTGCCCCGGTGGCAAGGCCGATGGCGCAAAAAAGTATACCTTCACCAAGGAAGAACTAGAGTGCGTAATGCTATATGTGCTCTTGCACATGGATGAAGTGGTTCGTGACGAGGGGGAAGCAGGAAGTTTCCTTAGCTAAAATGGTGAACCGAATTACTTTGCAACTAGTAACTCGGTTGCGCTCTAATACATATTTATCTTATTTTAGCCAATTCAAGGGTGAAATGTGGTCGAGAACGGTGGATCCCGATGAAGCCGAGCTAGACATTCTTCTGAAAGAGGGTGCCCCTAGAAAGAAAAAAAAGTTCACGTCTTGGTTCAGGGAAAAGGTAATTTCTAGCCTGTCACCCTACCTTGCAATCCGTGTCTTGTCCTTTTTATTACACATAACTAATACACTGAACTTATAGGGAGCTAATCCCAACGTTGTGATGTACGATGAGTTGAGATGTGTCTCCCAAGGCTGTAACCATAGAGTCGAGGCGTATGAGAAGTATGATGTGAATGGGTATCGCTTCCATACAGATTTTCACCAGAACAGTCGGCCTAATGCAAAAACAATAAATACCGGGGTCTTCACAAAAGGAGCCGGTGAGTTTGACTACTACGGAAGGTTACAAAACGTATACGAGCTGATATACAATAATACGAACATAGAACTCAAGCTCGTTGTGTTCAAATGCCACTTGTTCGACCTAAAGCATGGACAGAAAAGTACCCCTTCCATTGGGTTAGTTGAAGTCAAGCCTTCAACCACCTACAACGGATCCAATGTCTTCATTGTGTCCCACCATGCCAAGCAAGTTTATTATTTGCCCTACCCATGTCAGAAAGAGGGACTCAAGGGCTGGGAAGTCGTGTTCCAGGTGTCGCCACATGGGAAGCTACCCATGCCCTCTGACGATGATTATAACAACATTAACCCTAAAACATACGAGGGAATTTTCTGTCGAGAGCAAGAGAACTTTGGGGAGAATCTCGAGGACGATGCACCAACAGGGGGTGAGGTAGTGGTGAATATAAAGGACATAAACATGCTCAACAAGTTGCAGGAGGCAAATGACAGCGATGATGAGCCTCCACCGTGCGAGGAGCCTCCAACTTACTTCACCCGTGATAGTGATGTTGATAGTGACGATGAGAACCTAAGAACTAATTATGAGAGTGATGATTCGTGGTGAGGGTCTTTTTATGTCTTTATTACGCTTAGTATTTATCTTTATTCTTAGTATTTATTTATGTCTTTATTATCATTGGTATTTGTTTTCTAACATGCTTCTTAATTGCATTACATCTTTATGCTTACTGTTTACCCTTTCTCAATGCAGGTGATCCACCAATATGAGCCAAGGAAAATAATCATCGGGCACTTTGCTGAACTCGTTGCGCCAGAGGAAGCCTACCAAAAGTGGAAGGGAGCCTGTTTGATGGCTAGGTTGAGACTCCAAGTGCAGAGTGTGTAGCTAGTGGCAAGCCTTCTTCTCCACGAGGGTGACTCGAGGGTTTATATCGAACTCTTGGGGAGCCAGTATTTCAGCAGTTGTCTTCCAAGCTTCCTCCAGGATCCTGCAAACAAGTATAGAATTTTGTGCCCTCAACCTCACCAAGTGGTTGTCAAGCACAAGGTGTGAGACTTCTAAATTGCAATGCAAAACTGAAAGTAAATGTGCAATAATTAAATCTACTACTAAATGCAAATGAGAAAATAAATATGCAATGGATTGTTTTTGTATTTTTGTGATGCAAGTGGTGATGGAGATAATGTAAATTAGAATTGGAGATGCAAGTAAAGTAAAGTGCAAGTAAAGTAAATTGCAGCAAAGTAACTAGAGTGGTTTCTTATAATTAAAATAGGACCGGGGTTCATAGTTTCACACTTGCATTCTCTCAAATAAAGTGGTAGACGGTGGACATAAAGAATTACATGTGAGATTACAATAACATGTTTAACATTGAGTACTTTCATATGGGCATCACGTCCTAGCATATAGATCTCTACGGTCATATTGATCCCTCTTATACTCCACCAAGATGCGAAATTAATCATAACACCTCGATAATTAAGGAAAAAACCAGAGTATAGCTTTAAGCAATGTGACATGAAGTTGAAGTAAGAACTTGCTAGATCTAGTCATGGAGATTGATTAGTGTCACTTCAAATCCCCGGTAACAAGGTACTCCTTTTTATCCCTAGTGAGATAACTAAGAAAGGTTTAACAAAACCTAAGTGGATCGCTGAACTTCTGTCACTTTCACAGCACTAGCCACCCCCCGTTACTCCAACTAATGCACCCATCACCACACACACGCTCTCAAGAACTAGATTGATCAAAGCTAGCAAATAAGAACGGGGTACATAAGATACATCTACTCAAATAACTCAAGAGAAACAATTGCAATCTCAGATTCAATAACTCATAGAAACACTAGTAGGAAACAGGCTATAGCCACCAGGTTACCACTGGCCAACAAGAATTCCTGTGCGCCAGTGCTACTACAGCTGGCGAACGCGCCCCCGTGTTGGCCAGCGCTAAGTTAGGTACCGCTGGCGAACATGACACTTCGTTCGCCAGCGGTAACAATGGGGGTGGGGGCTGCGCGCGGCTACGGGCGGCAGCAAATACCGCTGGCGAACACGGCACTTCGTCCGCCAGCGGTATGGTTACTTAGCGCTGGCGAACAACGAGCTGGTTCGCCAGCGGTATGGTTACTTCTGGGCAACCTTTTGGTTCGCCAGCGCAAACTATACCGCTGGCCAACCACTATTTTGGTTCGCCAGCGGTAAGTTTTGAAAAATTTCCCTCCACACACCCCCCCCCCCCCGTGGACCGCCTTTTTTACGTTTGTAAAGCAGAAACGAAAATAATAAAACATTCAAAAAATAAATTCCTTGGATATGTGGGTAGAGTGCAATGTCTACTTGGTATAGAAAATTTGAAATACTCCATTTGACCTTTTATGCAAAATTCAAAAATAAAACGTAAAACGGCCATAACTTTTGCATACGACGTCGAAAAAACGCGTTCAATATATCAAAAGAAGCGTGAGCCAATTCCAGATCCAACCTCACTGGCCTGCGGCCTGTGAGGTTTTTTCAGAATCGTCAAATTCCAAAAGGAAAAAAAGTTATTTGAGACAGACTAAATTTTCCTACATAATCAATTTAATTTAATAAATTTAAAATTCAAAAAAAAAAATGTATTTTTTTTTCGAGAAAAGATAATAAGGATGTCATATTTGGATTCCTCATATTCTTCTGATCAATTTAGACATATCATTTGTCGAATTTGGAATTACGGATTTGTAGATATGGTGCAATAGTTAAGAGGTTTGATAGTACTATACTAACAAGAAAGAACGAGTGAGTCATAGGTAGAGTAGTGGGATGGAACTAGGAAGTTAAGCGTGCTCGGGGTAGAGTAGTGGAACGATGGGTGACCGAGCGGGAAGTGGGCATTCAAAGTTGAAGAAAAAAAGAAAAAAAAGGAAAAAATTCTACAGCGTGGTTAGAGGTTCCCCAAATTCAAATGTTTTGAAAATTTGAAAAAAAAATAATGCGAAAAAATTTATTTACGAAATTTCAAAATTTCATACTTACCGCTGGCGAACAAGACTGGTGTTCGCCAGCGGTAACTACATAGCGCTGGCGAACAAGCTTGTTCGCCAGCGGTAACCCCTTACCACTGGCGGTGTACTGCTGGCGAACACTTGTTCGCCAGCGGTAGCTTGTTTTTGTTCGTCACTAGTAAGCGTTTTCCTACTAGTGGAAAAGATCCACCACATAGGAATTACAACGGTGCCCGTAATCATGTGAGGCAGCTCATACGGATCTAATTAGTGAAGCACATAGAAAGAGAGATACAAGTGCTACTTCCACAAACCCATAGCCCTGTGGTGGACTACTCCCTCTTCATGGAGATGTCGATGGAGATGACGTTGGAGGGGTAGGAGATCACACCGGCGGCGCCCCACCGTAGTTTTTCCCCTCCAACCTGGAACTTCTGGTCTCTGTTTCGGTGTTTCAGCGGCGCTCTTCTCCGTAAGGGTACGGGGACCCTTTTTATAGTTGGTTTTAGGTCAAGAAGGAGTCGGTAAGTCGAAGATGGAAGGAATTGGGGCCACAGGGGCCAAAAGGGGGCCTCTCACGCGGCCAAGGAATCTGGCAGCGTGGAGGGTCCTCTTTTGGGCCTCCTTGCCCAATTCTCATGGATCCTTCGCTCGCAAGTCTTCTCCTTCCAAGAAAATGACCCCCGCAGATTTTCAGGTGATTTCACAGAAGTTTTCCCCCTGAAACGTCAAAAATATAGAAAACGGGGTTTCTGACAGGCAGGGTTAATTCCATAAAAGTTGGGGGACTTTGTAATTTAACCCCCAAATACTATAAAACATTGCATTATACCCTTATATGATGCAATATGTAATAGAAAACCATGTGAAAATATGCAAAATTCATCTATGCATTTTACATGCATCAACATCCCCAAGCTTAACCCATGCTCGTCCTCGAGTATGAAGGTGATAAAACTAAGATGGGTTTTGCTTATTGAAACAATCATGGGATATCAAGGAGGATTATTCATGCTACATATAATCAAATGATTAATACTAGAAATGAGTAGCAATATACAATTCATGTTGTAAGAAATATCAAATATGCAAGCAAAGATGCTTCATGAAAGTTCACAAAGTGTATAATGAAATAAAAGCACTATGGACCAAATGCATACACAAAATGAAAAATAAAATCCTATATTGGTCAAAGAATAGCATAATGGAGAATAGAAAATATGGTGGAAACTTTGGAGAAAATTGAGTAGAGGTAAAACAGGATCAAGTCTTATTTAGCCTCTAAATTATTCAACTAAAATTACTAATTGAAATGTGGTATCCATTGATCTAGGACTCTCATTGCCCCTTTATCACTAGCATCTTAAAATTGTGAGTATTGAAGTAATGAGAATGACAAGGTGGTTGAAAGCCTCATGCCTCGTGAGTGTGAAAACCTACTCCATGATTACTCAACTTAAGATTTCTAATAAGCTTTGTACAATCATAATAAGTATTAATGACATCATAGAGAACCGCAAAGAGGTACCTCTTGCCCCATGACATGTAAACAAGCACATGTTACAATGACAAGACGAACAAACGGAGTAGACTCATCATCCTTTTTATTTTCATTCGCTATTATGCATAGCTTCTTATTTTATTATAGGATGTGTTGTAGAGTCACTCAAGCTGTAAGTAAATTTCCACCATGATAAAGCATGGCTTGGGTTAGCGGCCCAATGCGTTTCTCTAGTCATATAGATACTTACTCATCAAAACTTACTATTCCTCTATTTCATTTCGGCATGGCAGGAGTCCAAAAACAAAAGTACATGATATCAACCAAATGTAAATTTTTTGTGCAATGTTGAAAGCTTTCCGGTGATACATGTTTATAGCTAGCTCCCAACCACACACTTGTCAAACGCAAAACTTGTGGCTCCCATTATTGGGTCATGTTTATTAGATGCATAAAAAGTAAAGTGTGCCTTCAAAAGTTCGTGAGAGTCCTATCCCAAGTTCAACCCATGACAATTAATAAAGTGAATATCTTAATTTAGAACATAAATAACATAATAACATGGTGAACATACTTGGAATAGCAATGAAGCTAATGGGAAGATATGGTGGACTCACTGGAAATACTTGGCTAAGGAGTGTTGGAAACAAGTTTTTACTTGTTAGAATTTTTAAATTTTTTGGCTAGCAAGAGGGAGATAGTTGACCAGCTACTATGCATGCATATGTCCATAGAACTACTCATTTCATGACAAACTAAATAAACCAGCAATTAACATCAAGGACATGAATAAGAGATAGCTCAAGACAACATTATTGCAAATTTCTACACATAAAAAGCCTATAAATCATGCAAACATATGTAGCTCTTCAAATCAACCATGGAATCCCTATTCCAAGTCATAATACTAGCATCCAATACATTCCAACCCCAAACTCCAGTAGCTCAATCTCATATAAAATTATGGTGGTGGTCTTATCAAAACAAAAATAAAAACAAAAACTAGACGCTTTAAGTCTCTACAATAAATGTTTTGCTTAGAAAAACAGAAAGTAGACGTGTGCTAACCAAAAGAGTGTAGCTCCAGTGGGGTGTTCATCACATCCCCAAGCTTATGCTTTCACCATTCTTGGATGTCTTGAGGCGCAGCTCCTCTATTCCGTGTGAAAAAAACTTCACAAAACACGTTTCTCCCATTCTTTTTCTGTGGGGTGCGATTAGCAAGTACAAACAAATCACATGCTTGCTGTGCAAAATTCCAAATCAAATGCTCCAGTAGATAGACAATAAGGTTCGTTATGTTGTATGTTCAATCTCTTGCTTGAAAGAATCATGGAAATTCGATTCCCAAGCCCAAAGAGTGCATAAAACAAAATAAGGCAGAATCTGTCCAGAAAAGCAGCAGCAGAAAAACGAACGTTTTTCCCTAATCTAGACTCGTCAAAAAATTAAGCCAATTTTTGTTCTTCCAGAGGACGAAAAGTTGCAGAACATACTAAAAAATTAGCTCAATCCGACATACCAATAAAAAACGTAAAATCATACGGTGAGCAGACTCGTGCTGAAACAGAAATTTCATGCACTAGGATAGCAACTTATAAGTCCAAATGGGTTTGACTTGAATCTTTATTGAAAACTCCAGAATTAAAACAAAAAAACTAATCTCTTGAGAAAGAAATAGGACACTAGGAAAATCCAAACAAAAACAACCGGGTTGCCTCGCGTAAAGCGCTTTCTTTATAGCCATATAGCAAGGCTTTACTTACTTGATAATCAAGAGGGATAAAGCTCATGAGGAAGCTTGTTCTTCAGCGTGCCCCTCTTCCTTGGGAATTGCTCCATGCTTTTCTTATGAGGGAACTGAAACTCGACATTCCCTTCCTTGGAGTCTATGATTGCACCTGTAGTACGAAGAAAAGGTCTACCCAAAATAATAGGACTAGGGGATTTATCCCCCATATCCATAATAATGAAATCAACGGGTACGAATATCATGTGCAATTCAATCATGACATATTTTACTTGTCCTACAGCATGTTTAGTAGAGTTATCAGCAAGGACAAATTCACTTGAGCACTTCTCTAAATTTTCTAGTTCTAGCAATTCATATAATTCTTTAGAGAGTACTGATACACTAGAACCTAGATCTAACATAGCATGGTGAATTTCTTTTCCAATTGAAACTAGCACCTTGGGGATCCATGCATCCCCAAGCTTAGGAGGTATCATGGCCTCATTCTTGTACCTAGCAATTTTTTCTTGCAAGACATGATTAGCAATATAAGATCCAAAGCCAGGTTGATTAACATTTATATTGGGATCACTAGCAAATTTTTGTAGAGTAGCAATAAGTTCTTGCAAGCTACTTTTTTCTAAATCAAGCAATGGATCCTTAATTTCAGTAAGCATCATAATTTCCTCTACTTTTCCTTTTCTATTATGCATATTAAAAATCTCATAGCGATCATCAAAAATATCCTCGGGTACTTCAGCCTTTTTTAAGCTCTCTTTAATTTTAACCTCTAAGAGCAAACTTTCAAGCAAAACATGGGTATTTGCAGCATTAGTACTAGTAAAAGATCCCCCACATTCATTATCTAAAAAGGCTCTATAAGTTTCAGAAAGTCCCTTATAAAACATATGCATAAGTATCCAATCTCTAAAGCCATGCCCTATTCCATATGATCTACTTCTAAATCTCTCCCATGCTTGTATCATTGATTCATCTTTTTCTTGTTTAAATGTAATGAGCAATTGTTTATCATTGTAATTCTTTTCAGCATGACAAAACCTTTCAATAAATGCAGCCCTTAAGTTGAACCAAGTAGTAAAATTGCTAGGAGGCCATCTTAATATCCAATCTAATGCTTTGCCTCCTAGTGAGTAGGGAAAGAGTTTAACTTTAGTAGTGTTGATGTTTGCATGATTCAAGTTCAAAGTTTTACATCTTTCATCAAATTTCTTAAGATGGAACAAAGGGTCTTCTTTAGGCTTTCCATAGAAACGAGATTCATAAATCATTTTAATAACACTATGATCCACATCTAATTTTTCAACGGGAATATTTAGCTCTTGAGGGAAATTCCTAACACTGAATGGCCAATAAGTTCTCTGCTCCATTTTCCAAGTTTTTATGTAGTTTTTAATTTTTTATGCAAAACTGAAAAGTAAAGTAACTAGGAAAATTCTAAATACTAAAATAAACTAGATAACTAAATGCAAAACTAAAATGCAAACTAAAATAAAATATGCAAGACAAAAAAAAAAACAAGAACAAAAACAAAATGGAAACAAAAACAAGACAAGAAACAAAACAATCCACTTGAAAGAAGGTGGAGATAGAAAGGACGGTACTCACGTAGGTGCAACCTCCCCAAGCTTAGGTGTTTGCACACCTTGTTGGTGATGAAGACTTCTTGTGAGCTCCCTTGGACAACTCCTTCAATTATGGCTCCCCGGCAACGGCGCCAGAAAAACGCTTGATGGCTAGGTTGAGACTCCAAGTGCAGAGTGTGTAGCTAGTGGCAAGTCTTCTTCCCCACGAGGGTGACTCGAGGGTTTATATCGAACTCTTGGGGAGCCAGTATTTCAGCAGTTGTCTTCCAAGCTTCCTCCAGGATCCTGCAAACCAGTAGAGAATTTTGTGCCCTCAACCTCACCAAGTGGTTGTCAAGCACAAGGTGTGAGACTTCTAAATTGCAATGCAAAACTGAAAGTAAATGTGCAATAATTAAATCTACTACTAAATGCAAATGAGAAAATAAATATGCAATGGATTGTTTTTGTATTTTTGTGATGCAAGTGGTGATGGAGATAATGTAAATTCGAATTGGAGATGCAAGTAAAGTAAAGTGCAAGTAAAGTAAATTGCAGCAAAGTAACTAGAGTGTTTTCTTATAATTAAAATAGGACCGGGGTTCATGGTTTCACACTTGCATTCTCTCAAACAAAGTGGTAGACGGTGGGCATAAAGAATTACATGTGAGATTACAATAGCATGTTTAACATTGAGTACTTTCATATGGGCATCACGTCCTAGCATAGAAATCTCTACGGTCATATTGATCCCTCTTATACTCCACCAAGATGCGAAATAAATCATAACACCTCGATAATTAAGGAAAAAACCAGAGTATAGCTTTAAGCAATGTGACATGAAGTTGAAGTAAGAACTTGCTAGATCTAGTCATGGAGATTGATTAGTGTCACTTCAAATCCCCGGTAACAAGGTACTCCATTTTTATCCCTAGTGAGGTAACTAAGAAAGGTTTAACAAAACCTAAGTGGATCGCTGAACTTCTGTCACTTTCACAGCACTAGCCACCCCCCGTTACTCCAACTAATGCACCCATCACCCCACACACGCTCTCAAGAACTAGATTGATCAAAGCTAGCAAATAAGAACGGGATACATGAGATACATCTACTCAAATAACTCAAGAGAAACAATTGCAATCTCAGATTCAATAACTCATAGAAAAGATCCACCACATAGGAATTACAACGGTGCCCGTAATCATGTGAGGCAGCTCATACGGATCTAATTAGTGAAGCACATAGAGAGAGAGATACAAGTGCTACTTCCACAAACCCATAGCCCTGGGGTGGACTACTCCCTCTTCATGGAGATGTCGATGGAGATGACGTTGGAGGGGTAGGAGATCACACCAGCGGCGCCCCGCCGGAGTTTTCCCCCTCCAATCTGAAACTTCTGGTCTCTATTTCGGTGTTTCAGCGGCGCTCTTCTCCGTAAGGGTACGGGGGACCCTTTTTATAGTCGGTTTTAGGTCAAGACGGAGTCGGTAAATCGAAGATGGAAGGAATTGGGGCCACAGGGGCCAAAAGGGGCCTCTCACGCGACCAAGGAATCTGGCCGCGTGGAGGGTCCTCTTTTGGGCCTCCTTGCCCAATTCTCGTGGATCCTTCGCCCGCAAGTCTTCTCCTTCCAAGAAAATGACCCCCGCAGATTTTCAGGTGATTTCGCGGAAGTTTGCCCCCTGAAACGTCAAAAATATAGAAAACGGGGTTTCTGACAGGCAGGGTTAATTCCATAAAAGTTGGGGGACTTTGTAATTTAACCCCAAAATACTATAAAACATTGAATTATACCCTTATATGATGCAATATGTAATAGAAAACCATGTGAAAATATGCAAAATTCATCTATCCATTTTACATGCATCACTGTTCCGAACCCGAGATACATTACTGATGAGGGTGGGAGCAGAGGTCAAGGACGAGGGGCAGCTGTTGTTCCACTCCCTCCGAGGGGAGGACGAGGGCGAGGTGGCGATCAAGCACTACTAGAGGCTGGTGACATACCCTCCGCTTCTAGCGACGTGGCTTCACACTCCCGTGAGTTGGTGTCTCGAGACGAGGAGACGCAGTCTCGCGACGAGGGTATGGTGTCTGGCGGCGAGGGGACGGTGTCTCGTGGCGAGGGGTCCATGAAGAAGCCACGGATTCGTGGGGAAACGACTGTCCTTGGTGAGTCCAAGATGCCTAAAATCGAGGAGGAGAAAATCCTCATTGTGCCTAACGACATTGAGTAAGTAACTATACTAATTTTTAACACGCCATTTCATTTGTATCAAAACAATTTG
This sequence comes from Alopecurus myosuroides, assembly GCA_028641055.1. Classification (NCBI taxonomy): domain Eukaryota; kingdom Viridiplantae; phylum Streptophyta; class Magnoliopsida; order Poales; family Poaceae; genus Alopecurus; species Alopecurus myosuroides. The sequence goes on from CM054057.1 coordinate 124,062,948, forward strand.
ACATGTACTAATGTTTGATTATTCTGCAGCAACTGGACCTTTCCACCGGGGAGCCGTGTTCCTAACACTTTGTTTGCAGCTCTGATTAGGAAGTACTGGATGTGATTATACACTGTGGTCCCCAACGGCGAGAAGAAGCTAGCCCGCCATTGGGTAGACTATGAGGCCGCCGATTGTCCGGGCTTCGAGACAGCTGCTGGCGCCATGATCAGCACGTTCTGGGTAAGGCGAGGTTTTCCAATTACGTTCATAGTTGATGATTCCCACCATGCTAACTCATTACTCTCACAATATTTTTATGCATGTTTACAGAGATTCTTTAGGGTTCTTCCGGAGTATCAGGACTCGGCGAATAAGACTGTGCGGGGGGCATGTAAGAAGCTGACACGACAACAGTTCTACAATGTAAAGCATACATGCATGAATCAATTCAGTTCTGAGAAGTTCGGCAAGACGGCCCCGAAACATGAGAATGTGATTGCAAAGCCTCCGATGACTTTGGAAGATTACATCGAGGTAAGTCAAAATTGTCAATGGTATCATATGTTGCTGCTAAACTGCAATTTGTATTATCTGTTCTTCAAAATGAGTATTGAATTTTTCAGGTTATGCCCCAGTGGGCCGATGGTAAAGAGGACGCATGGAAGGCGATGGTGGCAGTATGGATCGGGCAGAACGAGGAGTTCAAAGCCATAAGCGAGCGGAACAAGGTAAACCGCGGCCACGAGGGGACACACTGTGCGGGAGGCTACAACCATGCTCGCTTCAAGGAAAAGATGGTATGTGCATAGAACAACATGCATTTATTCCCTTCATGTTTCTATATGGTATGCATAACATTTCTTTGGCGATGCAGGAGTCCATCACAGGGAATGCCACTCTTACGGACATGGAAGCATGAGAGAAGATGAGGATCAAGAGGCCCGATCCATCCAAGCCCCAGCCCTCGCTTCCAGAGTACTTCAACAGCGCCAGGGAGGACTTAGATAGGTACTCCATGGCGTTTTGGGGTTTTCATCCGTGGGTGGATAACCCTATTCAGAAGGAGACCGACGTGAGGGCTTTGGTCGTGGGCGGGAACGGAAGGGAGCATGGCCGTCTTCGCTGCCTTGATCAGGTGATCCCGCATACTCCCGAGTTGGACTTCACGCGTATCAAGGCCACCCTCACCGCCGACGGCCCTGTTGTCCCTCCTCCTCGACGGACTTTCCGAGCTCGCGCTGAAGTAAGTTTTTGTCAATCTCATTCCCTTTTCCTTAGTGGCTAACTTGACGAGATTCAACTTACATCGAGATTCATTTTTCTTGAAATTGCAGTCTTATATAGGCGATGCCTACGATGCAGCTATGGCGGAGTACACCGTTCAGTATCAGGAGTGGGCGCAGAAGAGAAGGGCCTATGACGCCTGAGAAGAACTGCGTGATACTGTAAGTTTCACCATTTTCTTTCTGCAAATGATGACAAGTCCTATTGCAAAGCCTAACATAAAAAATATCTTATAGGCGGACGAGAGGTATTATGCCACTGGAGAGCGGGTTCCATTACCAATTGCACGACCACCTAAGCCTGACCTGCCGCCACCGTTTCCAACGAAGGAGGACTTCACTCGCGTAGCCTACGTGAGTACACCGGTAAGTTATATGCCAAACAAGTCGTTACCGCTGTCATGTGCCCGCAAGGTTAGAGTTGCTAACTTGTGCTAAAAATGCATGTAGGGATCGGGACACTCCGGGGCTACTCCCTTTGGCCGTCCCGATGGCTCGCCAAGTCGCACGATCACACCGTTTCATCCCGCTCCTGGTGCATCGCCGAGTCCGTCGCGCGATGCCGATGCCCGTGCTACTCCCTTGCCGAGTTCTGGGCATGGTTCGACGGCGGGTACCCAGCGCAGAGCGTTGCCTATTCTCACTCGGTCCGAGATAGGCACATCGAGCTCCCGCGAAATCTAGCTAGGATGATTGAACTTTGTATGCACCATCGATATTGCTCGGATGATGTTCGGATGATTTTGTGCTTTGTACGATGTTTGGATGATATGGATATGATGTGTGCATGTTGTTTGTGTTATTTCTATCATGTTTTTAATTTTTTGCAATTTAAATCGTATTTGAAACGGCCGAGAACGAAACGAATAAGCGCAGGGAAAAATAAAACCAAAACGCCGACGAGGATGCCGTCGGGCTCTACGCGCCGAACGGCCCAGCGCAGCCCATACGGCGACGGGGTCACCGTCGGCGTCTTCAGCGCATGCGGCCCAGGAGCGCCACGTGGGCCAAGAGCCTGATGGGATAGCCGTCGGCGTATGGCACAGACCGCGCGGCCCAGCAGCGCCACGTGGGCCAAGAGCCCGGCGGTGTCGAGACATCGTAGTAGATTTCATAGACGGGGGTGCCATGAGACTACTGATAGAGACGTGGGGGGACGTGGTTGTGCGAAGGACAATGACACAGGGTTTTTACCCAGGTTCGGTACGGCGCAGTAATGCGACGTTCCTACTCCTGCAATCTCACTATTCAGGACTAAATCCTGGAAATACAGAGTACAATGTGAGGTTCTATTGGCTGCTCGTCAAGGATCAACCTCTCGGCGAGTTAGCCTTTAGCTTGTTGTCTATCTATCATATCTCCCGTCCGGCTTTATATAATAGCCGGATTAGGGCATACAGAGTAGGAAACCTAGAAGACTACGGTAACTCTTTAACTTGGAAAGTAAGGAATCCGCCTTCTACTCCAAGCCAGATCACGTGGGCCGTGATCCGGGTTCTCCTAGAATCCGGCTTCTGTGCATCAGCTTACTGGGCCGCCTAACGGACCATAGCCCATTACCATTTAGGCCACCCTCGTAATCCGGCACTTTAGACTACCATCTGATATACCCCTAGTTGGTATATATCCGATAGTAGCCCCCAAGAAGGATTAAGACTCGGATTCGCCGTCTTTCGCCGAATGCATATTTTCCAGGAAATATCGGCCTGCAGTCTTGATTCTTCTTTTTCTCCTCAAAGGATGTTACAACGCAAAACTCGGAATCCAGAAAATCCGGCTTTTCTTCCACAAATCTTCGCGGAGAAGGAACTTCCTACGTCAGCGCTTTAACCTTGCTGACGTAAGGGACGTTTGGGTTACAGGTGGGAAACCCAGGAACATATCTCTGACAGATTCTCGCGGGAAACGAGGCGACAGCAATAATCACCCGTCGTTTCATTTCCCGGAATTTCCGGCGAGTGACTCGCGTTGATCATCCAACGGTCAAAAGAGCGTTGAGATTCCGGCTATAAATAGCAGTCTTCGTCCTCCTCGGAAACCTTCCGCTCACACTTCCCAACACCACTCCAGCGCCCAAGTTCTAGCAGAGCCCTTCCCGAGCGCACGAAGCACCCAGGAACTCACCGGAGCGACCGAGCGCCGCCCCTCGATGGCATCTCCGTAATCTTCCCCGGCCCGCACCGTCGCTAAGGACATAGACGAAATAATCGACACAATGGACCCGCAACTGGATTCCCCAGTGCATGTCTCCGGCGACGAGCCGGTGAAGGCCACAGGCGGCGCGGAGGGCGAGGAAATCCCTCTCGCCTCCGCGGATCTTGCGAGATCTTCCTCCGCGCCTCCCCCACCGTTCGCGCCCGAGACGGTGGAGGAGAAAATCGCGCTCATCGGAGACGAGCTCGCGGCCGCGGAAGCCGCTGCGTCCGCCGCCGCCGGAGCCGAAGAAGAGGCGGAAACTGCCGGCAACTAGAGTGCCAGCAGTATTTCGCCATCCCTCCTTCCGACAATGGAGAAGGAGGGGCTCGTGCTGAAGGGAAAATGGCGGCTCCCGGAGGACGAGACTGAGCCCATGCCGAAGGACGGAGAACGCGTCCTCCTCTCCTCCCATATTCAGAGAGGTATGGGTCTTCCGCCGTCCGCCTTTTTCCTCCAAATTCTAGCCCACTACAACATCCAACCCCATAATCTGCCACCCAACTCCATCCTCTACTTAGCCGGATTTCAGGCCCTTTTCGAGGGATATCTAGGTATAGCACCTAGGTTAGATTTCTGGCTTTAGTGTTTTGGGGTTAAGCGGAACTCTTCGGAGGGCGCACTCCCAACTTGTGGGACCATTTCCTTCACTCTTCGGAGATTTAGGGAGGACTGGTTCCCAAAGATTAAAACATCGGAATCCGTCAAATTTTGGACGGGTTCCTTCTTTTATCATCCTGACGTTCCCTTTCCTGGGAAAACCACCGGGGTTCCACCTTTCTCGAACACCGCCGCTGTTCCCCAAGAAAATTGGGGAACTGAAGCAGTTCAAACCCTGCCGCCGGATCTTCTCAGGATCAAGCGGCGCATCGCAAAGCTCGTCGCTGCTGATCCGCCTCTAACCGGCATGGACACAGTCCTTTGCTGGTTAGAAAGGCGGATTCAGCCTTTGGCGAATAACGACGCTCGCCTCCTCTGCGAATACTCGGGAGATGGCGATGCTATGTGGACAACCGACAAGGTTTGGTCGGCAAAGGATTTGCGGAAACGCGCAAATCAATTGGTCGCATCCCGCAACCAATATGAAGAAAGCCGACCAATGTATACGGCCGCGAATTGGGCTCCCAAGGTACATTTTTCGCCTTTTGGGTTTAAATCCTTGTCGTTTACTCAGTTTTCATGCTTTCAACTCATTTTTTGCCTTCTTGACAGATTGCCGAACTTCCTGAGTCGGAACTTGCTTCTGATGCCGATCTGGAGGCATTGCGCGCTGCCTTCGCCGGCGAACGTAAGCGCAAGAAGATTTCCGCTTCCCAGGAAGTCATTGATCTTGACGGGGTCCCCGTCGTCACCTCCAGGTTTGAACATCTGGGTGATTCTACTTTGTCGGGATTTTCTTCCTTTACCTCGGAGTTTAACTTTTCGGCTTTTTCTCCTTTTTAGCCTGCCTCCTTCTACTCTGAAGCCAAAAAAGCTGAAGAGGCACAAGGCTGTGGCCAGCAGAGGCCCACACCCTTCTCCTGCTACCGCTCCAGATACACCAATCGCAGCAACAGAAGAGCATGCTGCAGCCCCCAACACCGAGTCCCAGCAGACCAGCCAGCCCATTGTGCCGGAAACGGACACGAGAGAAAGGGCGGTCCCTGAGGTGGGAGGTCCTTCTCGGATAACTGAGGAGGAGATTCCCACCTTTGATAAGGAATTCAAAGATATCAACGAGGGCCTTAGCACAGTTGGGACTCTTTTTGCCGACTACGCAAAAGAGTTCACAGAAAACTTGGCAGGTTTACAGCGGATGAGCCAGGTATTATCTCTAGCCCCCAAGCAATAAGTCGAATGTATGATTTTCACTTAATGCTTTTTATCTTTATCATGCTTGTTTCTAACTTAAGCGTTCTGTTTCGTTTCCTTATTTCAGTAAACCGCTGAAACCATAAACATGGAAGTTTTCAACAAGCTAACTGTGAAGAATAAGGAGGTTAGAAGCCTTCTCTCTATTCTTGAAGTTAAGGAAACGGAGCTGGCATCATCTCAGCTGGCGCTGAAGGAAACAACAAGTATACTTTTAGTTCTCTGTAGTTCCTTGTCCATAATTTTTTCTAAGTACTTTTTTCCGAGTTTTCTTAACCCAGAATTTTTTCCTACCTTTTCAGCTGCCTTGGCTAAAGCCAAGCAAATAGCTGAAGATGTCGGCAATGCCAAGAATCTCCGCCGGGAGAACTTGGACCTTCATAAGGAACTTATGAAGGCTCAAAAAGATCTAGAGGCCAGCAATATGGCTCTTGGAATTGCTCAATCCAAGGCCTCCCAACAAGCGGACAAAGACAAGGCCACTATCCAAGATTTTGAGAACGCCTTGAACCTGCGTCTAGAGGAAGGCTCCGAGATGGATAAGATTCTCGGTAAGTTATCAACTTTTACCGGATTTTCCATGTCTTAATTTTTTTCTCTGCTTTTCCGCTAACTCCTTGGTTATTTTGTCTTGAAAAAACAGGAGATGACCCAGATCTTACTCGGATTGAGAAAATCCGAGCTTTCGGGAAGGTGTTCACTGCGATCCGAGCTGCAGGCATGCAACTGGTCAACAAGTACCTTCCCGCAAGAACTGGGGAGTTCTCGGAAGTTGAGAAACTTCCGGAAGCTATCCTGGAGGTGGCGGAATCCAAGGAATCCACCTTGCGCTCCGTAGCACGGGGTGGTGCACGCATGGCCTTAGGCCTTATGCGTATGCATTATCCCAGTGCCAAATCTTGGCGCGTGGCGTCCGGTATCCCTGTTGGATATACGGAGACCCAGCGGACCACCATCTTTGATGAGATCAAGTGTCACGCCACCAAGATCGCCTCTATGGTGAACATCTCCATCACCTATCCGGAAGAAGAAATTCCAGAAGCCCCCGAGGATGACAGCAGCGAGGAAGACTCGGATGCTTGAAGAAATTCTCCTTGTCCTGGATGGTGGAAATAGGAAATAGGAGCATTACTGCACTTTACAATGTAATTTATATTGTAATGCTTCTATTCTTTTGTATAAACAAGTACTCCGCCTTTTGAAGTTTAACTTTTATGAAATCCTTTGCAAGTTTTCCGGGTTTTATATTCCTTTATCTTCCAAGTTCTCTGGTTTGTGTGCTTTAACTTTCCTTAGCGTTTGAAATGGCTTTGTAGTACTGTAATCTTCACGCCAAGTTACTGGGTAGAGCCGACCAGTTTAAACTTGGAAACATGGATCATACTAAAGATATTTTTACTTACTAGCTCCAGTGACCCAGCACATAAACAATCAGATAATGCTTAGAGAAAAGTAAGGAATTTTTTGAATGAAACTCAGGCACGCAGGCACAATCTGAGTTTCCTTTAACCTTTAGTAGGCTGAAAATCATTCATTTTTTAAACGCCGAGCACGCAGGCACAATTCGGGTTAACATTGAGTATTTTGTAAGATCATTGGGAAATAGATGAGACGGAATCATGCTTTGCACTATAATAAACTTGTAAAAACATGGATGTAAGAATTCCGACAACTTTATTTCATGATCTCAAAGATGTTTACATAGAAATTGAACTAAGTATAGAAGGGATGTAACTGCTGGATACTCCAGGGCCTCTTTGTCTCTCCTAGTTCATCATCTATCTTTCTTTTGCGATTCGGCTTCTCGGGATCATCTTCCGTATCGCGAATGTCTACAAGATAATATGATCCATTCTTCATGGCTTTACTGATGACAAATGGTCCTTCCCATACTGGGGCCAGTTTGTGCTTTCTTTGCTGCACCAATCTTAGCACTAGGTCACCTTCTTTAAAAGAATGATGCCTGATTTTCCGACTATGATAACGTCGTAAACCTTGCTGATAGATGGAGGATCTTTGAAGCACAAGTTCTCGTTCTTCTTCTAAGAGATCGACGACATCCTGTCGTGCATTTTCGGCATCTGATTCATCGAAATCCTGCACTCTTGGGCTGTCATGGAGCATGTCCGTTGGGAGAATTGCTTCCGCACCATAAACTAGGAAAAACGGGGTTTGCCCAGTTGACCTATTTGGTGTTGTTCGGATACTCCAAAGCACGGAAGGTAACTCTTCTACCCATGCTCCAGCTGCTCTATGAAGAGGAGATTCGAGTCTTGGACGTATTCCTTGTAAGATTGAGCTATTCATTCTTTCAACCTGACCATTGGATTGCGGGTGTGCCACAGATGCAAGATCTATGCGAATTTCCGTTTGTCGGCAATATTTTGCCAACTCTCCAATAGAGAAATTTGTCCCGTTGTCGGTTATTATGCTGTGTGGAACGCCGTATCTCATGACTATGTCAATGATGAAATTTCTGGCAGTCACACCGTCAAGCTTTTTGATGGGTTTGGCCTCCACCCACTTGGTATATTTATCCACTGCAACGAGTAGATGCGTAAGTCCGCCTGGTCCCATCATATCTAGCCCCCAGACCGCAAATGGCCATGTAATGGGGATAGTTTTGAGTGCTTGGGCCGGCATATTTGTCTGCTTGGCGTAATATTGACACCCTGCACATGTGTTTACTATGTGCTCAGCGTCTGTCTTGGCTGTTAGCCAGAAAAACCCAGCGCGGAATGCTTTTTTCACTATGCTTTTTGATTGAGCATGATGTCCGCAATCTCCGGCATTAATTTCTTGCAGGATTTCTCGTCCTTCCTCTGGTGAAATACATCACAGAAAAATTCAGGTAGTGCTGCGTTTATACAGGCAATTATTAATTACCGTGTATCCTTTGCATCGATGCTGAATCTGTCTTTGCAAGACTTCGTCTGCTCCATCCGGGTACTTCTGATCAACTAAGAAGTTTAAATATGGGATTGTCCAATCCGGGTTAACGAGCATGACTTCAATTGACTCGGAAGCCAAAGGATAATCAACATCTCCACCTTTTATCGATGGTTCGTACAAATGTTGGACGAATACACCTGGAGGTAGGATTTTTACTCCTTCTAATCCCATGCGGGCTAATGCATCCGCGTTCCAATTTTTCCTCCCTTTTAACATGGAGTACTTCGAATCCGAAGAAACAGATGGCAAATTCGTCAACCGTTCTCCGGTATTCGGCCATTATAGGGCTTTTGGCGTCCCAAGTTTGGTTGAGCTGGTGCTGTACCAAATCTGAGTCGCCATAGCATAGGATGCGCTTGACACCTATTTCCTTTGCGATATACAAGCCGTGAAGCAGAGCTTCGTATTCTGCCACGTTATTACTGGCGTTGAAGTGTATTTGTAATACATACTCCATCGTATCTCCTTTAGGGGATTTTAGAACTACACCAGCTCCAGCGCCCTCCTGCATCTTGGATCCGTCAAAGTGCATGATCCAGTACTCGGACTCCGGCATCGGTGTTTTTTCCATTGCTTCCGTCCAGTCGGCGACAAAATCTGCCAGAACCTGGGATTTTATTGCCGTCCTGGGTTGGTACTTAATGTCGAATGCTGCTAGCTCGATGCCCTATTTGGCTACTCGGCCAGTTGCTTCCGCATTGTTTATTATATCCCCTAGTGGTGCTTTACATACCACTGTTATGGAATGTCCTTGGAAGTAATGACGAAGTTTCCGAGATGCGAAAAATGCGCCATATGCCAGTTTTTGATAGTGTGGATACCTTTGTTTGGACTCAGAGAAAACTTCACTTATGTAATATACCGGATGCTGGTCTGGTATGCTTTGTTCGTCTTTCTTCCTTTCCACAACAATTACTGCACTAATAACCCGATTTGTAGCCGTAAGGTGCAATAACATAGGTTCTTCGTCTTTTGGGGATGCCAAAATCGGAGCTTTCATCAAAGTTTCCTTCAACTGGGTTAGCGCTGCATCTGCTTCCTCTCTCCACTCAAATTTGTCAGATTTCTTCAACAATTTGTATAATGGCAAGGCTTTATCCCCCAGCCGGCTAATAAACCTGCTGACGGCTGCAGCGGAACCCGTCAATCTTTGCACATCTTTTACGCACGTAGGCTTGGAGATGTTTAAGATTGCTTTGATCTTTTCCGGGTTTACTTCTATTCCTCTCTGAGAAACGATAAAACCCAGAAGTTTTCCTGAGGGAACCCCGAATACGCACTTTAATGGATTTAACTTCATTTTATAAATGCGCAAATTTTTTAAGGTTTCTCGCAAATCCTCAAGGAGTGTTTCTTTTTCCTTGGTAACGGCAGCAATGTCGTCCACGTAAACGTGGACATTTTTGCCAATCTGACTATGCAAACACCGTTGCATGCAACGCTGGTAGGTTGCACCTGCGTTCTTCAGGCCAAATGGCATGGTTATGTAATAATACGTCCCATAAGGGGTTATGAACGAGGTTTTGATTTGATCCTCCTTGTTCATGCGTATTTGATGATACCTGGAATATGCATCCAAAAAGCACAAAAGCTCAGAGCCTGCAGTGGCATCTATTATTTGATCGATTCGCGGTAACGCAAACCTATCTTTTGGACACAGTTTGTTCAGGCCGGTGTAATCTATACACATTCTAAGGGCAGTAGTATCTTTCTTCGGGACTAATACTGGATTTGCAGACCATTCAGTATGTATAACTTCCCGGATAAAATCTGCTGCTAAAAGCCGGATAATCTCCTTGCCAATAGCCTTCTGTCTTCTTCCGTAAAATCGACGGAGGCCTTGTTTGACGGGTTTCGATCCTGGAATCACCTTGAGTTGATGCTCAGCAAGTTCCCTGGGTACGCCTGGCATGTCCGCTGGACACCAAGCGAAAATATCCCAGTTCTCACGGAGGAACTTGATGAGCTCGCCTTCCTATTTGTCGGTCATCCAAGTTCCCACTACGACAAATTTTGTCGGATCTTTGGGATCTAGGATTACCTGTCTTGTGTTTTGGAAGCCTTGAAGCTATCTGCTGGCTTCCGGCTTTCTTTTCCTGCCGGCATTTCTGTCGGCGATACCTCTTTTGCCAGCTCTTTCAACTCTTCCTTTGCTATGACTTTCTCAACGCAAAGGGCGTTTTCTTTTTCTAGCTCGTTTGCCAATTTGAAGTCTCCAGGTATGGTGATTACTCCTCCTTTGGGTCCTGGCATCTTCAGCTTGTTATAGATATAACATGATCTTGCCATGAATTTGGCGAAAGCTGGACGTCCGAGTATCGCGTGATACACGCTTTCGAACGGCATAACCTCGAAGGATACTTTTTCCTGCCGGAAGTGATCTTTGTCTCCAAAGGTTACATCTAGGGAAATTTCTCCTAGGGATCGGGCTTGTCTGCCAGGGACGATGCCGTGAAAACGTATGTTGCTGTGGTTGAGCTGGGTCTTGGAAATTTTCAGATGCTTCAGTGTATCCAGGTACATTATGTTAATGCTGGATCCTCCATCCATCAACACTCTTTTTAGCCTAATGTTTTGAACAATAGGACTTACGATTAGAGCTTGTGTGCCGGGTTCAGGGATATTCCCGGGATGATCAGACTGATCCCAGGTAATTGGTGTGTTTGAGTACTTCAAGAATTTCGGGGTTGCAGGGACAACCGCGTTTATTTCTCGAAGCGTTCTCTTTGCCACCTTTGCTGAGGGAGTTGCCAGGAAAGTTAGGTTGCATTCTCCATCAACTCTCGGAAACATAGGCTCGCCTTTTCGCTGCTGTTCCTGGTTTTTTTCGTCAGTGTCCGATTCACTGTCTTCTTTCTCAGCTTCTGGCTTTTTCTTGGAAAACTTCCTCTTGGAATTCTTCCCTTTGTTTCCGTATCCTGCACTGCCTTTCATATGCTTGTTCAAGCGGCATTGTGCGTTAGTATGGGTAGGCTTCCCAAATTGCGAGTGGTGGACACAGTTTTCCGACTTTATTTTCTCCCACTCTTCTTTGCTGTAGTTTATCGGCTCGGTACTGCGTCCTTTCCACCTATTGCCATTTTCCCTTCCAAAGGCTATGTTTATCTCTTTGGGTTTTTGTGATGCATCTGGAGTTCCTTTTTTCTCAGGGCGAGGGTTCTTTTTGGCCTGTTTCAGTGTATCGATATTGCCTCCTCTTGCCCTGATGTCGTCCTCGGCTGCAGCGTGTCCGTTGGCAGTTGTAAGCATAGATCCGAGATCTTTGTGCTTTTTGGAGCCAATCATGAACGGTACAAGTCCGGGTTTTAGGCCATTGACAAAAGCATGCATTGCTTGAACGTTAGTTACTCCAGAGCAACTATTCTTCATTGCCGTCCATCTTGAGATGAAATCCACGTATGGTTCGTCCTCAAATTGAGTGCAACGGTTTAGCTGGTTGATGCTATTCGGGCGTTTGTAGTTTCCCGGAAATGCTGAGTAAATACTCGAGCCATATCATCCCAGTTGTCGACAGTTCTGGAGGGTAATCCATTGATCCAATCTCTGGCTCCATCCAGTAACATTAGGGGAAGAAACTTTACAGCTTCCAAGTCTGTCCCATTGTTGATCTGGACGGCTGTATGATAGTCTGAGAGCCAGGTATCCGGGTTTGTACTACCGGTATATTTTTGGTACGTTGGACCAACTTTGGCAAAGCCAGAATGAAGGGTTATCCTTCGGATCCTATTTGTGAAGCACTTAGGTCCAAAGTATAAATCGTCTCTTTCCGCTCTATCCATGTGTGCGGAGTACCTGCCGGCTGAATGGACAAAAGGGGATCTGCTCCTTTCTTTTCCATTGTGGCGCGAACGCGCTTTTCCGGGATTCTCTCTGTTTCTTCCGAGATCTTGCCCCTTTGTATAAGGTGGAGTTCTACTCCTGTTTCTTTCCTTATTTCTGGGGGGTGTCCAGGATCTCTCACGTCTGTGAGGTATATCCTGCCTTCCAGCTTTTTCAGCTGGGCGTCTTGGAGGCGGCATTGCTTTCCGTCATTCCGGAGTTTTTCTTCCCAATCGCGAGGATTAAGTCCATCTTTCGGGAGATGGGATCCGGTTCTAGACGTTTCATCCTTGTTGTCGGGTTTTTTCTTGTCTTTTCTCGGATCTGCTTTGTTCTCTTTTGAGTTGCTTGAATCTCCAGGCTCTTCCGGTCCAGGTGCTCCAGCGGCGCATGTAGCTGTTTTACATAGGGATGAGTCGTCATGCAACTTCCCTGATCGCTGCTGCCCTCGCTGTTGTTGTTGCAATGCTTTTCCTAAGAAAGCATACGCCCCTTGAAGTTTTTCTCCATTGGAGTACAAATCATTGTTGAGGATGGCGAACGCTGCTTCCGCATTCTCTGCCGCGGTTTTGTATATTGTTTCGCCTCTGGCATCTTTGTCATTTACCTGCTTTTGCCAAGATGGGTTGTGAAACCTTTCTTTTGGCGGCAGTACTTCCGGTCTTATAATTCCGGGTAACCTTGTAGGTTTAATTCCAGATCTATTCTTTCTCTCGTATTCCTCGATTTCTTCCTTCATGAGCTTGATGTCGTCGTGGGTTTTTTCGAGGTGTTCGCGAGTTCTGAATAGATGTTGCTGTTGCCTCTGGAGAGATTGTCTCCTGGCTTCTAGCACTTCAGGGGGTTCATGCAGTCCCACTGGTGTTTGCAGTAACTCCTGTTCTTCTTGTTCTGTCATTGGCGGAACAAGGATTTCTTTTGTTTTCTTCTCCGCGGGCTTTATTCCGCTTGCGCCTCCTACTTCCGGGCTTTCATCGGCTGGATCGGCCAATTTCTTCTTCCGGAGTTTGTACTGGAGCTTTTTAGCGGCCTTGTGCTTTTTCTTGGAAGAGGGAGGTTTTTTGATTGGTTCTTCCTCTGTCAATTCTTTGACATAGGGGAATTTTGGAGAGGTTTCTCCTTCTTCTCTCTCTTCCTCTGGCGGAGGAGTTCTAGGGCTTTCCTGACTGTCGGCATCCGTGTTTTCAGCCGGTTTTGCCATCAGTACTTCATGGAATCCCTCTTGGAAGGATTTGACCTTTCTTTCGAAAGCGTCTTCATCTTCGTCTTCGGTGTCAAGTGATCCGATCCGGTTTCCGACTCTAATCTCGCCTCAATGGCGGCTTGTACAGAGTCAGCTTCCGAGTGTGTCGTGATGTTGACGGATGTCGGATCTTCCACCTCTGTTGTGGGAGTGTTGTTTTCGGCGATCTCGGATTGCACCATGCCGATAAAGTGTGATTCACTTGTATGTCGGTGATCTGAGCAGAACCCGGTATCGTAGTCATCTTCGACTGGGTATAGGGCGGGTGGGATAAATTTACTTCCACCGCAAAACCTCATGTCCTCTGCGGTTAATCCGATAAAGATATTTACAGATCCAATCGGTAATACGCAGGCACTTACCAGATGATTTTGCGCCGGTATGTAAAATCCGTTGTCGAGGAAGCGTCCAACGTCGTTGTCGAACTCCAAGCTTCCGACAGTTATGGAACTGCCGATCCCGTCGAGTATCCCAGATCGAAACTTAACGCCTGACGTCGCTGGCCCCACGGTGGGCGCCAACTGTCGAGACATCGTAGTAGATTTCATAGACGGGGGTGCCATGCGACTACTGATAGAGACGTGGGGGGACGTGGTTGTGCGAAGGACAATGACACAGGGTTTTTACCCAGGTTCGGTACGGCGCAGTAATGCGACGTCCCTACTCCTGCAATCTCACTATTCAGGACTAAAGCCTGGAAATACAGAGTACAATGTGAGGTTCTATTGGCTGCTCGTCAAGGATCAACCTCTCGGCGAGTTAGCCTTTAGCTTCTTGTCTATCTATCATATCTCCCGTCCGGTTTTATATAATAGCCGGATTAGGGCATACAGAGTAGGAAACCTAGAAGACTACGGTAACTCTTTAACTTGGAAAGTAAGGAATCCGCCTTCTACTCCAAGCCAGATCACATGGGCCGTGATCCGGGTTCTTCTAAAATCCGGCTTCTGTGCATCAGCTTACTGGGCCGCCTAACGGACCATAGCCTATTACCATTTAGGCCACCCTGGTAATCCGGCACTTTAGACTACCATCTGATATACCCCTAGTTGGTATATATCCGACAGGCGGGATCGCCATCGGCGTATGTGCGGGCGCGTTTACCGTTACGGGCCTCCAGTGGGGCCCACTGTCGCGTATACGCCGACGGTCCCCGACGTCGACGGGGCCGGCCGTCGGCGTAGCGTCTGCGTCCTGTACTGCCCCCCCTCCCCCGCCCCGCTGGATTTGTTTCAAGCTCCGCCACTGTCTAGGTGATGGTGTTGTAGCTGTAGTTAGGTCGTATCGCGTCATATTTAATCTGAACGAGTGTATCCTATCGGCTGTCGACTTGTTCATTTGTATGTCTGACCAGAAATTTTTATTTTAGTACAACCAGTATTGGTGCGGTTGTTTTGAAAAGGTCCAAAAGATGTAGATTGTGAAATGTAACTGGCAGCTAATGTTGTTATCTGATTGACTGAGTGGTTGTGGCATATACTGTTTTTGTTTTGTGGCGGCGCGACGATGCTGGATGGAGTGTGTCGCATGGCGTCTGAAGTTGTTTTGCCATGAATTTGTACAGACAGGTTGTGAGCCAGTAATGTGCTACATGCCCAGATGTTGCTATGTTCTAGCCTGGCAATATATTTGTACACTGCAACCGGTCATGGTTTTCTGAATTATGGTTTCATTTGATGGATCACAGCAAGTGGGTCTTAATGTTGTTTCTTAAGAGTTCCAAGTGTACAAACCTCTGGATGGTTGTGTGTATTCATGAAATTGTGAATAACATGTGTCCCCAGGAAGCTATAAAGTTCAATAAGGGCAGCACCCAATTTTATGCGGTACAAAAGTACGCGAACTCTTAAGTACGCCACCGGTGTTACTATCCCTCTTGAGGGCATCGTTTTGGAGTTGTGCCGAAGGGTCCTAGAGAGGAAGCGGTGTTTCTTCTACCGCGTTCACGACGGCGGTTCTTGATAGCTTGGTGCTGTGGGGTCTCGGCGTTGTTTGCGGGACGGCGGACTCGCGCAGGGAGGTGGTGTTGTCTGGTGCCATGGTGGTATCGACGGCAGGTCTGACATGGTGGATGCTTTGATAGCTGTCCTGAAGACGGGTGTGCGGATGACGGCGGCAGCTACTTTCCGAGCGTGTATAGCGGTATGCGCTGCGGAGTGCTGGACCGATTATGCCCCTTGTCCACTATCGGGCGGCATGGTGAGGCCTTCGGCTTTTGGATGAGGCGCGTTGGTGGGTTCTCAGAGTATCGGCTCTGCGATGTCCATCCCCTTCATCATTACTGGTAGTGAGCTTTGTTTGGTGGATTCAGGTCTAGTTGTTTGTTGTATCCACTTGTAAGACATGATGTTTTCTGTTCTATCTTTTAATAAAAACCGGCTGTGTGCATCATTTTGATGCAGAGGTTGGGGGCAAACCTCCATTTCTAAAAAAAAAAAAAAAGTACACGAACTAGCTTCAGGTTTTCAAACGGTACAACTTGCATTGTGGCATAAAACTAATAGTTTTACTCTTAGTTTAGTGTGTGAAGTATAAAAATCAAGCACCGGCAACCTAATACTGTCCTCCCATTTGAATACAATGCAACTGTTTTTTTTTTTGAACAGAAGAGGCGTCCGAGGACCCAGATGCTGCATTTATCGAACCAAAGAGAGCAGGTACAAAAAAAGTTCTGTCCGTTTTACAACACTTGCCCTAATGAACCTACTATTTGAAGATAAGGACAGAACTCTTGCAAAAAAGACCTTAGAACAGAAATAAGGAACGCAATCGAATCCTTGGTCTTCTCCGCTCCCGATCGCCGGCGACCTCAAGGCGCTGATGCCAAGGTACGAGAGCTCTGCGCTCGGGCACTCTCCAAAACCGACGAGGAGCTCATGCCGCCGGTTGCAGAGAGCAGGGCGGGGACGAACCACTTGCCCTCTTCTCCGCAACGAGCACCGGGACATGGCTCGAGTGACCTCCGACGAGGAGGAGTAATCTGGGCCGCCATTTCGGCCAAAGGGCACGACGACGAGCTTCGTCGCCGAGTAATACGCGCAACAGTGCAGCCACCACCCTGCAAGACAGGAAGAAAGCTCGTGATTCCGTCGCCTCTCCTCCACGCCTCCATGGCCGGCTAGAAGAAGCAGCTTCAGCAGAGCCTCCCCAGATGCAGTGTGGCAGATCCTAACTTCCAGAACCGGAAGCCAAGCTTCGAGCTTATGAGGGATGGAGGAATCACCACGCACCATCCCCAGCTTCTCCTTCCACCGGAGTTTCGCCTGGGAGGACGCCATGGTCGACGGCTCGTTTGTGCAGCTCGGGAGCACGCACGAGCTCATCCTCGTCGACAAGAAGCCGACAGCAACGAAAACAACAATTACAACGAGAAAACTAGACCTAGCTCTACTCTGTACACGCCGCGCGCAGTCACCTCCTCGCCGCCGGCCGGCAACGCCGCCGGAGAACGAGCAGGAGCTCGCCGGCCCCTCACAAGAGACTCTCAAACCTAGAAGCGGTGGCTAAGCGGTGAACCCTCCCCCGTATTGGACGCCCCCACTTTGGGTACAACAATACAATGCAACTGTAGCTCCACAAGTACAAGGTAGCTTGCTGTTAACCTGAATGAGCTAATCTTTGGACTTTATGCCCGGTGCAGTAGTAATAGTTTTACTACGGTAAAACTTGCCAGAAGTGAACCGTTCAGACAAACTTGATGAGAATGCGGGGACAGAATAAAGGAACCATGTGAGCTCGGGTGCAAAAGCTGATTTCCGTCTACCTATTAACTTTTCTTGTGTTTGCACCTCTTTACCTTCGGAAGATAAAATATTGTTTAACGTCTCAACGAAAAATAAACACCTATGAACATTGGGAAATTTTACCGGCCCACATCTTAATTTTGTGCTCAACCCTAAGAAAAATATACATGCTAAAGGTGTTACTTCATATTTCTTCAAATTCGTCATTGTTAAACTCAATGATCATCAGTATCCCGTATTTTCCAGTTCACATGTCTGCTGTAATATTACGAATTTGAATTTGGCACCCTCCACACTCCAAGTCCAAAAGTGAAAAGTTCTTTAATAAAAGACTAAAATTTGGTGTAGCTAGGCGTTAGCCTTGTGTCCACATAAAAGTTTGATGGCTACACTCGTCGTAGGCTAGGACAGGTAACATGCATGGCAATCGCCGACCTGCAATGTCCAACGAAACTACATGAGGAATCTCTGTCCTTTTCTTTCTCACTGCTTGCTGCTTAGTGACTGTTCACGGTAAGCATTCTGGCACTGGTAGCATATGTTAATCACGTGGCATGTTAGCAGCTCCCCCAAAAAGTTTAGCACGGTCGGTCGTCCGGGCTTGTTTTTTTTTTTCTCAAATCGCTTTCAATTTTTTTAGGTTGATCGGTGCGCTGTTGCTCATCCGCGTCACTTCAGTTTTCGGCGCTGACGCGCACGCGGATCTCCTGTTATCTTGCCGAGCAAACCTGTCAAACTTTCTGGGACTGACTGTACACACTCTTGGAGTTTACTGGCCATATGCAGCCCGGTCCTCGCGATATAACATAATTTGATGTTTTCGTGGGCAAACGTACGAGAAAAGCTTTGCCCTATTTTTTCGAAGGAGGGCGCGCGCGCACACAGCACTACGCGCACGCTGTTACACGTTCGCACAGACTCTAGGTGAGCCCGCCTCCTAATCACACACAATAAAGCAAGGGTTGGAGATAAACTAATGAGACTCGCTAAGAGTCTTTTGATTCAAATAATTTTCATAAGAATTGTAGATGAATCAAATTCTTTTTTTTTTTTGACGTGATGAAGCAAATTCTTAGGGCCTCCTTATTCACAGGAATTTGAAAAACATAGAAATCGAAAAACTCACATGAATAAGACAAGATTTGTGTGCAACACATAATATTGTGAACATAGTAATTTCGTGAAAGTGGGCGTTTGACTTCCAGTAACAGGAAAAACGCAGGAATCCTAAACAATCAAATCAACACTAGAACGATACAATTTTATCGATAAGATTTTTATAGAGCAACACTACTCAAGTCATTATATTGTGTTTATCGTCATGGTAACAACTAAATGGCGTTTTTGGCCAAAATGTGGGGTCTAGCATGCATAATCGCCATCCCACACTCTATTGCCAAATATCTTAGAGCATGTCTAACATACCCCTTACATTTTCGCCCCCTAAATCGCGTGTAGAGCGCCCTGCACACGAAATCGATGAATTTTTTTGCTCAGATGGACGAGTTCATCTAGCAGACCCCCTATAGCCGGCCTGTATATTCGAATTTAAACTTCGCGGGAGAAAACAATGGTCGATTTTATTTGATCACCATTGCTGCTGCTACATAGCTCGAGCTCGAGCTCGTCCATCTACTAGCCTAGCCTAATCTATGAAGACGACGTCGCCGGCGGCCTCCATCGCCTTGAAGGCCTCGACGTCGGCGAGGGCCCGCGCCTCCTCCTCCGCTTCCGCGCGCGCCGCTGCCTCGGCGTCCTTCTTGGACAGCTCGACGGCTGCCAAGAACGCGGCCTCCTCCTCCTCCGCTATCGCCGGTACCGGTTGCACCGCCGCGCCTCCTCCTCCGCTTCCGCTTGCGCCGCCGCGGCCCCGCTTGCACTGCTGCAGCATCTCCCATTCGGCGCGCCATTTGTCGAATTGGGGGCCGCGCATCGGCCGCGGCGGCGGGTCGACGGAGTAGTAGCGACCGCCCTCCGCGTAGTCGACCAGCGAGGG
Source organism: Alopecurus myosuroides (assembly GCA_028641055.1). NCBI lineage: Eukaryota > Viridiplantae > Streptophyta > Magnoliopsida > Poales > Poaceae > Alopecurus > Alopecurus myosuroides. The sequence continues at coordinate 124,082,010 of CM054057.1, forward strand.
CGGCATGTTCTCCGGGAACGCCGCATACTTCCAGGCGGCGCGGCGGCTCCCTGCGAACGAATGCTTGCAGTGGAGCCGCCACGCCTCCTCGAGCGTCTCCGGCTCGTGGCGGCGCTTTGAGCGGCCGGTGGAGGAGCTCGATCCGTTGGGGGAGTTCATCGCCGGGAGGCAGAGGTGTCAGGGGCGGAGGCGTTAGGGGCGGTGGAAGGACAAATGGGGCGGCGGGGGACGCGGGATTGCTCGCCGGAGCTGCGGCGGCGCGCGGCGGAGCTAGGGTTGCGGGTGGGGGGTTGGACCCCCACCCCGACCCTCACCCACTACTTGTAGGGGGCGGCGGGGGCTATTTCGCAGGCCCCGTAAATTTTTCGTACGGGCCGGGCAGCATACGGGGGCTGCTAGACGGCCGTTTTGGCCCGCACCCCGTATGCCGCCGGAATTTTACGGGGTGTCCGCGCTATAAGGGGCCTGTTAGACATGCTCTTAGAGATTGTTCCAAATCTTACACGCGAGCCTCCATATTTAGAGGTTGTGGGGATATTGGGAGGTCCCTCCATCCACGAAAAGACATATTCAGCTTTGTATTTTTTTTAAAGAAATACCACACATTTAAAACATTGCTACATCACAGGAAGCTTTAAAAAAAATTATGGATCATACAAACTTTATCAACATGTTACTATCTCTAGGACGAAACAATGGGAAATCTGTTTTGACTCATAGGTGCAAAAGCACCTACTATTTAAAACCACAATTTTTGAAATGTCAAAAAAATTCCGAAGAAAAGTTAAATTTCGGTGTTCCAACATAACTCATCACAAGACATTTGTTTAACTCATCACAAGACATTTGTTTTGTCTTTTTACCCAAGCCATCGAAGATGTTCTTTTCTCGTGAAATTTTGTATCTATACCTATGACCCAAAACACTCTGTCCACGATGCAATTTGCAATATTAGCTCATCATCTTAGTTCGCTTATAGCCTCCAAGCTCACAAACTAAAACATACTGTATTTTTCATATTTTTTTTATCCCCGCTCAATTCATGCAGTCCTTTTTTCATATAAGTTTTTGGAAGAAATATAGTTTTTAAGATTTCCAAAACAATGAGAGCACAAGAGGTGAGAGCTAATTAATACGATGGAAAAAGTCTATTTCAAACCTTAAACTCATAGAGGTCCGACGGATTAAACCCCGAAGTCGAAATCCCTGTCGTTTGTACCCTGAACTATCGAATCCCGGTCTAAATTAAACCTTGCCCAGTTTTCTTAGAGGCAAAAAAAAACAATTTTTTAAATGCTACTACCGCTGACTACACTTCTCACACGTCATATTCATCTTTTTACCCTATGAAAACAGCAACATGACAAACACGACTGTACCAGAGATGCGACGTCAAGACACGATGGCTAGACCTAGACGACAATGGCAGCATGACGATGTCACGGACGCACGCAGCGAACAGTGTTGCGTCATTTGCAGAAGCGAAAAACACAGGCGCGCTGGTGCGACGAGGAGTCTACGGGAAGCACACGCGAGTGAGCGCTCGAGCTGGACATCACGCTGGAGCGATCGACCACGGGCAGGCACGGACGACGCTCGGAAGACGCGAACGCAGACGACCTGGCCGCGCACCTCACTGGCGTGGACTGCCACGTCGGGCACTTCCATTTCCTCAGCCTTGTCAAACTCCTTGTGCCAGCGTAGCGCGTCCTCGGCGCGGCATGCGCTTCTCACAGGCCACCAGCACACGATGCGGTGAGACGGGAGAGCGGGCGCGGCAGACACGCAAATCGGTCGGGATGCAAGCCGCCCGTCAGCGTGAACCTATGCTACAGCCCGAAGCCAAGCAAACCAAGCAAAGTATTGACTAGCAAATTTGTTCACACGGGAGATGTTGGCGGACAGGTTGGCTGAATGTATACACGCTGGCAGACGTCCACTTGCATCCCTGCAAATCGGCCTGGCACAGACACATGATTATGCGGACGTCATTCTTCTCCATCGACGGAAGCAAATATGAACAACGCCGACCGGGACTTAGCCAACCTTCGGCACAGCCATTACATCCTACCGGGTCAACGCCCAGCTCCAACCAATTTTTTTACATGGTGGAGATATAGATTGGAAATATGACATCCGGGCCCCACTAGCCAGTGAGAAAATGAATATTCCCGGTCAGGATTTGTTTTTTCCAGGTGAGCCAAACAGAGTTAGGGTTCAATTTAGACCGGGATTTGATAGTTCAGGGTACAAACAACAGGGATTTCGACTTCGGGGTTTAATCTGTCCGGCCCCTATAAGTTTAAGGTTTAAAATAGACTTTTTCCTAATACGGTCGTCTCTTTTAAGACTTCACCATGAAAGGTAGAAAAAGAAGTCTACATTGCACATCATGACTGAGATAGGCCTATACAGGGAGAGCAAAAGTAGGAGACGACAGTTTAGAGCATGTCTAACAGACCCCCTAAGTTTTCACCCCCTAAAACGCGTGTAGAGGGCCCTGTATGCACATTTCGCCGGTCAAAAACTCGTGCGAGCTAGCAGACCCCCTACCCCCACCCCGTAAAACAGAATATTCTGTTTTACGGGGTGGGGGTAGGGGGTCTGCTAGCTCGCACGAGCTTTTGGCCCCTCAGAAAACAGGGTTTTGCAGGGTTTTGCACAACTACACAAGCATATCAAACATGGCAGATTCAAGATATGCGATGCATAATCCATAGTTTTACATCACAAATAGATCAACAAGTTCATAGGTCATGTTCTAGGCATAGAGGTTCCTAAAAGTACTGCCACCACCAACGCGATCCACATCAATCTCGGAGGCCACCGTCGGCACCACCACTCACCGAAGTTGAAGCACCAAGGTTGGTTGCCTCGCGAGCTTGACGCGCCTGCAACTTCCTCGCCATGATCTCGGCCTTGCTCTCTTTCCACCACAGCAGCTGATCGTCGTCCATGTCCTTGGTGTTCATCATCATGATCTCCTTCTCCTCGGCCAAGAGCTCCTTCATGGCTTTGGTTTGTTTGAGAGCCAACATCTGGGCATCCAACTCGGCCTTGCGCATAGCCTCCTCTCTTTTTGCAGCCACCTTGGCAAGCTTCACCTCCTTTTTCTTCTCGGTGATGAGGACCTTGGTCTCCAATGTCTTGAATGCTATTTCCTCCTTTGCCCTAATGTGCTGATCCATCTTGTCATTGAAGCTAGCTGCCTCGGCTTCTAGCCTTTGCCTCTCCTTCGCCTTCTTGGTGCCCTCGGGCTTGCCTACGTTGCGACCACCCGTGTCTTCCTCTTCATCATCCATGTTGAGCATTGCCTCCTTCTTGCACTTTGGTTCTTTGTCCCTCAACTTCCACTTGGGAAGGTGTTGGAGCAAGTTGAAGCAATGCTCAAACTGAAATTCCTTGTTCTTGGAGCCGGCCATGTCTTTGTACCGCAATTGAGCATACTTGGGCTGCACAACAACAATGTAGTATGATGTTTACACAAGAAGACATAGTTTGCACAAGAAATCTGTAACAAAACTTACGTAGTCCGATGCCACACATCCACTTGGTGGATTATCCGCCACTTGGTCCATGGCGGCGCTCCAACGAGAACAAGCTGGCTTGATCGTGTTCCACCGGCCTTCAAGGGAGCGGTAGGATCGATCCGCCAAACTTTTCGTGCGAGGCTTGAGCTTGTGGTAAAGATCCTCAATGCGTTGCCAATAGCGCTTGCCGGTTTGATCGGTGCCGGTGGCAGCATCCATGGACACTTTGCCCCACGCACGGACCAATGTGACATCTTCAATCTCGGTGTAGTTGGGCTGCTTCCCCGATCTGCTCCGGCGCGCAGTAGCCGCGTCCACCTCAACCACGTCGTCGTCCACCTCTTCGTCGGCCTCTTCATCCTCGGCATAGTCAGCGTACTCGTCGTCGAACGCACCAATGCCCGAATCCAAATCCACCGCAGAATCGTTGAGCATGTCCATGTAGGATGTCGCGACGGCCGGCGCGGGCACTTCGTCGAGCACCTGGAGGGCACCAGGCGGCGGCGGCGTGGGCACCTGCGTGGGAGCAGGCGGAACGGCCGGCGACGGAACCTCGGCGAGCACCTGCGTGGGCGGAACGTCGGCGAGCACCTGCGTGGCCTTCTTCACCTTGGTGGCCGCCCCCTCGTCGCGAATGACTTCACCCGGGCCCCTTTCGCGGGAGCAGTAGTGGTCGCCGCCGCCGCCCCCGTCGCTACCGCAGGCCCCGGCGGTGTGTCGAAGAAGAGCTTCGGGATCCTCTTCCTCTTCATCGGCATGGTGGCGGAGATGATGGCCGCCACATCGGCGGAGTCCGCGACGTCGACGGTGGCAGTATTCACCACCTCAGACATGGGTGGCGCGTCGTCGGCGGTCGGAGGGGCTTGTGTGGAGTCCATGGCGGCGAGATCTGGCGACGCGGTGGCCGGGGAGGGCGAGGAGGCGGATTTCCGGCGGCGGCGGCGGCGGTTGGGAGGTTCGCGCGCAGTTGGGGAAAAGGTGAGGGGTTGGCCCTGTACATCTCCTCCCGACCCGCACATGTAGGGGTCGACGGGCCGTCCCGTACCCAAACTTGTAAAAAATCGTCCGGGGTGGTCCATTTACGGGGTCTGCTAGATGGCCGGGTAGAGCCCAAACCCGTATATCAGCAGTTATTATACGGGTTTGGGCCATTTAGGGGGTCTGTTAGACATGCTCTTAAATTCTGTCGGTTGGTATGGTGCTGGTCATAACGTGTTCCATAACTTCCATTGTTGCAGCACCTCACCCAATGGCAAAGGTTTTTTCTTCAGTCAATCAGCTTTGCAGTGGGAGTAATCAGCAACGCAGAACGATAAATGTAACTGGTATCCCAGTGTACTATATCTACGAACTACAAGTCTGCATCAAGTGCGAGTACGGTGCCGTCGCTTAAAGCTACACGTTTCGTAGCACAGCTTTGCCAAAGCAAATTCCACCCACACACACACACACGACACACCCTACTGATCCGTACCAAAGTCACTCACCGTTTATCACTCCCAGCGGCAACCATAACCATGTATTAGGGTGGTGTCAGCTTTGCCGTGGTCTCAGACTCAGTGAAAGCTTCTTTCTTAAAATCCGGTTATCGATCCGTTCACCATGTGTTCATAATTAATTTGCATCATCGAATAGAGTTACACGTACCGTCTCTCACATGCTCCCGTGCTCCCAATTCAAAACTATCAATTTTAAATATTTAAAAAAATTAGAGTCTCAGGATCGAACTCGAAAGACACATTAAAAAAAGAGGAGAAATCTACCATATACAACCCAAATTGACATTATTCATGTATGGATTTGTCTGTTTTTTTTGTTTCTCAGTGTGTCTTTTGAATTCGGACCAGAAACTTTTTATAGGCTGTAGACACATTTCTTGTAGACACTCACATGTTTTTTTCTAGAATTTTCTGAAACATTTAAAGTTGATTTTTTTGAAGTGGAAGCATGGGAGCATTTGAGAGGTGGTATCACCTGCTACTTTCCCCGCGTCTATATGCATAAGATTTGGCAGTAAGATAATAGGGAGTAGGAGTAGTGATTTCTCACTCCCGAGACCCGGTGGTCCCTTTACTTTAATTTTTTCAAAAATTGTATTTACAAGTTTTAGGAAAAATTCTAGATGTACAAGAAAAAAAGGGTATGAATATGAGTATAGCGAACACTGCATATTTTGGAAACTCCAAACTTTATCAGATCATCTCATTTTTGTGTAGCTTAGAATTAGAAGAATTTAGCTTTGCACTTTTGCTTGATTGTAGGATGCATCATTGGCTACGCTCAATATTTTTATTTTGGTTTTTTGCAATTATAAATAGGATTTTTGGATTTAAAAAATAAATGGTCACTGGAGCTCAGGAACCAAAGAGATTTTTGGCAGGCAACTAAGCTTGAGGGTTGTCGGTGATAGTGTTCTTCTGACGAAGGGATAAACCTTAGACCCGGCGAATAAGGATACCTGGTCCTAGGCCCAAGACTGAAGCCCAATACGGGAAGACTTTGGATTACTCAGGAAGGCCCAGTTGAAGCCCACCCGCAACGCCTTGCGGAATAAGATAGGAAACTTGTAACCGACATAGGTTCAGAGTTCGAGTCCTCCCCGGGTACGGTTTGGGACCTGGCCACCTATATAAGGCCAGGAGAGCCACCGGGAGAGGACCAAGCAATACCGCACCATCAAGTCTTGAGCTCGAGATCGTACTCTCGACTTGAGCAAACCCCCATTGTAACCGATCTATTCGATAATACAGATCGACAGAGGCATGAGTAAGGGTTTTACCTCTACGAGGGCCCCGAACCTGGGTAAATCGTGTCTCCTGTCTAGCCGACGATCGCCACCAGCGCCCACAGGTTCTCCTATTCGAAACCCTATGGGTTCACCCGAGGGACTTGTTGAGATGCAGATTCGACACCTTCCCATATCTATTTTTATATTTTTGAAACAAAATACATATACGAATATGAATATTATCATATATGAATCATAGCAAATGTTACTCAAATACCAATACATAACAGTTGTTTGCTCAATTCGAGCAAATACATTTCAATTTGTTAACAAAAGAAGATTAGCAACCACGTAAGATGAAACAATAGACCCATGCCATACAATAAGTCAATCATAAACCTGTAAATATATATAAATATACTACTTTAATGAACGATATTTTATAGGATCAATCCCATAAATAATACATTTGACCAATTTTCATATTTTAGGTTGGATTATTGGCGTATATGGCGGATACACCCACTTTTCATGTCCGTATATTTTTAAAATCCAATACCACATTTCTATCTATATTTCTAAAACAATTCTGGTATATTCACATTTACCACTCCCTCCGCTACGACAATTAATTTGGGACAGAGGGAGTATTTCATTTGAGTTTACAAGCAAAAATTTCTACATTTATTTCCATTTTCTCGAATACAAATACAACAACAACGATCAAAGCCTTTTATCCCAAGTAAGTTGGGTTGGCTAGACATGAAACCCAACAGAAATCCTACCGAGACTCTCGAATACAAATAGTACTACAAATAATAAATATTTTAGATTATCCACGGCGACCTTTCATCCTATCGCCGTGCCCTTATTATCGTTAGGTTCCGAAAAGCACGTGATCAGTCAGTCCACAATCAGAAACAAAATCCACAGCACCGACCGACAGAAAAAAAAATCCCACAGCTTTCAGTCCGAAGAGTGCACCCGCACCGCTAAACAATAAATGCTAAACCCCGCACAGCAGCATCATCGCCTTGTCCTAAAGCTAAAACCAAGAATCTTGTCAGCAAGACGCAGGAAAAGATTCAGAGAGACGGTAGTAAAAAAATTCAGAAACGAGCAAGAAGAAAGGGCTTTTGATTCCGACAAGCGGGTGCAGAAAGCAAAACCTGAAGAAAAGCGCCCCGCTTTCATTTCATCATTTGAATATGCTTTACTCGTACAATAATCTTTTTGTTTTATATAATTCTCGCCCCCTCCTCCCTCCTCCTCCCTGCGTCTGCACACCACACGAGCGACCGAGACCGAGAGCGGGGCAGCCAGCAATAATGCGCGCAGGCACAGGAGCGGCAGTAATGGCCGCGTGGTGCAGTAGCAGGCAGCAGCAGCATCAGCAGCGGCACTGCACCGCACTGGTCATACTACTTCGAGCCCACAGCAGTGACAGCATCCCTTGCCTGCCCCCTCCCTCCCTCCACTTCATCTCAAGCCTCCGAATCTCGCCAAGCGGCGGCCCCGGTCCTTGGCCCCGTTTCCCGCCGGCGTCAGGTTGCCGCCGTGCTCCGGTAACTCACTTTCCTTGGTGAGATTTTTCAGCTCCCTTTCCGTGACATTGTGCAGTTTTGCGCTCGTGCTGACGGAAAATCTCTGCGACTTGAGGTTGTTGCAGTGGCCGCGAGGGCGAGGGCGAGGTGACGCGGCGGCGCGATGAGGTGGCTCAAGTCGTTGGTGGGGCTGAGGAAGGTGGAGAGGCAGCAGCGGCGGCGCAAGGAGGATGGCGACGCCGGGCCAACTGTACGGGGCTCTACCTCTACCTGCCTACCTACCTACGATTCCGCGTCTCCCTTTTTGTTCTCATATCGAGGTTCCTTTCGGTCTTTAAATTCCTGGATTAGAGCCAGCGATTTCGGTTTGGTGGGTACAACTGATGTAGAAGGATTGTATTCGCGTCAAAATTAGCAATGTTTTTTCCCCATTGCTTCTTGATGCTAGAACTCATCTTTGACTAAATCTGGGTAGCAGTTGGTACTTCTTTGATGCGTTGGTTATGTAAGTTTTGGTAGCTGTGCTTGAGATCTGGTGACGATTTCTGAACCATATTCCCTGACTCTGCTCCACTGTCAGGGTTGAATTTTCAGGGCTCAAGTCGGTCAAACTTGATTAAGCTGTTACTAAATTACAATGTAGGCACATGGACTATGAATTTTAAAGGGTGAATGGATAATAGTGTAGTATTGTTATATACCGTCCATGATGATAAGCACATGCCACGAGTATTAGGTCCAGTGGTTTTGCTTTGGTGGGTAGTAGAACTGATATGGTTTCTGCTGCCAAAATTGTTTTTAATAGAGTTTCGACACATTTTCCTTTGCTTATGTGCTATGCGGATTTCCTTGTTTGCTCATACGTTCTAAACTGGGGAAATTGCAGAAAAGGGACATCGTCGATCAGTTCCACTGCCAGGATCATGGTAGCCTTGCCGCACCAGAAGAGTTCCCCGATGGAAATAGTCCGTCAGAAGGTGATTGCGACACACGACCTTCATGCTCAGGACCTGGTTTCAGCACACTTAGCGTGCCACTACCTCAAACAGAAGAGGAACTCAAAGAGATCTGGGCTGCCACAGTTATTCAGACTGCATATAGAGCCCTCCTGGTATCTACATTATCTTTTTTTTTTACGATTTATTCATTGATTTGGTGTGCTCAACTACTGATTGTCGATTCCCCAAAATCCTAAGGTTGATTCTTCAAGCAAACCTGCATCTGCATGCATAGGCTTAGAAGGCTTGCTATCCATTACATATTTAAAACTGGACTGTGACAGTCACTATGGTGTACTGCATTTACTTGTCTTACCTCGTAAATTTCACATGGGTTTGATCTGTGACAACTATAATTTACAGAGCGATCAGCATTATGTGATTACTATGCGGTTTCAGTAGAAGTAAGAATGGCTATAGCTGGAATCCTGATACATGGTCCTTAAGTTTCCATATTTAGTTTCATGCTTATAGTTGGTAAACAAAAGCATTTTGTCTGAACTGGTCTAGAAGCAAACACTTACAATTCCTGCTAATGTTATGCATATAGGTCTATGTTCATCCACATTGATACTTTGCAACAATGTTTGACGAACCATGTGTTCATATGGCTGGCTGTTGAAGTGTTAGCCCAAATCATAATATAGTACCGACTATTGTGAAAATGGAAAACAAATCCCGGACACCAAGAAATGCTGGAACGGAATTGACGAATCTGTCATGTTTTTTTTCGAAATGTCTAATTTTCTGATAAGATACTGAACTCTATCTAACTTCAATCTTCTTCAGGCTAGGAGAGCCCGTCGAGCTTTAAAAGGACTGGTTAGGCTTCAAGCCCTTGTAAGGGGTCACATTGTGAGAAAGCAAGCTGCCATAACACTCCGGTGTATGCAAGCTTTGGTCAGGGTACAAGCCCGTGTTAGAGCAAGGCGGGTTCGTGTGGCCTTGGAAAATCAGACCGATGATCAACAAGATGATGTAGAAGAGCAAACAGACGAGGCGTATGTCCGAGAAATTGAGGTAAGGTGCACACCACTTTGCAAAATTTGTTGTATAATTTGCTAGACATCCTGTTATATTGATATTTCTGTTGCTCTGCTTTCCTTATTTGTTAACATCCTTTCATAAGTTCCCCATTTGAATTGCAATTTGTGCTTTATTTTATCAGGAAATATGTAATGCAGTGCAGCTATTTGGCTTGAGTTGTTAACTTCCATTATCACCTTACTTCAATGCAGGATGGGTGGTGTGATAGTATAGGGTCTGTGGAAGATATCCAAGCAAAATTGCTGAAGAGGCAGGAAGCAGCAGCCAAGCGTGAGCGAGCCATGGCATATGCCCTTTCTCACCAGGTAACTTTATCATATATTTTGGTTCAAACATGATGGTTGAACCATATATTTAGTGAATGTTATAGTGCACCAAACATATTGCCCTGGACATAAGTATAGCTTCTGGAAAGCTAAGGTTTGGGGAGCGTTATGCTCGCTGTAATTAGCTATACTGCACTCTAGTATGTTTGCTGTTGCTGCACTTCAAGTGTTGCTTTCATGAATATCATCAAACTTGTCCTTTTCTCCAAGCTAGACTGATATCTTAGATGTTCATGTTTTCCTTGCTATTCTGCCCGTATTGACTACTTCTTATATGTAATTATACTGTGTGGCTAATATGAGAGTGAGACCACGACCAAAAAATAAAACAATAAAACATCTGCGGCTTCAGTGTTCCGTTTTTCTCTCAATTTACAGTGGCAAGCAGGTTCAAGGCAAAATGCGGCCATCACATCATCTGCACTAGACAAGAACAGCTGGAGCTGGAATTGGCTGGAGAGATGGATGGCTGTTCGCCCTTGGGAGAGTCGGTTCCTAGGCACTTACGCAGCAGATGGAATCGCTGTTGACACCGGAGTAGGACATGCCGAGGCAATTGCAGCCAAGGTTCCACACAGGAAGCCTGTGAAAAAGCAGGCTTCAACTCTTCACCCAAACATGCTGAACCAGAAGGCCTGCCCGTCGAACTCAGAGGGTGGTGGCTCGTCTGGCGGTTCGGCGTCAGCTAAACCGAAACGGAAGATGCCATCCAAAGAAGGTTCTGATGAAGTCTTGTCTCGACCTTCAGGGACTTGGTACCCGATGCAGCAGTAATCCTAAGGAGAGGATTGCGCATTTGCATTCTCGGGCCAACAAGAGGTTCTCCTTGCCTGCGACCGGTACGTTCGAACCTTGCATCAGCTGCATCCAGTGATGTGATAGTTTTCTATCTTTTTGAATAAATGAATTTGTGATTGGATTTCGTTTCTTCAGACACATTATTGTGGCATCATCATTTTGCACGGTCATTTTAAGCTTTCTGATAGACTCACCTGCAACTGAAAATGTGCAGGTATAGAAGCTGGCAAACGTGTGACGAATAAACCTGCGGCTAACCGATCCCCAAAGGCTGCCGAAGACTCCCCAGCGCTGGAAGGAAAGCATCGTCGTGCCAGTTCAGTTGATCTATTGCCCAAGAGAGTCGAGCTGCAGACCTGAGAAGCCATGAGGATCCCATCTATGGACAAGGTTTGCAGATAGCTGCGCTGCAGCAATGGATACATCAGCGCCTCGGCGGCCACGACAGACTTTAAAGATCTAGTGGAGCGGTGTGCACTGGATGCGTCCTTGCATTTTTCTTGGCCATATAGGCATGCAGTCAGAGTCTGATGAGATATAGTGCTTGGATATGTATGTATGTGTCGGTGCCTGAAGACCTGGAGGTTATATTATTTTGGCGGCACTGTAGGTTATTACCGAATCCATTGTACTGCTGTATTTGTAACTTTTTTGAAACATTGTGTGTTAGGAATGGTCCCGAGCTATGGCCATCAATGTAGGAAGAAAAAACGAATGTCGCCATCAGTTGACCAGATAAGTGTACACAAGAATGAGAGGAGAGGATCCAACGGAGGATAGGGCCGGCCCCCTCCTCCACAGAAGCCAAAGAAACCCCAACGCCGCATGTTTCTTTTCTGTTAGCACGCACCAACCACAAGGCAAGAGATATGCTGCCATCGACCCCGAAGAAAACAAGGCCCCTCACCTCGTTTCTCTATTAGCACAGGCGCAGGAGGGGGTGTGAGAGAAGGGAAGTGAGATGGCGGCGGCAATGGCGTCCCTGAAGAGCAGCCTCCTCCTGCCTTCTCCTCTCTCCGACTTCAGCGGCGCGGCCGTCTCCATCTCGACTCAGGTGACTGACCACAACAACACATGAGCTTTCTTGGATCCATGGTGAGATGATCATGCTTGCTGGCATGGAGAAACTGAGGGATAACCAAGAATTTTGTTTTCTACTTGGCAGCGTGGGAGGAAGTCATGGCAGCCACGAGGGGCGAGAATGCAGGTATCGGCGGCCGCGGACGCCAAGAACATTCTTGTCATGGGGGGCACCAGGTTCATCGGTCTCTTCCTGTCCAGGAAACTCGTCAAGGAGGGACACCAGGTCAGTCTAACAGATACAGTACATTTCTTCTACCCATTGATGGTTTTCCTTCAGGCTAACTAACACATAAGTTCAAATTTGTCAGGTCACTCTGTTCACCAGAGGAAAGGCACCCGTGACCCAGCAGCTGCCAGGTGAATCGGATGCAGATTACGCAGAGTACTCTTCCAAGGTATATTTGAATGCCATCTCCTCCTATCACCTACAGCCTGTGTGTTCTTGAATTCCTCTTTTTTCCCTTGCCAATGGCCTCGTTTGTGTAACGCTGATGGTGTTGCAGGTGCTACATTTGAAAGGTGACAGGCAAGACTTCGACTTCGTCAAGACCAACCTGGCTGCTAAGGGCTTCGATACCGTTTACGACATTAACGGTAACCCAACACCTTCTTTTCCCTTGATTTTGCATGCTGCGTGTGCGGTGTGCAGGCCGTGGTAGCCAACACCTGCAATATTAAACAGAAATATACTGTCTGGTACTATAAAATATTTGTTGGTAACTAATGAACTAGTGTCATAAACTAAATAGATTAGGGGTGTTGGTTATCATTAGCTAGGCCGCACACTAGAATATTTTTGTTACGAAGCCTCTAAAGTCAGGGTTTTTTGTTTGCAATGTACTCTTTTAAAAATGCCAAGTGGCACTTTCCCAACTGAAACTACTACCATCTATGTATATCTCCAATCGACGATAGCAATACCATCAATTTGTTACTATAACCCCTTTCATGACGCCGTATTTCAGGGCGTGAGGCCACGGAGGTTGCCCCCATACTAGAGGCGTTGCCGAACCTGGAACAGTAAGCTGACTAATTGATCTGATACCAGACAAAAGATACATGATCTTTAGTTTTAAGGTGCCCTGCATTTTGGTACTGTTTCAGGTTCATCTACTGCTCATCAGCGGGAGTGTATCTGAAATCAGACCTACTGCCACACTGTGAGGTATATTTCCATGTCACATCACAAAAAATGTTAGTAAGATGGTTGTGGCGGCCACTGAATCGTGCCAATCACATATCTTTGTTTTCCGATAGACCGACGCCGTGGACCCGAAGAGCCGGCACAAGGGAAAGCTGGAGACGGAGAGCCTGCTGGAGAGCTCCGGCGTGAACTGGACGTCGATCAGGCCGGTGTACATCTACGGCCCTCTCAACTACAACCCCGTGGAGGAGTGGTTCTTCCACCGGCTTAAGGCCGGCCGCCCCGATCCCCATCCCCGGCGCCGGGAACCAGATCACCCAGCTCGGCCACGTCAAGGTCAGCCTAGCCTACGGGGTTTTGCTGTTTCATTCAGATTTCAGAGGTTGTTGCGTCCATTCATAATTTCATATTCTGAATCCTGTGCTTGGTTCTGCAACAGGATTTGGCAACGGCCTTCATCAAGGTCCTCGGCAACCCCAAGGCGAGCAAGCAGGTGTACAACATCTCCGGCGCCAAGTACGTCACCTTCGACGGCCTAGCACGGGCGTGCGCGAAGGTGATCAGCAAGCTGTCTTGTCCGTGGTTGGTTCTTCCGAAACGTTTACGGTTAAGTAGTTTGTAGCTGAATCTGTTTTTTCTTGGTGTTCGTCTGATACGCAGGCTGGAGGATTCCCTGAGCCGGAGATAGTCCACTACAACCCCAAGGACTTCGACTTCGGCAAGAAGAAGGCCTTCCCGTTCAGAGACCAGCATTTCTTCGCGTCAGTGGAGAAGGCCAGCAAGGACCTCGGCGTGACGCCGGAGTTCGACCTCATCGACGGCCTCACCGACTCTTACAGCCTCGACTTCGGCCGTGGAACGTTCAGGAAGGCGGCCGACTTCACCACGGACGACATGATCCTCAGCAAGAAGCTCGCGACCGTGTGAGTCGATCTGAAGCGTGCACGCACCATGCCTGACTCATGACAGTGCAGGCGTGTTAGCGTCACCTTCGACACCCAGGCCGAGCTGGAGGATGGTGGCCCGGCCCAACATGAAGCAAGGGTCTGAAAGCCCAACTCTCGAGTATATACTATATAAAAAGAAAAAAAAGCAGGAAATGCACGTTTTGCCGCGCAATCTTTTTTTTAAACGTTTTTTCTTTTCTTTGCTTGGTCAGCGATGGATTTGAGAAAGTTCCGCGCCTTATCGCATCAGAAATATAGAGAAGAGGGAAAATGTCGTATATAATAACTTTTTTCTCGACGACGACTTTATGCAACACCTTAACAGAGCGACTGACATACAAGAAGACACATAATTGCGCTAGGTTGCAGATGGCAACAATTGAAAGAAGCTCTTCATTGTCATTCATGCATCCTTATAAATTATGGAAAATGCTAATTTTCTGCCGGTTGTACCATCAGTCGCTTGCCCGCGCGGAAGAGAAAGACTATGGGTGCGTTTGGTAGGCTGCATGAGGTTCAGCCAGGCCCGCCAGGTGCGAGATCCAGGTGTTCGGTTGCTTGCACGGGGTGTTGGGCCAGACTAGCACGGACATTAAATCACCCTCGGGCCAGACACGCTGGGAAAGGCCGAACTGTCTGTTTCCGTGGAGCCTCGCTCGTTCCCACCTCACAGATGCAAAATCACCATCTCCTTGCGCCGAGTTCGTGTGAGCATGGAGATGGTGGGAGCTCCCGCACTGCATTGAACAGAGGCGGGAGAAATTTGGTCACCTCCCGTCGATCCCCTCTCCTATTTACACTCTCCAATATAATAGATCTCACTTAGCCCGCCATTTCCGCCGACTCGAGCTCTCAGCTCACTTCACCGAGAAGGTAGGCGGCGACACCGCATCCTACTCCGGTCGGCGGTGGCAACTCTTCCTCGTCTCGAGCTATTCTCTATTTCAGTAAGCACCTCGATGGATGTAAGTGATCAAACCTTAGGCTTTGTATGGTTCATCTGCATGTGATTATCTAGATCTAAATAGTATTATGTAGCTCTGCTGGTAGAACATAGTAGTGATTATGTGCTGGGTGTTTCTGGTCCGTAGATCTGTATAGTTAGCTATGTGATTTTGTATATCATAGTTTTGCTCTATGCTTTTATAGATCATAATTTAGCTCCGATCTTTCTTGTACACATGTGGTAGTGTCGTTTTGATCTATCACTTTCTTACGTTCTGTTCTACGTCATTGATGTAGGAGATGTTCAACGATTAGTTTAGTTTGTCACTGATCCGAGTTGGGGAATCGCAATTCCCATCATATGTCAAAGACTCACAACCTTTGTCTGACGTTGGTATGGTAGATCCGCCGCCGGTACCTAGCCTCATTGTACACGAGCTTGTGAACTCCGTAGGCACGACAATGTACAGACATATTGATAAGTCCAAGGCCCAACTGGAAGGAACAATGAAATGGATTTCATTCATGTCAACCTTCGTTCTTAAGTATATGGCCTCGCTGATCGGGACAAGGGTGAGGACGGATAAGGGGTCCAAATAGTTCCATCTCACTGCTTATTCCAATGCTCTCTTTGAGCACTGTGGGTCTAAGGTCACTTCAACCCAAGTGTACAACCACACGAGGAAATGGAGGATGAGGTGGATCCAGGTGACTAAGCTTCGGGTCTTGAGTGGGGCTCAGTGCATGTGATGAGACCCACATGATCGCTCAAACCATCAGGGGCACACCAAGGTTAGGAAAACGTCCATCGACCTGTGCCCGTGCACTAATCTTGATCCCATCAAAGACACTCTCTCCTTCCAATTTTAGGATCACCCCAAAGACGCGGAGTTTCTCAACAAGACCATTATAAAATACACACAGATGCATGTTATCTTCTTGTATGGTTTGGCCACTGGAAAATTTTCCATGGGCTTATGTGATCCCCTCGGCACGCCCTTGCCGGAGGTTGCCGACACGCAGGAGTATGATACCATCATCCTGGATGGTCCTCCGGGAAAACATGGTGATGCGCCCGACCATGGACATAGAGGGAAAAGGAAGAGGGGAGCCCTCAGTGAGGACGAGATCCAGGCCTTCGCGAGCATCATGGAGGCTGTGAAGGAGGTCTGCCATGCCATCAGAGAGAGCAAGCATATAGACATGCATCCTGAAATCTAGAATGCTATCATGGACACCGTTGTCTTCATTAAAGAGTCCCTAATGGTGGCTCTTAGCCACTTCACCGAAAAGAAGACATAGGGTATCAACTTTGTTGGCATGGCAGAGCAGAACATGAATCTCTTGTTGGAGATACACCCTAGAGACAATAATATTCAGTTATGATTCTATATCCAAGTTCAGAATTAAGTTTATGTCATCACGCTATAACCACTATAGAACTTGAAAAGTGAGTTTTCAAAGGAAAACCTTTGTGCGGGTGTGAAGATATATCAAACAAGAGTTCCTAATCTCGTCTTTAAGACTATCTTATGGTTTGTGAGATGATCATGGACTTTGATAAAGTCTAGCAAACATAAGAGTTTATTGTTATGGTAACAATAGTAGTGAACTGACCCAAGTATATGATCTTGCTAAGAGAGTAAACAATTGTAATATATTTAACAAAGTACATATGGAGTGGTCTGACTAGAATTCCTTTACTATGAGAATATCAAGTGACCGCACAATCGAGAGTCATGCTTTGGATGTTTTCAAACGTCCACCATAACATGGTATCATAACATTGACGTCTGTGTATAATCTAGAGCATGTAACGGAACTGAGATAGTTCAAGAATAGTACTTAACTCCTCTAGATGATGGAGAGATACATGCTTTGGGACCTCTCAGTATCATCGATGTCAACCAATCGTCTGGCCAGACACAGTGTGATTTACCACAAGGACATCAGGGATATGGATGAGAAAAAAAACGATATCAGTATGATTTTTATGTGTGTTATGATCAAATAGTTTGATCAGACTAGAGCACATAGTCTCACCTCGTGACATTGCTGGTATCGTGAAGTTAAGGTAATGAGTGCAATGAGTAACTTGAAAGGTTCCCTCGTTCTTCGTGGACACACATGAGCCATCATGAGCGTCCATGTCCCCGATGTTGGTTATTGTGTGGTAAGTTCCCGAACATGTCTGTGTGTTATCGAGGCTTTAAGGGTCATACACTTTAGTCGTTTCAACCTTTAATTAAGAGAATAAAGTTGCTTCTAATGGTTTTATGAATGTCGATGTTGATACGATGTCATAGAAACAAGTCTGGTGTCAATCAGAGGTGTTTTAGGGAAGTTACTGTAAGAGAGAAATAATGCTGTTGGAAGGCAGAATTTTATATGAGATAGAAACATGTTTCTTACATCAGTAGATAAGGTCTATGCTTTTATCTATTGGGTTCACAGGGTTCCTAAAGAGTTTTGAGCAAAAAACCGAGAAGGGGAAGTGCCGAAGGGGGGAAAAATTTCCCCCATGGCTGCACCCTATTTTTTTTGGGGGGGGGGGTGCAGATGGGCCCCATGGCACCACACAAGGCACACCCCTCCCTATTGGTTCATTCCTTATTTTGTTTGAGAGAGAAAAATAAAAGACCAAATAAATGGAGGAAAAAGGAAGGAAGAGGGAGTTGGACTCCCGAAGGGAGTCCAATCCGTTTCCTCCTAGCAGGAGGGGTGCGGCCACCTCCTTGGTTGCGGATTGGGAGTTGTGCTCCCTTCCCCAAGGAAGGTCTCCCCCTTCCTCTACTTATAAAAGGACCCCAATGCCTTGAGGAAAAACATATCAATTGGCCCTTGTGCCTCTCTCCATCCCTCTCTAGTAGAATTAGAGCCTCTAACTAGACTATATAATTAGAGCCACTCTAATTGGAATAGGGCATATTCTAATCGTGTTTTTGAGGTGTCCTGTCGCGATTAGACCTAGCTCTAATTTCTATTTTCTCTCATGTGTTGAGAAAATTCTAGAATCCTATAGCTCTAATCACAATTGATTAGAGCTACCAATTAGCTACGCGGAAAGGTTGTCTCTCTTTGTCGGTGATGAGTCCTGGATGGCGGAACAATAGCGGGTTGACACGTTGACGCATGCACACCATAGGAGGGATTACACGTGTGATCCTTGAAGAGAGAATCTTAGCGACATTCTTACAACTAGGACTAGTTGTGAGGATCTGTTCAGAATTCTTCTACGACTACATCGATCTTCCGCTATACGGTCAATCGTGATTTCAGATCATTGCATGTATGGGCATGTATTGTTAATACATAGTGATCTTGGCTGTTACGTAGGGATTTTTTAAAATTCTGCAACATACACCAGTACCTCTGGCTCAGGACCTTCTTAGGAAAGTACTACAAAGATTGAGGCTACGCTATGGTGGTGGAGGTGGAGGTGGCCGCCACAACAGGATGATGAAGACGACGAACTTATGATGATGATGTATATTCTTGGTTATCTAGGGCTTGAAAACTTATTTTATGGCTTGTATATTTTGATCAGGTGGTATATACTAACCCCTCTGTTGATGGTGAACTTGCTGGTGGTGCTGGTAAGATGACACACACTTTTAATGTTGTGGTAAATGATGCGTCCATTTTATACACGATTTTTTCCATTTGTATTTCATATGTTTACGTTGCAATTTTGGCATTGTTATGTATTGGCTTACACATTTTTATATTGATTTCAACACCAACTCATATTTCCAACGAGCTTTTCACAACTATGTGTTTTACTTGTTTTTTCCTTATCTTTATGTCTATGTATGTGTAGATGGAAATCGCAAAGTATTATGATGAAAGGAGATGAAGGAAAAACAATCCGAAGAAATTACACGCACCACATGCCAAGTTAATATGATTGGAAAATGATCATTTTTTCACCAAGCCAAAATCAATATTTAAGACCACTGGTATGTAGCTCTCGTACATACTATCTCAACGAGGCAAAGAACACCCAAAAGGGAGTTCGTATGAATAAATTTCGGACAAAACAAGATTGACATCCAGTACCACTTAACGAGCAACTGGTACAATGGCAATGACCATATCAGTCGTCGTACCAAGCATATCCGGGACCTTGATGTCAAACTAAGCATCTTTCGTGAAGGGTGGAACTCCTAATTCAGTATGGTCGGTCCGGGAAACACCGAACCGACCTAAAAGGCCATATAAGGAGGGGAATACCCCAAGAGAAGGATAACACTTCATTCGCTCCCATCCCCGGAGGGCTGCCGCTGCCTCACCGTCATCACCACCACAGAAACACCAACTTACCATATATTGGAGATCAAGTAAAGGCTTGGTAGAAGGAGGCCAAGGCTTGGTAGAACTTGTGATACCATTCATTCATGATTAATATATTCATGCCTATGATGTCTTGTGCCTCCATGGTTGAGTAGTTTATTTGGGGAGATGAATGAACCCTACTTTGTCCATTACTTATAAGAGGGAATGGTTAGCTTTGAACTATATGTTGTGTAGTAATAATCTTCGTTCTATTGTGAGGTGTGCACCTCATAATTTATTGCCTACGGTTCATGAAAAGTTGTTAGTGTTGGTGCAATGCTGGGAGTTGAGTGGAGAAACAGTGACAGAAAGTACTTCCTCCTTTCTGCTAACCATCAACACGGGAAAAACTGAGTATCACAGAACCAATACTGCATCCACGAAGAGATCCTTAATTATTAGTTTCAGTAGACGCATCGCCTATAATATGGGTTAGTAGTTGTTGTGAGTGGTGTATTTCCTAGAGGAACCGAAGGCACAATTATGTACGGAGCTCGCCTTTACACAAAATATACTAAAGAATAACAGAACTTCCAATCAACACAGGAAGAACAGAGTATCACATAACCAATACTGCATCCACGAGGAGATCCTTAATTATTAGTTCCAGTAGGTGCATCGCATATAATATGAGTTAGTATTGATTGTGAGTGGTGTATTTTCTAGAGGAACCTAGGGCACAATCATCAATATGAGTGCTAGTGGTGATTTCAAACTCCCCTGTAGCATCCCTTGTTAAGTTCTCATCATTTTACTTTCAGTTTCATTCTTTAGTTATTTTAGTTTAGTTCTTCTTTGCTAGTTACTTAAACCACACCTTTATTATTGTCATTTTAGCAACTTATAAAGTAGACTATTTCCGGCATCATTTGGGTATGAACCATAGCTGCGGGTATACTTGTCTACGTGACAAGTTGCCTATATTTTTGTGTACATGACAACTTAGTCTTGACGGTCAGTGGAAGACAATCTAACGCTCTCCGTCTAAAACGATATAAAACTAGATAATTTGATATTTTTTGTGTTTACATATGAATTGGCATGTCATGTATATAGAAATGCGTCCTACAGTGTACAGTTCGTGGCGGAGCTGCTAGGACCAAGTGAGTGGTTTCTGGAACAACAACTACGAAGTGTTTGAAACTTTGGATGAGGCGCATGAGAACTAATCGAACTCCCTGGATATCAATAATGAAGTGGTAGCTGATTATGTGGTTGATGAGGTGGTACCTGAAGTGGATAATCAGGTCCAAGGTAGTAGGATCAATTTTATCCCAGTTTTATACCGTTTCAGACGGAGATAGTTAGGTTGTAGTACAATTACCGTGATTTTGATGCATGAAAAACACCGCGAAGTGCACTCATGAGTAAGTCAACACCATAGTGATAGGATGAGACTCTGATCCTATTTTTCTTAAGAATATGCATGCTGCTCTAGGTTTATGATAGAACGAACTTGTGATGCTTGATCTGATTGGTTGTTGCATCTTGTGATGACAATCTTGTAATCTATTTGATATTTTTGGTGTTTACATATGAATTGGTATGTCATGTACATAGGAAGGCGTCCTACAGTGTACAGTTCGTGGCGGAGTTGCTAGGAACAAGTGAGGGGTTTCTTGAACAACAACTACGAAGTGTTTGAAACTTTGGATGAGGTGCACAAGAACTAATCGTACTCTCTGGATAATAATGAAGTGGTAGCTGATTATGTGGCTAATGAGGTGGTACTCGAAGTGGATAATCAGGTCCAAGGTAGTAGGATCAAAGACTTCATAATCATTGTCTTCCTTATGGTCATTGTGAGTCTTCTGCTATTCCAAATCGACATGTGTGAGGTAGTATGATTGGATGTATCATAGGATAATGGTACGCTCGCCAGATTTTAACTAAGGTAATCATAGCTGGGCTCATGCATGGTACCAAACACGGTGCGGCAGCCTTAGCGCCAAAGCAAAGATTGCAGTGTACCGAACATAGTGCAGTCCAAAAACAAACTCATACAGAAAACTCTTATGCAAACTACCAAATTAGTGACACAATATGGCTAAGAGCCATTTCGGTGTGGCCATGCCTCCAGGGCCTACGTGCATAGAGCGCAAATCTCCATGCTGGCTACCAAACGCACCCTAGAACTCCCACATTCTTACTATGGGATTTTCTTTGTCGGTGGTCATGTGACATATTCTATCCCGGATCTCCTAAAAAACAAATTTCATTCCAGATCTCTAAAAAAAACATATTCTGTCACAACTCCGTGTAGTACACACTAGTGCTTTACTTCCCCGAAAAGGCCCATACTAGCTCTTTACCGCTATGTTTTGCTGCCATGTAGTACAGGCTGTAACGTATGTTGTGCAGCCACGAGAGAGATGCGCCTTCATTAACCATTTCTTTTCTCTCGTAAGGCAAAAAAAACACACACACACGAAGAAATATATTTTTAGCATATATGACCATGCTACATGCTGGCACCGGGAAAATCTAGCACCTCGCGAGCTCAACTCTCCTTTAGATCGCCGATGGTACATCTTGCTTATTAGTACACGCAATACTTGAAGAAGATGCTGTCGTGTGTGTCTATGGGTCGGGGGTTCACTCGATGTGGTTCTGACGAACTTTTGGTGTGGCATATTTATTGCAGACAAGTTCGAATCACCTCATGGCAGTGTCTCCATGGTCGATGGCAAATGTCTATTTTTGAAGAATTTTTCTATATTTCATACCATAGTGTTGCGATTTCCTACAAACTTGTCTATCTTTTGTTGTGTATCCACATGTAAAATGCTGCAATATTATTCAAGATGTATGCTACAAAGAAAGTCCAATGTAGCAAAGATTTTTCAATAATTTTGCACCTGATGGACACACATGTTAGATGTGTTGTTATGTTTTGTTGCAAATTGACATGTTTTACTAACATCTTGTTGCAAAATATGTCGAGTTTTCATATAGTACTGATTTGGTGTGTTCAAAATATTACAACATTTTTTGCTACACTAGACTCACGAAAAATATTCCAAAATGATGCTGCATTTTAGAAAAGGTTACATGCACAGAAAAATGACACAAACATGTTTAAAATGTGGTAGACTTTTTGAAAGATCTTCACATGATCATGGAGAAAAATAATACAATTTTTTTTTGCATGGACCTGGAAAAAATTGTACGTTATGTTTCCGTGAAGCACATGTCAGCTCATTTCAGTCTATTACAATAGGTAGATCGTCTAACAAAACTAGAAACACCCGTAAGATCGGGAAGAGTTTATCAAGGACTCAAACGTCGTTGGGTGGGCATGCCCATGTGAGACTAGACAACAAGTTTTATATAGGAGGAGAGGTGCGATGGGTGGGCATTTAGTAGGCTGCACCCCAGGCTTCGGGACATACATGTGGAGAAATCCCGAACGCGATCGAACACATAGTTACCTGGTTGTACGCACAACCATCATCTAGCACTTGCCATAATTTATTGCATTTACAATGGAACGATCAATTTGACATGCAATAGTAAATAACATATATATTTACTGACCAAAACCTTACAATCATGTCCAATACATATCTCAAAAGTTCTGGTTAGTCCATAATTCTAGACAAGTACATGGGAGAAAATAAAACACAATCCAACTCCATAACAAGAAAGTTCCAGCAAAGACGAAGAAATGTCTAGATTTTGGTATGTCGAAGTAAAAAACATATACCATTGTTTAATTAGGGTGATGGGGGCAATTGCCCTCCTCCACCCAAGGTTATCCAAATATGAAACTATACGGTAGTTCAACACCATAATGCTCTATTACTTATATATGACAGATTGTTGCGGGATTGTCATATCATCTTGGCACGACCCACAAAATATAATTCCATGAACATAAATAAGAAGTCAATGTTGTCGGTATGCACAAAACGTAAAGTTGGCTAAATAATTTGCATACAATAGGTACGAGTTGTTAACATTCTTTCCATATAGAAAGGAAAATATCTAGTGTACGTAACAAAGTTCATCATTACTCTTGATGAGTGAGTGTGCATCTGAAGAGATTGCGGCTGTTGTCTGCTACGAAAATCATAATAATTTATTCTTGTATCCAAAATGAATTAGGCATGTCATGTGTTGATTATTGTAGAAAAAAAATTATGAATATGTCAAGTGATCTCACCGCATTAACAAATGGATCATATGCACCATCAGCAAGATATGCAAATGATGTTCCAGAATCCACGACAGTAAGTCGTTCACATGAATATGTCATGTGATATCACAGTTCCAAGTAGTTTGGGACATGCGTCCCATCTCATCTGATCAATGTAGAGAAGGTTGGAAATTTTGGTATGGTACAGTTCAAGATATATACCATTGTTTAATTAGGGTGACGGGGGCAATTGCCCCCCTCCACATAAAGGATGTAAAAAATCATTGAACATAGATTTTTGTAACATGAATATGCAAGATTCAGTTTACCGCAATAGTAAAGAAGCTAAATTTAATAACCATATAACGATTTTGTTTTTAACTAATTAAATATCAACAAGGTTAAAAATATATAGATGATGCATGTTGCATGAATGAAAGCAAAACTATCATAATCACATTTAGTGAGATTTTTGCTATGTCATAAAATAGGAATGATGATTGCACGATACCCGGTGACATACATATATATATATTTTTAATTTGTATAAGCAACATTTTTTAAACAGTGTACCAATAAAGCGAAAAGTCGTTGGAGCGCCCGAGCTCGCTTGAACCTGGAAACTGGCTCATTGAAAGCTCTGTGTGTTACGAATAGTGCAGAAAATAGTTTTTTTTTCTATCTATTAGAGACAGTTGGCACCCATGGCTGTTTAATGCATCAGAACGGTAATATTTCCCCACAAGGCTCCCAGTAAACCTGTACAGGTCGCTGCGGTAAAAAAAGAAAAAAAGGCATGGCTCTCCGCAGCCCCTTTCTTGGAGGCTGTCATGCCGGACGATCTGGGTCGGAAAGAAAGGTACTACTTTATTAGAGAAACACAAAATGGCTCCAACTTGTATCTCGCGGCCGAATCAGAAAAATTACAAATAGTAGAACATTTCAATTTTTTTTTGATAAAAATAGTGATTAATGTGGGGACCCCAGACTAGCAGTCCGAGACCTCCAGTATGCATACATTCACGATCCCATAATCAGTTAGTCGTGAACAATATACTCGATTTGGCATTGCAGATTACAACATCCACTACACGAATATACGGCTTACACAACTGGTCACATGACTCAGTTGAAAACAACAGCCACGCATGGCAGGAAAACACATTAAACATCGGAAGTCTTCAAAAACACACTCGTGGTAAATCCAAGTCATGCCTTGACTACCTACATGCTACTGACTCGGAGACGTTACTAGTTCGCATAGCCGTCAGCGACACCATCTTCTTTAGGTTCTCCGGGTTTCTGCTCAAAGTCTGGCTAAGACAATAGCCAGGGACGAAACCATTGTGAGTACATTGGAATGTACTCGCAAGATACCCCAAATGAAAGATAAACATGCACGTATGCATATATAAAGATAGTAGGAAGGCTGTAATTAAGGTTCAACTAGCCATGATGAATTGAAGAGACATCATGGTTGCACAAGTTTTAGTTGTTTTTGCTGAAGAAGATACTTCAAAAGATATATTATTTCTCTGGTAGATATTGCATGTCCACAAGGTTTTGATAAAGCATTCCAAATAAAAGGAAGTTTTTCTTTACAAAACTTCTTGGAAGATCACATCTTCAAGATCATCATTTATCTGGTACCTCAAAGGTACAATCATTCTCTTGCTACGTACCTCCTAGGTACAATCTCCAAAACACTTTTCAAGCTTTTTGAAAACATTGACACAATGCTAGCTACATGGTCATTCAACTGTCCATATCCGAGGACGCGGCTATTCCGAATAGTTTTAGTCTATAGAGATGTACACAATCCACAAGATCCAGTACATCCGCCGCGAACAACCACTGACTGTGCAAGACAGTATGCAAACATCAGATAACTGGTCCTAACTATCCACTATGCAAGTGCTAGTAAATGACTACCTCTTCAACTGGGTTTGTTCTCCCCGACACCGAGTGAGTCAGCCGTATCGATCCAGGTTTCCCCTGACAACACATTGCCATGACAGGAGACCCAACTGTTGCAACCGGTGGCGAACTTAATCCCACACTCTGAATGTCCCATGTTTTTCCTTTCTGGCGACAATTCGGTTCGGGGAACTCTAACCCCTATAGCACATTGAGGTAGACACGGACTAACACCGATAAGCTTTTAGCTAGACCCCGTTCCCATATTGGGGTAATGTGGCAGCATGGCTTGGTTGTCCGGCGAAGACTAGGTTATGTGTCATTTTTGGAAAACAAGTCGAAAACATTTCCTCCTTCACAAACCTCCCTCGGACAAGGTCCCACCTTTCCTCGGGGTTTTTCCAAAGCTTTTGCTTTTCAAAAACATCAAGTTAAAATGTCCATCGAGGGACTTAATTTGATTAAGTGATGATATTAAAATATCTAAAGGGCTTGGTAACACCAAGAGTATATAGTTGATATAATATTAGAAACATAATAAAGACAGTGGCATAGGCCACTAAGAAAATAGTTTTTGAATCAAACTTTTGTAAGACTTCAGAAGTAAAAAATGCATGATATATAATAATAAGTAAACAACAAGCAAGCATTTAGAGTGGCTTTCCTTGGCACTGGTCTTGGTCTTGCTCTTGAAATAAACAAGAGTTGCAATAAAAACCTCTCCGGGAAAATAATACCGTCTTCGTTGTCTAACGTCGTAAACTCAAAAAGGAAAACACCCAACCAGAACCAAATAAAGGAAAACACTTGATAACAAAGTAAAAATACATCAATCATTTCATCAAACAAGTACACTCATAAACCATATTACTAGGGTGCACACCAAGAAGCAAAACATGCACAGAAAACACACATGAATAACACTAGAATAGGTGCTATGGATCCTCAACCAAATTGGCATGATTCCAGTGGGTGTGCCACTCTCATCACATGCCCAAATAAGGGTAAATGACTCTGGTTATTCATGAGGATGAACAAAATAACAAGAAAACAATCTAGAAACAACTACACATGCACATGAAATTAATAACAAGCAATACTACAAGCCCATAGTAACACATGCTTTTTGTAAACATGGAGAAATAATATAACCAGTAGCAAAACAACCTAATATCAGAGAAAAATCAATACCAAACATTTCATGGCACCACTCAATACATGAAAATAATCATGGAGCAAAACAACCACTAAAACTAGAGATGCAAAAGGGCTATTTAGACATCCATACATGCATAACAATAACAGATCATCAAACATGATTTATTCTAACATGATAGATATATAAGATAACATTTATATAACAGAGAAAACAACACCTAGACACGCTAGTGATATCAAAATAACAACCTAAACAATTTATCAAAAACTAAGCATGCAAATAACTACTATGGCAGAAAAACATCTAAAACTAACATAGCATGACAAATTGATCTAGAGCTCACTCAAGCATGCAAGAAAGTATAATATGCTAGAATAACAGTAGCTATGACATGGAAAACAATACTAAAGCACTTATTCAAGTCATCATACCAATATGAAGAATAACATAATTTAACCTATTATTACTAGGAAAACAACCCTATGAGAAACAAACTATATCAAACAAGGCTTCCACACACAAACCTTATCATGCTAGTGAAACACTCAAGACAAATCTTAAACATGAATTAATACCATACACAATCTAGGAATCAATTTTATAACAAAAACAATATAACACACAATTTAATAAAGGCATAGAAATAATAAGCAGAAAAGGGCTAAACACTAAATACTCCACCAAGCCTACTCTGTAACTCCTAAAATCATGAAAATCTATTATAAGGTGATCCTAGTCACTAGCAAAACAACACAAGTAGATTCACATCAAAATTCATCACAAATAAAATTAAACAATTCACAGAAGTGCTCTCTGGCCTAAAACTAACATGCATGTCATTTTCACTCAACAACTCAAGTCAACACAAGGACAACTGCCTCTGATAGACATTATCAAGGGATACTCAGAACCGTTTAGTTTTCATGATTTGGATACTTAAAACTCAATTTATTAAATAAGAGGTGTTAATGAGTGCTTCTGCCATTTATTTTATTTCTCCTAAAATGCAACACAAAACATTGATCTTCAAGTTGGATGTGGTTAGAAATTTGTAGATCTACATATGTGATTTTTGGTTTGGCAAGTTTTACTCATGTGCATTTTCACATTGAATTAAAGCAAACAGCCAGAAATAGTCCTGCAGGGAAAATAATAAACAACTTGCAAGAAAAAATGTTATCGGGCCAGATCTGCAGGAAAACGCCCCGACGCAGAGGCAGGCTGGGCGGGAAGGAGCAGCGTGACGATGGGCCGGCCCACGCGCTTTTCCCGCGCGGAAACGAGTCAAACCCGCTGAAAGTGGGCCATGCGGGGCCCTTCTGTCAGCGAGGCAGCCGATCTGAAAGGGTACCACGCCATCAGATTCAGATCCAACGGGCATAATTGACCCACGTCAATAGAGGCCGGCGACGACCATTCTTTGGCGAAGGGGAACAGAGGAAGCGGCGTCCAGGCAGAGCTTCGCCGGAGAACTGCCGTATGCCCCCTCCGGAGGCCACCGGGATGCGCAGGAAGGTCGAGGGGAACCAGGGCGATGGCGCGAAACTGATGCCCCCATCAGCGCTTGCTAGGGAAGACTCCCGACCGGAGTTCGGCGGGAACCCGTGGTGGCCGGCCATGCCATGGATGGCGATGGACCTGTGATGGATAAGAAAGGTATTAATGGTGTTCACAGGGAAGAGAGATGGGAGGGGAGGCCAGGGAAGCAATCATCAAGGGCAGAGGTATGTTGTACCTTCCGTTCAACGGTGAGGTTGCCGGTGGAGGGTTCCGATTCGATTCCTTCGATTAGGAGGGAAAGGGAGAGGGTTTTTATTATGAAAGTGCTATTGGGGAGGAGTGGAGGTGGTGCAGCAGGGTAGACATCAAGGAGGAGGCTCGGGATGGCCTAACCACGAAGCTCGGTGCGCGGCATCCATGTCGGACATGGCGTGCTAGCTGAGAGGCACCCGAGAGAGAGGAAACATGTCATGGTGTGAGGCCGTGATGAGGAGGTCCTCCAGGCGAGAGGGATTGGAAGGAGGAGGTTCGGGGTGAGGGGAGCCGAGTGCCAATGTCGACACCCGCATGTGTTTGACAGGAGCTAAAGGAAGGATAGTGAGTTGTGGGGAATGAATGTCACAGGTGTGCTCCTTGAGAGCGTGTGGAGCTAGTTGACAAGGCCGGGAGGATCGGCATGCTTCCCAGGTGTTGGAACACGAGCGACGTGGCGAGGGTGTTCTGGGCGCCATGGCCAGCTCATGGGATAGGAAGAAAGGGACAAGGGGAAGGGAGGAGGCTTCACCAGGGGGTCACAGGTGCGAGAGGAGTGTGTTGGCGTGATGGTTTCTTCTGGGATGCACTCTGGAGATGGAGTGGAAAATGGGTGGGTGATCACTCGTTGTCCCATGGTTGGTATCTTAGGTAGAGAGAGAATGGGGCAGGTGGACCATGTCCAGGGGGTTGAGTGAGAAGTTCTACACCTCCCAGAGCAAGAGAGAGGTATAGAGAGTGCAATGATTGACCAGTAGAGGCATGAACTCAACAGTGTCTAGAAAGAATAGAGGTGATTTTTGCTTGTTTTCACCATAATTTTGAATATAACCCATGTGAAAAATCATTTCCATTGGATAGAGAATGAAAAATGGAGTCTAGGGATGGTGACCTCATAAGATTTTGAAAATATTTCTTTCACAAAATTTTGGAGATTCAAAAAGTTCTGAATCTGTTTTAAATGTTTTCTCCAAAATTTCCAACACAACTTAGACATGTTTTTGTACAAATAAGTCCCACATGACCATAGGCATGTTGGGTAATTTTTCAAGGATTTTAGGAAATACATTTCTTCACAAAATATTTAAAAGTCTATTTCTGGTCTTTTGGAAAATTAAAAATAATAAATAGTAAAATGCTTTTAAAACAAATATTTTTTTTAGTTGGGATGAGAGAGTATATAATATAGGTCTCAAAAATGATTTTTGATAGAAAACTCTTTTGAAAATATTTGAGGCACCAAGTGGAAAAAGGGTGAAAACAGGAGTTTATTTAATAGGCTAAAAACTATGAGAGAAGAATAATTAAATGGCCATTGAAAAATAAATGGACCACATGGATATGATTCATAGGCCATGGAGATTACAAGGGTAGGTTCATTGGGCCTGAAAACAATAAGGAGTGATTTGGAGTAACATGGACAATGTGCTTCATGATAAAGGAGATATGATCATTATTTTGGGGATGCCTTCAAAAGGACTTCGAAAGATGGTACCAAAGAGTTTAAATATCCAAAATAACAACTTTTATGGATAGCATAGATATAAACAATGAGATGTATGATGATGCATTGATGATTAGCTCAAGATTTGCCATAGAAACATGTCTCCAAAGTTGGAAGTCTTTAAGAAAACAGAAGATGATATGGACATGTGATGGAATATTATAGTGATGCTTGGTCTTGTTATTACTAGGTTTTAATAACTTAAAACATCATCAAACTCATCACAAACACAAATAAATACCTCAAGGGAAACACAAGATAAGATCACACAACAAGCAGATAAAATAACAAGACACACAAGATCACTCAAGCAACTGAGTTCTTCAATTTAATTTCTAGGTGCTTTTCTCAAGTGTTAATTACAGGTAGTGATGAAGCCACATCATGACAAGAGGATTTTGTAAAGATATTCAGATCAAAAGTTGTTATTTCCAAAAGAATATAATTGAGGTAAACACAGGGGTAACATAGTCCCCTCTTATAGTTTTTGCAAAAGAAGGAAGTGAGAAGGAGTTTTTGAAATACTTGCAAAAACATCTTGGTTGAAAACAGGTTGGACATGATTAGCTCCAAAATACTTTTTAGTTTTGGAAATTATCTTTTGTTTTCTTAAAACTTGGCCTTTGGGTTTCTTCTAAAATCAAAACATTTTCAAAAAGGTTTTTGCCAAAAGAGGGTGATGGATGAAGATGATAAGCTTTCTTGTCATGATTTGATCCCAAGGGTTGTGTTTGAAGAAAGTTATGATCATTGGTTTTAATGTCAGGTGTTAACAAACACAAACACAAACACAATCAACAAGAAAATATAAAAGAAACACAAGCATTAGTCAAACATATTAAAAAGTTTTTATTGGCCCTGATTTTTTGGGCTATTGAAAACAAGTTTTTCCTGTCTTCCAAAATTGGGCTGTTACAATTAACATTTACAAGTTTTATGTATAACAATTTTAGTGATGTAAAATTTTACATCATGGTCTAAATTTTTTAGTTTTTCCTTTCTCGCCCCAAATTTGGAGTGCCACTGATTCAAGGCGGATCCAACGTCGTTGCATTGCTTAAAAACCGGATCCGCCACAACGCCGTCGATTCTCCCCGTACCAATGACCGATTTTCCCACGTAGCACGCACATCCCCCGCAACTAGCCGCCACTGAGATCTGCTGTCGTGTCACCTCGTCAAGATGCCGCGGCGGTCACCGGGTGTTCCTCGGAACCTTCGACGTGCCGGGTCTAGATGTGCGCATATAGGTCGCCGCTGCGTGGAGGTTCGGCACACCCGAAGACCAATCTCAAGTTCATAGAGGTGGAAAGCCGAGCGGAGGTGGAGTGGCTCGCTCTAGACCTGTAGGTTGTGACACGCTGGAGAGGCAGCATTGCCGCACCATGTGGGAGCGAGCTGCCCATGAAGCCCATGATTGGCCATTGCGAGACTTTGAGAGGAGCATCCAAAGTACGTGCATAGTTCTATTAGGCGAGGGATGTGGTAAAAAGAAGAAGACCGACATGGCCGATAACTCGATGGTGGTCAAGTTGTAGTCTCATACCTCCTCGTTCGAGTAGACTAGTGAAGAAACTGATGTGGAGTAGCGTGGCTACTAAAGTGTCAAATTTGTCTACATAATTCATGTGTTTCTAATAAAAATCCATGAAATAAAAATTATTATTCGTGTGGTTTTAAAAAAGTTCTTCACTGACTTTAAAATGTTCATATGTGAGAGAAAATGTTCACACTATGCGGCCTAACTAGAGATTCAAAAATTTGTTCACTTATTACTTCATTGATTAGAGAAGATCATATGTTTTTCAAAAAACAAAATTTATTGTTTGTGCCATTTAAAAAATTATTCATGGGCTTTGAAAATGTTCACATGTGAAAGAAAAAGTTCACCGGATGCGGACCAATTATTCACTAGATTCGAAAAGTTGTTCACTTATTACTCGAACAAAAAAAAGATCATATGTTTTTAAAATATAAAAATAATTGTTCGTGGGGTTTAAAAATTCCTCACAGGATTAAAAATGTTCACATGTCAAAGAAAACACGGTGTAGCCTAATTATTCACGAGTATCAAAAGTTGTTCTCTTATAATCCATCGATTAAGAAATATCGCATATTTAAAAAATAAAAAGCATTGGTCGTGTGATTTTTAAAAAAATTCACTGGGTTTAAAAATGTTCATATGTCGGAGAACGTTTTCACATTGTGCAAACTAATTATTCATGATTTAAAAGTTGTTCTCTTATTTCCCGATTAAAAAAAAATCATACTACCTACACAAAAAATAAGGTGTATTTCATTCTTTTTGACCGAGTATTTGACCAAAGATTACACACTTAGTATGTGACATATTTGATAGAAATCATAATCATAGTGACTTACTTTTGAATAGAAATACAATGATATTAATTTTATATAAAAAATAATATGTTAGTAGACTAATTATTTGTCAAAGCATATGTCAAAGCAAACCAAACATGCACTATATTTTGGAATGGAGGTAGTATGCTTTTAAGAAAAAATTGGTCGCGCGGATTAAACAAATTATTCATGAGCTTTAAAAAAAATCATATATGAGAGAAAAAGTTTGCATGGTGCCTACTAATTAATCACGAGATTCAAAATTTCTTACTTGGTTACAAAACATTATATGTTATTAAAAAAACAAAAAGGCAATAAAAATAACGAAAAAGAAGACAAGAAAAAAACATATACTTACTCTGATACATTATAAAGTGTGTTATACTAAGTCGGTTGTACTTATCGTGATTTGCATGGACTAAACAAGGATTTTCACCCACTTTTTCACATGGGCAGTAGAAAGGTGAAAATATGAATAATATTCAAAACACGAGCAATCACCTCAGCACGTCACATTTAATGCCCTGCCAGATCCAGCTCTACTGTCCACCATCATCCCGCTGTAACAATTAGGGGTCTTTATCGTTGTTTTCCACTAGATCTCTCTCCTGGTGTGACGAAGGAATGTATATTAAACCCTACGGGGAAGGACACCCCCATCTCCGGCCCAAGGTTAAGGCCCAAGAGGAGGATCCCTTGGATCGCCGAAAGGCCCATGTGAAGCCCACCCGCAATACCTTGCGGGCTAAGTTAGGAAAGCTGTAACCGACGTAGGGTTAGAGTTCGAATCCTCTCCGGGTAGGGTTTGAGACCTGGCCGTCTATATAAGGCCAGGAGAGCCACCGATAGAGGATCAAGCAACACCGCAACACCAAAGCCTTGAGCTCGAGATCATACTCTCGACTCGAGCCACCACCATTGTAACCGATCTACTCGATTAATACAGATCGACAGAGGCAGGAGTAAGGGTTTTACCTCTACGAGGGCCCCGAACCTGGGTAAATCTTGCCCCCTGTTTAGCCGACGATCGCCACCAGCGCTCATGGGTTCTCCTACTCGAAACCCGATAGGGTCACCTGAGGGATTTGCCGAACAACAGATTCGACATGGTGTGGATTACTTGTTAGTAGTTGATGCTTGTGAGTTTATCGGTGTTTGCACCTTATGACCAGATTGTTATTTACCATTATATCACCTCTGATTATGATACATATGATGTCTCATGAGTAGTTCGTTTAGTTCTTGAGGGCATGGGAGAAGTCATGATGTTAGTAGTGGATTATGTATAAGTAATATCTATATGGTTTGATATTTAAGTTGTGGTGTTATTCTTCTAGTGGTGTCATGTGAACATCGACTACATGATAATTCACCTTTATGGGCCTAGGAGGATGCATTGTGTATTTGGATACTAATTGTGGGGTTGCCAGAGTGACAAAAACCTAAAACCCCATTAGGAAACGATGCACGAGGGAGTGTAGGATCCCAAAGTTTAAGGCGGTGGTTAGATTTACCTTAATTACTTCTTGTATTTGTGGATGCTTGCAGGGGGTTTAATCACAATTATGTATTAGTTCTTGTTGGGCGGTGCATTAGCATAGGTTCACTCACACAACACTTATCAAAACAATAAATATTAATCAACTATATGAAGCGAAAACACTTGACGAGATTCCCATGTGTCCCCGAGAACGTTTAATCACCATAAGTAAAACAACCGGTTTGTCCTTTTGTCGGGGGGTTACCCCCGAGTAGGGTAAAGACAGGTGGTAAAGACAGCTTACAGAAGAGAGGTTTGGTCGAGTAGCCGACTACCTGGTACTCGGTACCCGGTCGACTGCTACTCGGTTTCACCTCAAGATAACCAGAAGGAGATATCAATCAAGTTCTATCCTTTCGAGTAGAAGGTTTGGCCCGAGTACAATTGGCGGGAACCATTGGCGGGAACCTACTCGGGCCAGAAAGTCAAAGGAGCCGTTCTGACACAGGATCCCGCGTATCCTGGGTCCGTACTTGGCAGCATTCGAACTACTGTTCATATGGGGCCGGCCTGCCTGACAGTGACAGCATGGAAGCAGGCGGTGACAGGATAAGGGGGCCTACTCTGTGTCTAGGTACAGTGATACCAGTCTGTCCCCTAGTTTTGCCCAACGACTTTACAGAAGCAGCCAAGGTTAGGAACCAAAGCTGTCAGCGGGTACTCGGAGAAAGGACGGTGTGCACACTATGTCGACACTTGTCTAGATTTGGACGTATCCGGCTGGGCACCGTGTATATAAGGTGCCCCGCCGCCTCCTGCGCGAGGCACGCTAACAGTTGCTCACTGGAAACCCTAGAATCCCTAAGTTCTTGACCTAGCTCTACTCGGAGAAGAGAGAGAGGCTACTCGGTAGAGATACCATTTGTACTGTGGCTACTCGGAGAGACATCATAATACATAGAGAAAGGCAGGAGTAGGGGTTTTACCTCCTCACGAGGGCCCTGAACCTGGGTACATCGTGTTGTTTGTGTTGTGTGGATCTTACCTCACGCGGCTACTCGTCGCGTGATCCCTCCCCGGACACCTCCAGCGTCCATCGTCCCCACATCTTTAGCCATCCCATGGCATCTGCCGTGACACCACCACGACAGTTGGCGCCCACCGTGGGGCAACCAGCGGCGCTGGCTGGAGTTTCTGTTCGGACGGGATCTTCATCAGCGGAGCGCGTGGTTTGTGGCCTTGTCCACAGATTCGGCTCCTTCGACTTCGTCACCGACAACGCCGGCTGTTTCGGCGGCATGGCCATGCCCGAGGGCGGCTCGGTGATCTCCTTCGGCTCGCATCTCGTCTACGTCGCCACCGTCGCCAACAGCGCCTACCCCGAGCTGGTGCATGACGCGGAGGATCCTCCTGCGGTGGTTGCTGCTCGCGGAAGGCCTGCATGCAGCTCAGCATGCTGCGCCGAGGTGATGGTGACGGGTTTGGCGGCGAACACTGGCGCAGCTGCTACTGGCGCTGCGGCCGTCGTCGAGGAGGTTGACGACCCGCCTGCTGGTGGCAGGAACCACCGGCCCTACGAGAAGGAGAGCAACCTGCCGCCTTCCACGTCTACGGTCATCCCCGCGTCTGCTGCGCGAACCGGTATGCCCACTCCCACCGACATCGAGCTCCTAGCCGCGAGGGAGCAGCTCGAGCGGCAACGCCAGGAGCTGCTTGCCGAGCAGGCGGAGTTGGAGAAGATCAGGCTTGAGCTGAGTCTAGACCAGCTCGAGTACAACAAGGCTCACGGCTTCACGCCGGTCGCCAGGAGGCCCAGCAGAGTAGGCGCTACGCGGCGCAACCTGGGTGCCGAGATGGCGACAGTTGCGGAGGTGCCCGCGCAGTCCGCCACCGCGAACACTTTCACAAGGCCAAGGTACAGCACACCCGCCAAGACGCTCAGAGCTGCACAGGCCGTGGCTGCCGAGTTGCCGCGCCTGGATGGAGAGGCGCGTCTCAGGCAGCAGGAGAGGCTCAACGAGTTGGTGTTGGAGGCCGCCAGGCAGAACGAGGAGTTCCGGAAGGCCAACCCGGGAGCTGGAGCTTCGCAGGTGGTTCACTCGCACGCGGCTAGATCTAACGATCAGGCCTCGTCTCCGCATCCTAGCCGCGAGAAGAGCCGCAGCGGGCGCTCGGGTAGAGACAGGCAAATGCAGGTGTATGACCCGGCTGCTGCCGCGAAACAGGTTGATGTGCCGCAGCAGCCCGGACAGGAACACAACGCTGCAAGAGCAGGCTCTCAAGCCCATCAAGCTCAAAGCCGTGCCCGAGAAGCCGCGCGTCCGGGTACTTCTCGGCAACCCGCAGCTCCGCCTACTCGGCAGAGGCAGCAGCCGCGCCCAGTGGCACCAGTCGCCAACCCGGTGGAGCAGCCCGCAGCTATGCAGGTGGATAGGTACGATGATGGCTACTCGGCTATGGAGATGGCTGGTTATGACATCCATGACCGTGTTGGTGAGCGCGTATTGGCGCCTGGAGATGCAAGGCACCAGCTGGACCGTATCAGCTTGTCGGCGCGGCTTGAGAGCACGGGTCCTCCTGGCCCCGAGTGCTTTGGCCCGCGCATCATGAACGAGCCTTCCGTGAAGGGCTTCCAGCTCGCAAGAGGCACCAAGAGTTACAATGGTAGCACCAAGCCTGAAGATTGGCTCAATGACTACGTCACCGCAGTCCACATTGCGGGTGGCAACAGGAGATGGGCAGTGCGGTACGTCCCGCAGATGCTAGAGGGTCCAGCTCGCACTTGGCTCAACAACTTGCCCAAGCACAGCATTAACTGCTGGCTGGATTTCTCGGACGCCTTCGTCAGCAACTTCACCAGCACATACAAGAGGCCGAATAGGCCACAGCAGCTCTCGGCTTGCAGGCAGCGAGAAGATGAGACGGATCGCGAGTACCTTACTCGGTGGAGCACCTTGAGGAACACTTGTGAGGGTGTGAATGAAGCACAGGCCATCACTTGGTTTGCGCAGGGTTGCCGACATGGCAGCATGCTTTGGCAGAGATTGCATAGGGAGATGCCGAACACCCTGGCCGAGACCATCAAGATTGCGGATCAGTACGCACTCGGTGATCCTACTCAGCCACTGATGGACTCCTCCGAGCCGAGAAGAAACTTCAACAGCAGCAAGCGCAACGAGTTCCGCAACAAGCGCCGAGTAGATACTCGGTATGATCCCGAAGAGGTGAATGCAGTGAATGTTGGAGGCGGTAGTGGCCAAAGGCAGAAACCTGCTGGAGCCTACGGGCAGAACCAGAACCAGGGCCAGGGCAACAAGAAACCGTTCCGCACTGCGCAGTCGGGTAGCGGGAACTCCGAGCAGCCGAAGAAGTTTGTCTTCGATGACATGAAGGATGGTCCGTGCAGCTTTCACACTCACCACCCCTCGAGGCCTGCTAACCACACTACTCGGCAATGCGAATGGTGGGATGTGATCAAGAGTGATGGCTTGCCTCCTCCTCCTCCCCTGCCAGCTGCCAATGCTACTGTTCAGCCTACTCGCGCGCCCGCAGCTCGGCCGCCAGTGTATCCGAGAAGAGAGAATGTCAACCAGGTGGCTTTAGGAGCCAACCGTAACTTCAACAATGAGAGATACCGCAACAACAACAACAACTACAACCGCAACAACAACAACAGAGGCAACAACAACTATCAGGGCAACAACAATGGCAACAATGGCAACAATGGGGGCAATGGCTCCAACCAGTACCAAGAGCACCATGAGAGCTATATGATCTTCACTTCTGAGGCAGTCGACAAGCAGTCACAGCACAGGCGGGCCATGGAGGTCAATGCAGTGATTCCGGCTGTCCCTCACTACATGTATTGGTGTGACCAGGAGATCAGGTGGACTCGGGCAGATCACCCCAAGGTGATGCCTAACCCGGGCACCTATGCCTTGGTGTTGGATCCTACCTTCCTGGGCCCCGAGAAGAATGTGAGGTTCAGCAAGGTGCTAATCGACAACGGCAGCAGCATCAACATTGTGTACAAGGACACACTCGAGAAGCTTGGCCTAGCCGAGAACATGATGCTGCCCAGCAAGACCACTTTCCATGGCATTGTGCCCGGGATCTCATGCAACCCGATTGGCCGAGTGTGGATTGATGTGCTATTCGGTACTCGGGAGAACTGCCGCACAGAGCGCCTGCAGTTTGAAGTGGTGGATCATCAGAGCCCCTATCATGCTCTACTCGGCAGGCCTGCTCTGAGCAAGTTCATGGCCTCCACCCATGTGGCTTATCTGAAGATGAAGATCCCTGGTCCCAATGGCATCATCACCATCTCGGGAGATTACAAGAAGTCCATGGAGTGTGCCTCTGCTAGCTCCCAGCTGGCGGAATCGATGGTGATTGCTGCCGAGAAGAAGAAGATGTACGAGGTGGTGGCCATGGCTCAGTCCGCACAAGCTGGCGCACAAGGTGTGCCGAGTACTCAGCATGGTACTGCTTTCCAAGCTGCCAAGGAGACCAAGACAGTCCAGGTTGACCCCGAGTTCCCGGAGCGCGTGGCCATCATTGGTGCCGGGTTGGCGGAGAAATAGGAAAGCGCGCTCATCCACTTCCTCCGTGAGAATCGGGATGTGTTCGCCTGGACCAATGAAGATCTACCAGGAGTCCCGAGGGAGTTGGCTGAGCACTCTTTGCATGTGCGTCCTGACGCCAAGCCAGTGAAGCAGGCTTTGCGGCGTTTCGGAGATGAGAGAAGGAAGGCCATCGGTGATCAAATCACCAAGCTGCTGATCAGTAACTTCATCATGGAAGTGCTGCACCCGGACTGGTTAGCCAACCCGGTCATGGTCGAGAAGAAAAAGGAAGATCCCAAGGCTGCCACTGCATGGCGCATGTGCGTCGACTACACCGACTTGAACAAGGCATGCCCCAAGGATCCCTTCCCGCTACCTCGCATCGATCAGGTGATCGATTCCACTGCTGGTTGTGAACTGTTGTCTTTCATAGATGCCTACTCTGGTTTCCACCAGATTGCACTCAACCCGGCTGATCAAATAAAGACTGCTTTCATTACCCCGTACGGGGCTTATTGCTATCGTGTCATGTGTTTTGGCTTGAGGAATGCGGGTGCAACCTATCAGAGATGCATGCAGAAATGCTTGCACGACCAGCTCGGCAAGAATGTGCAGGTGTACGTAGATGACATTGTCATCAAAACGAATAAAACACATACTCTGCTTGCCGACCTGGAGGAAACCTTTGCTAACCTACGCAAGTACAAAATGAAACTGAATCCGAGTAAGTGTACCTTTGGTGTACCAGCTGGAAAGCTACTCGGTTTTCTGGTTTCTAGTCGGGGCATTGAAGCCAATCCTTCTAAGATAAAAGCTATTGAGAGCATGTCTTTGCCGAGATCATTGAAGGATGTGCAGAAGTTCACGGGTTGTCTGGCATCACTGAGCCGTTTTCTGGGCCGAATGGGCGAGAAGGCTCTGCCTCTATACCAGCTGATGAAGAAAAGTGACAAGTTTGTCTGGACTCCGCAAGCGGACGTGGCATTCAATGAGCTGAAAGCAATGCTGGCTAGCGCTCCCGTCTTGGCTAGTCCGCTACCCAAGGAGCCTATGCTGCTGTACATTGCTGCGACTAACCGAGTAGTCAGCGTGGTGATAGTGGTGGAGCGAGAAGAAGAAGGCAAGAGTGTGCAGCGCCCAGTCTATTATCTCAGTGAAGTGCTGTCCAGTTCC
This sequence comes from Alopecurus myosuroides, assembly GCA_028641055.1. Taxonomy (NCBI): domain Eukaryota; kingdom Viridiplantae; phylum Streptophyta; class Magnoliopsida; order Poales; family Poaceae; genus Alopecurus; species Alopecurus myosuroides. Next base: position 124,121,483 of record CM054057.1, read on the forward strand.
AAGCAAAACTATCCGCATTACCAGAAGATGACATATGGTGTGTACCTGGGCGCCAGGAAGCTGAAACATTACTTCCAGGAGCACCCCATCACGGTTGTGAGCTCTGCTCCCATCTCGGACATCATGGGAAACAAGGAGGCGAGTGTCAGAGTAGCCAAGTGGGCAATCGAACTAGCCGCGTACGCTCCCGCGTATACGAGAAGAGAAGCAATCAAGTCTCAGGTCCTGGCGGAATTCCTTGTGGACTGGGCCGAGATGCAGTATGAACCTCCTGCTCCAGTTTCCAACTATTGGAAAATGCACTTTGATGGCTCAAAGGTGAAAGAAGGCCTTGGTGCTGGCGTTGTGCTTACATCACCCAAGCGGGATCAACTCAAGTACGTACTGCAGATTCATTTCAAGGCATCCAACAATGTAGCCGAGTACGAGGCAGTGGTGCATGGTTTGCGAGTAGCAAAGGAGGTTGGTGTGCAGCGCATTATATGCTATGGCGATTCAGATCTGGTGGTGCAGCAAGTCTCGGGTACCTGGGATGCGTTGGATGCCAACATGGCATCGTATCGTTTCTTGGTGCAGTCAATGACTGGGTTTTTCGAAGGCTGTGAGTTCCAGCACATTCACCGAGCAGAGAACGAAGCAGCAGACGAGCTATCCAAGTTGGGATCTTCTCGGCAGTCCATCCCGGCAGGGATTGCCTTGGAGCATTTGAGGAAGCCATCCATCAAGCCTTCCCCCAACTCGGAATCTATCTTTGTTCCTTCTCTGCCAAGTGAAGAATCTGACCCAATGGAGATTGACTGGGAGAGTGCTGCAGAGAACCCGGGGACTGCCGTCCTCTACTCGGGGACTGCCGTTCCCTACTCGGGGACTGCCATTCCCTACTCGGGGACTGCCATTCCCTACTCGGGGACTGCCGTTCCCTACTCGGGGACTGCCATTCCCTACTCGGGGACTGCCGTTCCCTACTCGGGGACTGCCATTCCTTACTCGGGGACTGCCGCCCTCAACCCAGAAGCTGTCGCATTCATTGAGGAAGTTCTCGCCAATCGGTCTGGGCTGCAAAGAAGCGCTCCCACTCCTCCTGTGCAACCACAAGAGCCTGCCCCAATGGAAATGGACGAACCAGTGTTTCCCATGCGGGAGACACCGAGTTGGGCAATGCCCATATTATCCTTTCTAAGGGACGGTACCTTACCTGAAGATGAGGTGACTGCGAGGCAGATTCAAAGAAGATCCAAGGGCTACACTATAGTCCGAGATGTGCTGCACAAGAGAAGTGCCACTGGTGTGCTGCAACGTTGTGTGAGCCCAGAAGAGGGAGAAGAAATCCTGGTGGAGATACATCAAGGGGAATGTGGGCATCACGCCTCATCTCGGGCTTTGGTCAAGAAAGCTTTTCGGCATGGCTTCTACTGGCTCACTGCACTGCAGCAAGCTGAAGATATTGTGAGGAAGTGCACCGGCTGCCAGATGTTCGCAAGTAAGATTCACATGCCAGCTTCCGAGTTGAAAACAATTCCTATCACATGGCCATTTGTTGTTTGGTGCTTGGATATGGTTGGTCCTTTCAAGCCGGCTAAAGGCAATATGACACATATCGTGGTCATGGTGGACAAGTTCACCAAGTGGATCGAGGTGAAACCTATTCGGAAGTGCGATGGGGTCACAGCTGTGAAGTTTGTGAAGGATGTGATCATGAGATATGGCTACCCGCACAGTATCATCACCGACAACGGCACCAACTTTGCAGAGGGGGCAATGGTGCGATTCTGCAAAGATAAGCATATCCGACTAGACGTTGCGTCAGTCGCGCACCCTGCCTCCAATGGGCAAGTTGAGAGAGCAAATGGGATGGTACTGGCAGGCATCAAGCCAAGGCTGATTGAGCCACTGCTGAAAACACCTGGGTGTTGGCTAGAAGAGTTGCCAGCGGTGTTGTGGAGTCTAAGGACTACCCCTAACCGGTCAACCGGCTACACGCCATTCTTCTTGGTATACGGGGCTGAGGCCGTGTTGCCAATAGACTTAGAGCATGACTCCCCCCGAGTAGCCCTCTACACTGAGGTGGAGGCGAGAGAAGCTCGAGAAGACGACGTTGACCTGCTTGAAGAAGCAAGAGAGCTGACTCTGTCACGTTCGGCTATCTACCAGCAAAACCTGCGGCGTTATCATAGCCGAAAGGTGAACCCAAGGGTTTTCCGAGAAGGAGACATGGTCCTTAGGCTTGTGCAGCGCACAGCCGGGATGCACAAGTTGTCTCCTCCTTGGGAAGGGCCTTTCATTGTGAGCAAAGCGCTGCACAATGATGCGTACTACCTTGTAGATGTGCGCCCATCGCAGGCGAACAGGGCAGATAAAGCTGGAGAGGAAACCAAGCGCCCTTGGAATGTAGCTCTACTTCGTCGTTTTCATTCGTAAGCAAAGATGTGTATGTACCCTCTTATCCGAGTTGAAATTCTACTCTGCAATCTGAAATTGTTCTCGGGGACTGCCCTCGTCCAAATTTGCTCTAAGTGTTTTTACTCGGCTTGGTCCTTTGTCTATTCGGTTGCTCCACTTCAGAACTCATAAGTGCATTGAGTACTGTGTTTAAACCTATATGCCAACTCTTCGACTCTGCTGTTGTCCGAAACCCGGCTTCATGGCAAGCAAGAGAACAAGCAAAAGGTCAATGAGCACACGAAAATCGCTAAGGAAGAAAGAGTGCAGGAACCGAGTAGATTGTCGGTTACTTTTGTTCCCTGTTTTCGTCTTCTCGGCTAAGTGGTGGGCTGCGTTACCATGATTGTTTCTAGCGGCTAAGTATTTGCAGCTCTACTACTTGATTCTTGTGACTCGAATACCAAACAAGCGACAAGTCGCGGGTAGAGCAGAGATGAAAAGATAGGGTGAATAAGAAATGCAACTCGGGGACTCGCATGGAAACGCAACTCGGCATTGAGCCAGTGTTGTTCAAATTGATTAATGTCGAAATAAACAAGAGTGGGCATAAAAACTGAGTAGCAAGCAAAACAAAGATAGTCTGTTACATCTGCTCCCGGCATCCCGGGGATCTGATAAGTTTTCGAGTAAAAGAGAGTGCAGGTTGATTCAAGATGAGGAGGCAGTGTTCTCGGCGCTGGCCTTGGCTGCTGTTTCTTCGGCGGCGGTCTTGGCAGCAGCTTCTTCGGTGGCGGTCGTGGCGGCTGTTCCTTCGGTGCTGGCATGGGTGACATCCGCTTCCGTCATCTCGGCATCATCCTGGGTGGCCGCCTGCTCGGAAGTGGCCGTGGCCACCGAGACGGGTCCTGGAGCCGAAGAGGAACCTGAAGCTTGGCCAGGAGGGGGCACCGTGTCGTCGAGAGCAGCACCTGAGGAGGTGCCAAAGTCGAGTGCGGCGGTGTCGATGTGGGCGTACTCGTCCTCATCGCTACTCGCGACGGCGACGTTCTTCCCCTTCCCGGCCTTGCCCTCAGGAGATTCGAAGTGGCCTTCCAAGTCGGATTCTACTTCGTCGTCCTCTTCCTCTTCCTCCTCGTACTCGGTGTCGGGCTCGGGGAGGCCATCGATGAAGGTCTCCGTCTCAGCGCACTCCGCGACCTCGTAGGCGATTTGCTTGCGGGTGGCCACGCAATCGGGATCTACCTCCCACTTGGAGTTGTTGCGCTTCCCGCGGATGAGCTGCATGTTGAGGTTTTCATACCAGGATGCTATGCAGAGAAGCATCACGTCTGCACCAGCACGGGCGCCCGAGGCACGCCACTTCTTCAACTCCTTCTTCACATTCTTCAGCTTGAAGGCTAGGCCCTTCATGGTGGTTGGCCGATCATCATGAGGCCAAAACAGCCTGTGAAGCTCAAAGCCCTCGTGCACCAAGTCAGTTCCGACGCCAGCCAGCTGTTCGAAATAGTCCTTGAGCACCAGCAAGCTGTCCTCGATCCCGGCTCTGGTATCTGCTGCCTCACCTTTTGCAAGGCGAGCTGCTTGGGCCTTGGCCACCTTAGGCGCAGAAGGGGAATCAAGATGAGGCCAGATCTCTGAAATAGCATGTGGTAACTTCAGAACCGGGAAGAGAAGAACCGAGTAGAGGAAAACCGAGAAGAAATACGACCGAGAAGAAAAGAAGCAGCGAAGAAAAGACTCACCGGACAGTTCGTTGCGCAGCCGCTGCAGCTGGGTCCTCCAGGACTCCTCGTTAGAAATGTGCTTTTCTTGGATCAGACGCAAGCTATCCATTTGAGCGAAGAGATCAGCGTTGGTCTTCTTCAAGGTTTCGCATTCCTGCTCAAGGGCCCTCTCCTTGGCTTTGAAAGTGGTCTCGGCCTTGGCCTTCTCGGCGATTGCCTTGTCCCTCTCGGCGCCAATCTTGACGGCATCCTGGAGTGCCTTTTGCAACTGGAGTTGCAGCTTCTCGGTCTCCGTGGTGTGGTCCTTCAACAGCTCAACGGCCTGATCGGATAGCTGCTTCTGCACCTCTGCGGGCTTGACGCAATCTTGGTGTGCCTCAGCAAACAACTTGTAATCTTCTGCGAAGAGATAGATGAGGTTAGCAGAGGAGCAGAGAAGAAACAAATTCAAAGTCAAACCGAGTAGACAACAAACTTACCTTCTAGCCTTTTGATGGTGGACTCGGAGTTCTCCACGAAGCTGCGGCACTTCTCATGTTCGTCTGCCAAGGCCTTCAGTTTTTCTGCAGAGAAGGAAAGGTTAGCGCAAAAGAAAGCATAAGCGAGCGTAAACAAAAAACGCATGAATCGCACAGCTAAAAGCGTACCTTGCACTTCAGTCAGCTGCTGGGTGCTGTCCTTGGCGTTCTTGCTGGCTGCCTCCGCAGCTGCCTTTTCCTTCTCTAAAGCAGCAATTCGCCTCCTGGCGATAGAGTGGTTCCAGAGAAGATGGCGGTATAGATTGGTCCGCTTCAGGACGCTATCCTGAGAAGCGAGAAGAAATGAGTTAGGCAAAGCAGAGTAGATTCAACCCGAGTAGGAGGCTACTCGGAGAGTATCCACCTACTCGGCTAGAATCTCGGGGACTGGGAGTGATGGGAAGGAGCAGAAAGGCGAATAGAAGAGAAGAAAATTCAACTCGAAAAAGATAAGGAAAACTTACCGCGTAGGACTGCTCGATGTCCTCGGCATTCTTGCGATGCAAGAACATCTTGGCTGCGAGTGTCGCGGTCTCGGTGGAGACGGACATGGGATTGCGTCCCAGGTCAACCTTGTTCCAGTCCACGCGCATGTGGTCGATGCCGCCAAGGCTAAGACCGTGCCACTTATCCACGCCAAGAATCTTGCTATCCCATTTGGCGTCGATGAAGCCGATGGTGTCCAATACCTGTTCAAGACCCTTGGAAGTTATTGGTTTGTCTTGGACTCCGCGAGAAGCGATGTTGACAGACTGGGGTTGGCTTGGATCTGGAGGAGGGGAGTTCATGGCTACAACCTTCCTTCCCCTCTGGATAGCTAAAGCTTTGTCCTTGGGAGGGAAGCCGATTGAGTGCTGTTGGCTAACCTCAATCATGTACTCCGGGTAGCAGGGCTGGCCAGCAGCGCGAGCGTCTGCAGAGAGCGCAGCAGGAATCGGGCCGGACTCGTGGATCACGAGCGCTCCGCCTGAGGTTGTACTCTGGTCTCTGGCCCGCTTCTTCGTTTGCTCCTTCTCGACCTTCTGCTTCTCGGGGTCCTCAGTCGCCTTCCCGTCAGTCTTGGCCTTCGCCTTCTCGGCGACTGCCTTCTCGGCAGCTTGCTTCTCGGCCTTCTTCTGCTCAGCCCTGGCTTTCTTCTGCTCAGCCTTGGCCTTCTCAGCAGCTTCCTTATCAGCAGTTTCCTTCTCGGCCTTGGCCTTCTCAGCAGCTTCCTTCTCGGATGCCCTTCTGACAACCTCATCCTTCAAAGCATCCAAGGCCCGCTGCCTGGTTACTCGCCCGGCAGGAGGGCTGGATGCGTCCTTGCTCTGCGGCGACGAGGAGGAAGTTGGCGGTGTAGGGCCTTGCGCAGTTGGTGGTGTAGGGCCTTGCGCTGTTGGTGGTGTAGGGCCTTGTGCAGTTGGTGGCACCGCAGATCCGTCGCCTTGTGCAGCTCCTGGCTGGGCGCTACTCGGTGTCACGCCCGGTTGCACGCTGCTCAGTGGATAAGCAGTGGCATCCGTGGCGGTGGTGTCTTCTACTCGCTGCGCGGCAGCGAGGCTCTCTTGTGCAGTAGCCCCTGTGGCGGGCTGCTCTTGCTCTGCTTCAGACCGCTCGGCGGCGGCGTTGTCTTGCATCTCTTGATCTTGGTTCTCCTCGGCATTGCTAGCCGGAGGAGAAGGGGGTCTCTCATCGTGGACGGCAGTGTCCTGTGCTGCTGGTTCTGACGCTGCTCCTTGTGCTGGATTGGCAGCAGCAGCATTGGCGGTGTGGTCCTCATCATCATCGTCCAGATTGACCAGAGGTACTGGTTTTTCCTTAGTATGGTCAGACGCGAGAGCTGCGTTTGCGTCCATAGGAGGTCTGCAGAGAAAAGGAAATCACAAATTAGAAGAAGATTGGGGAAATTAGCACAGCGCGAGAAGGGAAGCGACCGAGAAGAGGGCTTACGCGGTGGTGCACTTGAGCTCTCGTCTGGACCTCTTCACGACCACTTTCTTCTCGGCGGGCTTCTTCTTCTTGGCAGGGGGCGCTGGTGCTCCGCTACCAGCCCGTTTGCGGGTCTCAGGAGCGGCGATGGACAGGGGCTTGACGACTAGGGGCGCATCGCCCTCGTTCTCGTCTTCGTCCTCGTCGTCCTTGTCCGCGGCAACTTCATCTGGGAATCAAAGAGAAAAGAGGAAAGAATCAGAAACAGCAAACGAGGAATTGATGCTTCTCGGAAGCAAACGGAATGGAAGTATAGTTACCGTCAAAGTCTTCATCAGACCAAGTGCGGAGAGCATCGCGCTTGTCGGTAGTGGGGGAGCGAGTAGGGTTGGTCTGCTCCGTGGCATCGAAAGAGGGCACATCATCCTCCTCACGATCAGGAGACCAGTTGCCCTCAAAAACCTCGCAGCTCTCGATTATCTGGCGAGTAAGGACCTGAAAAGCAGAGAAGGATCACAGACTAGCCGAGTACCAGGAAGGAATTCTACTCGGATAGGCGTGCAGGTACAAAGCACACAAAAGCCTAGGCAGTTTACTAAGCATTCTACCCGGATAGGCGTGCAAACACAAAGCATACTAAGCCTAAGCATATTTGCTGGGAGGTATTACTCGGAAGGGCGTGCAGGTATAAAGCACATCAAGCCTAAGAATCATTCTCGAGTAGGCTACCCGGCAAGGCGTGCAAACACAAAGCATACTAAGCCTAAGGCGATTCGGCTAGATGTCCTACTCGGAACGCAAGGCAATTGCTAGTTGATGCAAGAAGAAGAAGCTATCTACTCGGAAAGAGTATGCAGAGAGCAAAGTAAGAAAGGCGTACCCGCTCGATCGGCTTTGTACGGCCGTACGGGACGAACCCGTATTGCCAGTGGTCGCCAAGGCTTGTCGTCAAGATGTTCCTTGCGTGCCAGGGAACGTTGTTGTCGATCTCGATGGTGGTGGTCCTGGTGCAGTCGCGGGGGCCTCCCATGTAACACATGAGATGGCAGCGCTCCTGCAAGGGCAGTACTCGGCGCTGGATCCAGCAGGCCACCGGGTCGTCGTTCTTGAGGCCCTCCGCCTTCAGCCAGCCGAGTCGATTCTCCATCTCGATGGCGTCATCGTCATTGACGGGCTTGTCCTTCCAGTACATCCCGATTGGAGCGCGATTGCACCAAACGGGCAAGTTGATTCGATCATTCACCGGGGCTCCTTCCGTGGCGGCAACGTTCCTGACGTAGAGGAACGTCTTCTGCCACAGCTTGACGGAGTCCAGCCCCTTGATGCGGGGGTGGTTCGTCCCGGACCGCTGCACCATCATGGTGCAGCCGGTGTCGGTGGCGCGGGCGACGCCCGCGGAGTCCTTCTTCCCGGTGGATTGCTGGCGCAGGTGGAAATACCTGAGCCACGTCTCCCACGTGGGCCGGATGCCGAGGAAGGCCTCGCAGACCACGGCGTGGTAGGCGAGGAAGACGACGGCGTTGGGCGGCAGATGGTGCATCTGGATGCCGAAGTGGTTGAGGAACTTCCTCATGAAATCGGAGGCGGGTAGTCCGAACCCGCGCTCGAAATGCGCCAGGAAGACGACGCGCTCTCCCTCCTGCGGGGACGGCACGATTTCACCGTCTGGCGCCCGGCACTCCACGCCGGGAGGGACTCGCCTGGTATTGACGAGCCAGGCGCAATCTTCCGCAGTGACCGAGGAGCCGGCCCAGCCAGATTTGGCCATGGCTGCGGGTGGAAGGAGTGGAAGATTTCGAGGGGAGTTGGTTGGTGGATTGAGTCCGCGGCGGCGCGAGAGCTTGCGCGGCGGCGGAGAGCTCGGTGGCGGAGAAGAGCAGGAGACGAAGAAGGAATAGTGCGAGGGAAGGGGAAAAGGAAGTTACCGGCGGGGGTATTTATATCTCCTCCGCGAGTTTACCGTTACCATCGTGGAAGTGGGATCGATTGTGGCGTGTGGTGGATCCTGTGGCCGGCTAGAAACGCACACAAGCGCCGGTTGCGCGCGTAATGGCCGCAGCTGATCCCACCACCAAATCGTGGCCTATAACTGCACTTGATGGGACATGACGGCCGGTGGGCCCATTGCGTGAAAACTGGACGCGTGGCAGGTCGTGTCCTGGGCAACGAAACGACAAGGTCGTGGATGCTTGACACGTGTGCAGTTGCTGCGCGAAGGGCTGGATTGTGCTCTGTGCCGCAGAGGCTCAATCCAAGAAATTTCTCTAAGTCTTTTTACTCGGTTACAGAGTAGAAAGCAAGTGCTACTCGGAAGAGAAGAAACTCAAGGTACTTTCCAGATAGCTACTCGGAGGTTCTACTCGGCATCTTGAGATTCAAGGGCTGAGGTGCAAAGGTTGGTTTTAAGCTGGCAGAGCCTAGTGAACAAGTTCGCAAGACTCAACCAGCTTCGGGGACTGCTGTCGGGGGGTTACCCCCGAGTAGGGTAAAGACAGGTGGTAAAGACAGCTTACAGAAGAGAGGTTTGGTCGAGTAGCCGACTACCTGGTACTCGGTACCCGGTCGACTGCTACTCGGTTTCACCTCAAGATAACCAGAAGGAGATATCAATCAAGTTCTATCCTTTCGAGTAGAAGGTTTGGCCCGAGTACAATTGGCGGGAACCATTGGCGGGAACCTACTCGGGCCAGAAAGTCAAAGGAGCCGTTCTGACACAGGATCCCGCGTATCCTGGGTCCGTACTTGGCAGCATTCGAACTACTGTTCATATGGGGCCGGCCTGCCTGACAGTGACAGCATGGAAGCAGGCGGTGACAGGATAAGGGGGCCTACTCTGTGCCTAGGTACAGTGATACCAGTCTGTCCCCTAGTTTTGCCCAACGACTTTACAGAAGCAGCCAAGGTTAGGAACCAAAGCTGTCAGCGGGTACTCGGAGAAAGGACGGTGTGCACACTATGTCGACACTTGTCTAGATTTGGACGTATCCGGCTGGGCACCGTGTATATAAGGTGCCTCGCCGCCTCCTGCGCGAGGCACGCTAACAGTTGCTCACTGGAAACCCTAGAATCCCTAAGTTCTTGACCTAGCTCTACTCGGAGAAGAGAGAGAGGCTACTCGGTAGAGATACCATTTGTACTGTGGCTACTCGGAGAGACATCATAATACATAGAGAAAGGCAGGAGTAGGGGTTTTACGTCCTCACGAGGGCCCTGAACCTGGGTACATCGTGTTGTTTGTGTTGTGTGGATCTTACCTCACGCGGCTACTCGTCGCGTGATCCCTCCCCGGACACCTCCAGCGTCCATCGTCCCCACATCTTTAGCCATCCCATGGCATCTGCCGTGACACCACCACGACACCTTTGTTCTCAAAAGGATTGGGCCACCCGCTGCAATTATTATTACTGTTATTTATTTACTCGCACTTTATTTATCTGCTATATCCAAAACCACCAAAAACCTGTTTGCTAGTGTTTACAGTGAATCCTCTATCCAAACTGCTTGTCAACACCTTCTGCTCCTCGTTGGGTTCGACACTCTTATTTATCGAAAGTATTACGATACACTCCCTATACTTGTGGGTCATCAAGACTATTTTCTGGCGCCGTTGCCGGGGTGTGAAGCGCTATTGGTAAGTGGAATCGGTAAGAGAAACTTTTACTGTGAAGGCTGTTTTTATTTCTGTCTGCTGCTTTATTTTACTATGGGTAGTCCATATGGTTCTTTGTTTACGAACACTACTATTACTACTAGGGTAGTAGATGACCCGTTATCTGCTGAATTAGATCCTTATAAAATACCTATGAAAATTGTTGGACGTGTTATGGATAACTGCTATTACGAAGATGGAACTGTCCATCCCGGTGATCATTTCCTCTTTATGCATGAATTATGCGAGTTATTCAGGTGTGGTGTTATTACTACGGATCAAGTTAAAAGGAAATTATTCTCTTTGTCACCGAAAGGCAAAGCTGCAGAATGGTTTAAATTCCTAAAGAATGGTCCATCTATTGGATGGGAGGAAATTGTACCTCTCTTTTATTCTAGATTCTATCCTCCCAGTGAGATTCATACAGACCGGAATCAAATATATAATTTCTGGCCTCATGATGGAGAGAGTATTTTCCCAAGCTTGGCGGAGAATGAAGTTACTAATGCTTAAATGCCCCGTTCATGAGCTCCCGAGTAATATTGTTATCAATAATTTTATGCAAGGCTTTCTCTTCATGATAAGGATTTATTGGATGTTTCTTGTTCTGGATCATTCACATGTATGAAGGATGGGAGAATGACAAAGGTAGAAAGTCAGGTATAAATTACGATTATGAATGCATTAAATCTTTTATGGGAACCGATGATTTATATAATGTTAGTTCTGTCTGTGGTCTTGATTCTCAAATTTTTGCAAACTGTCTTAAAACCTTTGCTTCCTATCTTGATATTCCTAAAAAAGAATATCACAAATAGATGCACCTTATAAAGATATTGTTAATTGTGTTTCTGCTGGAAACATAGAAGTGCATACTGTTAATCATGCTGTGCTCGATCCAGTTTCCCCTGACAACACATTGCCATGACAGGAGACCCAACTGTTGCAACCGGTGGCGAACTTAATCCCACACTCTGAATGTCCCATGTTTTTCCTTTCTGGCGACAATTCGGTTCGGGGGACTCTAACCCCTATAGCACATTGAGGTAGACACGGACTAACACCGATAAGATTTTAGCTAGACCCCGTTCCCATATTGGGGTAATGTGGCAGCATGGCTTGGTTGTCCGGCGAAGACTAGGTTATGTGTCATTTTTGGAAAACAAATCGAAAACATTTCCTCCTTCACAAACCTCCCTCGGACAAGGTCCCACCTTTCCTCGGGGTTTTTCCAAAGCTTCTGCTTTTCAAAAACATCAAGTTAAAATGTCCACCGGGGGACTTAATTTGATTAAGTGATGATATTAAAATATCTAAAGGGCTTGGTAACACCAAGAGTATATAGTTGATATAATATTAGAAACATAATAAAGACAGTGGCATAGGCCACTAAGAAAATAGTTTTTGAATCAAACTTTTGTAAGACTTCAGAAGTAAAATATGCATGATATATAATAATAAGTAAACAACAATCAAGCATTTAGAGTGGCTTTCCTTGGCACTGGTCTTGGTCTTGCTCTTGAAATAAACAAGAGTTGCAATAAAAACCTCTCCGGGAAAATAATACCGTCTTCGTTGTCTAACGTCGTAAACTCAAAAAGGAAAACACCCAACCAGAACCAAATAAAGGAAAACACTTGATAACAAAGTAAACATACATCAATCATTTCATCAAACAAGTACACTCATAAACCATATTACTAGGGTGCACACCAAGAAGCAAAACATGCACAGAAAACACACATGAATAACACTAGAATAGGTGCTATGGATCCTCAACCAAATTGGCATGATTCCAGTGGGTGTGCCACTCTCATCACATGCCCAAATAAGGTTAAATGACTCTGGTTATTCATGAGGATGAACAAAATAACAAGAAAACAATCTAGAAACAACTACACATGCACATGAAATTAATAACAAGCAATACTACAAGCCCATAGTAACACATGCTTTTTGTAAACATGGAGAAATAATATAACCAGTAGCTAAACAACCTAATATCAGAGACAAATCAATACCAAACATTTCATGGCACCACTCAATACATGAAAATAATCATGGAGCAAAACAACCACTAAAACTAGAGATGCAAAAAGGGCTATTTAGACATCCATACATGCATAACAATAACAGATCATCAAACATGATTTATTCTAACATGATAGATATATAAGATAACATTTATATAACAGAGAAAACAACACCTAGACACGCTAGTGATATCAAAATAACAACCTAAACAATTTATCAAAAACTAAGCATGCAAATAACTACTATGGCAGAAAAACATCTAAAACTAACATAGCATGACAAATTGATCTAGAGCTCACTCAAGCATGCAAGAAAGTATAATATGCTAGAATAACAGTAGCTATGACATGGAAAACAATACTAAAGCACTTATTCAAGTCATCATACCAATATGAAGAATAACATAATTTAACCTATTATTACTAGGAAAACAACCCTATGAGAAACAAACTATATCAAACAAGGCTTCCACACACAAACCTTATCATGCTAGTGAAACACTCAAGACACATCTTAAACATGAATTAATACCATACACAATCTAGGAATCAATTTTATAACAAAAACAATATAACACACAATTTAATAAAGGCATAGAAATAATAAGCAGAAAAGGGCTAAACACTAAATACTCCACCAAGCCTACTCTGTAACTCCTAAAATCATGAAAATCTATTATAAGGTGATCCTAGTCACTAGCAAACCAACACAAGTAGATTCACATCAAAATTCATCACAAATAAAATTAAACAATTCATAGAAGTGCTCTCTGGCCTAAAACTAACATGCATGTCATTTTCACTCAACAACTCAAGTCAACACAAGGACAACTGCCTCTGATAGACATTATCAAGGGATACTCAGAACCGTTTAGTTTTCATGATTTGGATACTTAAAACTCAATTTATTAAATAAGAGGTGTTAATGAGTGCTTCTGCCATTTATTTTATTTCTCCTAAAATGCAACACAAAACATTGATCTTCAAGTTGGATGTGGTTAGAAATTTGTAGATCTACATATGTGATTTTTGGTTTGGCAAGTTTTACTCATGTGCATTTTTTATATTGAATTAAAGCAAACAGCCAGAAATAGTCCTGCAGGGAAAATAATAAACAACTTGCAAGAAAAAATGTTATCGGGCCAGATCTGCAGGAAAACGCCCCGACGCAGAGGCAGGCTGGGCGGGAAGGAGCAGCGTGACGATGGGCCGGCCCACGCGCTTTTCCCGCGCGGAAACGAGTCAAACCCGCTGAAAGTGGGCCATGCGGGGCCCTTCTGTCAGCGAGGCAGCCGATCTGAAAGGGTACCACGCCATCAGATTCAGATCCAACGGGCATAATTGACCCACGACAATAGAGGCCGGCGACGACCATTCTTTGGCGGAGGGGAACAGAGGAAGCGGCGTCCCAGGGCAGAGCTTCGCCGGAGAACTGCCGTATGCCCCTCCGGAGGCCACCGGGATGCGCAGGAAGGTCGAGGGGAACCAGGGCGATGGCGCGAAACTGATGCCCCCATCAGCGCTTGCTAGGGAAGACTCCCGACCGGAGTTCGGCGGGAACCCGTGGTGGCCGGCCATGCCATGGATGGCGACGGACCTGTGATGGATAAGAAAGGTATTAATGGTGTTCACAGGGAAGAGAGATGGGAGGGGAGGCCAGGGAAGCAATCATCAAGGGCAGAGGTATGTTGTACCTTCAGTTCAACGGTGAGGTTGCCGGTGGAGGGTTCCGATTCGATTCCTTCGATTAGGAGGGCAAGGGAGAGGGGTTTTGTGATGAAAGTGCTATTGGGGAGGAGTGGAGGTGGTGCAGCAGGGTAGACATCAAGCAGGAGGCTCGGGATGGCCTTACCACGGAGCTCGGTGCGCGGCATCCATGTCGGACATGGCGTGCTAGCTGAGAGGCGCCCGAGCGAGAGGAAACATGTCATGGTGTGAGGTCGTGATGAGGAGGTCCTCCAGGCGAGAGGGATTGGAAGGAGGAGGTTCGGGGTGAGGGGAGCCGAGTGCCAATGTCGACACCCGCAGGTGTTTGACAGGAGCTAAAGGAAGGAGAGTGAGCTATGGAGAATGAATGTCACAGGTGTGCTCCTTGAGAGCGTGTGGACCTAGTTGACAAGGCCGGGAGGATCGGCATGCTTCCCAGGTGTTGGAACACGAGCGACGTGGCGACGGTGTTCTGGGCGCCATGGCCAGCTCATGGGATAGGAAGAAAGGGACAAGGGGGAGGGAGGAGGCTTCACCAGGGGGTCACAGGTGCGAGAGGAGTGTGTTGACGTGATGGTTTCTTCTGGGATGCACTCTGGAGATGGAGTGGAAAATGGGTGGGTGATCACTCGTTGTCCCATGGTTGGTAGCTTAGGTAGAGAGAGAATGGGGCAGGTGGACCATGTCCAGGGGGTTGAGTGAGAAGTTCTACACCTCCCAGAGCAAGAGAGAGGTACAGAGAGTGCAATGATTGACCAGTAGAGGCATGAACTCAACAGTGTCTAGAAAGAATAGAGGTGATTTTTGCTTGTTTTCACCATAATTTTGAATATAACCCATGTGAAAAATCATTTCCATTGGATAGAGAATGAAAAATGGTGTCTAGGGATGGTGACCTCATAAGATTTTGAAAATATTTCTTTCACAAAATTTTGGAGATTCAAAAAGTTCTGAATCTGTTTTAAATGTTTTCTCCAAAATTTCCAACACAACTTAGAAATGTTTTTGTACAAATAAGTCCCACATGACCATAGGCATGTTGGGTAATTTTTCAAGGATTTTAGGAAATACATTTCTTCACAAAATATTTAAAAGTCTATTTCTGGTCTTTTGGAAAATGAAAAATAATAAATAGTAAAATGCTTTTAAAACAAATATTTTTTTAGTTGGGATGAGAGAGTATATAATATAGGTCTCAAAAATGATTTTTGATAGAAAACTCTTTTGAAAATATTTGAGGCACCAAGTGGAAAAAGGGTGAAAACATGAGTTTATTTAATAGGCTAAAAACTATGAGAGAAGAATAATTAAATGGCCATTGAAAAATAAATGGACCACATGGATATGATGTATAGGCCATGGAGATTACAAGGGTAGGTTCATTGGGCCTGAAAACAATAAGGAGTGATTTGGATTAACATGGACAATGTGCTTCATGATAAAGGAGATATGATCATTATTTTGGGGATGCCTTCAAAAGGACTTCGAAAGATGGTACCAAAGAGTTTAAATATCCAAAATAACAACTTTTATGGATAGCATAGGTATAGACAATGAGATGTATGATGATGCATTGATGATTAGCTCAAGATTTGCCATAGAAACATGTCTCCAAAGTTGGAAGTCTTTAAGAAAACAGAAGATGATATGGACATGTGATGGAATATTATAGTGATGCTTGGTCTTGTTATTACTAGGTTTTAATAACTTAAAACATCATCACACTCATCACAAACACAAATAAATACCTCAAGGGAAACACAAGATAAGATCACACAACAAGCAGATAAAATAACAAGACACACAAGATCACTCAAGCAACTGAGTTCTTCAATTTAATTTCTAGGTGCTTTTCTCAAGTGTTAATTATAGGTAGTGATCAAGCCACATCATGACAAGAGGATTTTGTAAAGATATTCAGATCAAAAGTTGTTATTTCCAAAAGAATATAATTGAGGTAAACACAGGGGTAACATAGTCCCCTCTTATAGTTTTTGCAAAAGAAGGAAGTGAGAAGGAGTTTTTGAAATACTTGCAAAAACATCTTGGTTGAAAACAGGTTGGAGATGATTAGATCCAAAATACTTTTCATATAGTTTTGGAAATTATCTTTTGTTTTCTCAAAACTTGGCCTTTGGGTTTCTTCTAAAATCAAGACATTTTCAAAAAGGTTTTTGCCAAAAGAGGGTGATGGATGAAGATGATAAGCTTTCTTGTCATGATTTGATCCCAAGGGTTGTGTTTGAAGAAAGTTATGATCATTGGTTTTAATGTCAGGTGTTAACAAACACAAACACAAACACAATCAACAAGCAAATATAAAAGAAACACAAGCATTAGTCAAACATATTAAAAAGTTTTTATTGGCCCTCATTTTTTGGGCTATTGAAAACAAGTTTTTCCTGTCTTCCAAAAATTGGGCTGTTACAATTAACATTTACAAATTTTATGTATAACTATTTTAGTGATGTAAAATTTTACATCATGGTCTAAATTTTTTAGTTTTTCCTTTCTCGCCCCAAATTTGGAGTGCCACTGATTCAAGGCGGATCCAACGTCGTTGCATTTCTTAAAAACCGGATCCGCCACAACGCCATCGATTCTCCCCGTACCAATGACCGATTTTCCCACGTAGCACGCACATCCCCCGCAACTAGCCGCCACTGAGATCTGCTGTCGTGTCACCTCGTCAAGATGCCGCGGCGGTCACCGGGTGTTCCTCGGAACCTTCGACGTGCCGGGTCTAGCTGTGCGCATATAGGTCGCCGCTGCGTGGAGGTTCGGCACACCCGAAGACCAATCTCAAGTTCATAGAGGTGGAAAGCCGAGCGGAGGTGGAGTGGCTCGCTCTAGACCTGTAGGTTGTGACACGCTGGAGAGACAGCATTGCCGCACCATGTGGGAGCGAGCTGCCCATGAAGCCCATGATTGGCCATGGCGAGACTTTGAGAGGAGCATCCAAAGTACGTGCAGAGTTCTATTAGGCGAGGGATGTGGTACCATAAAAGAAGAAGACCGACATGGCCGATAACTCGATGGTGGTCAAGTTGTAGTCTCATACCTCCTCGTTCGAGTAGACTAGTGAAGAAACTGATGTGGAGTAGCGTGGCTACTAAAGTGTCAAATTTGTCTACATAATTCATGTGTTTCTAATAAAAATCCATGAAATAAAAATTATTATTCGTGTGGTTTTAAAAAAGTTCTTCACTGACTTTAAAATGTTCATATGTGAGAGAAAATGTTCACACTATGCGGCCTAATTAGAGATTCAAAAATTTGTTCACTTATTACTTCATTGATTAGAGAAGATCATATGTTTTTCAAAAAACAAAATTGATTGTTTGTGCCATTTAAAAAATTATTCATGGGCTTTGAAAATGTTCACATGTGAAAGAAAAAGTTCACCGGATGCGGACCAATTATTCACTAGATTCGAAAAGTTGTTCACTTATTACTCGAACAAAAAAAAGATCATATGTTTTTAAAAAATAAAAATAATTGTTCGTGGGGTTTAAAAATTCCTCACAGGATAAAAAATGTTCACATGTCAAAGAAAACATGGTGTAGCCTAATTATTCACGAGTATCAAAAGTTGTTCTCTTATTAATCCATCGATTAAGAAATATCGCATATTTAAAAAATAAAAAGCATTGGTCGTGCGATTTGTAAAAAAATTCACTAGGTTTAAAAATGTTCATATGTCGGAGAAAGTTTTCACATTGTTCAAACTAATTATTCATGATTTAAAAGTTGTTCTCTTATTTCCCGATAAAAAAAATCATACTACCTACGCAAAAAATAAGGTGTATTTCATTCTTTTTGACCGAGTATTTGACCAAAGATTACACACTTAGTATGTGACATATTTGATAGAAATCATAATCATAGTGACTTACTTTTGAATAGAAATACAATGATATTAATTTTATATAAAAAATAATATGTTAGTAGACTAATTATTTGTCAAAGCATATGTCAAAGCAAACCAAACATGCACTATATTTTGGAATGGAGGTAGTATGCTTTTAAGAAAAAATTGGTCGTGCGGATTAAACAAATTATTCATGAGCTTTAAAAAAAATCATATATGAGAGAAAAAGTTTGCATGGTGCCTACTAATTAATCACGAGATTCAAAATTTCTTACTTGGTTAGAAAACATTATATGTTATTAAAAAAACAAAAAGGCAATAAAAATAACGAAAAAGAAGACAAGAAAAAAACATATACTTACTCTGATACATTATAAAGTGTGTTATACTAAGTCGGTTGTACTTATCGTGATTTGCATGGAGTAAACAAGGATTTTCACCCACTTTTTCACATGGGCAGTAGAAAGGTGAAAATATGAATAATATTCAAAACACGAGCAATCACCTCAGCACGTCACATTTAATGCCCTGTCAGATCCAGCTCTACTGTCCACCATCATCCCGCTGTAACAATTAGGGGTCTTTATCGTTGTTTTCCACTAGATCTCTCTCCTGGTGTGACGAAGGAATGTATATTAAACCCTACGGGGAAGGACACCCCCATCTCCGGCCCAAGGTTAAGGCCCAAGAGGAGGAGCCCTTGGATCGCCGAAAGGCCCATGTGAAGCCCACCCGCAATACCTTGCGGGCTAAGTTAGGAAAGCTGTAACCGACGTAGGGTTAGAGTTCGAATCCTCTCCGGGTAGGGTTTGAGACCTGGCCGTCTATATAAGGCCAGGAGAGCCACCGATAGAGGATCAAGCAACACCGCAACACCAAAGCCTTGAGCTCGAGATCATACTCTCGACTCGAGCCACCACCATTGTAACCGATCTACTCGATTAATACAGATCGACAGAGGCAGGAGTAAGGGTTTTACCTCTACGAGGGCCCCGAACCTGGGTAAATCTTGCCCCCTGTTTAGCCGACGATCGCCACCAGCGCTCATGGGTTCTCCTACTCGAAACCCGATAGGGTCACCTGAGGGATTTGCCGAACAACAGATTCGACATGGTGTGGATTACTTGTTAGTAGTTGATGCTTGTGAGTTTATCGGTGTTTGCACCTTATGACCAGATTGTTATTTACCATTATATCACCTCTGATTATGATACATATGATGTCTCATGAGTAGTTCGTTTAGTTCTTGAGGGCATGGGAGAAGTCATGATGTTAGTAGTGGATTATGTATAAGTAATATCTATATGGTTTGATATTTAAGTTGTGGTGTTATTCTTCTAGTGGTGTCATGTGAACATCGACTACATGATAATTCACCTTTATGGGCCTAGGAGGATGCATTGTGTATTTGGATACTAATTGTGGGGTTTCCAGAGTGACAAAAACCTAAACCCCCATTAGGAAACGATGCACGAGGGAGTGTAGGATCCCAAAGTTTAAGGTCGTGGTTAGATTTACCTTAATTACTTCTTGTATTTGTGGATGCTTGCAGGGGGTTTAATCACAATTATGTATTAGTTCTTGTTGGGCGGTGCATTAGCATAGGTTCACTCACACAACACTTATCAAAACAATAAATATTAATCAACTATATGAAGCGAAAACACTTGACGAGATTCCCATGTGTCCCCGAGAACGTTTAATCACCATAAGTAAAACAACCGGTTTGTCCTTTGTTCTCAAAAGGATTGGGCCACCCGCTGCAATTATTATTACTGTTATTTATTTACTCGCACTTTATTTATCTGCTATATCCAAAACCACCAAAAACCTGTTTGCTAGTGTTTACAGTGAATCCTCTATCCAAACTGCTTGTCAACACCTTCTGCTCCTCGTTGGGTTCGACACTCTTATTTATCGAAAGTATTACGATACACTCCCTATACTTGTGGGTCATCAAGACTATTTTCTGGCGCCGTTGCCGGGGAGTGAAGCGTTATTGGTAAGTGGAATCGGTAAGAGAAACTTTTACTGTGAGGCTGTTTTTATTTCTGTCTGCTGCTTTATTTTACTATGGGTAGTCCATATGGTTCTTTGTTTACGAACACTACTATTACTACTAGGGTAGTAGATGACCCGTTATCTGCTGAATTAGATCCTTATAAAATACCTATGAAAATTGTTGGACGTGTTATGGATAACTGCTATTACGAAGATGGAACTGTCCATCCCGGTGATCATTTCCTCTTTATGCATGAATTATGCGAGTTATTCAGGTGTGGTGTTATTACTACGGATCAAGTTAAAAGGAAATTATTCTCTTTGTCACTGAAAGGCAAAGCTGCAGAATGGTTTAAATTCCTAAAGAATGGTCCATCTATTGGATGGGAGGAATTGTACCTCTCTTTTATTCTAGATTCTATCCTCCCAGTGAGATTCATAAAGACCGGAATCAAATATATAATTTCTGGCCTCATGATGGAGAGAGTATTTGCCCAAGCTTGGCGGAGAATGAAGTTATTAATGCTTAAATGCCCCGTTCATGATCTCCCGAGTAATATTGTTATCAATAATTTTATGCAAGGCTTTCTCTTCATGATAAGGATTTATTGGATGCTTCTTGTTCTGGATCATTCACATGTATGAAGGATGGGAGAATGACAAAGGTAGAAAGTCAGGTATAAATTACGATTATGAATGCATTAAATCTTTTATGGGAACCGATGATTTATATAATGTTAGTTCTGTCTGTGGTCTTGATTCTCAAATTTTTGCAAACTGTCTTAAAGCCTTTGCTTCCTATCTTGATATTCCTAAAAAAGAATATCACAAATAGCATGCACCTTATAAAGATATTGTTAATTGTGTTCCTGCTGGAAACATAGAAGTGCATACTGTTAATCATGCTGTGCCTGAACCTTATATTGAGAAAATGCCTTTCCCTGCTAAGGTAAAGGAACATTCTATTGTATCTAGTGTGGTTAGCAAGAGTATAAAGAAACCTATTGAACCTGGTGAACAAATAACTATAGAACCTACAGTAGCTATGGTTAAAGATCTTGTTTTTGAAAATGTAGAAGTTGGACACATTGTTTTCTGTGAGAATGCTTCTAATATTGTTTCACATCCCAATAGACCTAAGAAAACTAGTGTTCCTATTCTTTCTGTTAGGATTGGTGATCATTGCTATTATGGTTTATGTGATATTGGTACAAGTTCTAGTGCTATTCCTTACGAGCTTTATAAAGAAATAATGCATGAAATTGGTTCTTGTGAACTTGAAGATATTGATGTGGCTATTCAGCTTGCTAATAGAGAAACTGTCTTTCCGATTGGTGTTGTTAGAGATGTGGAAGTTTTATGTGGTAAAACTAAATATCCTACTGATTTTCTTGTACTGGGTAAAGCTGCTCGTAAAACTTGTCCTATTATTTTTGGTAGACCTTTCTTGAACACTTGTGGCGCTGTTATAGATTGTAAGAAGGAGAACATATTGACTAAATTTTATGGAAAAACTTATGAGTTTAATTTCTCCAAATTTGCTAGAGATCCTTATGAAACTGAATTGCCTAATGAAAATTCTATATTTGAAAAACTTGCTTCTATTGCTCTTGCTCCTAACAATGCTTTGCAGCAATACGTGGAGGACCATGAAAGTGAGGTATTTATGCAATAAATAAATAAGATTGACGATATTCTTATTCGTCAACTAGTGATGCTGAGACATAATTTACCTGTGGAAGATTTGGGTACCACATTACCACCGAAGGAGGATCCTATTTTCGATTAAAAACCTTTACCCGATGATCTTAAATATGCTTATATTGACGAGAAAAAAATATGTCATCTTATTATTAGTTCTAAACTTTCAGGTGAAGAAGAGGAAAGATTATTGGGGATATTGAAGAAACACCGTGGAGCTATTGGATATACTCTTGATGATTTGAAAGGGATTTCCCCCACTATATGTCAGCATGTTATTAATATTGAACCAGATGCAAAGCCAGTGGTGGAACATCAACACCGTCTAATTCCTAAGATGAAGGAAGTGGTAAGAATTAAGAAATAATGTATTAAAACTCCTTGATGCTGGTATTATTTATCCTATTGCTGATAGTAAATGGGTAAGCCCTGTGCATTGTGTCCCTAAGAAAGGTGGAATGACTGTTGTGCCTAATGAAAATAATGATCTTATTCCATAAAGAGTAGTAGTTGGTTATGGAATGTGCATTGATTTTAGAAAGTTTAATAAAGTTACTCAGAATGATCATTATCCTTTACCCTTTATTGATCAAATGCTATAGAGGTTGTCTAAGAAAACTCATTTTTGCTTTCTTGATGGTTATTCTGGGTTTTCTCAAATTGCTGTCAGGAAACAAGATCAAGAGAAACCTTTACTTGTCCTTATGGAACTTATGCTTATAGACATATGCCTTTTGGTTTGTGTAATGCTCCTGCTACGTTTCAAAGATGCATGCCTGCTATTTTTTATGGCTTTTGTGAAGAAATTGTGGAAGTATTTGATGCGCGTGTAACACACGTTCGTTGGGAGACCCAAAGAGGAAGGTATGAAGAGCACAGTAGCAAGTTTCCCTCAGAAAGAAACCAAGGTTGAATTGACCAGCAGGAGGAAGGAGTAACTTCAGAAGATTGATGCAGCTGAGATGGCAGGGCCACTACCAGTTCAGCAGCAACGTGGAACCTACACAACAAAATCAAATCACTTTACCCCAATGAAGCATTGAGGTTGTCAATCTCACCGGTTTTGCTGAACACAAAGAGATGAAACGTATGGTGTGAAAAACAGTATGAGAACACTATGAAAACAGTAGCAGTGTGAAAAAAGTGGAAACAGTGTGTGTGTATTATCAGTATGAGAAAATGGACCGGGGTCCAAAGTTCACTAGTGGAGTCTCTCCATAGAAGATAAATAACATGTGTGGTGAACAAATTACAGCTGGGAAATTGACAGAAATGAAGGCCGCACCGTAGTGCATATGTAAGACATAAAGATTACTATGTGATTCATGCGGGCATTACAACAAGATACATAGATCGTCATCCAACTTCATCTATGACTAATAATCTACCCTCCCAATATCATCCGAACAAACGTTGGGTATTAAGTTGCAAGCAACATATAATCACGGTAAGCAAAGTGTGTAATGTAAACGAAGTAAACACCTTTGTTTTCTCCCTAATGGCAACAACACATCCTCCATCCGTCACGTTTCTGTCACTCGAGCACAGATGCAAAGGTGGCATGAACCCACTATCGAGCATAAATACTTCCTCTTGGAGTTACTAGCATCTACTTGGCCAGAGCATCTACTAATAACGGATAACATGCAAGATCATAAATAACATATGCATGAAGATAACATGATAGATTGATAATCAGAAGACATAGCATTCAACATTCATCGGATCCCAACAAACATGACATGTAGCATTACATAAAGATGGTCTCGATCATGTAGGGAAGCTCACGAGATCTAAACATGAGGCATAAAGTGGAGAATACAACCATCTAGCTACTTCTATGGACCCGTAGTCCAGGGATGAACTACTCACGCATCACTTCGGAGGAGGGCATGGTGGTGTAGACCCCTCCGGTGATGAATTTCCCTCCCGACAGGGTGCCGGGGAGAGCTCCAGAACACTCCCGATCTCGGGATGATGATGACGGAGGCCTCAAGGTGTTTCTCAGGTAAAAGTGGGATCTATTTAGGGTTCACATATCGGGGCGATTATATAGGCGAAAGGGCGATGGCGGTGGACGCCCGAGGTGCCCAGACCACCCCCAGGCACGGCCAGGGTGCCGCCGCTCTATGGTGTGCCCCCTCGTGGCCCCTCTCTGGATCTCTTCGGGACTCCGTGGAAACTTTGGGGATTCTAAGACTTCCGGGCTTTGAATTTTCCAATTCCGCGAATATTTCCGAGAACAACTTTTTTTGAAACTAAAAACAACAGAAAATAGGGAACTGGTTCTGTGGCATCTTGTCAATAGGTTAGTCCCGGAAATCAATAAAAATGACATAAAGTGTCTAGAAAACATGTAGGAAATAACGTGAAAACAACATGGAACATCATAAATTAAGGATACATTTATGACGTATCAGTATTCATGGACAATTTCTCCGTCTATGGAACTTATTTTGATAACTGTTTGCACGATCTTGATAAAGTTTTGCAGAGATGTGAGTAAACTAATCTTGTTCTTAATTGGGAGAAGTGCCACTTTATGGAATTGTTCTTGGACATAAAATTTCTGAAAGAGTTATTGAAGTTGACATAACTAAATTTGAAGCAATAGAGAAAATGCCCTGTCCTAGGGATGTTAAAGGTATTCGTAGTGTTCTTAGTCATGCTGGTTTCTGTCGGAGGTTTATTAAAGATTTTCTCTAAAATATCAAAGCCTCTTACTAATCTTCTTCAAAAAGACGTACCTTTTGTTTTTGATGATGATTGCAAGGAAGCTTTTGAAACTTTAAAGAAGGCTTTAACTACTACTCCTATTGTTCAACCACCTGATTGGAATTTTCCTTTTGAAATTATGTGTGATGATAGATGTTTTGCTGTAGGTGCTGTTCTTGGGCAGCGAGTAGATAAGAAATTGAATGTTATTCATTATGATAATAAGACTCTTGATGCCTGCTGATACGTCATAAACGTATCTATAATTTCTGATGTTCCATGTTGTTTTCATGCCTTATGCTACATGTTTTCCTTACACTTTATGTCATTTTTATCGATTTCTGGGACTAACCTATTGACAAAATGCCACAGAGCCAGTTCCCTGTTTTCTGCTGTTTTTAGTTTTAGAAAAGTTGTTCTGGAAATATTCTCGGAATTGGAAAATTCGAAGCCCGGAAGTCTTAGAAATCCCGAAAGTTCCGCGGAGTCCCAAAGAGGCTCGGAGGGGAGCCACGGAAGGGCCACAACATAGGGCGGCGCACCCCTGGCCGTGCCTGGGGGTGGTGTGGGCCCCCTCGGGCATCCACCGCCATCGCCCTTTCGCCTATTTATTCCGCCTGATACGCCAACCCTAAAAATATACCGCTTCTTCCCGAGAAACACCCGAGGCCACCGTCATCGTCAACCCGAGTTCGGGAGGGTTCTGGTGCCCTCCCCGGCACCCTACCGGGAGGGAAATTCATCACTGGAGGGGTCTATACCACCATGCCCACCTCCGGTGTGATGCGTGAGTAGTTCATCGCTGGACTACGGGTCGATAGCAGTAGCTAGATGGCTGTCTTCTCCACTTTATGCCTCATGTTTAGATCTCGTGAGCTACCTCACATGATCGAGATCATCTTATTGTAATGCTACATTTTGTGTTTGCTGGGATCCGATGAATATTGAATGCTATGTCTTTTGATTATCAATCTGTCATGTTATCTTCATGTATATGTTATTTATGATCTTGCATGCTCTCCGTTGTTAGTAGATGCTCTGTCCAAGTAGATGCTAGTGACTCCAAGAGGGAGTATTTATGCTCGATAGTGGGTTCATGCCTCATTGCATCTGTGCTCGAGTGACAAACGTGACGGATGGAGGATGTGCTGTTGCCATTAGGGAGAAAGCAACGATATTTACTTAGTTTACATTACACACTTTGCTTACTACGATAATCTATTGCTTGCAACTTAATACCCAATGTTTGTTCGGATGATATTCAGAGGGTGGATTATTAGTCATAGATGCAGTTGGATGACGATCTATGTATTTTGTTGTAATGCCGCATGAATCTTTATGTCATGCATATGCACTACGGTGCAGTCTTTATATCTGCCAATTGCCCAGCTGTAATTTGTTCACGACGCATGTTAGCTATCTTTTATGGAGAGACACCTCTAGTGAAATGTGGACCCCGGTCCATTTTCTCATAGTGATAATACAACCACTGCAATTACTGTTTTCACACTGCTACTATTGTTTTCATATTGTTCTCATACTATTTTCCACACCATACATTTAACTTCTTTTTTATCAGCAAAACCGGTGAGATTGACAACCTCACTTCTTCGTTGGGGCAAAGTGAATTGTTTGTGTTGTGTAGGTTCCACATTGCTGCTGAATTGGTAGTGCGCCCTACCATCTCAACTACATCAACCTTCTGAAGTTACTCCTTCCTCCTACTAGTCGATTAAACCTTGGTTTCTTTTTGAGGGAAACCTGCTGCTGTGATCATCATACCTTCCTCTTGGGGTCTCCCAACGAGTGCAAGTCCTGCACCATCAAAGCATTTTTATGGCGCTGTTGCCGGGGAGGAAGAGAATTTCTACAAGGAGATTCTCTCACTTCCAACCTCTTTACTGTGTTATTGTTTTGCTTAGTTTATTTTATTTTATCTTGTTTTCTTCTCTTTATAAAAACACAAAAAAAAATTAGTTCTTATTCCAGTTTTTTTTGCTTTATCATGCGTGCTAACAAAGTTTGTTGTCTTTGACACTAGATCTTATTGGCAAGATGGGTTCACGGAAGAACAACAAAAATATTATAAGGGATACCGCTTGTCACAGAAAAGGATACACTTATGGGAGCAAATTAATAAATTCCATAACTATGCTAAAATCTTGTGCTCTACTTATAATGTTACTTATTGCTTTGATAAATCTTGTTGCTGTAGGAGGTATAAACACCTCCCTTTTTAATGTGAGTATAATGATGATGTTACCATATCTTCCTATGTTAATGGAAATTATGACTTTGATGATGTGGAACAAATTGAGGAATTTATTGCTTGGAAGGGTGCATTTGAAATTGCTTATTTACTTGAAAATATTGATGATGCACCTTATAAATATGAGATTTATGATATACTTGAATATTGCTTTAATAATTACAAGGATTGTAATTACTACATAATTCAATATCTTGTAATGATCCTATTGATTCTTTTAAAATATCCCTTTTTGATGAAGTTGATACTTACTATACTTGTGACCTTGATACTACTATGAATGAAACTTGTGAGAATGATATTGATACTATTATTTATAATAATCCATGCTACTTTGATAAATCCTATGATAATCCTCTATTTATTCCAACTATTGATATGCATGATAATGAGGAGGTTTGTTTAGAAAATTTAAATGATAATGCTCTAGATGATGGTCCTATGTTACTTCATGTTATAAATTATAATGCTACTAAAAATAGGATTTCTATAATGTGTCCTATACCTTTTAAGAGTGACCAATCATCTTGTTTTGCTATTGCTAAAAGTGGGAAAGAAGAGGTCTTTATTTTTAATTTTGATCCCACTATTTTTTAGCTTGATATGAATTGTGTGCTTTTAGACCATGACAAACATGCTTTATGTGATAATTATGTTGTTGAGTTTGTTCATGATGCTACTGAAAATTATTACGAGAGAGGAAAATATGGTTGTAGGAATTTTCATGTTACTAAAATACCTCTCTTTTTGTTGAAAATTTTGAAATTGCTCTTATTCTACCTTCCAATGATTTCTCGTTTGACCTTCTTTAATTTACTTCTTTACAATATTCCTATGCATAGGAAGTGGATTAGACTTAAATTTGTTTTATACTTGCTTCTTGATGCTTGATACGTCATAAACGTATCCTTAATTTATGATGTTCCATGTTGTTTTCCTACTTGTTTGCTACACACTTTATGTCACTTTTATCGATTTCTGGGACTAACCTATTAACAAGATGCCACAGAGCCAATTCCCTGTTTTCTGCTGTTTTTAGTTTCACAAAAGTTGTTCTGGAAATATTCTCGGAATTGGATGAAGCCCGGAAGTCTTAGAATTCCCGAAGGTTCCACGGAGTCCCGAAGAGACCCGGAGGGGGGCACAGAAGGGCCACACCATAGGGAGACGCCCCCTGGCTGCGCCTGGGGTGGTGTGGGCCCCTCGGGCGC
Organism: Alopecurus myosuroides; assembly: GCA_028641055.1. Taxonomy (NCBI): domain Eukaryota; kingdom Viridiplantae; phylum Streptophyta; class Magnoliopsida; order Poales; family Poaceae; genus Alopecurus; species Alopecurus myosuroides. Next base: position 124,149,172 of record CM054057.1, read on the forward strand.
CCACCGCCATCACCCTTTCGCCTATTTCTACCCACCGATACATCAACTATAAAAGGATACCACTTTTTTCCCGAGAAACACCCGAGGCCGCCGTCATCATCATCCCGAGGTCGGGAGGGTTCTGGAGATCTCCCCAGCACCCTGTCGGGAGGGGAATTCATCACTAGAGGGGTATACACCACCATGCCCTCCTCCGAAGTGATGCGTGAGTAGTTCATCGCTGTACTACGGGTACATAGAGGTAGCTAGACGGTTGTCTCCTCCACTTTATGCCTCATGTTTAGATCTCGTGAGCTGCCCTACATGATCAAGATTGTATTTATGCAATGCTACATGTTGTGTTTGATGGGACCCGATGAATGTTGAATGTTATGTCTTCTGATTATCAATCTATCATGTTATCTTCATGCATATGTTATTTATGATCTTGCATGCTCTCTGTTATTAGTAGATGCTCTGTCCAAGTAGATGATAGTAACTCCAAGAGGGAGTATTTATGCTCAATAGTGGGTTCATGCCTCCTTCGCATCTTGCTCGAGTGACGGAAACGTGACGGATGGAGGATGTGATGTTGCCATTAGGGAGAAAACAACGATATTTACTCCGTTTACATTGTTTACATTACACACTTTGCTTACTGCAATTATCTGTTGCTTGCAACTTAATAGCCAACGTTTGTTTGGATGATATTCGTAGGGAGGATTATTAGTCATACACGCAGATTGATGACGGTCTATGTATCTTGTTGTAATGCCCGCATGAATCACATAGTAGTTTTTATGTCTTTCATATGCACTACGGTGCATCCTTCATTTCTGTCAATTGCCCAGCTGTAATTTGTTCACCACACATGTTATTTATCTTTCACGGAGAGACACCACTAGTGAACTGTGGACCCCGGTCCATTTTCTCATACTGATCATACACACACCGCTTCCACTGTTTTCAGGCTGTTGCTACTGTTTTCACACTGTTCTCATATAGTCTTCCACACCATACGTTTAACCTCTTTGTGTTCAGAAAAACCGATGATATTGACAACCTCACTGCTTCGTTGGGGAAAAGTGACTTGATTGTGTTGTGTAGGTTCCAGGTTGTTGCTAAACCGGTAGTGCTCCCTGCCATCTCAGCTGCATCAACCTTCAGAGATTTCTTGTCCTCCTACTGGTCGATTTGACTTTATGGGTCTGTTTCCTCCTTCGAATGTTTATACTCACATTCTTGTTGCTGTTGATTATGTTACTAAATGGGTATAAGCTATACCTACTAAAATTGCTGATGGTGAAACCTCGTTAAAAATGCTTAAAGATGTTATTCTCCGTAGGGTTGTTGTGCCTAGATATCTTATGACTGATGGATGTTCTCACTTTATTCATGGTGGTTTTAGAAAAACCCTTGCTAAATATGGTCATAATCATAGAATTGCCTCAGCTTATCATCCTCAAACCAGTGGGTAACTAGAATTATCAAATAGAGAAATTAAATCTATCTTGCAAAAGACTGTTAATAAATCTAGGAAAATTTGGTCTGATAAGTTGAATGATGCATTATTGGCTTATAGAACTTCTTATAAATCCTATGGGTATGTCTCCTTATAAAATGGTTTATGGAAAAGCTTGTCATTTGCCTTTAGAATTAGAACACAAAAGCTTATTGGGCAGTGAAGGAACTTAATAAAGATTTTAAACTTGCTGGTATGAAGAGAATGCTTGATTTGAGTTCTCTTGATGAATGGAGATGTGAAGCATATGAAAATTCTAGACTCTTTAAAGAAAAAGTTAAACAATGGCATGATAGGAGAATTCTTAAAAGAGAGTTTCATGTTGGTGAGAATGTTCTATTGTATTGATCTCGTCTCAGAGTTTTTGTAGGAAAATTACTCTCGATATGGGAAGGCCCATATGTTATTGAAGAGGTGTATTGTTCGGGGTGCAATTAAAATCGCCTCCCTCAAGGATAACACTACACAAGTGGTAAATGGGAAAAGACTCAAACATTATATTTCTAGAGATTCTTATGATGAAGATGTTGATACTATTGAAGTGGTAACACCGGAAGTGTTCATAAGGGAGAAAATTCCTGAATCAGCAGGGTCCGTTTTCGAGTAGGTAATAGTTCTATTAAGAAAAAGTTCGCGAATTACTTTCCAATTTATAAATTGTTGATATATGGAAAATATTAAAAATGTCGAGCCGAAGAGGAGTAGGAGAAGGTGCCCGAGGGAACCACACCATGTGGCGGTGCGGGCCCACCCCTGGCCGCGCCACCCTATGATGTGGGAGGTCCGGAGCCCTTCTCCGACTCGTTTTCGCACCGCACCTTCCTTTTGTTATACATATTTTTGCTATATAATCCCCGGACCCCCGAGGGCCGTATATCGTTTCTTGTTGTGTTTTTGTTTCGAACTGTTTCTGCGAGATCTCATCTTCGGATTTAGAGCCACGATGTCTTCTCTCGGACCTCACAAAGATAGTTTCTTTGAGAACATCGTCAACCAGTACATGAATGAGTTGAATATGCATCCTAAGGAGTTGCTGCTCAAGGATGGGGTGGTGCAGAAAGAAGATGTTCGGTGTCCTAAAGGGGAAGTGCCACACCCCAGTTTTTGGACCACTTGGAATATAGTATGGGAGGCAATTGAAAATATGGATGTTTTCTTTTAGTTTTCCTATTAAAGTTTATCTCTGAAAAACTATCCAAATATCATTTTCTAGCACTTTTTTTTCAATATGTTAGGGTATCCAATTTTTTGTTTTCTTGGCATATAATTGCTCTCTGATATGTGGACTACAAATTCATAAGCTTGGTTTGATTTATGGAGTTTGAAAATAAACAATTGCATGCTCGTTTTTGTGGAAAGAAAATAAGACAGAAAAAAGATAATTTTCGAAACAGAAGAAAACAAAAAGTTGATCTTTTTCCACCTTGTTTTCAAAACCTTCCACAATTCCAAAAATGGTTTTAAAAGAGGTTACTGAAAGTTCATTTCATGGTTAACATTTTCCAACTTAGAATTCCAAAATTGGACTCCATTTTATAATTTAATCACGAGTGAACATTTGGTTGATTTGATGTGTTTCCACAGTAAGAAATTTTGCTAAGTCATTTTTTCTGAACTTTCTGAATCTATATTTTTACAGAAGTTTAGTTGATGGTTTTGTTTTGTTTTTGTGCAAATGGAAGGGGCAAAACTTTCCAAATCAATTCACCTAAGTACCCACTCGAGATCTATGATGATTAGATCTACCAAATCCTATCTTGGTGTAATTTTTAAAGCTCTAGAATATTTATGGTGTGCATAACTAGTTTTAGTACTTTTTTGTTTTTATCAATTCTTGTGTAAATAGTTTTATTTAAATAATTGTGTTTTGAAATCTTGTTTTCTAGCATTTTTAGAAGTGTTACTCTCTGTTATAATGTTGTTTTCTTACATTACTAGCATGCTAGGAAAGAAGAGCATGTTTGGGAATAAATAAAAATAACAAATAGCATAGTATTGTTTTATAATGGTTTTCTTGAATAGAAAATGTTTAGCAAAGTATTATTAGGTTTAGTACCTAGATTTTTGTGGTTGATAAGATGAGTCCAGTACCACTTTGGTACTGATTTTATTATGCTGCCACCTCTGTTAGCTTGCACTTTTATTTGTAGAAAAGCATGAGTAGGTTTAACAAGAATAAATTGATTCTTTTAGTTTCACTAGTATGAATCTTGTTTTGAATGTTGTTTCGTGTGATAGTAATTTTTCCAAGAGTTACTAGAGGCATTGTGACCTTTTAATGCTTTGGTAGCCAAGTGGAACACCCACTGGTCCCATTGCATTTTGGGAGAAATACAATTTCTCCACCATAGTCATGTTTCTAGTAGTTTAGTTTTGTTTATGCGTGTTTATAAATTTTTTCCCTTTGGAAAATTGAGTGATGGATTGTTTTATGTTATGATTTCTGTATGTATTTCTATGTAATATTGTGTGCCTTAGTTGGTTCTGATTGTGTGTCTTCTATTTCATTTTACGACGTTAGAAAACGAGGATGAAGTGATTAGAGAAGAAGCATATTTCCACTCTTGTTATTTCCAAGAGCAAGACATGAACCCATACCAAGGCAAGACATCCTAATGCTTGCTGTTATTAAACTTACCATTATCTATCATGCCTGTTTTACTTCTGAAGTTTTACAAAAATATGGTTATCAAAACTATTTTTGTCGTGGCTATTATTACTATTAATATTATAAGTAACTATCACATTGCCAATAGTCAAACTTGGTGTTACCAAGCCCTTAGCCACCATATGGTATATAAATACCACCAATATTAATAACCTTGAAGTACCTAAGTGGACACCCAAAAATGTGCTTTTGTAAACAAATGCTTCAACAAAACCCCTCGGTGAAAAGGTGGGACCTTGTTCACTAGAGGTGGCAAAGAGGAATGTTTTTGAAATGTCTTACAGAAGACTGATACGTCTCCAACATATCTATAATTTCTGATGTTCCATGTTGATATTATGCCAATGGCTACATGTTTTCTCCCTTCTTTATAGCATTTTTACATGTTTTCCGGGCTAACCTATTAACAAGATGGCACAGAGCCAGTTCCCTGTTTTTTGCTGTTTTTAGTTTAAGAAAAGTTATTCTGGAAATATTCTCGGAATTGGAAAATTCGAAAGCCAGAAGTCTTAGAAGTCCCGGAAGCATCCAGAAATCCCGAAGAGCCCCAGAGGGGGGCCACAGGGTGGCCACACCATAGGGTGGCGCGGGCCCCCCGGCCGCGCCACCTAGGGGTGTGGGCCCCCTGGCCACCCCTAGGCATCGCCCTTTCGCCCATATATACTCCCCGAGGCGTAAACCCTAAATACATCGACATTTTCCACAAAATACAACTGTAGCTCCGCCGTCGCCGCCGACAAGTTTCGGGGGACATAACTCTGTTCTGGCACCCTACCGGGACGGGGAAGTGCCCCCGGAACCCATCTCCATCGACTCCATCGCCGTTGCTGTCTCCTATGATGAGGAGGGAGTAGTTCTCCCCCGAGGCTGAGGGCTCTACCGGTAGCTATGTGGTTCATCTCTCTCTCCCATGGTGTGATCTTTATGTGGTCATGAGCTTTGTAATCTATTTGAATTCGTAGATGTTACTCTTCATCTTTTTCTACTCAAGTGCTTTATTAATATGAACTTTGAGTCACTTTGATCACGGTGTGAAGGTGACAGTGTGCACATCGTGTGTGTCTCCTCTATGAAATTGTGGAGTTTCCTTAGTACCTTCTAGGGCGCTCATAGTGACAGCGTGGTTGTTAACTGGACATGGGAATACAAACATGAGGAGTGTTGTTACAATCCTACGCAATGATTAGTGTTCTTTATCCAACCGGAGAGGGTTAAGAGTAGCATAGTGAGAGAAGCTATCTAGTTATTCATTTATATGATCATTGTTGAGAGTGTCCACTAGTGAAAGTAGGAGCCCTAGGCCTTATTTCCAAGCATTGAAACACCGTTTTCCGCCTGTTCTGCTACATGTTTGCTTGCTGCCATTTTTATTTCAGATTGCTATTATCACTTATTATCATCCATATTACTTGCATTTTACTCTCTCTTCGCCGAACTAGTGCACCTATATACCTGACAAGTATATTGGGTGTGTTGGGGACACAAGAGACTTCTTGTATCTTGATTGCAGGGTTGCTTGAGAGGGATATCTTTGACCTGTACCTCCCTGAGTTCGATAAACCTTGGGTGATCCACTTAAGGGAAACTTGCTGCTGTTCTACAAACCTCTGCACTTGGAGCCCAACACTGTCTACAAGAATAGAAGCGTGCGTAGACATCAAGCTCTTTTCTGGCGCCGTTGCCGGGGAGGTAAGGTAAAAGGTTCTCACATCCTCGGGTGTGAGAGTTCGGATTTATTTCCTTTAGATTCTGCAATTATATCTTTTTGTTTCTTGTTTTTATTTTCACTAGTTAGGCTTATTTTTACTTGTTACTTGTTTTTATCTTTATACTTTAATGGAAAACAACAAAAATATGAGAGATCTTTATAATCTTTATCTTGAATTAGGACATGATGCTTTTGAAAAGAAAATTAAAAAACCTATGGTATTTTGTTTGCATAATAGTGACAGCAATGTTATTAGCATTAATTCTTTGAACACCATTATTGCTAATGCTATGGAAAATTCTAAGCTTGGGGAAGCTAGGTTTTATTAATATGATATTTTTAGTCCCCCAAGTTTTGAGGAGGAAATTTTCTTTGATGATACCTTGCCTCCAATATAAGATGATTATAATGATTGTGGTATTCTAGTTCAACCTATTTACAATGATGAATATGATATTTTCAGTCCACCTACTATTGAGGGAAAAATTAATTATGATTAAAATATGCCTCCTATATTTAATGATTATGGTGATGAGAATAATAATGATAGCTATTTTGTTGAATTTGCTCCCACTACTATTAATAAGAATGACAATGCTTATGTGGAGAGTATTAATTCTTTTATGCATGTGGCTCGTGATAAGAATGTTTTATGTGATAGCTATATTGTTAATTTGATTCATGATGCTACTGAAAGTTATTATGAGAGAGGTAAACATGGTTTTATGCATCTCAACAATATTAAGTTTCCCCTCTTTATGTTGAAAATTTTGAAGTTGCTTTGTTGACTTGTTTTATTCATGATAGCTAGTCACTTTGTGCTTCGCTGACTTGTTTTTCTACAAGATTCTTTTTCATAGGAAGTGGGTTAGACTTAAATGTGTTTTATATTTTCTTCTTGATGCTCTCTTATTGTGCTTCAACTCTTATTCTTATGTGAGCATCTTTTAAAAATCATTGTGCCTAGCTGAAAGGCATTAAAAGAAAAGCACTTCCGGGAGACAACCCGTTTTATTTCTCCGTTTTCAACCCGTTTTCCTTTGTTTTATTTGCAACTGGGTGTTGTCTATTTCCTTAGCAACCCCGCTCTATCTTTTCTTTTGTGTTTTTGTTGAGCAAAGTAAAGCCTCTAGTGGAAAGTTGAGACTATATTTCGGATTTATGTGCAGGAAACAGATTTCTGCTGTCCAGTGTTAAAATCGTATAAAATCACAGAAAATTCAAAATGACCTGAATGTTTTTGTGCGTAATCCTGGGTTATATACGCAAATTTTCTTAGATGACCACTATTTTATTTGAGCAACAGAAGATTTTATAAAAAAATCAATCTTTACCTGTTGTTCTGTTTTGACAAATTTCTGCCAATAATTGCATTTGCCTCTTAATCTTTTTCTTTTGGTGTTTTTTTGAGAAAAAGAGTTTTAAAAGAAGCTGTGACAGTAGCTAATGTTTTTATAATTGTTAGGCTTGTGTTGAAACTGAACCATGTGAATTTATTATTTCGATTGCACTAACGTTCCTAATGAAGATCGTGAGAAGTTTGGTGTGAAGGAAGTTTTCAAGGGTCAAGAGAAGAGGATGATATGATGTGATCAAGAAGAGTGAAGAGCCTAAGCTTGGGGATGCCCCGGTGGTACAGCCCAGAAAATTCCAAGAAGTCTCAAGCATCTAAGCTTGGGGATGCCCAAGGCATCCCCTTCTTCATCGACAAATTATCAGTCACATCTTATGTGCTTTACTTGGAGCGCCTTTTATTTTTTGCTTTCAGTTTGTTTAGTTTTCTTTGCTGTAGTTTATGGTTGGATATTATCATACTTGTGCGGGAGAGAGACACACTCCGTTTTCATTGCTTAGAACACTCTAGTTTTCATTCTTATTGTTCTGTGAGTGTTCCCTTTTTGCTAGTACTGCGTTTAGTCTTTGTTTTCATGCATCTCTTATTTAGAGCTGTTAGTACTCTCTAGTTTTCATTGCTATATTATTAAAGAGAGTTTTTGTTGTCATATATATGTTCTTGGTTGAGAATAGAAATGCTTAGGTGATAGTTGGTATAGTGGAAAATTCGCATGGTCTTGTAGATCACTAAACTGCTTCACTTGAATCACTTCTGTTGTTTTGAGATATTAATTTGCTTAATGGATAAACGGGAAGGACTAGTAAGTATAAAATTTTAATGGTTGGTCTAAGAAACTTGAAATGTGCCACACTTAAGTTACCAGCTGATAGAAACAATGGTATATGATTGCTATGAGTGATACATTTCTGATCGGCCTTTTGTTACACGCTACTGTCGGGGTAGCTAACAATGACTTGTCACTGCCACGGACCCTCTTGGAGTGATTTGCATTGTGCCTTGTAAGATGATTTTCTTGCTGTAATATTTTAACTCGTGAGTCTATGTTGTGGTTCTTGGCACTTCCACAATTCATATTTGCTAGCCTCTTCGGTACTATGCATTGCCCTTTCTCACACTGAGAGTTGGTGCAAACTTCGCCAGTGCATCCAAATACCGTGGGAGGACTTTGTTCCCCTACACATAAGCCCATATATTCTTCATCAAAACAACCACCATACCTACCTATCATGGCATTTCCATAGCCATTCCGAGATATATTGCTGCACAACATCCACCTCCATTATGTTACTTGATGATGAGCTTCATGGTTATTTATGCATACTGCTACACTGGCAGGAGCATGCAGTTAGAGACATCAGAGATATTTATGAGTTATGAGTACTAAAAGTGTGATGATTCATTGTAATATAGGATGTTGCCCCTGCCGGTGAGGATATATAAAAAAAATAAAAAGCCCAAAAAGAAAAAAAAAAGGGGGCCAAAGGGAGAATAAAGAGAGAGGGGGCGCATCACTATCCTTTATATACCACACATGTGTGCTTCATGTTTAGCACCAATACTTAAGTTTGGAGAGAGTTTTCATATTATCATTCATTCATAACAATGTGGGGAACTTTACATTATAGAACTTCGCTTGTATATTCCGATGATGAGCCTCCTGAATCGAGCTCTAGGTCTTCGTGAGCAAGCAAGTTGGATGCACCCCCACTAGTTCCATTGGAGAGCTTTCATACACTTATAGCTCTATGTGCATCCGTTGTGTGGCAATCCCTACTCCTTGCATAGCTTCGGTTGTAAGACTTTCTCTTGTCTAATGACCACTTTCAGCTTTGTGAGCCTTTCTTCAATTGACCTTCCAAACCCCCCATAATGTTCTCTTAGCCATAACATCCCGGTGCTAGGGACCAACGCAGAACACTTGCTTGTTTTTAGTGCGCAAATAGGTTAAGATTCAAACATTGCATCGTGTGGAAAGCTTGACTTGATCCTAACAGGGGTTGTGAAGATCGTTTGACGTGCATGATATTGTTGTTCTTGAAAGCTAAAATCATCTCTAATAAACTTTGCACTGTTGATAGTCTTTTAGTATTGATTCATTAAAAGTTTTGTTTCTTTCTTCTTATTTTTTATGCATTACTTGTTGATATGAAATATAGATCACAACTTTAGTTCATTTGATCCTAGTTTACATGCTCTAGTTTACATGTTATGATCAAGATTGTGTGGTAACATGTCACCTCAGAAATTATTTTGTTTTATCGTTTACCTACTCGAGGACGAGTAGGAACTAAGCTTGGGGATGCTTGATACGTCTCCAACGTATCTATAATTTCTGATGTTCCATGTTGATATTATGCCAATTGCTACATGTTTTCTCCCTTCTTTATATCATTTTCACGTTTTCCGGGACTAACCTATTAACAAGATGCCATAGAGCTAGTTCCATGTTTTCTGCTGTTTTTAGTTTGAAAAAGGTTGTTCTGGTAATATTCTCGGAATTATAAAATTCGAAAGCCAACAGTCTTAGAAGTCCCGGAAGCATCCAGAAGTCCCGAAGAGGCCCGGAGGGGGGCAACACGGTGGCCACACCATAGGGTAGCGCGGGTCCCCCTGGTCGCGCCACCTAGGGGTGTGGGCCCCCTGGCCACCCCCCGGCATCGCCCTTTCGCCCATATATACTCCCCGAGGCGTAAACCCTAAACACATCGACCTTTTCCACAAAATACATCTGTAGCTCCGCCGCCGCCGCCGACAAGTTTCGGAGGATAAATCTCTGTTCTGGCACCCTGTCGGGACAGGGAAGTGCCCCCGGAACCCATCTCCATCGACTCCACCACCATCTCCATCGCCGTTGTTGTCTCCTATGATGAGGAGGGAGTAGTTCTCCCCCGAGACTGAGGGCTCTACCGGTAGCTATGTGGTTCATCTCTCTCTCCCATGGTGTGATCTTTATGTGATCATGAGCTTTGTAATCTATTTGAATTCGTAGATGTTACTCTTCATCTTTTGCTACTCAAGTGCTTTATTAATATGAACTTTGGAGTCACTTTGATCATGGTGTGAAGGTTACAGTGTGCACGTCGTGTGTGTCTCCTCTATGAAATTGTGGAGTTTTCTAAGTACCTTCTAGGGCGCTCATAGTGACAGCGTGGATTTAACTAGACATGTGAATACAAACTTGAGGAGTGCTGTTACAGCCCTATGCAATGATTAGTGTTCGTTATCCAACCAGAGAGGGTTAAGAGTAGCATAGTGAGAGAAGCTATCTAGTTATTCATTTATGTGATCATTGTTGAGAGTGTCCACTAGTGGAAGTAGGAGCCCTAGGCCTTATTTCCAAGCATTGAAACACCGTTTTCCGTCTGTTCTGCTACATGGTTGCTTGCTGCCATTTTTATTTCAGATTGCTATTATCACTTATTATCATCCATATTACTTGCATTTTACTCTTTGTTCACCGAACTAGTGCAGCTATATACCTGACGAGTATATTGCGTGTGTTGGGGACACAAGAGACTTCTTGTATCTTGATTGCAGGGTTGCTTGAGAGGGATATCTTTGATCTCTACCTCCCTGAGTTCGATAAACCTTGGGTGATCCACTTAACGGAAACTTGCTGCTGTTCTACAAACCTCTGCACTTGGAGGCCCAACATTGTCTACAAGAATAGAAGCGTGCGTAGACATCAAAGACACATAACGTAATCTTCGATGGACAACCAATACGTAATGCCACTCTACCTCAACATGGGCTAGGGGCCTATCTAGAAACTTGTTCTTGTTAGTGTTGTTCTGTCCCAAGTGCTATACAGAATGAGATTCTCTGAACCTAAATGTCGCCAGGTGGGAGATACGGGACATGCAGAATGTGGGATTAATTTTACCTCCGTCAATAACAGTGGGGTCTCCTGTCATGGCAATGTGCGACACGGTGCGGGGAGAATAAACCCAGTTGAAGGGATAGTCATATACTAGCTTGACCAAAGTGGAAAGTTAGGATCAATTATCTGATGTTTGCATACTATTGTGGACAGTCCGTGGGTGATTAATGGCAGCTGATTTCGATCTTGTGGATTGTGTACACCTCTATAGAGTAAAAACTATTCTGGATAGCCGATTCGCCGGATATGGACAGTTGAATGTCCATGTAGCTAGTATTGTGTTAATGTTTTCAAAAGGATATTTCTAAAAAAAGGACTTGTACCTTTGAGGTACTAAAAAGGTAAACTTGGTACCTGCGAGGTACAGATGGAGCAAAGATGGAAGTTGTTTTATAAGAAGTTTTGCAAAGAAAAATTTCTTTTATAAACAAAGTCTTATAAAACCTCTTGGACATGCAATATCTACAAGAGAAAGAAAACTATATTATTTTATTTTGAAGTATCTTCTTCAACAAAGATATAGAGATGTCAAAATCAACCATGATGTATCTTTCATCCATCATGGGTAGTGAACCCTATGTATAGCCTACCATTCCACCATATAAGCATACTTGCTTTTTGTAAGTTAGATAAAAGAAGTCTTGCAGAGTACATTCAAATGTACTCATATTGGTTTCGTCCCTGGCTATTTACTTGGCCAAACTACGAGGAGCAGCCACAGGAGGAGTACTACGAGGAGTACTACGTTGATGACCACGCGAACTAGGACCGTCTCCGGGACAACACCCTGTAGGTTAAGGCGTGACTTGGGTTCTATCACATTGTGTTTTGCTATCTTCTGCTGTGTGTGTGTTATTTGTCTACCCTGTGTGGCAGTTGTTTAAGACTTGGTCATGGACCATTTATGTAAGACCTTATTATTCGTGTAATGGATGATGTTAGTTGTGTACCAACTTCATATGTTGTTCACGACTGAATGTTCTTGGATCGTGAATGTATGCATATGAGGGGTCCAGGACTTGCTAGTCTGGGGCCTCTACAAAGTTGGTATCAGAGCCATCCTGACCATAGGAGACCTTAGTTAGCATGGACGTTAGCGAGTACTCCAAAAGGCTACCTTATAAAGCTAAGTTACCGATATGACTAAGTACCAAAATATTCTATATATCCCATCTCCTCTGTGTTACTAAACTCTACTTACAATAAGTTACCTCTTGCTAACTTAAAACTTTGCAAACTGTGGTATGACTTAAACTATACTTAAAATTTTGTATAGATGGAGGTTGTTCTCACAGAGGCTTGTCAGTTGGGACTGGCTCGGGGCGTGCCTTTTCTCTTCGAGCAGAGGCTTGTTGAGATGACTGAGCTCATTGACCACCCAGTTCCTGAGCTGAGAGGAGGATTGATCATGGGTTCTCTAGAAGAGGGTGATTGGTTAGTGGAGTCTACCATCCGTCCACCTCTGACGGCACCTTCTGCTGAGACCTTTGTTTTTACCACCGTTTGGTGTTCCTGACACGAGGGAGGTGTTTGTGTGATCCAGGAGGCGATTGCACGCTTGGCGTACTTGAGGGACTACTTGTTCCATGGTACCCGATTTGAGTTGCTTGGGAGACGCGATGAGATGGGACTTCCACTTCCTGTGCCTCAGGATCTTGATAGCATGGGTCCTCACCTGGAGGACATGGGGATTCTGTTGCACCGCACCCAGTGTAGACTGGATGATCGGAGGATAGTGCAGCACTCCACTGTTGCGGAGTGCCGCATCCTAGCGACACACTTGGGGAAGCTGATGGTCGAGCACAAGACCGTCACTACGAGGAACCGGGCCTTGGCGGGACAGCTACAAACCACTCGTTTGGGCCGTACCTGTCTCACCAAAAAGGTAGAGGCGCTGCAAGAAGCCAACGCTATTCTACGTGGTAGGCTGAATACTACAGGAGAGGATCTGGCCACTCGAGACTCGACTCTCGAGGAGTTGGAGGAGGAGATCACCGAGTTTCGCAGGGAGAATGAGTACCTCCTTGTAGACGACGATGTTCCATCAAATGTCGATGGAATGGACATGAGTGACCAGAGTGAGCAGGAGGATGACGACCTACTTGAGGACGAGGAGGATCCTGAGGACATCCTGTTAGATGGAGACAGTGACAAGGACTAGATGTAGCACCCTTGCGCTTTTGGATGTTGTCCTAGTTGTCATGCCTGTAGCATTGCGATGTCCCGATGAGTCGCATCCCTTATGTAGCTCTGAGGAGCCTAGATGTGTTGTGAGACTTGAGTTGTGTTATGTGTGTTTGTAACACCCTACGTGATGAATGTGATGTGTTTGTATTCTATCCATGTTTGTGATTTTTCTCTACTCGTATTTTACTTGTGATTTATCACTTGTTTTCCTTTGTTCATAAAACTATTTTTGTTGCCTAGTTTTTCTTTTAAAATAAAGAAGTCTTGCTTCATAGTCTTACAAATGTTTCACTACAGCATGCCGCCTCGTCGGGAACCACCACCACCACCCCCACCGTTGATGGAGGCGTTGTTGGCCCTGATGATGGAGGACCGTCAAGCCACACGAGCTGAGAGGGCCGCCACCACTGCTGCATTGCAGTAGTTGGTAAAATCTAGTGCCAACAACAACAACAGCAACAACAATGGCAATGGCAATGGTGCTCATTCAAAGCTGAAGGATTTTCAACAGACAAATCCTCCGATCTTTTCCAAGATCGTGGAGCCACTTGATGCTGATGATTAGCTCCGCACAATTGCTAACAACCTGGAAGTAGCTTCAGTGGAGGAGAATGACAAGGTTATGTTTTCCACTCATTTTCTTGCTGGACCGGCAAGGACTTGGTGGAAGACGACTCGAGCTATTGTTCCTGCTTGTCATGTTTTCAATTGGGAGGACTTGGTTGCTAGGTTCCTGATACGTCATAAATGTATCCCTAATTCCTGATGCTCCATGATCATATTTTGCCGATTTCTACATGTTTTCTCCCTTATTTATAGCATTTTTATACGTTTTCCGGGACTAACCTATTAACAAGATGCCATAGAGCCAGTCCCCTATTTTCTTCTGTTTTTAGTTTCAGAAAAGTTGTTCTAGAAATATTCTCGGAATTGGAAAGTTCGAAGCCCGGAAGTCCTATTTTCCCCGGAAGCATCCAAAAGACCGAAGAGGAGCCGAAGAGGGGCAGCAGGGGGCAACACCATAGGGTGGCGCGCCCCCTGGCCGCGCCAGCTATGGTGTGGGCCCCCCTGGCCTCCACCGCCTTTGCCCTTTCGCCTATTTAAGCCCCCCGGATGGAAAACCCTAAACACCTGATAAAAATCCCCGAAAACGTTCCGCAGCCGCTGTCACCGTCAACCCCAAATCAGGGGGGTTCAAAAGCTGTTTCCGGCACCCTGCCAGAGAGGAAATCATCACCGGAGGCTTCTACATCACCATACCTGCCTCAGGAGTGATGCGTGAGTAGTTCATCCTTGGACTACGGGTTCGTAGCTGTATCTAGATGGTTTTCTTCTCCTCATATGCCTCCATGTTTAGATCTCGTGAGCTGCCTATCATGATCGAGATTGATCTTATGTAATTCTCTATGCTGTGTTTGCTGGGATCCGATGAATATTGACCTTATGCCAAGTTGATTATAGTATTTATTGCATATGTTATTTGTGATCTTGCAAGCTTTCTGTTACTAGTGGTTACTCTAGACAAGTAGTTGCTAGTGACTCCAAGAGGGAGTATGTATGCTTGATAGTGGGTTCATGCCTCCTTGTTGCCTTACTCGAGTGAAAGAAGTGTGAAGGGGGAGGATGTGCTGTTGCCATTAGGGAGAAAACAACGGTGAGAGTGCCCGCGTGCATAATCATTGCTTACATTACACACTTTTTTAATGCAATTATCTGTTGCTTGCAACTTAATACCTAAGGGGGTTCGGATGATAACCTGAGGGTGGATTATTAGTCATAGATGCAGATGGATGTCGGTCTATGTATCTTGTTATAATGCCCGCACTAAATATCATAGTAATCTTCATGTCATATTGTGCACTACGGTGCAACCTCTATTTGTCAATTGCCCAGCTGTAATTTGTTCACCCATCATGCTATCTTTTATGGAGAGACACCACTAGTGAAACTATGAACCCCGGTCTATTTTTTCCACACTTTTAAACAAACCACAACAATTTCCTGCTTTCTTTACTTACTGCAAGCATACACTGTTTTCCAGACTATACGTCTAATCTTTGTTTTTAGCAAAACCGGTGAGATTGACAACCTCACTGTACCGTTGGGGCAAAGTATTTTGGTTGTGTTGTGTGCAGGTTCCATGTTGTTGCTGACACCGGTGAAGCGCCAGCACCACCTTCAGTGGCATCAACCTTCCGAAGGTCCTCTTTCTCCTACTGGATTGATAAGCATGGTTCCTAACTAAGGGGAAATACCTACCGCTGTGCTCATCATACCCTCCTCTTGGGGTCTCCCAACAAACGTGTGTATAACGAGCATCAGTTCCGCAAATATCATATCCCTAGTGGGTGATGAATATTATGCGGGACAAGTTTTTGAAGCTGAGGCAAGGAGGGATGTCAATGTATAAGTACTGGAAGGATTTCACTACTTTGTCCTGGTATGCCCTAGAAGAGGCCAACACCGAAGCAAAGAAGAAAGAGCGATTCCTGAATGGACTGCACGATGAGCTGCAGTGTACACTGGTTATGATACCATTCCCGGATCTGGAGTAGCTTGCTGATGCTGCCATGATGATGGAGCACAAGCGTCAGAATGCCTTTGACAACCGTAAGAGAAAGATGATGTTTCAAGGAGGTCCTAGTGCACCTAGAACTCACCCTGCTCCTTATGCAAGACCACAACCACCAAGGGTGCCTGCCTATGCACCTCGCCCGAATCACCACTATACACCAAGGCCCAACTACAACAACAACCACCACAAGAACAACAACCGTGCACCTTATGCACCAAAGCTTGGAGAAAATGGAAATGGGAACAACTTCAACCGTGCTGCAAAGCCTAACCCAAACCCGAAGCCAAGTGGAGGTTGCTTTGTTTGTGGAAAGGAAGGACAGTTCGCTCGTGAGTGCCCTACCAAGAATGCTGCTCCAGCTCTGCCCACTGCAACCAAGATGAACCAAGGTCCAGTCATGAGGAGGCAGAATGTGATGAAGGGACATATGAATCATGTCACTGCTAAGGAAGTTCAGGACGCACCCAACATGGTGATGGGTATGTTTATTGTCAACTTTGTACCTGCTGCAGTACTGTTTGATTCTGGTGCATCGCATTCCTTTGTCACTAAGCCGTTTGCTGAGAAAAGTGGTATGAAACACACCCATATGAACAACCCTCTGTTAGTACAAATACCCGGAGCTAGTGCTAAAGCCAACCTTGTTTGCATTGATGTACCCGTGGAGATACAAGGGAAAACTTTTCATGCCGACCTGATAGTACTAGGATCCCAAGGGATAGAAGTAGTACTGGGTATGAACTAGATGAGAAAGTATAAGGGTGTTATTGATTGCACCAAGAAGTCCATTTCAATGACCACTAGTGATGGATAAAAAGTTGCCTACACCGCAACCAAGCCTTCATCAGAGATTCACGACCACACCGGTATAGCCAAACCCACACTTGAGGAGCTCCGGTAGTATGTGATTACCTGGATGTTTTTCCAGAGGAGTTACCTGGTATGCCCCCTGATCGGGACATCGAGTTTATTATTGAGTTAATACCTAGAACCGGACCTATAGCATAGAATCCTTATCGGATAAATCCGAAGGAGTTAGATGAGTTGAAGAAACAGCTGGATGACATGTTGAGAAAAGGTCTGATTCTCCCTAGTGCATCACCATGGGGATCACCTATCATCTTTGTGGACAAACGGAACGGTACCGCTCGGTTGTGTGTGGATTACCGTAAGTTGAATGATGTCACCATCAAGAACAAGTACTCGTTGCCCAAAATTGAGGACCTATTTGACCAGCTGAATGGGGCTAGAATTTTCTCAAAGATCGATCTTCGCACTGGTTATCACCAGTTGAAGGTTCGTGAGACCGATATTCCCAAGACCGCATTCACCACTCGTTATGGGTTGTATGGGTACACCATGATGTTCTTTGGTCTGACCAATGCCCCTGCCTATTTCATGAATCTCATGAACAAGGTGTTCATGGATTGTTTGGACAAGTTTGTCGTGGTGTTTATTGACGACATTCTTATATATTCCAAGAGTGAGGAAGAACACGAAGAACATCTGAGAACTGTGCTCGGAACACTTCGTGAGCATCAATTGTATGCTAAATTCAGTAAGTGCCAATTCTGGCTGAAGGAAATCGGATTTCTTGGACATGTGGTATCTGAAGGAGGGATTTCTGTTGACCCTTCTCTGGTTCAGTCGGTGGCGAAGCGTGTTGCTCCGACCAACCTGACTGAAGTCAGATCATTTCTGGGTTTAGCAGGATATTACCGCAAGTTTGTTCAAGGATTTTTGAGCATCGCCAGACCACTCACTCAGTTTCTCAAGAAGGATAGTAAGTTCGTATGGACGGACAAATGTGAAGAGAGTTTCCAAGAGTTGAAGAATCGACTGGTGTCTGCCCCGGTACTCATTATGCCGGAGGTCACCAAGAGTTTAAATGTATATTGTGATGCTTCTAAGGTTGGACTTGGAAGTGTTCTCATGCAAGAAGGGAAGGTCATATCTTATATCTCATGCTAGTTGAGACCTCATGAGCTGAACTACCCCACGCATGACTTAGAGCTTTCCACAGTTGTACATGCCCTCAAGGCATGGCGACACTTTCTGATTGGGAAAAGATGTGAGTTATACACAGATCATAAGAGCTTGAAATATATCTTTACTCAGCGTGAACTCAATATGAGGCAACACCGTTGGATTGAACTCATTAAAGATTATGATCTAAGTATCCACTATCACCCTAGGAAGGCAAATGTTGTAGCTGATGCTCTTAGTCGAGAGCCAGCCTCTCTGAATGCTATGATCCAGATTAGGAAACCTGAGTTGTGGAAAGAACTTGACCAACTTGGTATTGAAGTGATCATCTATGGTATGTTGGATGCCATGGAAGTTAAACCAACTCTCGTTGATCAGATCAAAAAGGCTCAGAAAGGCCAGAAGAGTATAGATGGAATTAAGACCCGCCTAGAGAAGGAGAAAGTTGCTGGTTTTATCATTGACCCAGAAAGAGTATTGTGGTATGAAGGTCGCATTTGCGTTCCTACCGAATCTGAGTTAAAACAGACCATCATGACTGAGGCTCATGATACCCTGTATTCTATTCACCCCAGAGGAACCAAAATGTCAAGACCTGAAGGAGAGATTTTGGTGGCATGGAATGAAGCGAGACATTGCCTCGTTTATAGCCAAGTGCCATATATGTCAGCAAGTAAAAGCTGGGCACCAGCGTCCCGCTAGATTGCTACAGCCACTAAAAGTGCTAGTTTGGAAATGGGATGAAGTCGAGATGGACTTTATCACTGGATTTCCTAGGTCCAGCCGAGGAAATGATTCTATATGTGTTGTCGTGGATAGGCTCACAAAAGTTGCACACTTTATTCCTGTCCGGACTACTTATTGTGGAGACCAGCTCGCTGATCTTTACATTTCTCGGATTGTTAGTCTGCATGGAGTTCCTAGCAGGACTGTGTATGATCGAGGATCACAGTTCACATCTCGATTCTGGAAGAAGTTGCACGAAGCACTGCGAACCAAGTTAGCCTGTAGCACCGCCTATCACCCGCAGACTGATGGACAAACCGAGCATGTGAACCAAATTTTGTAAGACATGCTCCGAGCCTATGTTTTGTCTTATGTAGCCAAATGGGAACACTGCCTTCCGTTTGCGGGGGTTTTCCTACAACAAGAACTACCAGTCTAGTTTGTAGATGGCCCCTTTTGAAGCCTTGTATGGTCATAAATGTCGTACACCACTGAACTGGACTGAAACTGGTGACAGTCAAGTGTTTGGAGTAGACACTTTGCGTGCCGCAGAAGAGCAAGTCCAGCTTATTCGTGACCGTCTCAAGGCAGCTCAATCTTGCTAAAAGAGTTATGCGGACACAAAGCGTCGCGATGTCTCTTTCAGTATTGGATATTTCATGTATCTTCGTGTTATGCCACTCAAAGGGATGCATCGCTTTCATGTCAAGGGAAAGCTTGCACCCCAATATATTGGCCCTTTTAAGTTCTTAGACCGTCGCGGAGAAGTGTCTTCTCAGTTGGAACTGCCAGAGGAGTTGTCAGTGTTTCACAATGTTTTTCATGTGTCTTTGCACCGGAAGTGTCTTCATGTACCTGAGAAAGATCTCACTTACCAAGACGTTGACTTCAGGACCATTGACCTGAATGATGACTTGACCTACCGTGACAGACCCCTGCGTGTTCTTGAGGATAATGTTCGTGCGACCAGGAGGATTGCTTTCAAATTCCTTAAGCTTCAGTGGACGGATCACTCTGAGGAAGAAGCTACCTGGGAGCGTGAGGATTATACCAGGAAGGAGTTCCCTAGTTTCCTTAAGGACTAGACCTGCGAATCTCGGGCGAGATTCTTTTAAGGGGGGAAGATTTGTCACACCCCAGTTTTTGGACCACTTGTAATATAGTATGGGAGGCAAATGTGTGAGGATCACCCTCCTGCCTTACTTTCCCGAGTAAGTTATATTTCCCATCTTTACATAAGTTTGCGCATATATAATTAATAGTGGTTACAACTTTTGAGGATTATATATATGGACTCCTATTTTGCGCAGAAACAAATATGGCACCCTCATCATTCTCTACCCGAGAGACGCGCACGCCGTATATCTCGACTCCGGGAGTAGGCTGAAGGAGAAGAACTACTCCCTCATCAAGTCTGTTCTCAATGATGCTATGGACGGCTACATCAGGGGGGAAGGATTCTGCGACAGAAAAAAACAAAGTCAAGACAAATATGTGTTCAGACAAAGAACAGAGTTCCCCTGCCCCAAGGAGGCACGAGGCGGCTAAATGGAGGCATGGTACCTCATCCAACACATGATGGAGATCGTGAAGGAGCAATAGAGTCTACAATTCATGTCTGCTGTGGACAAATGGTCTCGCAGCATCGTCAAATGGTCTAATGCTGAATCCAGACAAAACTTTGGTCGCATCCAGCGCAAACTCTGCTCCATCATCTATAGGGATGTAGTAACTAAAGACTCGCTCTTCCACTGGAACTCCCCACCATCTAACGATGAGTTGCGACAATTTGTACTAGAGCAGGCTGACGAGAGACCATTCAACTCGTTAGAAGGTGTTCTTCCGTTCCCGCCGGTGAAGAAACAGAAGATCACAACAACGAGGAAGAAATGATCGACGGTATGTATTCGGTTCGATACGAATTTCTCCTAATAAGAACTTGTGATTTTCTTTGCCGACCTAATGCTTTTATCTTGGTCTACAGAGAGATGAAGAAGTGGACGGCGCGCTGGCCCTAGCGAAAGATCACAAGCGGAGGCGGACCGCATATATATATATGTGTGTGTGTGTGTGTGTGTGTGTGTGTGTGTGTGTGCGTGCGTGCGTGCGTGCGTGCGTGCGTGCGTGCGTGCGTGTGTGTGTGTGTGTGTGTGTGTGTGTTGTTTGAGATTGATCTATATCGCACGTTGTATGGATGTCATACTTTTGTAATCGTTAAACTAATTAGATGGCTATATTTTTGGTTCGAAATCTTCCGACATAAACATGTACTATTGAGATCGATGTGTATTAATATTTATGAGAAGGATGTTATTGAGATCGATGTGTTATTTTCGTTATCGATGGATCTCGGTTTGTGTATTGCATATACATATATGCATATGTATCTAAGAGTGATTTGTATGTGTGAATTATAGAAATTACATAAATTACATGTATTTGCACCTGTATAGTATAATACCAGGAAAATACAAACTGTTATACGAAAATAACAAAAAAAAAATAGAAACCTGGGAGCCATAGCGCTGGCGAACCTGGGATCCTACCGCTGGCGAACATACCGCTGGCGAACCTCCGCTGCACCGCTGGCGAACACAGCGCTGGAGAACACGACCTGGTTCGCCAGCGGTAACATATACTATGGCTGGCGAACCCGCTACCACTGGCGAGCTAGCGCTGGCGACCGGCGCTTCGCCAGCGGTAGCCCATATTTGTTCGTCACTGGTAGGGGTTTTCCTACTAGTGCCCACGTCTCAGTGCGGATAACTATGCGCCTAGTAAGTTGAACCGCACGCCGGTACGGTCCCTGGATACGCGCGATCTCCCACAACGGCTTCATTGACTTTGTGCCCAAGTAGAATAGCTTCTTGTCTATCCGGATCACCCGAGCGCTACCCGGCTGACCCAGAACGACGCTTGGATCTCCTCTTGGCCTTCTGTACTTCATGCCGAATAGCCGGGTAGCCGCCTACTCGGTAGAACCGTATCTTGAACACTGTTTCTCACCTGTCTTACCCCTACTCGGGGGTAGCCCCCCGACATTTGGGAAGACCTTTTCTTAGAACTGTTGGTGTTGTTATTGATATGAAAGAGGGTAATATTAAATATCAATTCCTACTCAAGAAATGTATGGAACACTTTCCTAGAAATAGAATGAAGTTGCCTTTTGATTCTATTATTCGAACAAATTACAATTTGGATGCTTCCTCACTTGAAAATACTTGATTCCATTTTCTGGGCCTAGCTAAAAGGCGTTAAAGAAAAGCACTTCTTGGGAGTCAAGGGGTCAAGGGGTCAAGGGGTCAAGGAGATAACCCATGGTTTTATTTTTGCTTTTTTTCTCTATTTTCTTTGAGTCAAGGGGTTTTATACTTCTGTAGCAACTCCTTTCTATCTTTATTTTTATGTATTAGTTGTTCCAAGTAAAGTATCTAGCGAGAGTTGGAGTTGGTTTTGGATTTCTGCGCAGAAAATAGATTTCTGCTGTCCACCATAAACAATCGTATAAATTGCAGAAAGATCAAAATGACCTGATGTTTTTTATGCTTATTTCTCAACTAATTACGAAACTTTTTTGTTCTTTATGTTTTTCGATCTGAGCAACTTAAGTGCCCCGAAAAAAATCGTCATTACAGACTGTTTTGGTTTTGGCAGATTCTTCCATTTTTCTTGCATTTGCTCTTTTACTATGTCAAGTGGATTTCTTTGCTTCACGAAATATTAGTGGCCATAGCTAATGTTTAAAACTATCAATAGCACTCGTGCCCTTGCAGAACCCATGAATTTTTTTTATTGTTGCACTAACCCTCTAATGCGAATTACTTTGAGTGTGGTGTGAAGGAAATTTTCAAGGGTCAAGAGAAAAGGGTGATAAATTATGATCAAGAAGAGTGCAAAGTCAAATATTGGGGATTCCCCCATGGTTCATCCCAGAAAATTCTAAGAATACTCAAGTTTCTAAGCTTGGGGATGCCCAAGGCATGCCCTTCCTCATCAACAAATTATCGGGTCACTTCTAGTTAAACTATATTTTTATTCGGTCACATCATATGAATTTTTACTTGGAACGCCTTTTATTTTTCGTTTTGTTTTCCTTGCTGCAATAATATTTTTGGAACCTAGTATTCTTGTTTGGGAGAGAGACACTCCACTTTTCATATGAATACTCATTATGCTTGTATTCTTAGTTTTTCTAGTTGCTGCAAATTTCCTTTTTAGCTCTTGTTTTTCTTGCATCTCTTATTCAGAGCTGTTAGTTTTAGTAGAGTTGTGTTATTATCCTCTTGTTTCATTGCTGTATATCTTGGAGATTTTTTGTTTAGTATAAAATGCTTGGTGTTGGAAAGCAGTAGTACAATTTTCGTGCTTATAACGGTGCAATTAGAAGCTTGTATAGACTGTGGGTAGACTTTTTCATATAAAGTTAGATGATATTTTAATCCTAAACCTAGTGGTTATTTTTGTAGCATGACTTGTCTCAAATAGTTGAGAGTGTTTAATGTGCCATTGAAAGAATCATGAGTTGTTGTTGTCATATTGAAGCATAAATTTGTGATGTTCTCCATTGAATGTTTTATTTGGTTGACTTGGCGCATGCTTACACCTTGTTTCTGACTACAAACCAGTCACTTATAGCCTCTATGATCATTTAGTTTTTGAACTTGTAATGCCCTTAATGCTTTGATTAATGATGTTTTTGTCGCTATCCATGACTATGGCCATTATTGCTCTCTTGATTTGTCGCTCCCAGTCTTTTTCTAGCCTCCACCTGTACTAAGTATGAGCTCTACTCGTGCATCCAACTCTCAAAAACCAAACTTTGCCAAATGTGTCCATCATACCTACCTACATGTGGTATTTAACTGCCACTCCAAAGTAAATTGCTCATGTGTTACCTTTAAAACTTTCTAAATTAATCCTATCTTGTGCTCTTGTTTTAGCTCACGAGGACGTAAATAGAGAATCTTTATCTCACTCGTTGATTGGATTTCACACCTTGGACTAGTGGCTTCATCCTCTTATCCAAATGATAGAAGAGATGGCAGCGGGGTGCCCAGCTCCAAACTTAATACAACAAATTCTCTTCACTATTTTTGCCCCTGATTTATCAGTCAAAGCATAATTGTGTAAACAAAACAGAAAGAGAGATGACTTTCTACCCATATGCTTCCTTATATGGGAGACTCTCTTGTGAAGTCTAGTTGGCTTGTGACGTACTGTATTTTTTGTTTACCATTCGTTGACATAAGCATACACACCTCTCTAAAAAAATGTCTTCAATACCTCCGCTTAATAAAATAAAAAGCTCTAGCACATGAGTTGATCCCTGCTTCCCTCTGCAAAGGGCCTTTATTTTACTTATATGTTGAGTCTTCATCTTCTAACTTTATGCACAGTTGAGAGAGCATAGCTGTCATTCTGAGTTTAATGCATTTGTCCCAGAAACGTTATTAATTGATTCATGTTGCGTTATTATTTTCTCTCAAATTATTTGTTCTAGTCATCCTTTTAAACTTTGAAGGTGCCATGGTATTTATGTTTTTCCCCACTCTTAAGGACAGGTGAAATATCACTTTGCTATGTTTTCTCTATGCTTGAAACAAACGTATAACTTTCAAGTGCATTATTATTCATGATCTTTTATTTGTGTTACTTTTCATGATGCAAAGTGATTGCTATGTTTCACTGTTAAAATTATATCTATCATGCTTGTGTTTAAAGTACTATGATCTCAGCTTACTTATGCTTTTACAATTTAGATAATCAAATTTATGTTGGTAGCATGTCACCTCAGAAATTTTTTTTTGTCATTTACCTGCTTGAGGACAAGTAGGAACTAAGCTTGGGGATGTTGATACGTCATAAACGTATCCTTAATTTCTGATGTTTCATATTGTTTTCATGCCATATGCTACATGTTTTCTTTACACTTTATGCCTTTTTATCGATTTCCTGGAACTAACCTATTGACAAGATGCCACAGAGCCAGTTCCTGTTTTCTGCTGTTTTTTAGTTTCAGAAAAGTTGTTCTAGAAATATTCTCGGAATTGGAAAATTCGAAGCCCAGAAGTTTTAGAATTCCCGAAGGTTCCAGATAGCCCCGAAGAGACCCAGAGGGGGGCCACCCCATAGGGCGGCGTGCCCCTGGCAACGCCATGGGATGGTGTGGGCCCCTTGGGTGCCCACTGCCATCGCCCTTTCTTTTATTTATTCCCCCCAAGGCGTAAACCCTAGAAATATACCACTTTTCCACGAAAAACACCCGAGGCCGCCGTCATCGTCAACCCGAGTTCGGGAGGGTTCTGGAGTTCTCCCCGGCGCCCTGCCGGGAGGACCAATCATCACCGGAGGGCTCTACACCACCATGCCCGCCTCCGGAGTGATGCGTGAGTACTTCATCTTTGGACTAAGGGTCCATAGCAGTAGCTAGATGGTTGTTCTCTCCTCTTTATGCCTTATGTTTAGATCTCATGAGCTGCCCTACATGGTCAAGATCATCTTATTGTAATGCTACATGTTGTGTTTGCTGCGATCCGATGATTATTGAATGTTATGTCTCTTGATTATCATTCTATCATGTTATCTTCATGTGTATGTTATTTATGATCTTGCATTCTCTCTGTTGTTAGTAGCTGCTCTGGCCAAGTAGATGCTAGTAACTCCAAGAGGGAGTATTTATGCTCGATAGTGGGTTCATGCCTCCTTTGCATTTGTGCTCGAGTGACAGGAACGTGACGGATAGAGGACGTGTTCTTGCCATTAGGGAGAAAACAACGATGTTTACATTGTTTACACTACACACTTTGCTTACTGTGATTATCTGTTACTTGCAACTTAATACGCAAGGTTTGTTCGGATGATATTTTGAGGGTGGATTATTAGTCATTGATGCAGTTGGATAACGGTCTATGAGTCTTGTTGTAATGCCCGCATGAATCACATAGTAATCTTCATGTCATGCATGTTCCATTATCTATCAATTTCCCAGGTGTAATTTGTTCACCACACATGTTATCTATCTTTTATAGAGAGACACCTCTAGTGAAATGTGGACCCCGGTCCATTTTCTTATACTGGTAATACAACCACTGCAATTACTGTTTTCACACTGCTACTACTATATTCATATTGCTCTCCTACTGTTTTGCACAGCATACATTTAACCTCTTTGTTATCAGCAAAACCGGTGAGATTGACAACCTCACTGCTTCGTTGGGGCAAGGTGGATTGATTGTGTTGTGTAGGTTCCACGTTGCTGCTGAACCGGTAGTGCGCCCTACCACATCAACTGCATCACCTTCAGAAATTGCGTGTCCTCCTACTGGTCGATTCAACCTTGGGTTCTTTTCTGAGGGAAAACTTGTCGCTGCACTCTTCACAACCTTTCTCTTGGGATTTACCAACGAGTGCAACTACACACCCCATCACTCCACAAAGTCGGGGTCAAAAAGAAAACAATTAGATACACAATCGGAAAAAATTATAGGCGAGAACTAAATAATAAGATAGGCAGCCACATTACGCAAACAAAAATAAGAAACATAGTAAAATGCACTCTTTACATATATTACTCGGAATAACAATGTGTACCCAAAACAAAATAAAATGGTCTCTTTACATATATTACTGAGAAGTAGGTTAAGTGTGTACACTCTTTGGAAATATAGTTCCCCCTATGGTCCCAATGCAAGTAAGACTCGTTGAGCCACTGACTGTTATGTTGTGGTGTCTTGCTGCCGTTCATCTTGGCATTTTCATCTGCTTTCTCAACTAATATCTTGGGGAACAAGCAATCATGTTCTAAATTTTGTTAGTTTTTATACACTTGCCTACCAGGGGAGCTGACATCCATAATGGTGCAGGTAATTACATGTTGTGCATATTTAACTTGCCATCCATTAATTTGCATATGTTAAGACGGGATTTCATGTGCAACCAAGCTAGATAATTCTATCAAATATAGTGAGTGAGGTAACTTTCGCTGACTAGAAGAGTTATTATATAGCTATAGGATTATTCTAGTGTGAGTTTTGGTTTGTTGTAGCAAGTCCTGGTTATGGTGTCTCGGCAACCATTATATTAACATAATTAGATAATTGAAACAAGTGTCAATACAAAACAAAAGAACCATGCATGTACTCCTATTTTGGCCCATGTAGGTCATTCTCATAAGAAGTAAATAGAAAGTACCAACAGAACCATTACACTAAACACCGAGGTGTTACAGTTAAAAGCATACACATCCAGTTGTTCTTACATGATCTTGTTGTTAAGAAAAAAATGGATACCACCAGTCTTCTCATGATCAACCAAAGGACTTCATTTGAAACTTCTCCAGTTTGGCTACCTATCTCTTCGTAAGACACAAACATAGAAATTACCAACATAGGGTATTCTAAGAAAGTAAGAACCTACATTCAGTAGGCACATTAGGCAATGATAAACAGGTTAGGGCGTGCCATTGGGTAGGCACATGGGTCTGATGTCAAGGAAAGTTGGTTCTGATTCCACGATGTCAAGGCAGATTATGAACATAGTTTTTTCACCGTGTTTGGCTCCTTCTCCTGTGTATGTCTGTTGCTCCGTACATGCTCTACCAAGTGAGAAACCCAGTCATACGGGGGAATAAAACATGATTATATCAATTTAAAACGGCATCAAATAAACTGAAAGGCAAGATCGAAACAATCATCTCAACAAGTGCCACTACGCTTGGCCGCCCTCCTCCTTCCGCGCAGGAGTACCTCTCATCTAGCTGCTGGTGTTCTAGGTCGAGGGGGAGGGGATCGACGACAAGATCCTCCCCTGCCTTACCCCACCACCGCGGGCCGATTCCTGCGCCTACCCCCCCCCTGCGTCTTTGCCGCATGGATTCGGTCGCGCCTTCCCACGGCCCCATTTTCGCTGCCACGGCGGCGAGCGCTGAGAGGAGGCGGAACAGAGGAGAGAAGGAGGAGGAGCCAAGCGTAGGAGAAGAGGCGCGGGGCTCAAGGACAGGGGCGCGGGACCCTTTATATAGAAGTAATGTACACAAGAGAACATAACAGACAATCCAAACAAAAATAGCTAGTGGAAAATGGGTCCACGTGAACCATAATTTTAAGAAATCTTCAAAGTCGTATTTCAAAGTTTCAAACAATATTGAAATAACTCACGCAAGTACATATTGCCATGATACTTGCGCACTAGAAGGAAAAAGCTTATAGGGAAAAAGTAACTAGCAACGATCTATCTAGATCACATGCTTCTACAGTTTAGTTACATCGAGTACATTTGTCATGCGCTTCCACTAAAGCTTACCAGAAGCGTGTCCAAAGTTACCAATGTTGCCAGCACGACTCGCCGAGCCATGTTGGTGAGGCAAACTATATTAGAAGAATTTGCTCGTAGATACATGCTTCCACTAGTCTGCATAGTAGGAAGCGTTTCCCCATACTCACACGTTGTCAGTAGTCTCCGAGGCTATTTAGGGCACACTAAGGCACTGAGTCCTTATTTCAGATCGATAGAGTTCTAGACAGAGACCTCGAGCGCCTCCGCCGCCACGATCGACTTCGTCGTCTCTGCCCTATCCGATCGCCGTCGTTGTCTCCGTCCCCGGGCTCCTCCCTCCATATCTTGACCTAAGCGCTGACGCCGCTCCTGCGCCCAGAACGAGGTACATGCGTGCCCTCTCCTCTTCCCCCTCTTCGATTTGTACACTCCCCTGTTCCGAAACTAGTTTGATTTTCCTGTAGGAATACTTACATATCTTGGTATAGGAATACTAGTCTAGGAAAACTATATTTTGTTGGAACTATTTTGATTTTGGTATAGGAATACTAATATAGATCTCGTATATTGATTTCGTGTTCTTGGATATGTAGTGCGATACACGATGGTTTTGATATCAGCGGGCAACCCTACATTGGATGATTCCGATTCGGCACATTACCTTTAAAGACATGTCATTTAGTTTAATGTTTAGTGCAAATTATCTTGAGATAATATGACATAGATACGCTTATTAGGATTCCATATGTGAACTAGATGTGAAAACTGATTTACGAGCATGTATCGAGAAGATAAATCTAGTTGAAAAAGAAAACCGGATATTGTAAAAACTTGTGAAAAACTTGAAGAAGAAAATATGGTGTTGGAGTTACTTGTTGCCGATATCAACCATGATCACAAGATCAAGATGGACACAAACAGAGCGAGGATGAGAAGTGAGAAGACATGCTATTGATAAGCAAGCTTGGTTTCATTATGCAGTTGGTTCAATTGTTACTTTAGTCGCGATAATAATCGCAACGTTTGCTATATTTAGATGTATTAGGTAGATGCTTTTGTGTGGTTATTGTATGTTGAAGTACGCATATGTACTGTGATGCTATATTTAGATGCTTCTGTGGCCGTTTCTATGTATATTTAGATGTACTAGGAAGATATTTCTGTGGATGTTTCTATGTATATTTAGATGTACTAGGAATATGCTTTTGTGGTTTCATTATACATTTGTATGTTGAACTAAAATTACAGAAAATGGACCATTGTGATGTTTGTGGCTGCCTCAACTTCATGGACAAGAAGTTTAAAATTGTACTCTCGATGCAGTATCAAACTGAGACGGTACGCATCTTTTAGTTCTTCATGTTACGATTCTTCATCTTTGAATTGTGTGATACAAGTTTATATAGTTGTATAACTACTTATTTTTAGGTGATTCCATGCGGGGCTAGGCGTGACTTCATGAAGCATGTAAAGATTCCAATGACTGACTCCGGGTCATTTGAGGTGAACTTGCGCAACTTCGGGAAGCTCCACCTCAACCACGTAGTTGAAGTCACCAATAAGAAGGACCAGACGTCTTTCAATGGTCAGACGTCTTTCAATGGCCCTGGTTGGAGGAATTTCACAGAATTCTACGGGCGGCTTGGTGTGGCCTTTGGTGTTTCAGATGATGTGCATTGGTGTGCTGACAGGGAATTCGGCCCTGTTCGGCGACCCCCTTCATTACTAGTGGTGGTAGATCCTAAGTTGGTGGTTCAGGATGGTGCTTTGATGCATTTATTTGTAATACATTGTGGCTTCTGCTTTTTATTAATAAAAACCGGCTGTGTGCACCATTTTGGTGCAGAGGCCGGGGGTATTACCCTCCATTTCTAAAAAAAAATCATGCCTGTGTTTAAAGTTTTATTATCTCAGCATGCATATGCTTTTACATTAGATTGATCAAGTTTATGTTAGCAGCATGTCACCTCATAAATTATTGTTTTATCGTTTACATACTCGAGGACGAGTAGGAACTAAGCTTGGGGATGCTTGATACATCATAAACGTATCCCTAATTTCTAATGCTCCATGATGATATTATGCCAATTGCTACATGTTTTCTCCCTTCTATATGTCATTTTTATCGATTTTCCGGACTAACCTATTGACAAGATGCCATAGAGCCAGTTCCCTGTTTTCTGCTGTTTTTAGTTTCAGAAAAGTTGTTCTGGAAATATTCTCGTAATTGGAAAATTCAAAGCCCGGAAGTCCTATTTTCCCCGGAAGCATCCAGAAGACCGAAGAGGAGTCGAGAAGGGGCAACATGGGGGCTACACCATAGGCTGGCGCGGGTCCCCCTGGCCGCACCAGCTATGGATGTGGGGCCCCTGGAGCTCCACCGCCTTTGCCCTTTCGCATATTTAAGCCCCCGGATGGAAAACCCTAAGTGCCTGATCAAAATCCCCAAAAAAGTTCCGCAGCCGCCATTAGTGTCAACCCTAGATCAGGAGGGTTCTGGAGCTGTTTTGCGGCACCCTGCCGGAGAGGAAATCATCACCGGAGGCTTCTACATCACCATGCCTGCCTTCGGAGTGATGCGTGAGTAGTTCATCCCTGGACTACGGGTCCATAGCAGTAGTTAGATGGTTGTCTCCTCCTCATATGCCTCCATGTTTAGATCTCGTGAGCTGCCTATCATAATCGAGATCGATCTTATGTAATTCTTTATGCTGTGTTTGCTTGGATCCGATGAATATTGACCTTATGCCAAGTTGATTATAGTCTTTATTGTATATGCTATTTGTGATCTTGCATGCTTTCCGTTGCTAGTGGTTGCTCTGGCCAAGTAGTTGCTAGTGACTCCAAGAGGGACTATTTATGCTTGATAGTGGGTTAATGCCTCCTTGTTGCCTTGCTCGAGTGACAGAAACGTGAAGGGGAGGATGTGTTGTTGCCATTAGGGAGAAAACAGCGGTGAGAGTACCCGCGTGTATAATCATTGCTTACATTACACACTTTGTTTAATGCAATTATCTGTTGCTTGCAACTTAATACCTAAGGGGGTTTGGATGATAACCTGAGGGTGGATTATTAGTCATAGATGCAGATGGATGTCGGTGTATGTATCTTGTTGTAATGCCCGCACTAAATATCATAGTAATCATCATGTTATAATGTGCACTACGGTGCAACCTTTATTTGTCAATTGCCCAGCTGTAATTTGTTCACCCAGAATGTCATTTTTTATGGAGAGACACCACTAGTGAACCTATGAACCCCGGTCCAATTTCCACATTGTTAAACAAACCACAACAATTTTCTGCTCTCTCTACTTTCTGCAAGCATTCAACTGTTTTCCCACACTATACGTCTAATCTTTGTTTTCAGCAAGACCGGTGAGATTGACAACCTCACTATACCGTTGGGGCAAAGTATTTTGGTTGTGTTGTGTGCAGGTTCCACGTTGTTGCTAACACCGGTGAAGCGCCATCACCCCCGTCAGTGGCAACAACCATCCGAAGGTCCTCCTTCTCCTACTGGATTGATAACCTTGGTTCTTTACTAAGGGGAAAACTCCTAACGTTGTGCTCATCACACCCTCCTCTTAAGGTATCCAACGAGTGCAAGATCTGTCCCATCAGCGTGTAAGTGTTACACAGTTCCAGTACAAATACTAGCAGCGATACCGGCGCGTGTGGGGGCATGCTTCTGATGAAGCTTCTTCGCACGCTGCAGATAGGCTTTTTCCTAGTAGTGACTAGTGCAATGTTTTTGAAAAATATTATCATATTTGGCCTACATAAAAAACAGAAAATGGAACTTTCTATTTTTTTCATAGTAAAAAATCCGGGTCATTGACTATTTCTAGACACTTTGTTTTTTCCGCACAAGTTACATTTTTTATATTTTACTTTCAACAATGACATGTACTTCCCTGCATATATTCTCTCCACGCATGATTTATGTGGTATTTATTTATTATTATTTCCTAATTTTACTATTCGGCAAGATTCACTCGACCATGTCCACCAAATTCATGTCAGCAATGGAAGCCCATTGCTGGAAAGCTCTAGCACTACAGGATTCACACAAAGATATCACAAATAGCACACCTAGTACTTTATTCGGTTCTAATTTGCTATGTTAAACCGTGTGTGATACTTCTCAACTGTGCAAAAGTTTTCCTCTTTCGAACGGTTCCTGGTTTTCCAGCCGATCTAGAGTAGTAGAGCACATATGCTGTCATACGAAGGGAGAGAACCTATGTGGGGCGCACAACAAAGAAGGCACTAGACCTCCTGCGTATGTGGGGGCATGTAACGAACGTGTGGTGTATGCCCTTCAACATTCCTAGACAAAAGGGGCAGTCTAGAGATCTCAGGATCCCTAAGTGGCCGAGGTCAGCACGCGTTTTGGTTCCACGATGTTGGAGTACCCAAATGAAGGCCTTGACCTTGAACAATCAGATTTTCTCCAAGGTGAGATCGTGCAACGGTGGATCGCACCCCGTCGAGCAGAGGAGGTGGTAAGCGTCACGGGTCTTGACGTCAGGGGTGGCGGAGGAGGCGGAGCAGAGTCTTTGCTGTCACGGGTGGCATGTGGAACGAAGTGTGCAAGGGCTCCCATAACAAGGCCTACCTCGTCAGGAGCGGCATGAGAGCAAGATTTCGACACAATAATTAGAGAAAATTATTTATTTGTTCCATAAACCGTCAATGTCAAACTAAGAGGCAGCCTACAAAAGTTTGGCAGATCTCTTGGTATGCATTCCATAGAAGATTTTGACACAACAATTAAAGAGACCAACACTCATTGCAGCCTTGGCAGGCACTATTAAGGAATCTACCTTGATTCCTCAGAAACCCGATGCGAACCTATGGACATAATACATAGCAATAACAAACAGAGAATTCAATGCCAAACACAAGTTAGTTTTAGATCTGCAGATAGGGATTTCAGTGGCAAAGATAACTTAGTTTGGGGAATTAATTACATAAACGGGCACAATAAACTGAAGCTGCGACGAACACATGTAGGTACGGAACAGATAGGTAAGCTAGCTATGGACCAGACAGACAGATCTAGCTCTCAGTTGGATATGCTCATCTTCTTCTTGTTCGCTTTGGGTTGGATCGGTTGATAGTTCGAGGTACGTTGGCGGCTCGATCTCGATATATATATCTAGAAGAGACGAACCGAACCCGAGATACCTCTAGGAGCCGGACTGGAACCCAACTCACTCCCGGACGGACCTACACCGGACTGGCTTCCGACTGGGCCTCAAGTTTGGCCAACCTCTCTATACTCACGTTTTTTTATCCTGAAAAAAGACACGGGTATTAACTATGAAAAGACAGACCGTTTAGAGGAAAAAACAATTGTTTAGGCCTCGTTTGGCAGCAGTGTTTTGACCAGTTTCTGAGTGTGATTTCCCAGCCCAACTCGAGACACCCAGAAACACTCCAGGACCGTTTGGTAGGCCGGGTTCGGACGAGCTAAACCCAGATAATCCCTAAAGAACTCCTAGGGTTCGAGTGGAATCGAGACACGTCTCCACCCTCGCGTTTCTCCGTGACTCGGTCACTCGGGGCGCAGCTGACGCTCCCGTCGCCGTCCCCCGCTCCCGTCTCCGTCCCCCGTTCTCGTCGCCGGAACGTCGATGTCGTCCTCTGTTCCCCGATGTCAACGCCGTCCTCTGTTCCCCCGACACCCCCGAAGCCCCGTCAGCACTGCCGCGAACGCCCAGCTCATCCGGCAGCCCTCCTCCGGTGGAAGCCTAAATTCTCTCAGGTACATCTCCGCCTCGTCCCCTCCTCTCTTATTCTAGTCCTAATTTCCCCTTATTATTTGAGTGTCAAGGGTTCTTGATTCAAACCGATGGATTGAACTGATGAGTTCTTGATTCGGACTGCTAGGGATGAGGTAGGATCCACTGTGTTGAGCACATTTAGATAGGGAACCATACGCATGTATATACATCAGCCGATGAGTTAGGATCCACTAGGAACCATATGCATTTACTTTTGCTAGTTGTTCTCTGTAACGATGAACACAGATGAGGAGTTTGATCCAATCCATTCTATTACACCATGTGGACTATCTGGGCATTTTTCTGAGAGAATGGTAATGTATTTCTGCTTTCCCTTATGTTCTGCTAGCTGTTTTAGAAATAAGTTGTGCTCGTTCGTGTTACATATGTGTATATTTTCTTAATGCTTGCGTTAGCTAGGTTGATGATATTGTTGTTAGATGTTTTCTGTGACGATGAAAATAGATTATGAGCCTGATACAATCCATTCTATTACACCATGTGGACAATCGTGGCTTTTGCAAAATGTTAAAAATTAAGATCAAGACTCAATAAAAATAATGAAAGTGTCTTTCAATTGTGTCTGTAAGGCCTTGTACTTTTTTATGTACATCTATTTTTTGTAAGTTTTCTACATTGTCCATGTGCCAAAGCTAATATTGTGGATGCTGCAGTAGCCTAGTAGTCTGATGCTATGTTTATTTATCCTTCTTTCAAGGATAATATAGTAGTGGAACTTGTTTATTTGTGGAACCAACTGGTCCTACTCAGACTTGAGATAGTACATACTATATTTGTTGATAGTTTAATGTTGTGTTGCTAGCTTTCTTTAAATAAAAACTCCGTTTTTCTCCATGTGGATGATGCAATTATCTACTCTCTATTGCTTCTACTTTTCTATCTGTTTAATCTGTTAAATATGTTGCCTGATCAACTTGTTAATACGGGTTATCTAGTATTTTTGTTTGACCTTAACGCTTAATGTGTTAGTTGCATGTATGCATCCATTGATTTTTTTTTAGTTTTGTTGGGGTACGCATTGATGGTGGTTACGCAAACACCTAGTCCTTTCTTGCACTATACCGCGGTGTGCGGTACCACTTGAAAGAGTGGGTGCATGGTCGACGTAGGCCACAAAATCACATGGAACTATTTAATCTCCGATATGCAGTGATGAGAAACCATGTAGAAAGAATTTTGGGCATTCTGAAGAAGCGGTTCCCTATTCTGAATGTTGGGACCTTCCGTTCAATAGAGAATCAAGTGAAGATTCCGGCATCCACAACAATTCTCCATAATATTATAAAAATGCATGATGGAGATGAGGAATGGCTTGACAACCAAACTGAAGTTACCATAGACCCAGCTAACTTTGTGGATCTACCCAATGGTGAAGACGATAACTACCAAGGAAACAACCCCCAAGGGAAAAACCTCGTAGGCAATATTTTGAGGGACCAAATTGCGTGGCAGATGTGGAATGACTTCGAACAATAGTAGCTACTATCATAGGTGTAATGTTTATCATGTAATAACTAATAAGGAACTATTAACTGTCTTTATCATGTAATTAGGAACTATTTCTAGTATTTATCATGTAATAAGGAACTATTTCTACTATCTTTCATCATGGGCATCTTGCAAATTTGATAAATTGTCATCATCTTGTGTTTTTTTTTATCCCAGCAGATATGTATCCCAAAGCATCTCCAATGTATGCAAAAGGCTCTCCTAAGTATAACTTGATTCAATCCAACACAGTGGGAAGGAAGTTCAAGAAGAAGGCTGAAAGAGCATGGTTCCCCCATGTGTGGTTTTGGTAATTGATGACAATCACTATGGACTAATGGTTGCATTGAGCTATACTTGTGGAGTTTCTCCATAGGCAATACTTGATGTCCATGTGTTGGATTCAAGATAATCAAGTGGTGACCAAGGTGCTATTCATGTGAATATCCCAAGTTTGGACATGAGAGAGTTGAGCATATTGCAAGTATGTCTTGAAGAAGAATATTGTGTGAACATTCATCTTTACCTTCAAGACATCATTATTATGAAGAGAGAAGAAAAGACAAAAGGTTGATCAAGGCAAAGTGCTAAGCGATGGTTAATAGTGATCAACTCACAAAGCAAGAAGATGTACCATGTGGTATCATGGTATCGTAAGTAATTGTTCATATAGCTTTGTGTTCTAACCCATTATATGTGTGTGTGGTATATCTATGTGGGGTTAGGCATCTTTCCATGGGCTTGCATCAAAAGGAAGATTTCATATAGTCCATGGTGGATGATGTCAAGTTGTGATCGTCATCAAGTTCGAGAAGTGCAAGTTCAAGAGAAGCATATCGAAGAGATCACATTCTTGAATCTTGCCACTCTTTTGGAGATAATGTTAAAGTAAAGATATACTTAAAAGAGCCTCTCCCATAGTTGCATATGGGGGAGCATCTTTGTGTCTTCACCAAGCAAAAAGAAATCAAGAAAGGTGTTCCATCTTGAGGAGGTCGAGATCGTCATATTCTAGCTCAAGTGGAATGCTCAAGGCAAAGGTATGATCTTGATAGGTTTTCTATTTTACCGGTCTCATAGCATTAGGAGGGAGACCGGATTATAGGATAGATAACCGTACTATCAAGAGGGGCTCTCATATTAGCAACTTGATCGCATCACTCGGAGAGAGCTCAAACCTTTGCATACTTGGCATAACATTTCTTGGTTCTTATTTGTGTTTTCTCCATGTGTGGTTTTAGAGCTTGTCATGTGCTTCAATACAAGCTCAAGTTCATCAAAAACGGGTTTCGCATGAAAAACTTATTGCGTTTTTGATATTGGAGGTTTTACCGATTGTTCCTTTATAGAGAGGTAATAACTTTCATCATTTGGTTTTATCATCCAATGATGGAATATTATGTTTCTTTGCATAATCTTGTAGTGCTCGTTCTTGCGATTTCAACGAGCCCAAGATTATC
Source organism: Alopecurus myosuroides (assembly GCA_028641055.1). Classification (NCBI taxonomy): domain Eukaryota; kingdom Viridiplantae; phylum Streptophyta; class Magnoliopsida; order Poales; family Poaceae; genus Alopecurus; species Alopecurus myosuroides. The sequence goes on from CM054057.1 coordinate 124,185,793, forward strand.
GAAAACGGAGTCCGGATGCAAAAGATATCGCGTTTTTAGTGAGGGGGGTTTTCTGGAAAATCGTAGGCCGGCCTCAGGCCGGGGTGGGCTCCCCAGGCCGGACCCCTACCCGAACCGTCCGGCCTGGAGGCCGGCCTGGCCGGCCCGGGAGGCCGGGGTGGGGCAGAATGCCCCCAACGGGCTGATTTTGGGGACCTATAAAAGGGGCCTTCTTCCCCATTGGTTCCCCAACCTTTTTGCAAGTTTTCTCCCACCATTGTTGACATTTTGGAGCTTTCTCTCTCTCTATTCCTCCATGATTCTTGCCTCCAATTAGTGGGAAAAGAGAGAGGAGATCTAGATCTATTATTCCACCAATCCATCTCTCCTCTTAGTGAGGGGAAAGTCTTTGGATCTAGATCTTGTGGATTCATTTGTTGAGTTCTTCATTGTTCTTCCTCTCTTCTCCCCCCATAGCATTTGTTGCTTTGGTGGGATTTGAGAGTGAAGGATTTGAGCACTTCTTGTGTTCTTGCCATTGCATAGGTTGCATCGGTTTGAGTTCTCTACGAGGATTCGTTCGAGTGAAAGGTTGAGAAGCTTGTTACTCTTGGGTTCTTGGAGTGCCCTTGAGCTTGTCCTCTTGGGTACTTGGAGTGCCCTAGACGGTTGTTGTTGTCTCGGAGTTTTGGTAGCTCCGGACCTTGTTGCTATCTCGGAGTTTTGGTGGCTCGCGGGATATTGTTGGGATCCTCCAATTGAGTTGTGGAGATTGCCCCAACCTTGTACGGGATCGGTGACCGCCCTCAAAGGTCCCATAGTGGATCGTGGCACTCCGCATTGGTGGAGGCACGAGGAGAATAAGGTGAGCCATTGGGCGCTTGGAGTCATTGTGACTCCACACCTCTCCAACGGATATTAGCTTCCATTGGGAAGTGAACTTCGGGATAAATCATCGTCTCCTCGTCTCTCGGTTATTTCTATACCCGATCTCTTTACTTATGCAATTTACTTTGTGATAGCCATCGAGCTTGAAGTAACATATCTTGCTATCACATAGTTGCTTGAATTGTTTAGCATAAGTTGTTGGTGCACATAGGTGAACCTAGTTTGTTTAGGTTTTGGCTTGATAAATTAAACGCTAGTTTTATTCCGCATTTATTCAAGCCTTAACCGTAATTATTTTTAAACGCCTATTCACCCCCCCCCCTCTAGGCGACATCCGTGTCCTTTCAATTGGTATCAGAGCCGGGTCTCTCTTCATAGGGTTTCACAGCCTAGAGAGTAAAGATGTCGGCTAAGGGATTAGTGCATAATGACACTTTTATATTCGATGGCACAAATTATAATACTTGGAAAATTAGTATGCTTAATATTTTTAAGGACATGGGTCCAAATATAGAGAAAATTGTAGATATGGGTTCTTCTACTCCAACGGGTATTGATTGCTCTTTAGAGGATGAGAAAAACTTATATCTCAATACTCAAGCTACTAATGTGTTTTTCAAATATTTGAGTATTGTAGTTCTTGAGTCAATTAGGCCATCTTGGAAAGCTCATGATATTTGGACCAAGCTTCAAGATAAATATGATGTGTCCAAAAGTTGTGGTGATGATTATTCTCCCTCCACCTCCGGGCGTGATGAGTTCTCAACTTCTTCTACCTCACCAACATGTGTCAAGGCACAACATAATGATATGGTGAGTAGTGACAAAAATTGCAATCTTGATAATAAGCTTATTGTTGATGATTCTTCATCTCTATCTTATTGCAATACTTTGTCTATGAACTTAAACACATCTAGCACCCAAAATGATTTACATGCTTGTGTTGATAGTCCATGCATATCATGTAAAAATTCCTTGACTAAATCTTATAATGATATGCTTGATACATCTTGTTGCCATAGTAAAAATGGTTGTATTTCCTCTAGTACTTGTGCTACTAACCATGTAGAAGAAACTCAACATTCCATGGAACAAGATGTGGATTTAAGTGGCGCTTCAACTAATGGTTCATCATCATCTACCATATCTCACTTTTGCCTTATGGCTAAAGGTTCAAAGGTAGCTCCTACTTTGAACACCAATGTATCTAGTGATGATGATGATGATTATGATGGTGATGATGATTATGATGATGATGATGACGATGACGATGATAATGACAATGATTCGTTAATGGAAAAAGGTAAAATGATTCACAATATCCTTTATGAGGATAAAGATGCTTGTGCCAATTTCCTAGAAATCATTAGAGCATTTGATAGGCGCAATATCACCATTAAGGATTTGGAAGCATGCATTGACGCGTGTTATAGCCGCGAGCGTGATTATTCCAATGAAATTGCAAAACTAGAGGAAACTCTTGTAGAAGAACAAACCACCAATGAATCTCTTGAAGAGACTTTTACTCTAGAGTTATCAAAAGTAAAGGACTCTCATGATAGAAATCTTGAGGTGGTTAATTGTCTTAAAACTAAAAATGATGAGCTAAAAGTCGCACATACTCAACTTAAAGCTTCATATTCAAAAGGGCTTGCCAAGTTTCCTTCTCCTATTTCTATTAATAATGATGCTTGTGCTACTAACTCTATTTCTTGTGAAGCATCTACATTGAAGGAGAATGTTGAGCTAAGGGCTCAACTTGAGTTGCTAACTAGCAATTATGGGAAATTGGAAGAAAGTCATGAAAAGCTCTTAGGCTCTCATGAGGATCTTTTAGTCTCACATGATAAGCTAAAGTTAGCTCATGAGGCTATTACTACAAAGGTGATATCTTGTGAGCCTCATGTGTACATTAGCACAAACTCTACTCAAAATTCTATTTTGCCTCGTGCTAGTCCTATTAATTCATTCACTCATAATATCTCTACATCTTGTGATGAATTGTTTTCCATGCCTTTTTGCTCTAACAATGAATCATCTACTTCCTCTATTACTTGTGTTTCTACTAACCATGTAGAGGAAATAAAAGAGCTCAAGGTCCAAGTTGCTTCTTTGAAGAAAGACTTGGAAAAGCGTCATGGGAAGTCCGCACTTGACAACATGTTGAGTGTGCAAAGATTACCAAATGACAAGAGTGGACTTGGATTTAACTCCAATAATAACAAGAAGTCCGATATCAAGAAGAATCATAGAATCAAGAAGAACAAGGGCCAAGAACAAGTCAAGAATCCGTCCAAGATTGTTTGCTTCAAGTGCAAGGTTGAAGGGCACCATGTTAGGTCTTGCCCATTAAAGAAGAAGCCTCTTAGTGAGAATCAACAAGGGAAGCGGCCACAAGTTCAATCTCATGCTCAACCTCAAGATGAAGAAAGGCCTCTTCCCAAGAATAATCAAGTTAGAACTCCTCAAGTTGAGAAATCAACTAAGAAGAAAGGAGGAAGCCGATGTTGCTACTTATGCCGTGAAAAGGGCCACTTCGCTTCCTCATGCACTAATGGTACCTTATCCAACCCTATCATTATTGATGATGTTTATTCCCTTCGGAAGGATAAGTTTGGCAATGTGTTTGCCAAATATGTTGGCACTCAAAGTGGTGTCAAGAAACGAACCATTTGGGTTGCCAAGCCTATTGTGACTAACCTCTTAGGACCCAACTTGGTTGGGGACCAACAAGCTAAAACTTGATCAATAGGTGTTGTTGGAGGGCATTGGAGACTTGGCTATCTTATGAAGAATTAAGGGATCTTCATCAATTATATTTACTCAAGCCAAGTCATTTGTATCATCATATATCTATATCCTATCCAATGTGTCTCCTTGCGGTAACTTGTATTTAAATTATATACATTAAAAGTTGCTTGCCCTTGCATGTGTTAGTTTTGTGTCTAGCATGTGTTTGTATATGGTGTGCTTACTAATTACCTATCTTGAGTAATCTAGTATGTGTTTGTTGGTTTGCACGCCATGTACTTGTTTGTTTTGTGTTGAGCCTTTATTGCAATTTATGATTAATTTAAGTTGCCTCTTTTGAGAGATTAATGAACTATCTCATTTTGGGGGAGTGGTGTGCTTGACACCTCATAATCCTAAAATATGTGTACATGAGGTATATGACTTATTATTAACGTGACAAGATTATATAGTCTCCATGTGGTATTTCATTCTCATGAGAAATTCGAATTTCACAATGTTCATTAATTATCTCTTATTTGATTTCACTGGCCTCTTGTTGAAAAGAAATGGTTATCACATTATGGGGGAGTAATAAGCTATGTGCATATTACAATCCTAGAAAATATGAACATGTGAGATAATTCCACTTAGAATTGATATTCTAAATTATCTTGTTACTACGTGGCATGATTAGCTCAAACAAGTTCCATACTTGCTTAAATGAGTTTTTGTATCTCATATTTTGGTTTGTTGAATTTGAGAGAGTTTCTTCGTGCGGTGTTCCTCAAATGTGCACTAGTATTTATTGTTTGGGAAACCGGATGCTTCAATATATATTAAGAATTTCTTTGCATGATAATTTTACTAGTTGAAGCATGGTAATTAACTCATATCCTTTTCCATAAACTTTTGTGTTTCAACATGATCACGAATATTTTGGCAACATACCACCTAAAATTAACACCATACCCTCCTTGTCCTTGGACAAGTGACAACCATATTTGTGGTAGAAGTTATTGATCATATTTACATTATGCTTTGCTTTCATTTGTATTATCGACGAGAAATTGTTTTGTATGAACTCACATTGTCTTCCTTGACTCTTGAATATCTATGTGTTATAATCAAACAAAATTCTAGTGTAATGGTTGTAAGAAAAGTGAGGATCCCCTTATAGTGCTTTTGTATTAAAATGCAAACATCTATATAATGCATAAGTCATGGGAGAGCTATATTACTTCCTTTAGAACACTATATTTTCAATTGGATCTCTTGCCACTTAATGAAAGTTTCTATTGTATGCATGCGAAGAGTGATGATCCCATTTGTGTGCAAAATTCAAAAATCATGCATATATCATGGGGGAGCTATCATAGATTCTTTTTGAACACTAGTTATCATCAATTGATATTAGATATTTTTAAATTGGTATTTTAATCAATATCTTGTGAGTTTGTGGAAGGCACAACTTTTATTTTTTTATTTTATTTTTACATGGTATATTTTCTAAATTGGTATCTTATCAATCATGAGTTGATTGACATGTTCCTAAATCCTATTTTGAGTGTTTGATCACAACATATGAAGGACTAACGTGTTCCCTAAGTTTACTCAGAAAATATCATGGATAAAGTGCAACCATATCTCCCCGTAGACCTCATACAATGAAAAGCAAGAATGGAGAAAAGAGAAGAAGAAAAGGAGAGAAAGAAGGGGTGCCGCCCCAGGCCGGGCTCCAGGCCGGGGGGGGAAGGCCCCTCCGGCTCGTGCGCGGTCCACGCCGGCCCCAGGCCGGGCCCCTAGGCCGGGGTGGGCGCTGCAGAGTGGGGGAACCCCCCAACGACCGTTTTCTCTCTCCCGGGTATAAAATGAAATGTTTCTTCTACCTTTAGATTGCATGCATAATTACTAATTTATATTTTATGGCATGTTTATTTTCCTTGATCCAATATTTATATAGAATAATATCCATAAATCCTAAATTGGCTAAGATGTTCATGATATTCAATTTCTTATCTATATGCTTATATTCATGTGGATTGAATCCTATATATTGTAGTTTGTGTAACTACTTTGGACCCAATGAGTTTGGGGACCATTTTTGTACTTAAATATGTTTTAGGTACATTTCATATGCATTGGATGCTTGCCTCATTCACAAATAAGGTGTTATCACTACATGCTTATTGGAGTCAAGCTATGATGATGGATGAATTCTTATATAGTACAAAATCATCAATTCTACCTCGGTAACAGGTATCTAGCTCATGCATATACTCTAACATTTAAACCTTTTGTAGGTTGTATCATGGCATGAAACATATTTACTCCTTGTGATACTTGTTGCTTTTATCAAAACGTCCCAACTATCTCTTTTTCCCTTATTGATGTGTGTGACGTCTTTGATGTGTTTTTGTTGGAAGGTCATTCATATCCTCCAAAAAAAAATGCTTTCAAGAAAAGATCCTATTATCATATTTATGTCTTCGAATTGGATATCTCGCTCTTTATCTTTGTAACTATATTGTGTGTACATGTTTCTTTATGGATGTACATCATCATGATTGTGGTCTATTTAAGAAACTTATACACATGATAAGAATTACATGTCTTATTGGTATCCTAATGGTTCGGTGTCCATCCTTTTATTGGTAACTTCTCTTATGGCTTAACCATCTCTTACTCCAAGTGATATGCCTTATTTTCTTTTATGATCACTTGCACTTGCTTTGAGTTTTGAACAACAATGGGGGAGTTATGATTCCATTTTTGTGCCCTTTGCGTTCAAAATGCAATATTTCTAAATCATGCACAAATATTGGGGATCTCCTCTATTTTCTTTAAAAACACTCATTTTCTCAAACCATAATATACCTTGTTCGTTTGGTTTGTTGGATCTGTTGATTGCTTGCTTCTCTTTAGGAGAATATTAGATTTGCATACCATCTTATTTGCAATCTTTGGATCCTTGGTATAGTTCCTCCCATTATTCATCATTGGATAAATGTATTTGATTTCACTCATATTATGAGAAGTGCATAGCCTACGGAGGAACCCTTACTATATTGGCCATCTAAAATTTCTATGATCCCATTTTGGAAATGGATGCCAATGGGGGAGAAAGTTTCGAGGGTTTAAGAAATTTTGGTTTTGTTCTTAAACATTTTCCTTTCATGCTCATGCAACCTTGCTTGTCTATTTGCATGGTATGTAAAATTCATTATATAAACCCTCGTAAAAGAGTTTGTCATCAATTACCAAAATGGGGGAGATTGAAAGAGCATGGTTCCCCCATGTGTGGTTTTGGTAATTGATGACAATCACTATGGACTAATGGTTGCATTGAGCTATACTTGTAGAGTTTCTCCATAGGCAATACTTGATGTCCATGTGTTGGATTCAAGATAATCAAGTGGTGACCAAGGTGCTATTCATGTGAATATCCCAAGTTTGGACATGAGAGAGTTGAGCATATTGCAAGTATGTCTTGAAGAAGAATATTGTGTGAACATTCATCTTTACCTTCAAGACATCATTATTATGAAGAGAGAAGAAAAGACAAAAGGTTGATCAAGGCAAAGTGCTAAGCGATGGTTAATAGTGATCAACTCACAAAGCAAGAAGATGTACCATCTGGTATCATGGTATCGTAAGTAATTGTTCATATAGCTTTGTGTTCTAACCCATTATATGTGTGTGTGGTATATCTATGTGGGGTTAGGCATCTTTCCATGGGCTTGCATCAAAAGGAAGATTTCATATAGTCCATGGTGGATGATGTCAAGTTGTGATCGTCATCAAGTTCGAGAAGTGCAAGTTCAAGAGAAGCATATCGAAGAGATCACATTCTTGAATCTTGCCACTCTTTTGGAGATAATGTTAAAGTAAAGATATACTTAAAAGAGCCTCTCCCATAGTTGCATATGGGGGAGCATCTTTGTGTCTTCACCAAGCAAAAAGAAATCAAGAAAGGTGTTCCATCTTGAGGAGGTCGAGATCGTCATATTCTAGCTCAAGTGGAATGCTCAAGGCAAAGGTATGATCTTGATAGGTTTTCTATTTTACCGGTCTCATAGCATTAGGAGGGAGACCGGATTATAGGATAGATAACCGTACTATCAAGAGGGGCTCTCATATTAGCAACTTGATCGCATCACTCGGAGAGAGCTCAAACCTTTGCATACTTGGCATAACATTTCTTGGTTCTTATTTGTGTTTTCTCCATGTGTGGTTTTAGAGCTTGTCATGTGCTTCAATACAAGCTCAAGTTCATCAAAAACGGGTTTCGCATGAAAAACTTATTGCGTTTTTGATATTGGAGGTTTTACCGATTGTTCCTTTATAGAGAGGTAATAACTTTCATCATTTGGTTTTATCATCCAATGATGGAATATTATGTTTCTTTGCATAATCTTGTAGTGCTCGTTCTTGCGATTTCAACGAGCCCAAGATTATCGAAAACGGAGTCCGGATGCAAAAGATATCGCGTTTTTAGTGAGGGGGGTTTTCTGGAAAATCGTAGGCCGGCCTCAGGCCGGGGTGGGCTCCCCAGGCCGGACCCCTACCCGAACCGTCCGGCCTGGAGGCCGGCCTGGCCGGCCCGGGAGGCCGGGGTGGGGCAGAATGCCCCCAACGGGCTGATTTTGGGGACCTATAAAAGGGGCCTTCTTCCCCATTGGTTCCCCAACCTTTTTGCAAGTTTTCTCCCACCATTGTTGACATTTTGGAGCTTTCTCTCTCTCTATTCCTCCATGATTCTTGCCTCCAATTAGTGGGAAAAGAGAGAGGAGATCTAGATCTATTATTCCACCAATCCATCTCTCCTCTTAGTGAGGGGAAAGTCTTTGGATCTAGATCTTGTGGATTCATTTGTTGAGTTCTTCATTGTTCTTCCTCTCTTCTCCCCCCATAGCATTTGTTGCTTTGGTGGGATTTGAGAGTGAAGGATTTGAGCACTTCTTGTGTTCTTGCCATTGCATAGGTTGCATCGGTTTGAGTTCTCTACGAGGATTCGTTCGAGTGAAAGGTTGAGAAGCTTGTTACTCTTGGGTTCTTGGAGTGCCCTTGAGCTTGTCCTCTTGGGTACTTGGAGTGCCCTAGACGGTTGTTGTTGTCTCGGAGTTTTGGTAGCTCCGGACCTTGTTGCTATCTCGGAGTTTTGGTGGCTCGCGGGATATTGTTGGGATCCTCCAATTGAGTTGTGGAGATTGCCCCAACCTTGTACGGGATCGGTGACCGCCCTCAAAGGTCCCATAGTGGATCGTGGCACTCCGCATTGGTGGAGGCACGAGGAGAATAAGGTGAGCCATTGGGCGCTTGGAGTCATTGTGACTCCACACCTCTCCAACGGAGATTAGCTTCCATTGGGAAGTGAACTTCGGGATAAATCATCGTCTCCTCGTCTCTCGGTTATTTCTATACCCGATCTCTTTACTTATGCAATTTACTTTGTGATAGCCATCGAGCTTGAAGTAACATATCTTGCTATCACATAGTTGCTTGAATTGTTTAGCATAAGTTGTTGGTGCACATAGGTGAACCTAGTTTGTTTAGGTTTTGGCTTGATAAATTAAACGCTAGTTTTATTCCGCATTTATTCAAGCCTTAACCGTAATTATTTTTAAACGCCTATTCACCCCCCCCCCTCTAGGCGACATCCGTGTCCTTTCAAAGGCTTCCCCGAATGTCAAAAGGTCTTCTCCAAATGGTATTCAGTCTAGACCGTTGCAATTGAAAGCTCCTTTTCTGCTCTTTTATTACTTGTTCTTTTGCAAGTGAAAGCTCTTTTTATGCTCTTTCATTACTTGTTCTTTTGCAAGTGAAAGTTCTTTTACAGCTCTGTAGGTGGGAGACCTAGAGCCTCGTGTAATCTTGGAATTGAAAAAGCTCTTGTGGATATACTCCATGAGCACAATACAACATATTACAGAAGTCAAAATGGGTGGAGTGGTGAAACATGGAACAAAATGGTGAAACTTTTCCATGCTAGACACTCGTATGTTAAATTCACAAAGTCACATATTCAAGAAAAGGAGAAAGACCTCAAGAGAGATTATAGGATGCTAAAGTGTGGTGACCCATCACACCACTGCATGTGTAGTGCGCAAGTCGGTGACATAATACACACAGAAGGACTTATCCGTGAATATTACATCTCTCAGAGCGGTACAATAGAAACACAGCGGGTCCAGGAAAAACTATAGGATACAAACATCATTACAAAATCTTGAGAATCTCTTTGATGAATCAAGAAGATCTCAAACAAATGAACATCAGAAGAAGCAATGCGAAGCTCCGGGCTGGAGATTAACTCTAGCTTAGAACTAAATCTACTACGGCTGATGTCAGCCCTAATCTATGGCTTGCAAATGCTAACTCTAAGAATGGTCTCTACCTACATCTTGATAGCTTCTCCTTCACCAGAGTTGTTGATGACGATGCTTTACTGACTAAGTAGTAGATCACTCCACCTAGCTTCACGAGGTAGCGATGGCTTCTCAATGACGACTTCCATAGGGCTTCAACTCTAAGCAGGGGGTCAAACGGGAACGAATGAGTAACGAGCGTTACTCAGCAAGTTCATGATATATAGTGGGTGGTTTGATGCACTAACTACAGCTTTAGACTCGAAAGAGTCATAAGCTAATGCATGGTTTTTGTAAATCTTTCTTCAAGAGGTTGCTTTTAATTCTGAAAACTATGCCCGCCAGATCTTCACAGGATTATAACTTTCATGGAGTTGCCTTTCCTGCGGCGTTCGCAGCTCCTTCCCGGAACAAGGGGTAACATGCCACATCCTTTTACACTCTGCAGAGGTGCGTTACTTTACCCATGGACGACCAAGACCATGTTGCACAACCAGGTGTACATTCCTGTCTACTCCCACTCAGGTGTGGGGCCCGATTGTTGGTCCAAGCCAAACCGTGCTTCTCCGCACAAAGCATGCCCACCCATTTCTGCTAGCAGGTTGAACGCCTGATTCCACCCCTCACGATGGATATCTACGCGCCCCTGGCAGACCATCATAGACCCGCAGAGTCCGTGGGAATTAAGGGATCCCACCCATGTGCATGTAGTCCCGCAAGACCTACAACGTACGTCTCTGGAAGCCCGTTGACATGCGAACGAGAAAAGTATCACAACTGACTTACTCCCCCCATAGAAGACCCATGGTTAACGCGAATTTACGGTGCAAGAATCCTGTCGGCAGTTGTTGTTAATTCCTAGGTAATACGTTCCCATGCAGATGGAACCTTCCTTTGACCTATTCATCTTACCATGGTTCCATCCGCCCACCAAACAGAACACTACCACTCGGGTAGTCATTCAATTAGTCATATTATTATAAAAATAGGATCATGCATTCTTTTGAGAGTAGGTGATAAGACGATAGGGTTTTTGGCAATTAGTTTGTTATGAAGTACTGCAAAGGATATGAGCAAGTGATGAACTTGCCTGAGATTGTAATAACCATTATAACCAATGTCTTCGGGTTCAAGGGTCTCGTAGGAAATCCCGACATCTGAAAGATAGCAAAGTAGTCCCGGTAAGGACTACAGAAAACACTGGCAAGATGATACATGCATAGTAATGATATGCATCGTGAATTACCCTGGAAAACACCCCAGCTTACAAGTGTAAACTATGTTTGATATGATAACTTAATCTCATGAGTTTTAGGTGAATTGTTTCATTACTTGTGGTGATGTGGTTATTACTTCTTTTGAACTTATATGTGTTTCACTTTTACTTAGCAAATAATTGTAATCTTGTTTAGGTAAAAGTGTTTATTACTTGATTAGATAACAAAACAACAACACATGGAAAATAATTACTGAATAGATAACAGACACATTTTATTTTATGTTCGAAAGTATAGAGCTAATGACAATGAGTTTAGTTGAAAACGATGAGCTAATAAAACTACTCTATCATCACACAACTTGTTAATGACTAGTGATGATAGGTTTAGTAGGTGCGAAAACATGGGGTTTTATTAATAAGGAAAATAATGTTTGAGGTAATTGTTTATGGTTATAATGGAATATTACAGAATTCCATTATACCCTTTGAAACAATTCTATAAGTTGAAGAAAATGTTTTATGTTTAACCTATTTTAATTGGAAATTATTTTCTCTTTAATTTGATATATCATGCAATGCTTCTGAAAAGATTTGCACAAACTATTAATTTATTGATTTTAAATGAATTAAATGACTAGGAAAATATTGAACACATGAAAACTTAGTCAAATGGCTTTGAAAACATCATAGATGAGTTGCATAAGTCGTTTGGAACATTTTGTTATATAACTTGTATTTTTCTGATTTTATGAATTATTTATTATTTTCCAGAGTTAATGGTTATTATTATTACTACTATTACTTCTTTATTTTATTTAATTAATTAAGTACTTATTGGTTTCTCAGAAAACATAGATTATGGAATGTTTTGAAATGAATAAGTATTGAATTAAGTTTTGAGAAGATATAATTTTATTTAGTTATTCTAAATCAAGTTTTTACTATGAAATTATTACTTTAAAGTTATAATTTTAAGACTATTAATATTATTGGATTATTTTTCTTAATTTTAATATACAACTATTTTACTAGATTAAGAATTAGTTATATTGTAAAGGTTTGAAATTTGTAGAATTTTATTTATTGTTTTCTAATATTTTTATAATTCTTTTCTTTAAGAATTTGGTCAAATGACCGTATTGCCCCTAGGGCTGACAGGTGGGTCAACCTGGTTAGGGTTGAACCCAACCCACTCGCCTGGCCCAGCCAGACGCACCCCGCACCCGCACGCTCCTCTCCTCTCACTTCCCCCTCGCTCTCGGGCGATTCTCAGACGACCGAAATCGCCTCCACCTCCGGCGAATTACTCCGGCCCACTCCGGCCACCCCCGCCGCCGTGGATGGACGCAAAAGATGCGCCAGCTCGCCCACTACCACCTCCTCCTCCTCGATTTGTTCTCCGCTCGTTGTGCTTCTCGTGCTCTTTACAAACCCTAACCCTAGGGTTCGGGAGCCCGAGGCGCACCACCCCTCACCGGCGTCTGCCTCCACCCATGTGATTCAGGGTGCCCTCGTGCTGTTCTAGTGCTGATGCTGCTCCCCAGCGGTTGTCGAAGGCTGCGGTGGCAAGGCGCCACCGGGACGGCCTCCTGGAGAGCAACCGCAGCTCGTCGCCGCCCGCTCTGCGCTTCACCAACCGGATGTGGTCACCACGATGGTGACCACCTGTGAGTTCCCCTTCTCCTCCTTTACTCTCTCTGTCTCCTCCCCTACTCTCTCTGTCTCCTCCCTCCATTGCTCTGGAACCTGGCCTTCGTTCCAGTGTTCATGCCATGATGGATTACTTTTCGTGGCCCCTCTACACCCATGGAAGTGTTGATGCTATATCTTGTTAGAAACTGGGAATTTTTCCTAGTGTGTGAAATTTTGTGGATGTTATTTAGTTGTTTTTGGTGGTGATGGTCTACCAGAACCAAAGGTCTACCCTCTATGCGGGATTAAAATTCACTAGGGCCTTACCCAAGTGCTTATGTTGCCTTAGCCCCTCTCTGTTTGATTCCTAGCAAATCTCACCATGTGTGAATAACTGAGAAAGTGGAATTCTTTACTGGCTAACTATGTATGCTTGCTGTGGGTGCTACTCTGAACCTCATGGTTCAGAGGATGTGCCACAGCTATTTCTGTGGTTTTATTAGCTAGAAGATGTCATGTGCCCCCTCTCTCTGTTTCTTACTGAACCCTGATGCAAATTGTTGTGTACTTGTTGTGATGAGGTATTATTCCATTGGATTAGTGCCCAGCAACAGTTGTGCATAAGATTATGAGCTAGATAATATCCCAGTGAGAATTTCTTGAAGATTTATGCCCCTAGTATCTTCTGTTCTGATAAGAACATGTTACTTGCTTGATTTTCCCCTGGACAATGATGCAAAGTCTGAGGCCCTCATTCTAGTGATTGGATGCTTGGGAATTAGCATACCTTGTTTAAATATTTCCTAAATTTGTGCCCAAGTGCTTATCTGTTTGCATACTGAGGTGCTCTTTTAGGTTGTGCCCAGGTTTTGCTCATGTAAAACATGAGTATTGTTGTGGTATGATCTAGGATTTGTTAATTTGCCCTCTTTCGACTGTAAAACTTTTAATTCCCTGTGATGTGTTGAACATAGCAACACTATGCTAGGCTGAGGGAAATAAATCCCATCCCACTTTTCTGTGCATAACTTTGCAAGATTCCTTGCTAGGATGTGTGTAGAAATCACCTTGGGATGTTAATGTTGTGGATGTGATTTCCTGATGGATCTTGGCTTCTTGATCCATTTCCCCTTGAGCTACTTCCCATGATCTGCTTGTGGTCTTGTTGTGGTTGTGCTTCAGGCCTACTCCTCCAGCTCCTTGCTTGGCCTTGTTGTTATCCTACTGGATCTATGGTTTCACGGATCTTTGATGGATGGATTGATTTGTGGTGCTGTGGTTTCCTGGTGGTGGTGTTCTTGTGGTATGAGCTTGAGCTGTATACAGGGGAAAGTTAGCTTGGTCTCCTCTCCCTTGCGGCTGATGTGGTATTTATACCACAACAGGGGTCTTGACAGCACCAGTGTGTGCTGGTGAGTGTGATGTTTGCTTGTGTGCTGGCTGAGAAGATATTTTGCCTGAGCTGATGTACTCGGTTGGGCTTGGTATTATCCTGGTAAGGGTTTATTTTGGGTTGACACTTGTATTACCTGATGCTTGGCCAATGAGATATACTGGGATATTTTTCTGATTTGAACAGATGCTTATCTTGTCTAAGCCTAAACTCGATGATGCGATTAGCAGTGCACCTCACTGCCTAGCTGAGAGTACTAATACCCACTAATCTTCTTTTTTACTTTTCTTTGTTTTTCTTGTTTATTTTGCAGGAACAGAAGATTAGTTGGAGACTTGAAGATTTGCTAGAAATAGTTTAAGAATTTATTTTGTAAATGTCAACTTGTAATAGAACATGTAATTTTCCATTTGTTGGATTATGTAATGACTTTGTATTATGGTTATATTATTAATAAAGTTAATTGTTTTCTTTTTCTAATACACAATGAAATTGGAAATGTCCAATATTTGTTATTTCTTAATTGGTTCCATTTGATTATGGTAATTGTATTTTCTTGATTATTCAATTTGAATTTCCAATTCAAATTCAAACTCAAATTTCAAATGCAAACATCCCTAAGTTTAAATAATTCAAATTTGATCCCCTCAACTCCAATATAGTCTAGAGGTCATGTCAAATTTCCACCTTCTTCCAGTATCTCTCTCTCTCTCTCTCTCTCTTAATTAGAATATCGATGGAACCTCGATCACTCCAGGGTATAGTATTTGCGAATAAGTCTCCAGTTGCCACTTCTTGTCTGATGATGTCGTAGAGTCAATTACATGTTTGTTCCCGTATAATTGAAACTAATGAAACTCAAGTGTTTAATGCCCTCAGAAATAATCTGCTTACAAGATTGATCAGGTCCTGTACTCAAATTATTCTTGTATGACACCAAACACCGGGATTTCACCCCCCTCATTTGATGTCTTCTGATCTTGGCCCCTTCGTGGTTTGCTTCTCTTGTAGCCTTGGTTATGCAAAAACATAGACAAGAGTTTTGGAAAAGATCACAGACAGTGATCAGGGTTTAGCATTGGTTTAACAAGGTTTGTTTCCTCGTTCAGATTCATCCTTCAGGACTGATGAGATCATCCAGTTATACATGAGTAACTTGTAGAAGTAAGATCATCAACTGTGTGATTTGGATACTCACCCCTCTTCGAGTTCTAGATACCTAGTTGATTTCTCTCAAGTCACTTATAGACTTGAGGTTAGGCTTGTTGAGAGTTAGTGTAGGTCACAACCAATTATGGTTTGTGTAACCAGATGATTTGGTTTCTTAAGATACTTCTTATAAAGATCACTCCAAATGTACTCTTGACTTGATGATCTAGACCTATTTCATCATGTCAAGTGAAACATTGGTCACTTTGGTTTGTTTAAACTTTCGCGCCAAAATTTCCCGTACTTTTAGATGCATGCTTTGCAAATGCACATATTAAATTTAGATCCTTATAACTTCCCAAACACTGGGATGTTACAGTATCTCCCCCTTAACAAGAACTTCGTCCCGAAGTTCAACCTCTCTCACGTAAAGATAGGTAGAGAGAACTTCTGTAGAGCGTTGATTCTTCACAGCTGTTTTCTTGTGCTGACGTTGGCATGTGTAGCCTCTTGTCTTGATTGTTCACCTTCCAATGTCTTGCATGATAATCTAATACTAAGCCTGTTGCTATGACAACTCTGTTTTGTTACTAGGCCTTCCTAATGGTCTCACGAAGAATACGTGGTATTTCCACCACATAGTGGACACCAAGTTTCGTTCTCCGATGAATAGGTATGATTTCCTATCTCTCACAATCTTTCTGAAGAACATTCGGCATATCCACCAGGTGATGGATAACCAATAAGATGATTCCGGTACACTGGATATTGTCTATGTTTAGGACTCCATTTGGTTCAACCTAATGGTCTCAAGAGAAATACTGCTCAAAGAAACTTGTACAACATAGTGTGCATTGATTTAGACTCATCTATTTAATGAAAATATCTTCGAGTTTCCTCGAGTTTTAACTTTTTCTACAAAGGACTATAACCTATCCCATTGGTTACTTCATATGGTCCTTCTATATCTCTGGGTTTTCACTTCTACGGGACAACCCTATAAGTTTATTTATCGAGCTTCTACATGTTTCCTTCGATGATATAACTACTCATATTATTTTCTTGGCATGACTTGTGGTAGCTCGCCATGTGTTGTTGTAGTAGCTCACCAACTCCAAACCAGATTGTGGAATGTGGTCCATTCCCCTCAGTGTCTTCATTGTCAACTTCCTTCTTGACTTCCTAGTCTTCCAGAGCTTTGGTGGTTGCTTCAATCAGCTGAAATTTCAGACCGCTCTCATACTGATCCTATACCCTCTAGACCAGTAACATTAAGATAAAACTCAATGTTTGCACATGAATATGCACATCAAGTTCCAACTTCATGCACAGGTCTAGTCAATCAAAGATCCAAGTAAGATCCAATAAATCCAAAATGCAGTTATCACTCATGCATCAAAAGCCTGTGGAATAAAAGTACTTAGAGTAAAACATCTCAAGTACCAAGGCTCTTAAATGCTATACACTACAAGTAGGTATATATTACCTTGCAGTCCTATTCTACACAACCACTCTTTGCCCAGGTAATTACTCCAATTGCATGCCTTACTGCAATGGAATAAACCAAGACAAAATGATCCTATAGTAGGTGTTGTCTAACTTGGTTCCATATAGGACTATGTACCATGTCGACTGAAGTACTTCATCTTGATTATGATAAGATTCTCATGGCATATGTTGATCCTTCCTGGTGTTGATCACATCGTAGGAGTACTAATGTAGCTTCCATCAATGCTTATGCCTTCTCCTAATCCTATACTATACTATAATGATTCACCTCTAGACTTGGTAACTAAGAATATGGTTATACCCCATAGTTACCAAGGTCTAATGACTCTTCATTGTTCACAAACATTCCTTCCTGAAGACTCTTATACATACTCTATACCATGTTCCACTCCATCCTATTCATTCATAGAATGGGGTAATCATTACTTTCACTTGAACATCTCTGACTATGTCAGAACTCTCCTCTTTACAATAGCACTGATATATGCTAGACTTCTAACTATTCATACCTAGGTATAAAGATAATAGATAAGTAGATTTACTCAGGTTGAGTAAGAAATTCTATACAAGTATGATCATATCATTCCCAAGTGAATGATTAGCATAGTTGTAGGAAATGTGGTTTAGATAAGATGGCTTCCTATAGTCTTTACCAACCTACAGATCTCCTAAAAGGTTTTAAACCTAAGGTCACTTCGCTCTGATACCATCTGAGGTGACCCATCACACCACTGCATGTGTAGTGCGCAAGTCGGTGACATAATACACACAGAAGGACTTATCCGTGAATATTACATCTCTCAGAGTGGTACAACAGAAACACAGCGGGTCCAGGAAAAACTATAGGATACAAACATCATTACAAAATCTTGAGAATCTCTTTGATGAATCAAGAAGATCTCAAACAAATGAACATCAGAAGAAGCAATGCGAAGCTCCAGGCTGGAGATTAACTCTAGCTTAGAACTAAATCTACTACGGCTGATGTCACCCCTAATCTATGGCTTGCAAATGCTAAGTCTAAGAATGGTCTCTACCTACATCTTGATAGCTTCTCCTTCACCAGAGTTGTTGATGACGATGCATTACTGACTAAGTAGTAGATCACTCCACCTAGCTTCACGAGGTAGCGATGGCTTCTCGATGACGACTTCCATAGGGCTTCAACTCTAAGCAGGGGGTCAAACGGGAACGAATGAGTAACGAGTGTTACTCAGCAAGTTCATGATATATAGTGGGTGGTTTGATGCACTAACTACAGCTTTAGACTCGAAAGAGTCATAAGCTAATGCAAGGTTTTTGTAAATCTTTCTTCAAGAGGTTGCTTTAATTCTGAAAACTATGCCCGCCAGATCTTCACAGGATTATAACTTTCATGGAGTTGCCTTTCCTGCGGCGTTCGCAGCTCCTTCCCGGAACAAGGGGTAACATGCCACATCCTTTTACACTCTGCAGAGGTGCGTTACTTTACCCATGGACGACCAAGACCATGTTGCACAACCAGGTGTACATTCCTGTCCACTCCCACTCAGGTGTGGGGCCCGGTTGTTGGTCCAAGCCAAACCGTGCTTCTCCGCACAACGCATGCCCACCCATTTCTGCCAGCAGGTTGAACGCCTGATTCCACCCCTCACGATGGATATCTACGCGCCCCTGGCAGACCATCATAGACCCGCAGAGTCCGTGGGAATTAAGGGATCCCACCCATGTGCATGTAGTCCCGCAAGACCTACAGCATACGTCTCTGGCAGCCCGTTGACATGCGAACGAGAAAAGTATCACATCTGACTTACTCCCCTCATAGAAGACCCATGGTTAACGCGAATTTACGGTGCAAGAATCCTGACGGCAGTTGTTGATAATTCCTAGGTAATACGTTCCCATGCAGATGGAACCTTCCTTTGACCTATTCATCTTACCATGGTTCCATCCGCCCACCAAACAGAACACTACCACTCGGGTAGTCATTCAATTAGTCATATTATTATAAAAATAGGATCATGCATTCTTTTGAGAGTAGGTGATAAGACGATAGGGTTTTTGCAATTAGTTTGTTATGAAGTACTGCAAAGGATATGAGCAAGTGATGAACTTGCCTGAGATTGGAATAACCATAATAACCAATGTCTTCGGGTTCAAGGGTCTCGTAGGAAATCCCGACATCTGAAAGATAGCAAAGTAGTCCCGGTAAGGACTACAGAAAACACTGGCAAGATGATACATGCATAGTAATGATATGCATCGTGAATTACCCTGGAAAACACCCCAGCTTACAAGTGTAAGCTATGTTTGATATGATAACTTAATATCATGAGTTTTAGGTGAATTGTTTCATTACTTGTGGTGATGTGGTTATTACTTCTTTTAAACTTATATGTGTTTCACTTTTACTTAGCAAATAATTGTTATCTTGTTTAGGTAAAAGTGTTTATTACTTGATTAGATAACAAAACAACAACACATGGAAAATAATTATTGAATAGATAACAGACACATTTTATTTTATGTTCGAAAGTATAGAGCTAATGACAATGAGTTTAGTTGAAAACGATGAGCTAATAAAACTACTCTATCATCACACAACTTGTTAGTGACTAGTGATGATAGGTTTAGTAGGTGCGAAAACATGGGGTTTTATTAATAAGGAAAATAATGTTTGAGGTAGTTGTTTATGGTTATAATGGAATATTACAGAATTCCATTATACCCTTTAAAACAATTCTATAAGTTGAAGAAAATGTTTTATGTTTAACATATTTTAATTGGAAATGCTTTTCTCTTTAATTTGATATATCATTCAATGCTTCTGAAAAGATTTGCACAAACTATTAATTTATTGATTTTAAATGAATTAAATGACTAGGCAAATATTGAACACATGAAAACTTAGTCAAATGGCTTTGAAAACATCATAGATGAGTTGCATAAGTCGTTTGGAACATTTTGGTATATAACTTGTATTTTTCTGATTTTATGAATTATTTATTATTTTTCAGAGTTAATGGTTATTATTATTATTACTATTACTTCTTTATTTTATTTAATTAATTAAGTACTTATTGGTTTCTCAGAAAACATAGATTATGGAATGTTTTGAAATGATTAAGTATTGAATTAAGTTTTGAGAAGATATAATTTTATTTGGTTGGTTATTCTAAATCAAGTTTTTACTATGAAATTATTACTTTAAAGTTATAATTTTAAGACTATTAATATTATTGGATTATTTTTCTTAATTTTAATATACAACTATTTTACTAGATTAAGAATTAGTTATATTGCAAAGGTTTGAAATTTGTAGAATTTTATTTATTGTTTTCTAATATTTTTATAATTCTTTTATTTAAGAATTTGGTCAAATGACCGTATTGCCCCTAGGGCTGACAGGTGGGTCAACCTGGTTAGGGTTGAACCCAACCCACTCGCCTGGCCCAGCCAGACGCACCCCGCACCCGCACGCTCCTCTCCTCTCACTTCCCCCTCGCTCTCGGGCGATTCTCAGACGACCGAAATCGCCTCCGCCTCCGGCGAATTACTCCGGCCCACTCCGGCCACCCCCGCCGCCGTGGATGGACGCAAAAGATGCGCCAGCTCGCCCACTACCACCTCCTCCTCCTCGATTTGTTCTCCGCTCGTTGTGCTTCTCGTGCTCTTTACAAACCCTAACCCTAGGGTTCGGGAGCCCGAGGCGCACCACCCCTCACCGGCGTCTGCCTCCACCCATGTGATTCAGGGTGCCCTCGTGCTGCTCTAGTGCTGATGCTGCTCCCCAGCGGTTGTCGAAGGCTGCGGTGGCGAGGCGCCGCCGGGACGGCCTCCTGGAGAGCAACCGCGGCTCGTCGCCGCCCGCTCTGCGCTTCACCAACCGGATGTGGTCACCACGATGGTGACCACCTGTGAGTTCCCCTTCTCCTCCTCCACTCTCTCTGTCTCCTCCCCTACTCTCTCTGTCTCCTCCCTCCATTGCTCTGGAACCTGGCCTTCGTGCCAGTGTTCATGCCATGATGGATTACTTGTCGTGGCCCCTCTACACCCATGGAAGTGTTGATGCTATATCTTGTTAGAAACTGGGAATTTTTCCTAGTGTGTGAATTTTGTGGATGTTATTTAGTTGTTTTTGGTGGTGATGGTCTACCAGAACCAGAGGTCTACCCGCTATGCGGGATTAAAATTCACTAGGGCCTTACCCAAGTGCTTATGTTGCTTTAGCCCCTCTCTGTTTGATTCCTAGCAAATCTCACCATGTGTGAATAAGTGAGAAAGTGGAATTCTTTACTGGCTAACTATGTATGCTTGCTGTGGGTGCTACTCTGAACCTCATGGTTCAGAGGATGTGCCACAGCTATTTCTGTGGTTTTATTAGCTAGAAGATGTCATGTGCCCCTCTCTCTGTTTCTTACTGAACCCTGATGCAAATTGTTGTGTACTTGTTGTGATGAGGTATTATTCCATTGGATTAGTGCCCAGCAACAGTTGTGCATAAGATTGTGAGCTAGATAATATCCCAGTGAGAATTTCTTGAAGATCTAAGCCCCTAGTATCTTCTGTTCTGATAAGAACATGTTACTTGCTTGATTTGCCCCTGGCCAATGATGCAAAGTCTGAGGCCCTCATTCTGGTGATTGGATGCTTGGGAATTAGCATACCTTGTTTAAATATTTCCTAAATTTGTGCCCAAGTGCTTATCTGTTTGCATGTTTGCATACTGAGGTGCTCTTTTAGGTTGTGCCCAGGTTTTGCTCATGTAAAACATGAGTATTGTTGTGGTATGATCTAGGATTTGTTAATTTGCCCTCTTTCGACTGTAAAACTTTTAATTCCCTGTGATGTGTTGAACATAGCAACACTATGCCAGGCTAAGGGAAATAAATCCCATCCCACTTTTCTGTGCATAACTTAGCATGATTCCTTGCTAGGATGTGTGTAGAAATCACCTTGGGATGTTAATGTTGTGGCTGTGATTTCCTGATGGATCTTGGCTTCTTGATCCATTTCCCCTTGAGCTACTTCCCATGATCTGCTTGTGGTCTTGTTGTTATGCTTCAGGTCTGCTCCTCCAGCTCCTTGCTTGGCCTTGTTGTTATCCTACTGGATCTATGGTTTCACAGATCTTTGATGGATGGATTGATTTGTGGTGCTGTAGTTTCCTGGTGGTGGTGTTCTTGTGGTATGAGCTTGAGCTGTGTACAGGGGAAAGTGAGCTTGGTCTCCTCTCCCTTGCGGCTGATGTGGTATTTATACCACAGCAGGGGTCTTGACAGCACCAGTGTGTGCTGGTGAGTGTGCTGTTTGCTTGTGTGCTGGCTGAGAAGATATTTTGCCTGAGCTGATGTACTCGGTTGGGCTTGGTATTATCCTGGTATGGGTTTATTTTGGGTTGACACTTGTATTACCTCATACTTTGATGACTTGGCCAATGAGGTTGTTCTGAGGCTTATAACTGATATGAACAGATACTTACTTGACTTAGCCTAATCTCAATGATGCGATTAGCAGTGCACCTCACTGCCTAGCTGAGAGTACTAATCCCCACTAATCTTCTTTTTTACTTTTCTTTGTTTTTCTTGTTTATTTTGCAGAAACAGAAGATCAGTTGGAGACTTGAAGATTTGCTAGAAATAGTTTAAGAATTTATTTTGTAAATTTCAACTTGGAATAGAACATGTAATTTTCCATTTGTTGGATTATGTAATGACTTTGTATTATGGTTATATTATTAATAAAGTTAATTGTTTTCTTTTTCTTATACACAATGAAATTGGAAATGTCCAATATTTGTTATTTCTTAATTGGTTCCATTTGATTATGGTAATTGTATTTTCTTGATTATTCAATTTGAATTTCCAATTCAAATTCAAACATCCCTAAGTTTAAATAATTCAAATTTGATCCCCTCAACTCCAATATAGTCTAGAGGTCATGTCAAATTTCCACCTTCTTCCTGTATCGATCTCTCTCTCTCTGAATTAGAATATCGATGCAACCTCGATCACTCCAAGGTATAGTATTTGCGAATAAGTCTCCAGTTGCCACTTCTTGTCTGATGATGTCGTAGAGTCAATTACCAGTTTGTTCCCGTATAATCTAAACTAATGAAACTCAAGTGTTTAATGCCCTCAGAAATAATCTGCTTACAAGATTGATCAGGTCCTGTACTCAAATTATTCTTGTATGACACCAAACACCAGGATTTCACCCCCCTCAGTTGATGTCTTCTGATCTTGGCTCCCTCCTGGTTTGCTTCTCTTGTAGTCTTGGTCATGCAGAAACGTAGACAAGAGTTTTGGAATAAATCACAGACAGTGATCAGAGTTTAGTATTGGTTTAAGAAGGTTTGTTTCCTCGTTCAGATTCATCCTTGAGGACTGATGAGATCATCCAGTTATACATGACTAACTTGCAGAAGTAAGATCACCAACTGTGTGATTTGGATACTCACCCCTCTTCGAGTTCTAGATACGTAGTTGATTTCTCTCAAGTCACTTATAGACTTGAGGTTAGGCTTGTTGAGAGTTAGTGTTGGTCACAACCAATTATGGTTTGTGTAACCATATGATTTGGTTTCTTAATACTTCTTATAAAGATCACTCCAATTGTACTCTTGACTAGATGATCTGAACCTATTTCATCATATCAAGTGAAACATTGGTCACTTTGCTTTGTTTAAACTCTCGCGCCAAAATTTCTCGTGTTTTTAGATGCATGCTTTGCAAATGCACATATTAAATTTAGATCCTTATAACTTCCCAAACACTGGGATGTTACATAAAGGATGTACGCATGCAAAGTGGTGTTGGCTGGAATGAAATCAAGTACATGAGAAAAGCCGAGCCACACCTTTGGGACAACTTGGAAATTGTAAGTTGTTCATTCCGACACTCTTGTTACTAAATTCGTGTTTGACACAACATGTTTGGTGCAAGCTCCATCATGTTAACAAAACTTCACTCAACTCTTGTAGTCATTTGGTCAAAGGATCAAGACATTCAAATCCAAAGCCTTTCCTCTCTATGATTCACTAGGACAACTATATGAAGGTAAGATGTACTATTTTTGCATGGAACTTCAAAGAATATTCTCATTTATCATGTTATTCAGTTGCTTCCTTTTTGGCTACCTTTTGTAGGTAGCATAGCTATTGGAAATATCAACTTCACATCCACCTCAGCGCCATTGAAGGATGGTGTGACAGAAATAGCAAGTGATGATGAGCATGAAGCTGAAAAAGACATCGAGAGAGAGGTAGTTGGAGAAAAAAGTGAAGATGAGCTCCAGATGTTGGATGATGCTACTGCTGCGCAAGGGATCTCAAGTGGAGTGTGAGGAAGCCCATGCAAAAAGGGCTGACGGTGGCTCAAGAAAGAAACCTAAGAACAGTCCTAAGAAGAGGAGTGCAAATGGAATTGTACAAGTGATGGAGAGATTAGTGCATATTAAAGAAAAGGAAGCCGACAAAGAAGCTACACATGACTTCACCATCACCAGATGTATGGAGGCATCAAAGACAGTGGAAGACGTTACATCTGCTGACAAGATCTCGGCTTTGGAGGTCTTCAAAAATGCTGCCAATCGTGAGATTTTTGTGAACCTTGCTGCTGATGAAGATGGGACTGCTATTGATTGGCTCCGCGTACAGATATCCAAGTTAACATGAGGTAAGCAACCGCTTAAATTCCTGTTTGAATCCATGCTCTAGATATTTTTTTTGCACTCCCTATTGCCATGAATCCTTATTCTCTGACTTCTCCAACCATGTATCACCAAATATATCTGCACACATTTATATAAATCGTGTCACTGCTCAAGATATATATAAACTGAGCCAAATCCGAGCCGAAGTTGCTTGCTGTCAATGCACTGTTTCATGTTTGAATTCATGCTCTACAATCTTGTTTCCCTAGGCCCTAGTAAACAGCATGCATAGTCCCATGTTCTCATTGAAGTTGTGGCACTGACATGAGCAAAAATAGGCTACAATTTCTTTTACCATATTTGTGGGTTTTGTTTGATCTGTGACACGTAGGTACATGCTGGCTTTGCTTGGAAACCATAATTATGTGTACAATAAATTTAATCTGCTGCAGCTACCTTGAGACATAGAGGACATAATTTGTGTTTTCCCTCGAGAAATGAAATAGTCACTCTTCTTTTGTTGGAAACATAAACATGTGTTCTTCAGCTCTTGCAGTTGCAGACTAGTTTATGGTGAACAAAATATGTCCATGTTCTGGACTTCTTTTGGCTGGATGCTAGCTAAGTTATATCAAGCATTGTGTTTTTCTTACTGACGTAGAAACACCTATGAACACTTCCTGTAGTCCGATTCTTTCAGGCTTACCGACATTTCTGTTCGCAAGATGGTCCATTAAACATCATTTTTTTCTTGGGAGCAACCAGTAATGCAGTATTACAACTAGATGGTTATGATGATGTCGATCAACACTGCTTACATTTATGTGTTTTCATTAGTTTGGATGTGCATGTTGAGCTAGATTCTTGTTTTCTAGATAGAAGATGAATATCGCCAACCCCAACCCGCATTCCCCTGGTTTGTATTAATGTGATTGACCCACTGTATTGCTTTTAATCAGCAACCTAATTAATATTCTAGTTGTTCTACACTTTTCAGGTGCAAATCCATTCTCTAGAAGCAAATTCATCTTGATGTTCTTGTTGGGGCAGCAAAGATTTCTTCTATCAAAAGTTGATACAACTTAAATAAATTTCTGTGATGTTCTATTCTAAGTTATTGGAATGCTTCTTGAGATATTGCACTGTTCTAAATTACTGCAATGCTGCTTCAGATGGTGTAAAGGTAAGATTTTTATGAGGTGTTATGAATGTGTTACATACTGCCGAATCTATGATGCAGTGCTGAGTTGCTGCTCAATGTGCTATGAGTCTGCGATTAAACCCTTGTATGCTACACACGTGTGCCATTTATCTTCAACTTCAAAATGAAACATTTTCATATTTTAGTGCAGGTCTTGTTCAGGAAATTATTTCTCCCTTTGTTGTCTTAATTGCTCAAATCGTTCTGGAGAACTAAATTCCACCCATTGGCATATATTTTTAGATCTTTCTTCTCGTGCTATAAACAGAGGAGACGAGTGTGTCACATCGTTTCATTCCCTCTCCCCTTGCATTCTTGTTGACAAAAATCGTCCAAAGAAGCTCTGTATATCTTGTGCCGTCGACTCTTCTTCGGGTCCAATTTTGAGTTCTTCCTTTCATATCGTCGACCTCGGGGAACACTCCGGAGATTCCTTGCAACATAAGACTTATTTCCATGTCTCCCACCTTAAATACATGGTGTTGCGTCCAACACAAGCCTTTTACCTTGCTGTCACCGGAGTCACGTGCCTTCCGTCCATGTCTGGCGGTCGATTGAATTTGTGCCAAGGATCTCCAAGACCACCGGCGTCAACACAAAGCACCTTGAACAAGGAGATTACCGGAGCACCGCCATCATCGACATCCAAGCCAAACCTCGACACATCGCCGCCAAGTTACCCTCAGTCAGTCAAAACACCCACAGTCAGAGAAACCCGACTTTTATGGGGGGAGATTATTTTTGGTTTTGAAAAACATACGTAGTTTCAATTAGAGAAAAAAAATCAGGGGTATATGGGTCCAAGTAGCTGGATCTGAGGGTACAAACTATACTTAGTCTATAAAAAAATTAGGGGAACTTAATCCATTAATGAGCCATATTGAGTTGTTGGGCCATGATTTGTATAGAAACCGGTCATGGTTGAGTTTAGTTTATGTTACATTCGGCCTATGAGATGAATAGGCGAAGCATGGATCTGGGGAGAAGCTAGATGTCACGAGTTTTATCTATAAAGAGCTCTATCTTGCAGTCATTGACCAGGGGTCTCCGGTGTATGATACTTACATCATGAAGCTCATTGTTGTTTGTTCGATTAATGCTAAGAATGGTGAACGGATTGACCTCAATGTGGAGCTCACCGAGCATATGGACAAGCAACATCGTGTCAAGAAGTCCAAGAATCCTAGGCCTCCAACAAGTTCCAATGGGCCTCCTGCTCCTGTCAAAGTACCCGATTGGTTCAAGAAACTTCAGCTCAAGATGCGCAAGTCTTTCTGCTTGAAGCTTGATCTCTGGATCAAATGTATGATGCTCATGTTTATCACAAGAAGGCCGCCCATCGTCAGAAAGCTATTATGCGCAATATGGATCTTCCGGTGTCCCCTGGTACTGAAGAAGCTATTACTCCCGAGGATGAGTGGATCTCCAAGCATAGCTCATGGAGTACTGATGACGAGGCTCAACCCGAGGATCCCAGTGCACTCATGTTTACTGTCGGATGGAGTGACTCTTCATAGGGTCGTTAGCATCGCGTTTCTCCCTTTTTGTTGTCTTGATGCCAAAGGGGGAGAAATGTTCTATTAGGTTCCTTCGGGGGTATTGCAAGGTTTGGATCACAAGAGTTTATCTTTGTCATTTGTCTCTTATGGCTTGTGATCCCGTTTTCTTTTCGCTTTTACGAACCAGTATCTTCTTTGTATGGTGCAAGACATGTGAACCTGTTTAAACTCTTGATTTGGACGTATTTCATTCCATAAATTGCTTACTACTTATGTGGGTCATAAAAGTTCAGGGGGAGCTCTTTTATCCATTTTTATGTGTGGTTATCGCCTATTTGTTGCACACATATAAGGGGGCTCCGTCTCTTCTTAACCCTTGTCGTCACACATTTTGGTTTTCAACAATTCTTCAAAAGGGGGATATTGAAAGTGAACCTTTCCCGCTATTTGTTTTAATGATTTATGACAAACAAATGTGTCTTCTAACGTGTGCTGAAACGGGTTTAAAAATGAGAAGTTTCTCCCAGTTCCGAAAGTTCCAGTTGTAGATCCGAAAGTTCCGGTCGCTGGAAGTTCCGCAGATTGTTCCGGTGATTCTTCTGGACTTCCCCCATTTTAGCACTGAACTCGGGCATCGTTAAGCGAAAGTTGGAGCGGAAGATTGGCGCGGAAGTCCCGGCGGCATGGAAGTTACGGTCCCCCGACCGGAAGTTACGAGTGCGCAGAAGTTCCGCTCCCCATGCCGAAGAAGTTTCCGTGTGGCCCCATTTTCTCATTGGATTGGTACCGAGTTAGGCGGAAGGTTCGCCGGAAGTTCGAGTGGAAGTTCCGCCTGCCCGGAAGTTCCGGTATGTTGTCCAGAAATTCCATCTGTGCGGATTCATGATAGAAGACTTTGAGAAGTTATTGGGGCCGTTGGTCTGTGCTGACTGGAAGTTTTTTCCGCTTGACCGGAACGTCCAGTCCTACGCATTTATACTCCAACGGCAGACCTTGAGGACAACTTTAAATAGGAGCAGTCTTCTTCTTTGAAGTCTAAGCTTTTCACTCTATCTCCTCCATTAGTGCTTTGAGCTTCAACCTCCTAGATCTCCCACTCCAACAATCCAATCACGCCAAAACTTTGTGGAGTGATAGAAAAGACCTAGATCCGTGATTCCACCAAAGGAATTGCAAATTGACCCATCAAATCCCAGCGGATTTTGAGAACTCTTGGGTGCCTTGTAACACTAGAGAAAACCCTAGTTATTGTAGCTTCCCCCTCGATTCAAGAAGATTCGAATTGCTGAGATCCTCCAATTAAGTTGTGGAGTCGCCTCAACCTTGCGTAAAGGTTAGGTCAATACCTTCAAGTCGACCTTATAGTGAAAACGAGTATCTCCCTCACCGAAGAAGATCAAGGATAATAAGGTGTGCACCTCCATGCTATTGGAGGGCCTAAGTGGCTCCTCATCTCTCCAACGTAGACGTACTTCCCCTGGGAAGGAACTACGGGAAACATATCCCTATCTTCTTTGTTCACACTTGTGGTTTATCTTGTGCTTTACATATTGATTCCGTTGCATATTTTTTATCGTATCACATAGTTTGTTCATCTAGCCGCACATCTAATTACCCTTTTGATTCACCTTGTTTAGCCAAACCATAAAAGAAACAAACAAAAAATTGGTAGTCACCTATTCATCCCCAGCCCTCCAGTGACGATACTTGTACTTTCAATCTCCCCCTAAGCTGGTTTTCTCCGCAAACATGGCTGATCGTTGGTGGTTTTGAGGAACTAGGTATTCCCTTGGCGACGACGTGGAGTGGTTTGGCTTATAATGGTCATGGATGCATTCTTTACACTCCCGACTACAATAATTATATCGACCATTTTTAACGTGCTATATTGGAGTGCAAGCCTCGTTAAGAAAATGATTTCTCCCTTTGTTGTCTTAATTGCTCAAATCGTTTCGGCGAACTAAACTCCACCCATCAGCATATGTTTTAGAAATTTCTCCTCGTGCTATAAAAAGTGGAGATGAGTGTGTCAAATTGTTTCATCCCCTCTTCTCTCGCATTATTGTTGACAAAATCGTCCGGAGAAGCTCTCAATATCTCATTCCATCGACGTCTTCTTTGGCTCCAATTTCGAGATCTTCCTTTTACCTCATCGACCATGGGGAACACTCCGGAGATTCCTGGCAACATGATACTCCCCTCCATGTCGCCCACCTCGAAGACGTGGTCTTCTTTCCAACCAAAGCCATTTTTCACACTCTCACAGGAGCGGCACGCCCTTCGTCCATGTCTGGATGCCGATTGAAGTTGCGCCAAGGATATCCAAACCATTGCCATCTATATGAAGCAACCCATCATCAACATCCAAGCCAAACCATGACACATCGACGCCAAGTCAGTCCCAATTAGTCAAAAACATCCACAGTCCACCAAGTTTTTCAGAAGAATCCGGCTAAGGGGGAGTTTTTCTTGGTTTTGAAAAATACATAGTTCGAATTAGAGCAAAAATTAATTCGGGGGTATATGGATCCAAGTAGCTAGATTTGAGGGTAAAGAACTATACTTAATCCATTAATTTTTTTTAGGGGAACATAATCCAGTATTTTTTTTTTGAGGGAAACTTAATCCAGTAATGAACCCTATAGAGTTGTTAGGCCATGATTTGTATAGAAACCGGTAATGGTTGAGTTTAGTTTCTGTTACATACAGCCCACGGGACGAATTGGTCGGCCCAGCAAGAAAGCCAGCTCTTTCCAGCCTTTATTCCTTGCCCCAACGACGCGTCTCCTTTGCTTGGAAACCGACCGAGCCCTCCCCTCTCCTCCCCATCATCAACGACTTCCGTCGCGCCCGAGGCAGCGAGGCGCCCCAAATTTTGTCCCCATGGCGACGACGACGAGGTGGGCAGCTGCCGTGCTCGTGGCCGCGGTGCTCTTCACGGCTTCCTCCGCCAGGGACGACAGCAACGGCGTGTTCGAGCCGTGCGCGGACGCGACGGTGCAGCGCGGCGACGGTTTCACCTTCGGGGTGGCCTTCGCGGGGCGAGACGCCTTCTTCTCCGGCGGCGTGCAGTTCTCCCCCTGCGATAGCCGCCTCAACCTTAGTCCCATCGGCGCCAAGGTCGCGGTCTTCCGCCCCACGGTCGACGAGATTTCGCTCCTCACCGTCAACGCCTCCAACGCCGGTGACCTGGTGAGTTGCGCTTCGCCGAGCTACGCTTGAGACCTTCCGGATTTCGTGCTTAATTGAAAATATTTTGCGTGGTGGTGTGTAGTGCCCGATGAACCCTAATCGATTGCACATTTTCGTTTGGCACAAAGGAATTGTCTTCTACTAGCTCTTTTTTTTCTTCTATAAATAGTAACTTCAGTAGTAAGATTTTTTTGGGATATAGGGTATGTTTTAGCGGAATCAAACACCGCCTTCGTCGATTATTGGTGCGAGAGACATGAAGAATTTGCTGGGAACATTCATTGTTGATCACGTCCTGCGTGGCTGCCTGGGGGAGGTTTAAGCCAAAAACAGGGGAGCTGGACAGACAGTGACCCACAAACACGTCGACACAGCGGACAGCACACAGCAGCGTTTTTGGACCCATTGGAGGAGGTTAGATCGGCAAAGGCTACCATTTTTTCTGTGGACCAACCCAAAGTGCTGTGTTATTTAGCCTTGCTGGTGCAATTTTGTCTCATGTTCTATTGATTGTGCTGTCCCTTCAAGCTTTTTTTTATGGTTCTTCCAAGGTTTTTCTTTGTCTCCTCATCTACTGATTGATCGGGAGTGCGAATAGTTTACCAGGGGTCAATTGCCTAGATATGTTGAAATGTCTTAGCAGGCTTAAAAAAAACTTGATGTCATTAGTTCAGGCTTTAATGAATCGTTCTGTTTTATCTGATTCATTAAAAAAAACTTACTATGGTAGTATTTTGTTGACGGTACAGGTACGGGGAGTATTTCTTCAATAATTGATCCATACCATTTCTTCTAGTAGGGGCTGATTGCTTGCCAATAAATATGTGCAAGGATGATGCATAAAGAACAATTTATGAAGTGAAAACTATGGTGCAGTAATTAATTGCTGAGACTATATGGAGTACTAGTAGATGATAATCTGCTGCTACATCTTTCTTTTTCGGAATTTAGGAGCATGGAGCTCCAGAATTGATTTCTCAATGAACCTGTGGCAATCTGTTACATCCATTTCCCATCTCCAGAACAAGAGCACAATCGCTTGTATAGTTCAAGATTTGATACTTACTCGTAGTCGTAGATAGGTGTACTTATCAAATGTCTTTGTTTACTTCTCCGATCTAAAAGATAATGGGTTCTTTAGTTATAATTTTGCAATTTCTTCCACTCTGCTCCAGGCAAATGTTGGTGGATACATGGTAGCCTTTGCCGGGAGGAAATATGCAGCAAGGTCGCTTCCCATTTTCGTCACCAACAGCTCATACACAGTGACCGGTTTCACCCTGGTGCGCCCATAAACCTTCAACCTGGATCCTTGATCTTAGGCTCACAAAGCTCACCACTGACGATCCCTTGCTCAACTGACATTGTCCGTACATTCCCAGGTGTTCGAGTTCCAGAAAGGCATACTCCAGAACCTCTTCTGGAAGCCTGACGGCTGCTCGTCGTGCTCCTCCTCAGGGCAGCAATCGAACTCGGCGTGCGTCGAGGATAGCTGCGCGATCAAGACGTCGAGCTGCAGGGGCACCGGCAACGGGCAGGCGGATTGCAGCCCCGGGATCCAGCTCGCCTTTTCGGGCACTGACAAGCACGAGGACGTGCTCAATTCGTGGTACGAGGTGTCGAAGCTGAAGCAGTACTCCCTCTCCGGGCTCTTCTCCAACCTCAAGGACTCCCTGGCGAGCCGGTTCTTCTAGCTTGGGTGTTTATTGCTCTGGCCATCTTCGTACAGCTTCTACTGAAGGCAGGGACCTTTTTGTCCATCTTGTACCACTGTTTGTAACCAAATCCTTTGTATATCGATGATCAGCAGCTACAGAACCAAAATCCTCTGTATATCTATTGTCAGCTGCTACTACACATATATTTGGAGAGTAATTAATGTAGTAATGGAATTAGTGTACTTTGTTGGTGGTATGGAGGATGAGATCGTAATTGATTTGACTTGCTCAAGGCAAGATTTCTATTCTCTGTACTGCGAAAGCAGAACTCGCAGTGCACTAGAAGCAAACAAAATCTGGAACAAAGTCACTTGGAAAATGATAAGAAAGTTACAACAGTGCATCCAGAAATGACAGAATAAAAAACCTATTTTCGAAAAGTCACTTTATATTTGTATAAAAGAGAAAAATTCAAAATCTATATTTATAATTTTCATAAAAATCTGGATGTAGCCAACGATGTATGCTACAAATATGAAAAATCACAATGTGAAATTATTTGTATTATGGACTACACAATTTTTTTTTAATATTTTGGAGATTTGTAAGTGTGGACTCAGATTCACATATTTGCCATTTTTATGTAGTTTAAATATAAAGTATTTCAAATTGAGATTTCGCACTTTGAAGGATACATTATTGACAACAATGCAGGATTTTTCTCATATTTTAAAAAACTTGTAAATATGATTTTTAAATTTTTTAAAACAAAGGAGTACCGGGGCTCTGAGAGAGCCAAAAATCTTAAAAAGTCTTTCC
This sequence comes from Alopecurus myosuroides, assembly GCA_028641055.1. Taxonomy (NCBI): domain Eukaryota; kingdom Viridiplantae; phylum Streptophyta; class Magnoliopsida; order Poales; family Poaceae; genus Alopecurus; species Alopecurus myosuroides. The sequence goes on from CM054057.1 coordinate 124,218,661, forward strand.
TCTCCTCCTGAGTCCCGAGTCCCGACCTACCCGCGCCGCCGCAAATCCCCGTTCCTCGTCGGGACATCGGCGTTCCTGCTGTCTCCACCCCATCGGTAACCTTTGCCCCATTGGGTTTCGAGTCCCCCAGCTCGACCTAATGCAGCGCTAGGCCAGCGCCCGACTTCATGTCCTTCCTGGCGGCTGGTGGCGGCCGCCGCCTCCTTCGGGACATCTCCAGGCGCCGTCCGCCACAGCAAGGTTCGACCCCATCCCTCCCCCTCGTCCTAATCTCCGCCGCAGCGCAAAAATCTGTGCCGCCAACCTTACTAATTTCAAATTTTTAAGTAGGAGGTTACGCCGCGTGCTTCCGGAGGCACAAGTCGCATTTCCTGCTGGGCGGAACTGAGGACGCATCGGCGGCGGCGGATAACGCCGCCGACGACTCGCCGGTGTCTCTGGCGAAGAGCCTGGCCTGCCTCGCCGAGGAAACCACCGCGGCCGCCCAGGAGCAGCGGAGGCCCCTGACGCGGATGGAGCGGAAGAGGCTCGCTGAGCTCCGGATCAAGAAGAGGGTCAAGGCGCAGTACCTGGACGGCAGGTTCCACGACCTCATGGGCAAGGTGGTAGCGAGCGCCGATACGCTGGGGGATGCCTACGACATCGTCCGGCTGAACTCCAATGTCGACCTGGCGTCCCCAAGGGACGATGTTTGTTTTACCACATTAGCCCAGCAGCTCAGGAGCGGCGAGTTTGATGTCGCGGCGAACACTTTCTCGGTGACTGCGACAAAGAGGCGGGGAGGCGAGCGCCTTGTTCTTCCGCGGCTGAACCTGAAAGTTATCCAGGAGGCTGTCAGGGTTGTGCTTGAGGTTGTTTACAGGCCCCAGTTCTCCAAGATATCACATGGTTGCCGGAGTGGGCGGGGATATCACTCGGCTCTGAGGTTCATATCCGGCGAAATTGGGGTTCCGGATTGGTGCTTTACTGTCCCCTTGTACAAGGAGTTGGATAGTAATGTTGTCTCTAACCTTATTTCGCAGATACAGGAAAAGATTGTTGATGATCAGTTAGTTGAATTCATGCAAGAAATGTTTGATGCCGAGGTGATCGGCTTGGTATTTGGAGGGTTTCCCAAGGGCCATGGAGTCCCGCAAGAAGGAGTGCTCGCGCCAATCCTGATGAATATATATCTTGACAGTTTTGACCATGAAGTATTTAGGATTTGCATGAAACATGAAGGCCTCTCTTCAGGGGCAACAAATGCTACAGGTAACCACAAGGGCTCTAGTTTGCGTCTCTGGTTTAGAAGTCAACTGAAAGAGAGGGATGTAGATAATGAAGATCAAACAGAGGGTCGGCCAAACATAAGACTACACGCTTCCAGATACATGGATGAGATTTTTGTTGCAGTTGTGGGATCCAGAGACGTAGCAGAAAATATAAAGGCTGAAATTGTTGATTACTTAAGCAAGTCACTTTACCTGAAAGTTGATGATCGATTGCATCTTATGCCAGTCAAAAAGAACTCCCGGGGTTTACAGTTTGCTGGCACTGTAGTTAAAGCCGCAACAAAAGAAACTGCTGCACTCAAAGCTGTGCATAAGCTGAAGGAGAAGGTCCGTTTATTTGCTTCTCAGAAGCAAGAGATATGGGATGCTATGAATATTAGGTTAGGAAAGAAGTGGTTGGCATATGGTTTGAGGAGGGTAAAAGAGTCTGAGATCAAATCTCTTGGTCTCAGCACTCCACTGCTGGACCACATCTCACAATTTAGGAAAGAGGGGATGAAGACAGATCATTGGTTCAAAACTTTGCTCAAGGTATGGATGAAGGACATCAATGCCAAAAATGAAGCTAATGATGAGGTGCTCCTGTCAAAATACATCGCTGAACCAGCACTTCCCCAAGAACTCAGAGATGCTTTCAACAACTTTCAAAAGCAAGCTGAAGACTACATCACATCAGAAACTGTTGTTACAGACGCACTTTTGTCCAGCTTAAAAAATGAGGAATCGATCTATACCTGCACTGATGGTGCTGTCATTAAGATCCATGCACCTCTTCGTTATATCCAGAAGTGCCTCAATCGCTATGGTCTAACTAATCTTGAAGGCTTTCCTAAACATGTTCCGGCCCTTGTCTTGCAAGATGATGAGCTAATCATAAGTTGGTTTGCAGGAATAATTCATCGTTGGGTAAGATGGTTCTCTGAGGTTGACAATTTTAAAGAACTGCAACTTATGTTAGTTGAGTGTGTCAGGAAATCCTGCATCAGGACACTATCTGCAAAGTACCAAATGTATGAAAAGTTGACAGAAAAGCGATTTGAACTCGATGATTATGGCATTCCAATGGTTGAGGACTTTGAGGCAATGATGGCACAGCTAGAGCCTAGTTATTTGGTTTCTACTGATGAAGCTCTGATGTATGGCATTTTTAGTAGTGGTTTATGTGTGCTCAACCTCTCAAGAGTTGTCCCTGCCCGGAAATTCCATTGCTTTGTCATGGGCTGCCAATCTTCATCGCCAAGCATGTATGTTATTCATGTCAAGGAGAAACAGCGGTTTCCAGGATGGAGGACAGGTTTCTCATCATCAATTCATGGGAGTTTAAATGGTAGACGAATTGGGTTGTGCACTCAGCATGTTAAAGATCTATATCTAGGACAAATCTCCCTTCAGTCAGTTGATTTTGGTGTGCTGATTAGATGACTATGATGACCCCTGAGGTTCAGTTTGAGATTGAAGGCTTTGAACTAGTTAACACAGTATCATATTCTATGTTTGTCAGAGGTTACGTGGCTACATGGTTACAGCTAACATTACGATTTTCCAAGGGACAACTATGGAATATGCTTGTATATTCTTCCAAATTGAGTTGAACTTCCATTTCGATAGCAAGGGAATTGGGAAGCATATCTCCCGAAATAACTATTCTAATTCTTTGTGCATGTACTGGGTTCTTTTCAGAATGACCATGAAGAGTTGCTGGCAGTAATACTAGTACTAACACCCCTCCCTTAATCTCCAATGGAGAAGGTACACCTTGCCGTACATTTCCTCATAATTAAAGTATATTTGCTTTGTGCACATTTTGAACCTTACGGTATTTGTCTTGTTACATAGTATCAGCCTCTGGCCATTCTATTCGGACTGATGTTTGCCATTCAGTCATTAATATGCCATGCAAGTGAACAACGTTTATTTTTAACAAAGATGTGTTGTTCCAGTTATGTGTGTTTAAATTTAATGCATCTTGAGAAGATTGCATTGTTCTCGTTCTCAAGTATGCCTGCCAATCAGTGTCTTCCCATGAATGTCTGTACTAGCAATTCGCTGTTACCAATTTATGTCATTTTCTATGAAATAGACAGGGTTTGTCCATATTAATTGCACGATGTCTCACCGAAAAGCACCAACCAAATCACATGAACGGATATTGATAAAGTAAATCAAAGAACAAGTTCTTTCGAGTTTTCTCCTGCATTTATATAGGATTAGTAATATCTGCTGATACTCCTATTTTAGTATGCTATTGGAATGCAATCATGTATGTACTGCTAATCGATTGATTAAATAAGATAGGCCAGCCACTTGATCTATTCCAAACATTTAAGTAGGGGTACTGATTGGAAATATTGAAGTTAGCCGGTTACTACAATCTTGATTCACTTATATGTACTGGCAATCTGACACACGATAAGTTTCTAACTGGATATCTTAGGCAAAAAAGAAAAAAAAAACTCCTATATCATCATCCATAAATTGTGTAATATGTATGCGCTGAAACAGGATTGAAGCGGGAAAGGAGTTTGGTCTTATACGTGAGAAAGCTTACACGAGAAAGCTTGGTTTAGAACAGCGCATAATTCTCTCAGTATCACACGGGGTAATTGCAGACAGTCTTACTACAGACTGATGGGCTGTGGCAAAGGTATCTTCAATCTGAATCATACTTTTAAGCTTTCATACTTCTCTATTCGCTTCCCTCAACCATTAATGGTGTTCTTTCTACAGTTATCAGTTAGGTCACATTTGATATCTTCATGACATGATTATTACATGGAGCTGACTATGCCACGTCAGAAGTTCTCTTTTGGAGCCTTCACTCGAATATTTCACAGATGCAATACTTGGATACGCCGTGCCTTCACATGGTCGACATTCTTGAGCCCAAGTGCTCAACCCACAAGTTGAAGATCAATTCATTTGGAACTTTTCTGCCCAGGGAGAGTACACAGCGCGCCAAGCCTACAACGCATTGTTTGCCGGCGGCAAAATTGGGATAGTTGGGCACCCCTACCGCTGATTGCCTGGCACGTGCGGGCTGCCTCATCCTGCGTCATGCCCTCTCTGTGAGCAGGAAGACGAGACGATATCACACCTCCTGACCGGATGTGCCTTCGCGTGGCAGGTTTGGTTCCATGTCCCGAGCAATTGGTCACTACAAGACATCTGTCCACAGCCCAACGACGACTTTGGTTCGCGGATGCTGCTGACCGTGCTGGACAGGGGAAAAGGAGCTCGGTGTCTCATCATTCTTACCCATTGGCGTCTTTGGAGGTTCAGAAATAACTGTCTTTGAGAATGGCAATCCAGTGTTCGACGACCTAGTAGAAGAGATAATCTTTGAAGTGAACCTGTGGATGCTGGCAGGAGCATAGGCTTTTTTGTGCCTTTACATGCTCGGCCCCCTGATGTATGATGTCTGGCGCGAGCCCCTGTCTATAGCTTAGCATAGCTCTTGTTTTCTTTTTCACTCTGTTACATTTGTGGTTTTCTCCTTTGCCTTTTGTTCTCTGTTGGGGTTATACTCGCGCCATCTTGGTGCTTTCTTCTAATACAAATGACACACATTTAGATGGGTGTTTGAGGAAAAAAAAAATGATGGCCTATGCCTTCATCCTGGAGGTGCTACTGTCCTGAGGGATTTTTCTTTGAAATTAGTGCTAGCCTATAATTCTTTGATTAATTAATGTAAGAGACATAGGAAAAGTAAAAGACGGATGCAGATGGTGACTTTATTGGACAGTCAGGAACGGTTGTAACTAGAGAAGTATTGGTCAAATATAGTGGACGTGCTCATGTTGCCTGTGTTTCTGTCTTCTTGACCATCAAAGTTGAGTGAAGATGTATGGTTCCAAAAAACCAAACTGTTGGTTTCTGGCAGGCTGAGTAAAGACTAAGAGCAGCGCCGCGGTGGACATTGGTTTTCCAGATGCACTAAAATAGGGCGAGCGTAGGCTGCAGCAGTTTATTAGACACACTAAAATAGAGCATGAAACGTGTTCCTTCAAAACATGTACAACAAATAGGTCCCTAACTTTTATAAAATAGGCCCCAGGATTTTTTTTAGAAAGCAATCGGGTCCATTTTCCCCTTCCTCTTGCAAAACACACATATGCATATACGATGAGCTGGCTAAGCTAGCACGCTAGCACCTCCAATCGACCGATCAGTTCCAGCTGGTCCTAGGATGGATCGGAAGGGAGGCATGAGCAGCACAGCACGCGGCGCGCGTCCACGCTCAATTTCCCGCTAGCCGTGCGCGTCATCCTGCAGATGCTACACGCCGCCGCCCGCCGTGGACTAGCGGCCGGAACTAGTCCGTCGATCAATTGAAGCCACGGCCGCAGGCATGGCAACTTCCGGTCAGTAGTTGGTTCCGAGGCGAACTGGTCCGCGAATCCGAGGCGAATCTGAGGGAGCTTCGAGCGGGGGCCAGCAGGAGGGAGGCCGGCCGGCGGCGGGAGCTGCTGGGCCATCGGCGGCGGCGGCCAGCACCTGCGCGTCGACAAAAGGCGGACGAGCGCTCCTTCGCACAGACTCGCGGGGAAACTTCCTGGGCAGTTAATTTTCGCGAGTTTTGTCCAGACTCAGCATCCAGCGCGCGCTGGTCCACGTTCAAAATTTGCTGGGTTTGGATATATATAGCTGGCCATATGGGCCGGGCTTTTATAGCCGGCCCGAGGCACGAAAAAATGGCCCGGCACGAGCACGGCACAGCCCAGGTTAATAGGATGAGTGTGCAAAATGCCGGGGTGAGGGGGCCTATTTATAACAGAAAATGGTAGGGTTAAGAAGTTCAAAATTCAAATTTTGCATTTTTTATGCTTAAAACTGTCCAGTCGGGCCACAATTGGGACGGCGTGCCTCAAACGTGCCGTGCCAAAGGCAAGGAAACGACACGAACACGGAATCTGTGCCCGCTCCCGCCCGATGTGCCGCTCGCGTGCCCGCTCCCTCGCCCGTGCCTGTCGTTCGAATCGTGCCTGGCGGGCCGCTCGTGCCGGTCGCGTGTCCGCGTGTCGCGTAGGCCTAACGGGCTATTCGTGCTCGTGCCGGGCCACGGGCTGGCACGTTTGCGTCGTGCCTTGTCGGGCCAGCTCACGGCCCCAAATCGAAGTGCGGCCCGAGAACTAGCGGGCCACGGCCCGATTAACCTGGGCCGTGCCATGCTCGTGCCGGGCCATTTTTTTCGTGCCTCGGGCCGGCTAAAAAAGCCCGGCCCATATGGCTAGCTATAGGTTTGGATACTGCTCTGGATGTTTCTTTTTCTGGGCGCGGGCGCTATTTTGGGCGACTGCTGGAGCATTGTTTTTGTCCCCGCGCACGCTAAAAATAGCAGTTTTCTGTGCGCAGCGGCTATATACAGCGGTTGTTTTTATTTCTCGAAAAGGAGAGAAACCCCAACCTCTGCATCAAGTGATGCACGCAACTTTTATTGATTATTATAGTTTCAGAGTTACTTAAAAGTTTACAACAAGTGAACACTTACGGAGAGACAGGCCTCCCGGACAAAAACCAAGAGTAAATGCAAACTACGAAAGTCTACTGATATGGTCCCACGTATGCCGGTGATACAGCGGTTGTTGGACATGCTCTAACGATGTATTATAGCTCTTAGATTTAATATGAAATACACGTCCGTATCATGGAAAAAAATAGCACGCTATTTCGGCGCTAATAGCACGATATAGCATATCTGGAGGGTCCACGCTAAATTTTAACACTTTTGCTCGCTATTGCGCTATTCACGAAATATCATGCTATATCATGCTAAAACGGTGTAACGTTATAGCGCGTTATTATTTTTTTCACGCTATTGGGCCAAATGCCCGAGGTTTCCACCTTAGGAAAAAGAAAAGGTTGCTTCATGTTTCATGGCGATAAAAAACAATCGTCAAGATGAAATCGCTAGGTTTATAATTCCTAATAAGTAAGTTATATTGTGTTATTTCCCCGTGTGATGTTGATGTTGGGATCTAACAACCTAGAGAACAATTTTTCTTTGTGATTATACATATATTGTTATGAATTTTTTATACTACATCATTTATTCTTGTTGAAATCCTTAAAATTTTGAGATATATTTGATAATTATTTCAAAACGCTATTTTGATATAGCACGCTGTTATCACGATATATCTTCCATAGCATCTGGAGGAGCCTGCCGCTATTTCTCATAGCACGCTATTTTTTTCCTTGGTCCGTATACACAGAGTTTCTTATTATCAATTTCAGTATCGATGCATCTATATAGGTCCTTTTATCAAGGATGATTCGCGGGTGGAGATTTCTTAGCTCCTAAGCTCCAGTCCTCCTTGTAGTTCAAAAAAACAAAAAATCAAAAATCATATTTCAAAGTTTCAAAAAAAATGTTCAAAAATTCTGGATGTTTTCAATGAAGTATACTACAAGCGTGCCAAATTTTAATTTGAAATACCAAGTATTTTGACCTACACAAAAATAACAAATGTACAGACTTATAATATAGTGTTTCGAATCTCCAAACATTTGAGAAACATTTTGTGATTTTGTCATTCTTGTGTAGCCCATAACATAAATAATTTCGCGTTGTGATTTTGTACTTGTGCAGGCTACATCGTGGACTACCTTTTCAATTATTTTTAAATTTTTAAAATCGGAGGGTGTACTTGACCTCGGGAGCAAAAATTACTTTCCGTGATTCAGCTGATGACATGTATACCGTTGTTGTCATTGAAAACCGGGAGTTGCTGCTGTAGCCTGTATGTTCTTACAATATCCTTTAACATCTTTCTCAGTATCCTTTTTTGCGAGGTAATTAGGCAATGTTCTTTAATCTTGTTCTATGGGGGTACAGTTGTTGCTTGGATGCTATTGTTGAGTCGATACCGCCCCATTTTTTACGGTACATTTTTTTTGCCGTAATGCTACAGTTAACTTTAATTATATGTGAATTGGCACAAAAGATAAAATTGTGGCTAAGAAGCAAGCCACAAGTGTGGCAAGATTTGGCTTGACAAATGGATCGTGCAGAGGCTAAGGTGCGGCAAGCATCAAGTATGGTAAAAGGCGAAGACCCAGAATCTATGGGACGCGACAAACAGTTAGCCACGAACTAAAAACCTGAAAAGTTATCTCTTTCACAGAAATCCATTTCAGCTCCCGGATGCACATGCACCCGGTATTTAAAAACACATTTTAAAATGTCAAAATATTTAAAAAATGTCCGCGTACAGACCTTAACATAATATATGTGCACAAAGTAGTTTCACAAAAACCAATATTTTTTGTGTAGTGCATAAAAACACAAAAAATTCCCATGAACAAAGCTTATTTTAGCACCCAATTTTGACTTTCTACAGAGGTCACAAATAATATCGGTTTTTTGGCGAAACGACTTTGTGAAAACAATGAATGTTCAGATCTATGTGCAAATATTTTTATGAATTTTTTTGATATTTTAAAATAAAGGGTGCATATACACTCGAGAGCCAAAACGCCTCCCCTTTGAATCCCTATCCTTGCCTATAATGTTTCTCCCAAAGCTGACGTCATGGAATCTATATATACCACAACAACACCATTGTGTCATCCAGTGGATCCCAATGTAAATTTCCGACGAGTCAAAAGTGAGGGATCTATCGTCCATCCTTTGTGGAGAAAAGGAGGTGAAGCGACTAGTAAAAATGGATAAAGAGAGATTAAGAGGGATTCCAGATCCATATGCCACTTTATACGAACTGAAGAGTTTCGCAAAATATTGAAAAACGAAAATCATGTGTGTTGTTTCACATTGCAAACAGTTTTAGGTTGACAAAAGTGTGTGTGACTGTTTTCAGAAATTATGTCATTTTTTTCTTAGTTGAGGAAGTTTTCTTAAAAAGTTGAAAACTTGTCGAAATGCAAGTGAGAAATTTTTCTGACTATTTGTAATCATAAAAAGACTCCATGCAAGGGAATTTGCTTTTTTAATCATATTATTTGATTTTTATATAAAAATAAGGAGAAAATTGCCCGCACCTTTTCATACTACAACTATATTATTAATTTTTAATAACATATTTGGATCTTACATAGATTTATATGTGGGGACATTAATATAAAATTCAGATCACATGAAAGCACCAACACAAATAAACTTGATCTTATCGGGGTTAATAAAATACGAACATATACAGTATCATATTCCAAAGAAAATATGTGAGAACCGACTAGAATTTCCATTATTGTGGAACATACATTTTCTAACTTTTTTATACATATGAAGCTACAAAAATCCCTTTTTCTAACAAATGTAGATGAAATCGACTCTCGTATGCTTTCATCCGTCTTGGCCACCTGTCGGATAGTCATCTCAACAAGTCCCTCGGGGTGAACTGATAGGGTTTCGATTAGGAGAACGTCTAGGCGCTGGTGACAATCGTCGGCTAACAAGGGGACACGATTTACCCAGGTTCGGGGCCCTCGTAGAGGTAAAACTCTTAGTCCTGCTCATGTCGATCTGTATTATCAATAGATCGGTTACCATGGGGGTGCTCGAGTCGGGAGTATGGTCTTGGTCTCAAGGCTTTGGTGATGCGATATTGCTTAGATCCCCTTCTCGGTAGTTCTCCTGGCCTTATATAGGTGGTAGGTCCCGAACCGTACCGGGGGGGGGTTACAAACCCTAGCTTTATGTCGGCTACAAGTTTCCTTCTTGTCCCGCAAGGCTTTGCGGGTGGGCTTTGATTGGACCTTCTAGAATTGTTTGAGGCACCTCTTCTTAAGCTCAGGTCTTGGGCCTTGGACCGGGTAGCCTCACCCGATAGGTCCAGGATTCATCCCCTTGTCAGTAGCCCCCGAGTGTGTACTCTACTGAGAATCTGCCGGGTAGACACTCAAAGTTCGTCTTGATTTCCTTCAATTGATAGCTTTAATCGCTTGACCTTGGAGAGCGCATACCCTGTGCGCGATGCACTTTTTATACTAGAGTGTCGAGCGATAAAATGTGCCTGTATTCTGGCTTTTTTCGTAGAAGGATGTGTCTCAGTTGCTTGGCTCTCCCGAAAGATCTGGGCCAATTAATTGTATCTGGGGCAAAAAAAATTTCTGACCTACATAGACACGAGAGCTCCGACTCAAATCCGGCGAGGTGATCGTTGCGACTGGGCCGTGGAGGTCTTACCGAGTCAAACTTAACCTATAGGGGTACCCGGCGCGTCCGCTAGGATTTTTCTTCGTGTTGTTGACACAGAATTTTACTGAAGGACGCAGCTTGAGTGCGATTCCAGGCCCATAAGAGAGATCTTTGGGTCTTACCTTCGTACTCGAAGGAATACGGCATCCGGATGTGCCTAGTCGGCTGAACGATCCAGGATAGAGATGTGTAAATACATCGTGTGATAGAGTAGCAGGAGCTGCATACTCACGATTTTACTTTTGATCATCTCTTCGAGAATCTTCGATTGGAGAGACCTTCTTTTCTTGTTGTATTCATGCAACAGAGATTTTTGTGTTGGCCATAGTTTTGTCTTTGGCCTTGCCTATACGAAAGAGTTTTCGTGTCTGGGGGTTATGCGAAAGAGATTTTCGCGCCTTGATATGCCCATACGAAAGAAATTTCGTGTTAGGGAACTTATGCGAAAGAGTTTTCGCGTCTTGATATGCCCATACGAAAGAAATTTCGTGTCGGGGAGCTTATGCGAAAGAGTTTTCGCGTTTTGATATGCCCATATGAAAGAAATTTCGTGTTAGGGAGCTTATGCGAAAGATTTTTCGCGTTTTGATATGTCCATACGAAAGAAATTTCGTGTTATGGAACTTACGCGAAAGATTTTTCGCGTCTTGATGAGGTATGCAGTGATGTCACCGCGCACCCGTCTGTTTTGACTCCTCCCTATGGGACGTGACGGAGTGAAGCAGAGCACGCTGGCCTACCTTGTCATCTTTTTGACCGGAAACGATAGGTCGCGTCCGTTTTTCCGCGAGCCACGCGCTGTAAATGTGCACGATCTTCTGTAAAGATTGTGCTAGAGTAACTGTTCACCGCCGCCTCGTTTTTACTTCACGCGTGGCGACCGCGATGGGCGCCACGTTGCCAAATCCAAGGTCTGGATTAGCCCAGCATGCGTATAAATAGTAGCCCTTAGGAGATGGGTAAATCTCCCAGCCATTTGCTCATCTTCTTCCTCCTCGCGCACACCTATTGTTCTGCAAGCACCAGAGAGTTCCAATGGCTGGAGGAAAGAAGCGCAGCGCCGCCGCATCATCCTCAAAGGAAGCTAGAGATGCTTCTGTGCCGCCCGCCATGAAAACGGGTGACTGGCGCGCCGCCAACACCACCAGAAAGAGCATCACCGAGATGCAATGGGAAGGGCTGCTCCCGCCTGACTCTGACAAGCGCGTGTGCTTGTCCAAGAAGGAAGAGGTACCCAATCCTCACGCGAACGAGCGTGTGTTCTTCGCGGAGCACGTCTCGCGCGGTTTTTCTCTCCCTCTACATCATTTTCTTCTCGGGCTGATGTATGTCTACGGCATACAGCTGCACGACCTGCCTCCAAACGCGATTCAGCACATATCGTGCTTTGCGAGTGCTTCCTGGGCATTCGCCCGCACTGGGGCCTCTAGAAGGCTCTTTTCAAGGTGTGAATCTTCCGGGAGAAATCGCGGCTAGGCGAGAAGCTGGGGGAGCCGCTGCGCATCGGGGGGGTTTGTGATCCAGGCGAGGACGGACATCCCCTACGTGGAGATGTATTTCTTCGAATCGGCGCAAGGATGGCGGAAGAAGTGGTTCTATGTCATCGACAACAGCGCGGGTGGAGCCCCTGAGTTCCAACCATTCTCCATTCTGAAGCGGAGGAAATCCTAGGCGCACAAGCTCACCGCTGAAGATAGTAGGATCATCTCTTCCCTACTCGCGAAGGTGGCGAGCTTCCGCGACAAGGCGATGGGGGTTCCGTTGAATGGGATACACTTAGAAAGTGTGTTCCTTTGGCGGAGGATCCAGCCACTCCAGAAGAGGCCGTCGACCATGTGGGAGTACCAGGGCACTCAGGACCCGAGCCGCGCCTGCGAAGATATTCTCTCGAATGCCGAGTTCGAGAAAAAGATCGCGGCGATCACCAAGCTTAAGAAGGGAGAGGCCTTCCCGGCCTGTTCTCTCGAGCCATTCGAGGCTTCAAAACCTCCCCCAACCGAGGTGAGTTTCTTATTGCTCTTCTTTTGTTTCTTCTAGCCTAAATTTTTGTTGATTGAGAATATTTTCTTCTCTTCCTTTTCAATCTCCATAGAGCTTGAATGTGGTGACGTGCTACCCTCCCATTACTGCGGAAGAGGCATCAGATCTTCTGGCGAGTAATGTCGAAACTCCTCTCGAGACTAGCGTCGCAAAGGCCGACTCGAGCTCCGAGCATGAATACATGGACGACAAGGAGGAGTAGGATAGCGAGCAGCTCCAGCGCCGCAAGCGTCGTAGGCCCGATGAAGACGAAGTCACTTCTAAGGGTAGTTCCTTGGGTGACGAGTCCACCAAGGCAACCGAGCCTCTTCAAGTGCCTCCCCTCAACGTGCTTCCTCCCCTAGGCCGCAGATCGAAGGTTCCCATCGCTTGGAATGTGGACATTCTGGATGATGATGATGAGGACTAGTAAGTTTTCCTTGCGCATTGTTCCTTAGTTGCAAATCTTTTTCTTGTTCTAGGTCTTTGTCTGAACTTTTCTTCAACAACAGCCTCACGACCATCAGCCCTGGCTGGTACGCTTCTTCGATTCCATCTGTGAAGAGAAAATAAGCAGCCGTGGGTGAAGTTTCATCCACAGAGGTCGCCCGAAGATCTCCAAGTCCCGTAAGGGCAGCCGCAACTCCTGAGTACGGTCTGCCTGGTTTCGCGGGTGGAGCTTCTGCGAATAAGGAGGTTTCGGGCAGCTCGGCGGATCCTCTGTCTACTGCCCAGGGCCAAGTAAGTTTATCTGCCCTCTCAAATCTTTTATTTGTTTGTTCGAGATTTTTATCAGGTGCAGGACAGTGCTCCCGATGGGAGTAGCCCCCGAGGCTGTGGTTAATTGCTTGCAGTTGGCCACGAACTCAATTTGAAATCTTCTCCTCTTCGTTTTTCTTGAATTCTATCGGGTGCACGACACTGCTCCCGATGGGAGTAGCCCCCGAGGCTATACTCGACTATGTACAGTCGTGTATATGCTCAAGTGACTTTGTCCCTAACTTGAAATTCTGTCTTGGGCTTTTGTAGACTCTCCTTGCCTTGCTGCTATCGTTCGTCGAGTGCTTTCGGCTGAGGCGGATTGCGTTTCCCTTCGGGTGGGTCGCGATCGGCTCGTCGAAGACGGCCGTTCTCTTCAAGGTAAGTTATTCCACGTATCTTGTCTTTTACTGTTCTCTTGATTGTGAAGGTTGCTCCAGCCGTATGCTTTATATTGCAGACGAAGTCACCTGCCTGAAAACTGAAAAGGCTGAAGTTGTCGCTCGGGTGAAAACCCTTGAGGCGGAGCTGGAATCCTCTCGAAAGGAGTTGGAATCCACTCGCAAGCATTCAGCCAATCTTGAGGGGAAGTTCATCGAGGCTTAAGGGGCGCTAAAGCAATTGGAGGAGGCGGGTGCCAAGCATGACAGTGATCTTGTCGGCCACGTCCGCCCCTTGGCTCAGAAGCTTGCGGGTAAGCTACGTTTAGCCATTCTTCTGTCACAATTTGCACTTATTTTGTTGTCTTGGAAATTTATGCTATCTTTGTTGTAGATGCCCTTGGGGTTTGACTGGAGCTTCCTGGGAGCCAGCGACTGGACAACCTCACGGACTCTTGCGCCCAGCTCCAGGAATATGTGAGTAGAATCTGCTCCCTCGTTGGTGATGCCACCCGAGTGTTGACGCGACTCCACGAGCGCTTACTGGTGGATGTGGCGATTCCGCCTACGCTGGGCGGCCTTCTGAAGGTGTTCCTGGATGATGAAAATCTTCTCCAGAAGTACTCAGTCGCCCAGTCCGAGTGCGGGGCCAAGATGTCTATCCAATTTTCCTTGGCGCATGGAGTCTCGGATGACCTGGAGAAGGTGTATTCGAGAGTTCCCGACGACGCCCATGGAAAAAAGGTAGCGCTCCATCCTTTTGGCGATCGTGCTAAAGTCCTCGCGAAGATGATCTCCGAGGTGCTCTCCCGCGCTAGTCGCAAAGGACAGCCTTCCGCGAGTGGAACCACTTCTGCAGCCCCTTAGGATAGTTTTTGTTTCCTTTTGTTCGTCGATATAATGAACCTTGGTATGTATTCCCGTACTTTGGTCTGCTTAATCGAAGTATTTTTTGAAGTCCTCAGTATTTGATTGTTGCACCTTCAATTTTGTATGCTCCCGATGAGAGTAGCCCCCGAGCACCCGAGGAAATGGGTGGTATGTTCTCGAGTGGCGTCTTGTGATTTTTCTGAACTTGCTTTGTTTCTTTCCAGGTATTGGATTCCAGCATAGAGTCGTCGAGTGGGTCTGCTTTGCAGGTTAATGCCCTTGTTGCTGCGGCGAGTACGTTTGCATCACTTCGCGGCCGTGTTGCGGATGGCGAGCACAAGCTGAAGGCTCTGTGAGGTGTGGCTGATGTTGCCAAATCAAAGAAGAATCTTGCGGCTGAGCGGGAGGAGTTTGTGATGGAAGAGCTGGCTACTGTTGCAAAGGATATGCTTTGTAAGTTTGCAAGCCCCCTAGTACTTTGCTGCTTGCTTCCTTCTTTGTTTTGACTTTGTTTGCTGAATTTGCAGTTGTTGAGCCCGACCGACCTTGTGAGATCCACTGGGTGGACAACCACATTGCCTATGAGTCGGGTAGCTCGAAGCCGCATGCGAACAATTTCTGGTCTGACCGGAGCCGAGGTTTTGTCTTGGCTACCTTGAAGTATTGAGTGAGCCAGGCGAAAATACTCGTCGACTCATGTCGCGAAGCTCTGTCTCCGTGCATCGGACATTTTATCCATTGGATACCGTTCGAGAAGAGTTGAGCGGTTTGCTAAGTATTTTCCGTCGAGTAGGAGAAGTTCGAGAGTGTGTTCGCCAGCAACTTGTATGTGGATCTCAAGTACCTCTCGCCTTTGTTCGGTTGTGGCATCCCGAGGTCAACTTTAGCTCGGTGGCGCGGCTTCCTGACTCTCCAGTTGATTTTTATCCTCATTATGCGGTCGCTCGTCCTACAACGGAGCAAATTGTTTGACTGACTTCCGAGGAGATTGATCAAATGCTTGCGGAAGCGACACCTCGCCGTCAGATGTAATTGTAGGATGTAGATACCCTGTATTTTTGTTGTAAGGTGTTTGAAGGCATGAACCTTGTGACCTTGTATAGTTCACTCGATATGTTTAAGGTGTTTATAAGGTGTGTACCTTGTTGTACTTTGTGCTTGTAGTACTCGAAGAAATTTGTTCATGCTAGTTGGGCGTGGCCCCCGTGTGTTTGACGTGTAGACCTGTTGTTTTTAGCATGTAAAATAGAAAATGCGATAGCTAGGCTGAGAAGCCATGTGTTTGATCGAGCTACAGAGTGCCTGGTACAACCTTATTTCTTGCGAGTAGAATAATCCTAGGGGTAGAACTTGCGGAGATGCGTAACGTTCCACGGGTTGGAGTAGATACCACCGGTCTTTGGGTTCTTCAATCGGTAAGCGCCTCTGGGATAACTTCGTGTATTATGAAGGGTCCTTCCCATGGTGGCTCGAGCTTGTGTCCTTCCTTCTGTTTGAGCCGCAGCACCAAGTCTCCTACCACGAAAGATCTGTGGCGTATACGGCGACTATGATAGTTGCGTAGTGATTGTTGGTATACTGCGGATCTTGCGAGTGCGATGTCTCGTATCTCATCCAGTGCGTCCACGTCTTCTGCAAGTGCCTTGTTTGAGGTTTCTTCGATGTATGCGACGACTCGTGGGGCACTGAATTTGACATCTTCGGGTAGGACAGCTTCAGCTCCGTATACCATGAAAAATGGCGTGTAGTTTGTTGACCGATTTGGTGTTGTGCATAGGCTCCACAGTACTGACGGTAGTTCTTCGGCCCAGTGCCCTGCCGCCGGGTGTAGTCGATCGAGTAGCCGCTTCTTCAGGCCAGCGCAAACTAATCCGTTGGATCGTTCGACTTGGCCGTTGGTTTGCGGGTGAGCCACCGAGGCGAAGCTAAGGGTGATTCCTTTGTCCTCGCAGAAGTCCTGTGTTTCCTTGGCTGTGAAGTTGCTTCCGTTATCCGTGATGATATTGTGTGGTATGCCAAATCTGCAAATGATGGAATCGAGGAATCTTACAGCGCACTCGGCGTGCGCGAAGGTGACTGGCATCGCCTCTATCCACTTTCTGAACTTGTCGACTGCTACGAGAAGGTGGGTGTATCCTCCAGGTGTCGATTTGCGATGGGGTCCTACCATATCTAGACCCATTGAGCAAAGGTCCAGGCGATGGGGATCATGTGGAGTTCTATGGCAGGGGCGTGTGGCTTGGGCGCGAACCTCTGGCAAGCATTACATCTGTCGACTAGGTCTTTCGCGTCTCTAGCTGCCGTGAGCCAGTAGAATCCTGCCCTGAAAGCCTTTCCTACGATTGCCTTCCAACTGGCGTGGTGTCTGCAATCTCCTTGGTGTATGTCTTGTAGCAGCTCCTTGCCGTCTTCGGGTGCTATGCATCTCTGCAATATTCCTGATATGCTTTGTTTGTATAGCTCTCCGTTGAGCACCCGAAAGGATTTGCTGCGTCGTACTATTTGTCGGGCCTCGCAAATGTATGCTGGGAGAAGTTTGTTGGACAAGTAGTCGAGGTATTTCTGCGTCCAGACTGACTCGACCAGAAAAACTTGCCTTGAAATGTTGTGGATGAGCTCGATAATAGCAATTTGCGGGCTGGTGTCCGTCTCCACTTCTGCGGGTGTTCCCGCTGGTTTTTTGACCTTGACTGATCGCTTGATCATTCTTTCGAAAGTAGATTCCTGGCGGTATGGGTGTGTTTGTGGACCCATGTTTGCCAGCTTATCTGCTTCCTCATTGCTGGATCGCGCGATGTGCTTCAGTTCGCACCCCTTGAAACTTCCTTCGAGCAGATTGTACATGTCACGATAGGCGACCATGTTATCCGTGATAGCATCGCACTCCTTCATCGTCTGCTGCACGATGAGGTTTGAGTCTCCATATATCATCAATCGGGTGGCTCCGCAGGCGATCACCATTTTCATGTCGTGGAGGAGGGCTTCATATTTTGTGTCGTTGTTGGATGTTGGATCGTCGCGTGGAAAGTCCAACCTCGGGACGTACTGCAGCTTATATCCTCTGGGAGATATTAGAATGACCCCAGATCCAGCTCCTTCATTTATTTTCGACCCATCGAAGTACATGATCCAATTGCTCGTGTATTCTGGTGATCCTGGTGTTTGTAGTTCCGTCCACTCGTTTACGAATTCCACGGCTACCTGGGACTTTACAGAGTTGCGTCCTGCGTATATTATGTCCCAGGCGCCTAGCTCGATGCTCCACTTTGCAATTCTTCCGGATGCCATGGGGTTGTTCATGATAGTACCGAGTGATGCGTCGTTTAGCACCGTGACGGTATGTTCCTGGAAGTAATGCTTGAGTTTTCGAGCTGTGAGCACCACGCCATACGCGAGTTTCTGGTAGTGAGGGTATCGTTGTTTGCACGGCGAAAGCACCTCGCTGATGTAATATATTGGCCTCTGAACTCCGTATGCCTTTCCCTCCTCTGACCGCTCGACTACGATGACCGTGCTGACGACTTGGTTTGTTGCGGCTAGGTAGAGGTACAAGGGTTCTTTCTCTTGTGGCGTTGCCAAGACGCGCTTGCTCTGCAGTACTTGCTTCAGATCGATGAATGCCTTTTTTTGCTTCGGGTGTCCACTCGAACTTATCTGTCTTCTTCAACAGCTTGTAGAAGCGCAATGCTTGCTTCGCCTAATCTTGCGATGAATCTGCTCAGGGCGGCTAATCGCCCTGCGAGTTGCTGCACGCCGCGAAGATTGGTTGGCTCCTTCATTGTCAAGATCGCTTGAATTTTCTCCGGATTGGCTTCGATTCCTCGGGCGGACACCAGATACCCGAGAAGTTGTCCTGCAGGGACGCCAAAGACGCATTTTGTCGGGTTGAGCTTAATCATGTACGCGTTGAGAGCGTCGAATGTCTCCCTGATGTCCTCGAGGAGCGTATCCTCCACTCGAGTCTTGATGACGATGTCGTCAACGTACACTTGTACGTTCTTGCCAATGAGCTTGGCGAGGCATTTTTGCATGCAGCGCTGATATGTTGCGCCTGCGTTTTTTGCCCGAAGGGCATTGTCGTGTAGCAGTAGACACCATGAGGTGTGATGAACGCTGTCTTCTCCTCATCCTCCTTTTTCATCCTGATCTGATTATAGCCCGAGTAGGCGTCTAGGAAGGAGAGGCGCTGGCAGCCTGCGGTGGAGTCCACGATCTGGTCGATCTGTGGCAAGGGGAAGTTATCCTTGGGGCAGTGTTTGTTCAACGACGTGTAGTCGATGCACACGCGAAGGATGTCAGTGTTTTTCTTCGGGACCAGCACCGGGTTTGCTAACCAGGTGGATATTTTTATCTCTCTGATGAATTTTGCGGCGAGTAGTCGATTCACTCTTCTCCGAGTGCCTTCTGCTTTGGCTCGGAGAACCGTCGGGTCGTTTGCTTGATAGGTTTGGCGTCTTTGAAAACTTCGAGTGAGTGATCGGCGAACTCCCTGGGTATCCCTGGCATATCTGAAGGTTGTCAGGAGAAAATTTCCGAGTACTCATGGAGGAGTTCGACGAGCGCCCCTTCCTATGTGGGCGAGAGGGTGGCGGATACCATCACCCTCTTCGCGGGCTCTATCGGATGCACTTGATGCTTTCGAGTGTCGCTGTTTGCACTAAACTCGAGTTCTTGAGCATTCTTTTTGGTGAGGGGCATCACGGAGTGGTCCGTGGTCTTTGCCAATTCTTCCAACTCCTCCTGCATCCCGAAAGATTTCGCGATCTCATTGAACTCGATGTCGCACTTATCATAATTTTGGAAGTCGCCATCTATGGTGAAGGTGCCGTACTCCCCAGGAAGTTTGAGCTTCAGGTAGGCGTAGTGAGGTACTGCCATGAATCTCACGAATGATGTTCGGCCGAGAATGGCGTGGTACTGTGAGGGCCAGTCGACTACTTCGAAGTCGAGGAATTCTTGCATGTAGTTTCTTGGGTTTTCGAGCACCACCTCCAAGTTGATTCTTCCGAGTGGTCGGACTGCTTTGACTGGTACTATCCCGTGGAAGGATGTTTCTGATTCTGCTAGTCCGCCCAGATTCTTGTTCATCTTACGGAGTGTGTCCGCGTAAATGATGTTTATCCCGATGCCGCGGTCCATGAACACTCGCGCAAGTTCATAATTACCTATTTGCGCTTGGATGACGAGCACAACATGCCCTGGTCGATATACCCAAGGCAGATGGTCATCTTTGGAGAAAGTGATCGACTGATCTGCCATCTTCAAGTATTCGGGTGTGGACGGTGGAGCTTGTACCGCCATGACCACTTGGCGTGTGTTTGTTTTCTGGGCCCTGCGGGAGGGGCAGACTTTTTGTATCATCCTGAGGAGTCCTGCTAGGTACGGGTACCCGTTGCCTCCTTGGTTTGCGACGGGTCGCGCCGGTAGCGCGGCTAGCGCCGCGTTTTGGTGTCCTGGTGGAGGTAGGGGTTGTGGCGGGTGAAAACCCTGATGTCCTCCTCCTGGGAGCTATGGATAGCCCTGATTGACTGCAGCTCTGTTTTTCTTCGAGAAGGCCTCGTGGATGTCGAGAAACTTTCGGCAGTCCTTGAGGAGGTGGGTTGCCTTGGTCTTGCATGTGCGCTTATCTGTGAATAGATGTAGCGTGCAATAACCGTCCAGGTCCTCCTCGGGAGTTTTATCCTCTGGCTTTGGCTTCCAGTCGCGATTTCCACGAGGTCCGCCGTCACGATTTCTTGTGAACTCTGCCGCAACCAAATCTTCTCGATCATCGTGATCGTAGTGCTTTCTCTTTTTCTTTCGACCATGGCGGTCGTCCTCAGGCGCTGGCAAAGATGAATTCTCGTTGCGCACGGAGTCTTCACCATTGGCCCATCTGTCGGCTATGGCCATCAGCTCCCCGATGGTTTTCGGTGCAGCTCGCCCCAACTCTTCTCTGAAAGCGGCTCGTCGAGCTCCTTTGGTGAAAGCTTCGACTGCAACCTCCTCCGATATGTTTCCCGCCGTATTTTTGAGCGTAGTCCACCGCTGAATGTACTCGCGAGTAGACTCACCGCTCTTCTGCTTACAAGCCCGCAGCTCCTCGATGGACGCGGGTCTTTTGTATGTTGCTTGGAAGTTCTTGCGGAAATCGTAAGTTAGATCGTCCCATGATCCGTAGCACGCCCTCGGTCTTCCTTCGAGCCAGCTGCGCGCAGCGCCTACGAGATGTAGGTTGAGGTACTGCATAGCCGTTGTCTTGTTCCCTACGTTGGCATTTTACTGCCGTGAGGTAATCCGATAGCCAGGATTTGGGCTCCAGCGAGCCGTCGTATTTTGGGACCTCCGTGGTAAGCTTAAATCTTCTGGGCATCGGTGCCTCGCGGATATCGCGAGTGAAACACAACGCACCGCAGGCTTCTTCGTCGGAAGAGGTGGATAGGGACCGTGCGCGGTTCCTAATCGCTCGGGCTTTGTCGACCTTGTTCTGAGCGATGTCAGATCGCGTGTTGTGTTCGGGCCGGTCGCGATCGTCCTCCTTCCGTGGCTCCTTGCTGCGGTGTCGCGAGCGGCTGCTGTGATGCCGCGGACTGCGGTCACGATCCCTCGGGCTGTCGTCGCTGCTGCTCGGGCTATCGCCGCGACGTCGGGCTTCCTTTCCTCGGGCGCGACGAGGTGATTCCTTCCTTCTAGGTGAAGTGCTCCCGCGTCTGCGGGGTGTTTCTTTGTCCTTCCGAGGGGTCTTCTCAGTCTCTTGCGCTGTCGCGTGTTTGCGGCTTTGAGCGGCAAGTCTTGCGGCTGCCATGCCTAGCCCTTTCTGGACTTGTCGATATTGTTCCGCGCGGGGATCGTTTCTCTCCTGGCTGGTTCGCCTGCAAGTACGTGGCTGCTGCCAGGACTGCGGCAGCTGGAGTCGTCGGGTGCACGTTGCCGTCATCGTCGACGTGCATAAGGGATGTTTCGAGTGTTTTGCTGATCCCGCTGAGAGACTCGCGATCCAGGGCTGAGGTCTTTGAGACGTATCTTTTCTTCGAGGGACTGTTCCGTGCCGTATATGTTTTGGAGAGCGCCGCACGTCGTTGACTTGATTCGTCCGCCAACTTCTTCCGCTCGTCCAGATTCTTGCGAGCTTCTTTGATCAATTCCGCTGCTTTCACTAGATGATAGTGGTATGCAGTTAGATCTTCCTGAGGGGCTCCTTCTTCAATCGGCTGGCCTGAATGTACAACAATATTTGCCTTGAGCCAGGTTTCTCGCGACACCTTGATGTGCTCTCGCTCCTTCAGGCTGTCTTTAGTTTCATCGGGTGGCTCGTTTGATCCTGCCATGCAGACCAGGGCCAGATATGGCCCGCGAGTCCTAGGCGTAGATTGACAAGTTTTGCCAACCCGAGAAGGTTCCTCAGCAGCGATGGTGTGGAAATTTCGAGTACTAGGGCGGATGGATCCGCCGCTGGGCGCTAGATCGCAACCAGCGTAGTTGGGCAGCGAGTCGAAAGTTGTTGGGCTCGAGATTGATTCAGAGTCTGATCCCTCGAGATCGGTCTGCTCGGGGAAGTGCAGGATTCCTGCTTTGTTGGCTTGGAAGAGGAGACTCCCGAACGTCAAGCTGACACTTTTCTCCAATCCACTGAACGTCGGGCGCGATTCCTGCGAGTGGGGCGCGACGATGATCGACCCGAATTGGATTGGATCTGCTGAAGTCGAAGTTTCGGGGCTCCAGCTGAAGGTTGGTGATGATGAGGCCGAAGATGTCGTAGATCCAGCGCCCGC
Source organism: Alopecurus myosuroides (assembly GCA_028641055.1). Taxonomy (NCBI): domain Eukaryota; kingdom Viridiplantae; phylum Streptophyta; class Magnoliopsida; order Poales; family Poaceae; genus Alopecurus; species Alopecurus myosuroides. The sequence continues at coordinate 124,240,865 of CM054057.1, forward strand.
CGTTCCCATAGACGGCGCCAATTGTCGAATAGTCATCTCAACAAGTCCCTCGGGTGAACCGATAGGGTTTCGATTAGGAGAACGTGTAGGCGCTGGTGACAATCGCCGGCTAACAAGGGGGCACGATTTACCCAGGTTCGAGGCCCTCGTAGAGGTAAAACCCTTACTCTGCTCTTGTCGATATGTATTATCAATAGATCGGTTACCATGGGGGTGCTCGAATCGAGAGTATGGTATCGATCTCAAGGCTTTGGTGGTGCTATATTGCTTAGATCCCCCTCTCGGTAGTTCTCCTGGCCTTATATAGGTGGCCAGGTCCCGAACCGTACCCGGGGGGGGGGGGTTACAAACCCTAGTTTTAGGTCGGTTACAAGTTTCCTTGTTGACCCGCAAGGCTTTGCGGGTGGGCCTTGATTGGGCCTTCTAGAACTGTTTGAGGCACCTCTTCTTAAGCTTAGGTCTTGGGCCTTGGACCGGGTAGCCTCACCCGATAGGTCCAGGATTCATCCCCTCGTCACCACCCGAGTTCGATCTAAACTAATACCTAATATTCAACATTTATTTCAAAACACAACTTGGTATCTTTACATACTCATGATTTCGTTCATAGCATGATCTTCACCTTTGAGTTTAACATAATGTTTTCTTAGTTTTCTTTTAGTAGACCACCGTGCCATCCACATGACCATGACCAATGTGGTGACACTGAATAAACCACTACAATGCCACATGCACTTCAAATGTATTCGCTAGGAACACTTGTCATACCACATAATTTGCCTGCTCGTGTCGCATAAAAAATTGTATGGTAACCTATATATTGTATCACTTCAACATTGAATTTAAGGAATATGGTAAAGTGTGCACTATACGATTGGACTATTATTATAATCAAGTGTACTCTTCTTTAAAAAACACCACAATGTTATTTATAGCCTCGTCGGGATAAACCAATATATATAAAGAAATATACTAAACCATTTAAACGAAAAATTCTCCCCAAACCACAAAACCATAACTTTTCATGATAAATATCTCTGGACCCCAACTTTACACATTTCAAAGACATTCTGACATACTTGAAGTATATGATATTTTTAATATCTAAAGTTTTACGACATGTATCACAAAAAAGGTGAAAATATCGAGTACTTTAGAAAGTATCTGCAAAATTTGCAGATATTTAGCACTTGAACAAGTACTTCATTTTGAAGATTCATCCAAGAAAAAACACATAATGTTATCTTTGGAGGGTCAAGTGTTTGGTGGTAGGCTAGGCCACCTATGTTTTGTACCATTAGCCAATAAACATGGACACTAATATAGCATGGTAGAGCAACAACGTCCAAATGGAAATTTATCACATGGCAACGTGCCAGAATCTAGCGGTTGGCAACTTGCCGAATTTCCGATCTAAAATCCTAACACGCGGGCGTTATAAAATTCTGATAAACATTTGTTGATATTGACACAAAGATGTTAATAATGTCACCATGATCAACCGAAAACACAAGCCCACATGATATTCAAAATAATGACTTCACAATATAACATAATCACCTTAAAAACCACTGTATCCATCCACCGGCAGCATTAAGCTAAAGCATGGATTGCATACCATCAGAATCCGCCCTTAAAGAATCGATATATAGAGACTAGAGGGGAGGGGTGAATATAGGAGACTATAGAAATTGTAGCGTATTTTGACTCTTAAAGTAGTACTCTTCAAGCAGATAACATATTCGAAGTGAATGCATGCATCTTGAAGAAATACATAGATCTATGCACACCAATTGATGGTAGAGTATATTGAAATAATAGAGATGAATAAGCTCCCCTATTGTTTCAATATAGGTGCAATTTTTGATTGCCCATGAGCGAAAATGGTCTCCCTAATTTTTTTCGTGGGCCTTTATATATATTACAATATGGTTGAATCTCAATACCTATATATGAACTTGACCTTTTTCTATTAATATAAAGTAGGGGTATGTATTTTAGATTTTCCTTGATATTTTTAAAATAGGGCTAAAATTGCACGGTTGACTATTCATACGCAGAGGTCAAATATTTGTACTATCTTTGATTGTGTACACACTTCGTAAAATCATAATAGCGTACCACTTGAAAAATCGACCGAAACTTAAAAGAGATAGACAACTTAGTCAACTTACCATCAATTATGTTATCAGTCTAGTGATAAGGCACACAATTCACTAGTAACAAGGTCTTTGATGATAATGTGATCACACGCACGTTGGGAGACCCCAAGCAGAAGGTATGATATAGTCTAGAGTAACTTTTCCCCTAGTATAAAACCAGAGTTATCGAACCAGTATGACTTTATAGTCTTGAAGAAGGTTTATCAACGGCGCCGGAAAAGTGCTGGTTGACGAAGCGTGGAAACTGCACACAGACACAAACTGTCTGTTGCCCCAACTTTCCAGAAGGTTTTCAATCTTCCGGTCTTGCTGAAAACAGGAGAATTAAACGTATAGAGTCTTGAAAAACAATAAAAACAAAAAATAGAACATCGAGGAAACAATGATTAAAAATGCTTAAAAAAAGGTTTGCAATATGAGGAAAATAGAACCGGAGGCTATAGGTTCACTAGTGGTGACTCTCTAAAGAAAACAACCATGCTGGGTAAATAAATTACAACTAGGCAATCGACAAATCATGAACATATAACAATACTATTATGATGAGATAAAGTTCACGGGTTCTAACATTACAGGCATTGAGTTAAGTCATATGTACCGTTATCCAACATGCATCCATATCTAAAAGTCCACTTCAAGAAAGTTAACCAGAAAATCCCTTGGTATTAAGTTGCAGCAACGAAGTGATTGCTATGTGTGCAATAGACAAATGCATTAAAATCAATACGTAATCTAAGCAGTGGTTCTCATTCATTGACAAGAGCACCACTATTTTCTCCCTGGTGGAAATAGAAAATCCTCCCCCCGCATGTTTCTGTCACTCGAGCGCAGACACCAAGGAGGCATGAACCCACTATCTAGCATATAAACCCTCTCTTGGAGGTTAAAACAACTACGTGGCCAAGATAATCATAAACACCGGAGAGCACGGCAAGACAAGATTAAAACTCTCTACAAATATAAGTGAAGCATCTCAGATTGACATGAACAAAATAATCATTCTCATGGTTCATCGGATCCCAGCAAACACAACATGCACAACTATATAACGGTGGTCTCGATCATGTGAGGCAGCTCACGAGACTAAACATGGAGGCGTAGGGGAGAGAACAACCATCTAGCTACTGCTATGGACCTGTAGTCCCTAGATGAACTACTCACGCATATGTCTAGAGGTGATCATGGCGATGTAGAGGCCTCTGTTGACAATTCCCCTCTCCAGCAGGGTGCTGGAGCAGGACTCCAGAAGCCCTAGATTGAACTTTCGAGGTGACGACGCCTCTCTGTATGTTTCATGGAAAATAACTCAGTCCCCGAAATTTTTATGGTTGAAGGAAATTTATGGGCGAAGAGGGGACTTGAGGCGGTTGCCAGGGTTCCCAGGGCCCACCAGGCGCGGCCTAGGAGGGGCCGCGCCTAGAACCCTCCTGGTGGCCCCCTGGCTCCCCTCCGTCTCTCCTTTGGACTCCGTCTTTGTTCCGGGTAAAATGTTATCTCCGTGGATTTTTAGCCTTTTCCGAGAATATTTCCTTAAAAACTTTTGTGAAATAGAAAAACAGCAGAAATCAGCAATTGGCCTCGAGCATCTAGTTAATAGGTTTGTTTATAAAAACATCCGAAAAACGGAAGAAAACTTGTGGAGAACAAAAGGTATTGGGTATAAAACAAGCATGGAGCATCAAAAATTATAGATACATTTGCAACGTATCAGCATCCCCAAGTTTAACTCCTGCTCGTCCTCAAGTAGGTAAGTGAACAAAATAATTTTTGAGGTGACATGAAGCCAACCCAAATCTTGGTCAACGTTATGTAAAAGCATTGCAAAGCTGAGATCAAAGTATTTTAACAAAGACATGATAAATATTAGTTCAATTAATTTAGACTTAGCAACCATGTTGCACACGAAAACAAACCCAAACTAACAAACTTGCCCAAATCTATGTGGGGCATTTTTTCTCGGCACTAGTAGCCATAAAAGGACTCCATGTCATGAGATACATTTTTGACCTTTTAATTATATTGTTTATTTTTTTTGCAAAAGCATGGTGCACATTGCCGACAACTTTTCGGACAATGATTATGATTTTTCAAAAACACATTTAAATCTTGCATGGATTTATACTTGGGTACATAAACATAGTTTTTGAATCTCATGAAACTAATAATACGAAAAAAACTTGATCTAATGAAAGTTATAAGATACTAACCTAAAGAGTAGCACTTTCCAAAAAATGTCATAATAATATATTACACTTAAGAGTATTGAACTATTAGAGTTGCCAGTACTATGTAATAAGGAATTCGTTGATTTTTTTATGCATCAAAAGTTATAATAATCCGCTTTTCAAACATATATAATAACCTTAGTAGTCACATGTGCGCTATGCTTGTCAATAGATTGTAAAAGGATTTTGGGACTTCTTGAACCTCATGTTATTCGTAAACTGATTAGTTACTCTAACACATGTATGGGATCGTTGTCCGTTTTGATTATCCTACCCAACTTGAACCTAAACAAATACCTAATATTCAACATTTGTTTCGAGATAAAATTGGTATCTTCACATACACATGAATTCGTTCATAGCATAATCTTCACCTTCGAGTTTAACATAAATTCTCGGTAGGCTTTCTTTTTCATAATAGATCACCATTGCCATCCACATGACGGTTATATGAACTAAACACAATGTTGACACCATCATGACCAATGTGGTGACGCTAAATAAACCACTACAATACCACACAAACCCCAAATGCATTCATCAAGTACACTTATCATCCCACATAATCTATAGCTGTTGTCGTGCAACAAAAAGGATAATATATTGTTCGCCTCAACGTTGAGTGTAAGGAATATGGTAAACATGCACTAATCAAATGAACTATTATTATATCAAGTGCACCCTTGTTTCAGAAAGATCACAATGCTATTTATAGCCTCATTGCAATAAACCGATATATACAAAAGGAAAAAAACACTAAACCTCGTAACATGAAAAATGCTCTCGAGATCATGAAACCCTAACTTTGCAGGATAAAATATCTCGAACCACAACTTTACACATTTCGAAGACATTTTTACATACTTAAAATACAAGATATTTTTTCTTGGTGAGTTGAATATATTTTTAAGTTTTCTCAGTGTATTTTCTTGAACTGTGGAGACAATAGTTTTAGTCCTATGTGCCTTGTAAATGTTTCCTTGGTTAATACAATCCATATGTTAGCCGTAAAAAAACTACCTAAAAAACGAACATACCCGGGAAGAAGGCGCTCTCCTTCTTGTACTCACTAGTATACGTGCACGTGCAACGCACGTCTACGTAATCACTCGATAATACAATTTTTTTCTCAGATGTGCTCCCATCCTCCTTCACATTGCTGAAATCGTAATGCCTCTTGCTGCATGATGCTCGTACCGAGAGTCGACTATACAATTTCTTACTTTCTCGGCGATTCTCCTAGCCAGTCTGAGTCTTGTGATCACTTTCTCACTATATGATAATGCAATGCTAGTCCTTCTCCACCCCCTTCCTCCTCTCCTTACAAAGTCCTACATTTGTGTTGTCGATGCGACAACACTAACACCGAGGGTTTAATACTCGTGGTCAGCTCAGCTTACTCGTGCCAAGAATCGAAAGCAAGTTGTACCCTGCAATCGCATCACTAATGGTACAACTCAAAAGTCTCATGGGCTAAACTTTCTATTTTAATGCACTGTAATTTCAAAAAAAAATCCCTTTGTCTAGCATTTCATTTCAACAAACCACAAGAAATGAAATGCTAGACAAAGGGATTTTTTTTTGAAATTACAGTGCATTAAAATAGAAAGTTTAGCCCTTATTTAAAATCTTGTTCCTCATTTGGCCCTTATTTAAAATCTTGTTCCCTATTTGGTTCTAAAATAAAATTTCTTCCCTATTTGACACATTAACTTCTAACATTGCCATATAGTGCATTCTAAACACAAATGTGGATGTAAAAAGACTCTTTTGCCCATGATGGATTTTTTTACTAAAATTCATAATAGAAGTTGAAAATAAGCATAGTTAGATTCTATACCATGTTGGTCCCACGCGATACAAATGTTATTTTTAAAGATATACTAGCAGAAATGCATGTGCGATGGAACGGGAGGGAAAATCATTATGCATATATACATTGCCCAGTCAGCATGATTGCACGTCACAGACTGCATGGAGCTGAAAACACGCATATAAGTAATGTTTGATGATAATTTGTGCTAATAGGATTAGACACTCTGAGTTGCGGAAATGAAAAAATTGTATAGGTTCATCCGAGAAGAATCGGACCTGTAGCACAAAACTTGTATACGTTCATCTGAGAAGAATCGGATTTGCAGCATGCATCGTCTCCAAGCATGGAGCTTAATTAGCCCATGTGTTTAATGGTGGAGCTTAATTAGCCTATTTGTTTATTTAATAATTATTTGGTCTACTCGTGCGTGTTACGGCGTGAGCTGGCCATGGTTTCCAAGGGACATTTATGCGTGCATGAGTTAGGCTTCGGTCTATGCTGACGTCCGCATGTATATATCTGATACCGGCATGCTTCTTGTGCAAGTTGTAGCAGTTGGGATCGATCGTATCTAAACAAACTTCGCACGCGGTGTATTGAAAACGTGCCGCATGCAAGCTCTATCAACCGGCCTAGAGCTGCCTATATAGACCTACCCAAAGCAAAGGCAAAGGAAGGCGATGGAGGCACGTACACGAACCAGTCAGAGGAGAATACAGCAGAGGCAATCTGTAGATTGCATCTCGAGAAGAGCCATGTACACAGGCGAGACTTGCACTCGGCACTGCGATTATGTCGCGGCGTCTCCTTTGCAGATATTGTGTATGTGTACACTTCGGACAGACAAAACAAAAAACGATTCGATTATACAATGGTATTGATGGGTAATACTTTCAGTTCTATGGACAACATGGTATAGAATCTAAATATGTTTATTTTCAACTTATATTATGAATTTTGGTACAAAAGTTCATCAGGGGCAAAAGAGTCTTTTTACATCCACATTTGTGTTTAGAATACACTATAGGGCCATGTTAGGAAGAAAATGAAGTTAAGGTGTCAGATAGGAAAGAATTTTATTTTTAGGACCAGATAAGGAACAACATTTTAAGTAAGGACCAAATAAGAAATTCTCTCCCTATCAATAGGCTTCTAACTCGGGAGGAAGAAAGGGAGAGAGAATGAGACGGGAGAGATTAGGGGACAAAGAGAAGCAGAACAAAGTGATTCCCCCGATTTGGTGCAACCACCGAATTCAGCATATTGGTGGAATATGCATGTGATTTCAGATGGGATGAGATTAGGACGTCCACTTCTCACTTCACCTACGAGTCTAATTATCCCATCACCCACTTTCCAGTTATCCTTCAAACTGAAAAATTAGTGGACTTTTGTGAGATGTCCCACTTGTCCCCCTTAATCCCACCTAAACTTGTATAGAAATAAACAAAATTCCATGTGTGTCGCCGTTAGCCAAAGGACAAAGGGTCTGGGTGTCGCTTTGTGGTTTTGCTGCAACGTCTTTGCATGCTGATGAAGTGCCCCGTCGCTGGGAAGAGAGCGCCGCTGACGGGAAGGTGTGCTGCCCCCAGGAAGGACGCGACGCTGCCCTGAAGGATGCGCCGTCGCCGGGAAGAGGCTTGTGTCGCATGCCACCGTGGCCGCGGCGACAACAACGGTGATCATGATCTTGTCGCTGTTGCTCTGCGTTCTCATCATGGCGCTTGTGCTCCGCGCGTTCGTCCTGTGTGCATGCCGCGTCACAAGGCGCGTGTGCTACGGACAGGCAGAAGAGCCGCCCGTCGACGATGTCGAGGCCGGTGTGCAGATGGCCGCTCCATGCCATGGCTGGGGCCGTTGCCGTCGCCAACACCAAGAACAAAGGAAATGGAAATGGCGCCGCCATCCGGGTGATCCCGACTGTGGAGTACTCTGCCAAGATCGAACTCGCCGTGTGCTGCTCGACCGAGTGCGCCATCTGCCTCGCCGAGTTCGCGCAGGGCGAGCGTGTACACGTGTTTCCCCGCTGCCACCACGGCTTCGGTGCATTGACCGCTGGCTCTCCGCGCGCCTGACGTTCCTCCGGTCGTGAAAGAGGACAGGGAAGCAACAAACGCTGCTCTGAGATTGGGGACTAGGAGATGTGGTATTATAGGGATATGTGGGCTTCCCATGGGCTAAGGTGGGCTCGTCCCGTTAAACCCGTTCAGGATAAGTGGGTTCATTTTGTGGCATAAGTGGGATTTACACGATGGGATGGGATGCGGGATTTGTGGGATATCCCATCCCACCTGAAATCATAAATATGTCATTCAGTTCCGGGAAAGGTTCTATTTGTCTACCAAACACATGAATGAGCCCCAAGTCCATGTCCAACCCGTTACATGTCACTCCATTACCCAGACCAAACACACCGTAAATGGTGTATCAATATCCTTTCGCCATGCTTCTTGAGCCCTAGCATATATGGTTTGTTTCTTTCCTACCGGTTTGTTGATAATTTTCACGAATGTCAACCACTGCTGAGGGCATATACCATCGACAAGATAATACTCCATGGTATAATCATGGTTGTTGACGGTGTAGTTGCAAGCCGGGACATCTCTAATAGCTAGTCGAGCAAAAATATGTGATCCTGCAACATAGTGATATCATTGAGAGAACCCGACAAACCAAACAAGTAATGTCAAATCCATAGTTCCTCGGAAGCGACGGCTTCACGAATAGTTGTTGGATCATGCGATTTTCCTGTGAACTACCTGTGCAAAGCAGTCGGGCAGTTCTTCCACCTCACCTTTAATGCATGCAATCTCACTTCCTAGCATGCCCGAACATCCTCTTTCTTCATTCCTAGCCATTAGCTTCTTCGTTTCCTCCTCATTGGGACTTTGGAGGTACTCATGCGCAAAAAAATTGATCAAACTTTTGTAAAATGCACGCATGCATTTGATCGCGGTATATTTGCCAATGCGAAGATATTCATCAGTGTAGTAGGCCGACACACCATAAGCTATTACTCTCATTTCCGCCAATATCTTTTGATACGAACTAAACACAATCAAATCGGCGGCATTTCTCCGTTGAATGAAGTAACGAGCAATTGGGGTGCAAGATTCGATAATGCAAACAAACAGAGATCTATGCATCTGACAGCGCCTACAGAACAGATGAGCCGGCGAAGTAATCCTTCATCAGCAACGCATTGCCGAGAGATCGGTTCTGCGGAATGCAAAGACGCCCGACTATCGATCTGGTTCTCTTCTTCGTGGCGTTGTTCTCATATTGTTCAACGAGATGCAGCATGAACATATTCTCAGTGTCGTCGTCGAAGAGCAGCTCCTCAATGTCGGAATCATCCAAATAGGACGAGGACGAGGAAGTCCAATCCATCTAAAATAACTTAACATTGGTCAAATTTTAAAACTAATCGTAGATTTGCTAAGCCTAAAACAGCCGGAATTGGTTGAACCTTACCTTCTTCTCCGCCGACGGTGCCGAATCTGATCCGTGTTGCCCGACCTCTTCTCCCCAACACCCGACCCCAAATTGGAGCCTCCGACGACTGCGTGAAGGAGGACAGTCCGCTGCTCAGATACGAGCGGAGCAGCCTCTCCTGGCCTCGCCAGCCGAGCTCCGCACGGGTTCCATGAAGAAGACGACGGTTGCGGACGCGTGAAGAAGATATGCCACACCCGGGCCAAAAGGCGGTGCAAACAGAGCGGCGGGAGGCAGCGAATATATTACGTGGCGCGGGGAAGCCGAGGGCGGCACAGGACGGTTGGGGGAAACGGCGTGATTCAACGGCGTCGTAGGCGGAAGGGACGCTCTCGCTTACTCGCGCCAAGGATGGGGGGGGGGACAAAAAAAGGGCCATCAATTCCGGACATATGGCAAACTTGGGGAGAGATGTTCCACACCCTTGGGAAACAATTTCCTGGATACTCCAATATGAGCGATCTGGTTTGGCAAAATTTTGCCCCGAACCCAAAAAAAAGAGTTATTTTCCGGGTTGGGGGTTTATAGAGGATCTACTAGAGTTGCTCTTACACATGATCCTTGTCTAGTGAACTTTGTTGGCAGTTCACGCACTACTGCGTGTTGAGGTTTGAGGTGGGTGACGTGCTTTCTCCAGCCCATGATATAAGAAATTTTGGTAAGGTAAAATAACTTCTGGAAACATCACGTCAAAAAAAAACTCGACGAAACATTTTATATGATGAAATGGATGGAGTAGCTGAGAAGTGGACATGACTGTTGAATCCTAGCCTTATTTTGGTATTTTTGGGACAGTATGCTAGCTTTTTGACGATTGTGCGTGTTGGCACAGAGTAGATAACCGTATATTTCATACTTGAATCGGCAAGTCACCTTTACGAGAAAAAATTTCCAACTTCTACAAAACCTTCTGCTTGGGTCTCAATACTTTGTATCTAAATAGCCGTTATTCTCATGAGGCGCCTGGCCCCACGACACGGCGAAGCTTGAAGAGGGTCGTGCATGTGGAGCGGGTCCAGAACTACCGTTGGTGGCCTTTGATTGCGACACATCTGCGGAACGGTCGGGCATGGATTCGCACCATTCGCACAAGAATTATACTGTTTGATGTTACAATAATATAAACAATAGTTGTCAAACTTATATTTTGAATCCTAAACCAATAGTCAGAAGGTCACATGGTAGGGTTAAAATTCGAGCTGAGTCAAACTAGCTCGTCACGGCTCCTTAAAACTCATTACAACACGATTTAACTCTACTAGGCTCGTCTAGACTCGAGAATCTTACAAGTTAGCTCATTTAACTCGCTATAAGTGTGCGCTAGAAGCGCACATGAAAAAATAGTAGTCACCCTATTAATTTAGGACTAGAAGAATGATATCTAACGGTATCATAATAACTAGTATCATGCATGCTATGTTGCTAAAAATCAGATATGGCGCAACAATTCATGAAGAAAGAGAGTAGTGATATCTACCTATGTTCCGGTATTATAGCACATAAAACTAGATATTTTAGTAACAAGTAAATCTTGTACGCATATTTTTATTGGGATACTACAAAGCAATAAATAATATATGGATATGATACTATTACATGATACTATGCATTATAGGGATAGTACCATATTCCCTCTGTTCCTTTTTACTCCCATATTAGGATTGTCTTAAGTCAAACGTTTCTAAATTTGACCAAGTTTATAGAACAAATTATCAACATATGAAATATCAGACGGGTATAATATGAAAATATATTCCATGATAAATCATACGATATTGACTTAGTATTGCTAATATTGATATTTTTTTCATATAAAATTGGTCAAACTTTACCAAATTTGACTTTGACCAAACCTAATACGCGGAGTAAAAGGAAATGGAGGGAGCATACTACTAAGATATGACACTACCCAATATGACTAGTCTAATATGTATAAAGCTGATCCCCACTATCTTTATTTAATGTTTGCAAACTTGACATGCAAAGCTACAATAATATGTATACTATCATCCAACCAACCCACGTGGCCATGCATGCTTGAGATTTTCATGATGAACTGCTTGCAACTTTATTGTTTCCAACATGCAAAGCATTTATGTCATCAGCCAAACAAAATATATACTTCTTATAATGCATAATATAATTCTTGCATGCGCATTTTCTGGTCGTACAGAGTGTGCACCTCTCCACTCGCCTGATCCTTATCGTGTGGCTCCCTTGTAGCGGGGCAGAAGGGAATAAAGGGACCATGCGAGTACGCAACGAAACAAGAACGTTCAATCCCCATTCCCCATTCATATGTCTCCCGCAAGATCCTTTCTCCTCACACACGAGATGGAGCGCGACCTGGATCTCGCCGGACATCAGAGGCACGGCTGTCGCGGCTCGCGCCCTGGGCAAGGCTGTTGCTAGCGCCCGCTCCAGCCGCCGTGCCCTTGGCTTTCTCCCCAGCCCACGAAGCCGAGGCCGCCTCTGTCCGCACCTTCAGATTCAACTACGCCGGGGTCCAGTGACCAGTGCGTGCTGCTCCTCGCCTCCATCGCGCCCCGCCATCATGCCTGCATGTTCTTCCTCATGGCTGCCTCCAAGGGCCTCCTCAGAACCTTCCTCAACTCGGCCCTCCTCTAATGTCACCTCGTCTCTGCGCTCTGCCTCACAGCGGTCCTCGTGTACCTCGCTGCGGACAACACAGTCGCCAATCCTCTTCTACCTCGCTGTAAGAGTTCCCTTCGTCATGCTCCACGCTGCATTCCGCATCCGTGGCAACCTCAAGCCCTCCTATGACAACATCAACGGAGAAGGGGACGAGGAAGAGTAGGATTCGGGTTGGTGGGGGAGAAAGAGGATGGCGATGTCAAGACCGGGCCGACGTGGCGATATATGGTCATGGACATGGCGGCGACGACCAAATCCTACATGAAAACATCTTCCAACGACGACAACTCCGTGAGCTCGGATTCCGACGACGAGGTCGAGAAGGGGGAATAACTTCTTTAGTCTACCCAACTCCAAATAAGCAGAAAGTGAGAGCTATTTCAGTGACTTCGTGTTATCAGAAGAATCGATCTGCAAGCTCATTAGGTTCTATATATATATAGTGGCTCGTTATACTAAATTGATGTGATCTTTTTGGGTCCTCATAATGTTGTTTTGGGTCAATTGTTACGTACATGTGTTGTATGATACCACACCATGCATGATGTACTTTTGTGCTCACTATTTTTGGAGATTATACAGCGGGGTTCTCTGACTTTTTTTGCTTCAACATTATGTAGTTTAAGTTCAATTTTGCAAGGGACCGTGCATAGGAATGCATTTTTTATATTCAGAGGATGTAGTTTATGCTCAAATTTTTGTTCAGATTAGGAAGTATGGTTATATGATTTTTGTTTACACATGTAGTTCATTGATTAAAATGTGCAAGGGACTATTCATACGGATGTAGTATTGTACTCATAGGATGTATTTTGTGCTCAAAGTTTTGGTTTGATTAGAGAGTATTTTTTCTCAAATTTTTACTTCAGCAGGATGTAGTTTCATTATTAAAATGTGCATGTGATTGTTCATATGGATGTAGTATTATACTCGTATGATGTATTTTATGCTCATAGTTTTTGTCAAATTAGACACTGGGGATTCTCTGAATTTTATGATTTAAATGTGCAAGGGATTGTTCATATGTATGTAGTATTATACTCGTGGGATGTATTTTTATACTCTAAAGTTTTGGTCAGATTAGACAGCAGTTTTTTTTTTGCTTCAACGGATGGAGTTTAAAGATTATTTTTTCAAATTGGATGTAGTTGTCTCTGCCAGAATGTAGTTATTGCCAAAATTGTACATCCTAGTCATCCTCACATGGATATAACTATTCAATAAAAAAATTCCGTGACAATTGTGTATATTTAATGGCCTTTTCGTAAAGGTAAATACCTATATTAGGGATGACCTTTTTTCAATCATTCGTAAGTGGCGATTTTTTTTACATTTTTGCATTAATTTTTCCAAGGTTGTAATTGTTGTGCCATCACAATTTAATTTGTGTGGAATATGCATATGTTAAATATATCCTCTGTTTTTCTTTGCGTGAATTTATACATCAAACTTCTTTCCTATATCAAAGAGTTACGTAAGTTAAATTGTGTACATTATATTCTTTGGAAATTCTACATCATGTTGGAGAATAGCTTTAAATTACTTCTCACTTTTCTTTACAAATTTGATGCATTCTCCGAGAATTGCACATCCTGTTGTTCTAGCTAGGGTAGTGTTTTTACATGGTTCGGTGTATTTCTGTTTTGACATATGGCGGCGTTGCAAGTTGCATCCACGAGGAGTACATGTTTTATTAGCATATGACATTTTTCTCCAAATCAAATGAAAATGGTCTCTTCTTCACTACAATTATCTATCAGTTTGACACTCCTAGATTGCAGTTTTTAGCCCTAACATGTGGATCTAGTAAAACAAATTCTCAGGGTACGTAGATTCTGTGATAATGGAGTTGAGATGGATTTTCTTCTACCCATTTTACTTTATGTATGTAAAATTGGTAGAAGTAATTCATTCTTCGGAAATTGTAGTAATAGAGCTGCGATGGCGAAAGTAGTATAAAGGAGCGTTGCATGTGAGAATTGCAGTAAACGACAAATCATGGATAGTGTGTTTGTTTGTCTGGGATCTACTTGGCTGTCGGAAGGATCTTTTTGTCCAATGAAGAGTTCCTGCAGGTACTAGATTTTGTGGAAAACCCAACATGTTTAGGGTATCTGTTGTAGTGTAGCTTCGCATCCTCCTAACTTTCAAAAATCATTTCCGGGTAAGGTTTCTTGATGTCAGTATGGTTGTTGGGCGTTGATTGTACTTCATCGTCGCCTTCCAAAACTTCACTTGATAGCGTGTGTGGCATGTCCTGACTCCAGTGTCAGCAGACGGTGTTGTGTTGCTCCCGAAAACATGTACTTGTGCTATAAAATGTCCAGCATGTTGGACATAAACTTCAAGAAAATGGCAAAGTTTTTTGGCAGAAATCTATTTTTTTCTACAAATTGTACACATGACAATTCAACTTGTATACAAAGCTAGTACTATTTTATTGAAAAAAAATTTATAATAAAGCATGCATGTATCTCTTCTAAACTTTATTTTTATGGCAATGTAACAACAACTATGTTTACTAACATGTTTATTTTTTTTACAGGTAACAGAACCAACTTATCATACTTGATGGTCTTGAAGCTCCAATCCTGACAGCCTGCGCTTCGACAAAGCATAATTGCGACAAGAGCCTTCATATCTTGCACTCAAACCAACATGCGTTTTTTTTTGTTGCTACAATTTTGTGCAACATAAATGAGTTCTAGGGAAGTGGGGATACCTCTGTGGTCTAAACCATTTGTTTTTTCCATGTGAAACAACCAAGCACAACCCCATTTGATATTTTGTGTTCCTCTCCGATCTACAAATTATAAGGTTCATGGTCTTTTTATGGTTCCTGGAGTATCTTGAGTTTCCCTCGATTGTTTGTTTTATCCAAAAGCTGATGGTAAAGTACAGCCATGTGTTTGTGTGTTCATATGGGATTTTATTTATCAAATTTCCTTCTAGATTAAGGAAGTTTTTTCTACAGAGAGAAGCTAACCTTTTTCACTCTTGGGAATGTAATATCTGATTGGGATCGTACTCTCCCCACCACCCTCCTGGAGCGGGCGTCTTGGGTCCTCTACTTGATTTGGATTAGATCTTCTATGTATCATGTGTGTTGTTTTTAGTTGTATGTATTTTTCCTCTAAGAATTGCATCTTGTTTTGAGATTTCCTGTTGCCGACGTTTGGAGGAAGAACATAAGCGGTATGGTTTCACCGGAGGATGGACAAAAGCGCATGTTGCATGTAGTTTGTTGTGGGTGGACTGGGCCTGGAGAATCTAGGACATGTGCTGGTTTCCCACACGTTTTTTCCAGCGAATCCTAGCATGGGGACGCGGAGGAAAAGCTTGTGTTGCCGTTTTTGGACAGGTTCCGGAAAACTTTCCATTTTCGGAATTTTGGGATTTTCGGACATTGGGGGCACCCTGTAGCGCAAATCGGTAACCGGACATTGTGTATCCATGTCCTTCTTATAAAGCAAAAATCCGCTAATATGCATTAATGATTGTTCTATCTCAACATGCAAGCTATCCATATCATCAATTCTCCTAGCCAATCAATTATCCATGTCATCCCCACTAATATTTGTTAATCACTGCATGCAAACTACGCATCATTAATTTCTTAAACCATCCAATTATTATTATTATTAATTTAAAATATATATACTATGATCAATTGAATTTTGCATATTCACTTAGAAAATATAATATATCACATCTCTTATAATTTTTTATTACAATATATACAGTAGTTTCTAAATCGATCCCCGCAGCAACGCGCGGGGTATCCTTCTAGTTTTCTACATGACCATACACGCATGAGTTTTTTCAGGAAAATTATATGTAGCCTTCATGTTTGCAAGTAGCACATGCAAATATCGCACATCATCAACCAACTCTTCATCACCAGGACATCTGCATGCACAATTGTTTTTATAGCAAAGTGCATGCAATCCAATTCACAATGATTCCATATTAAAATCATCTTCCATTCCAATTGCAACGTGCGGGGTATCAACTAATTCCTTCAAAATATTTGCACCTCTACTCTGAGGGTAGATCAATGCAACAAGATTACAGCCATACAACACTATAGGCAAAAAAAACATCGAAAGTTTGGCACTGATGTATGTGATGATGTTGGGAACCTCCAAGTGAAGAGGATGAAGAAAACAACAAGATTTTCTCTCAGTTAGTAATCAAGATTTATCGAATCAGAATGAATAACAAATCCTCAATAAAGTTGTTGAATTGGTTAGAGTTTTCCATACTATGTAGTAATGGATTCGCTAGATAAATTACGTATAAAAAGCTACAATGGTCCATTTTTCCAAAGAAAAAAACCTTAGAAATCACGTGTTGCATTTGTTAAAAAATGGTAACCTCTTAAATCTCATTCTCTCGGTTATTTTTTAATTAGTTAATCCAACCCTTTGGACGACCTTAGCCGCCTAATTTAGACCTAAAAAAATACCTAATCTTCAACATTTATTTCAAAACACAAATTGCTTTCTTCACATACTCGCGAATTCGTTCATAACATGGTCTTCACCTTCGGGTTTAACATAAAATTTGGGTAGCATGTTTTTTTCTCAATGATGGTTATTGAAGTAAACACAATGATGGCATTAACATGACAAATGTGGCGACACTAAATAAACCATTACAGCACCACACAAATTCCAAATTAAATTATTAGGAGCACCTATCATCAAACATAATTCACCCGCTCGCGACAAAAAATATAATATATTGCTCGCCTCAACGTTCGGTGTAAGGAAAATGGTAATTATGCGCCATACAAATGAACTATTATTACAATCAAATGCACCCTTCTTCAAGAATATCACAATGATATTTACAGCCTCAGCGAAGTAAACCAATATATATGAAAGGAAAAACGCTAAACCACGTAACATGAAAAGTGCACTCGAAAGCACGAAACACTAACTTTGCATCAATAAAATATCTCCAAACCCCCAAATTTACACATTTCGTAGACATTTCTCACATACTTAAAATATAAAATATTTTTGGTATCTAACTTGTTACCACGTGTAGCACAATAAATAAATACAGTGTACAAGAAGGTGCAATATCAAGTACTGAAGTAGGTGTCTGCAAAAGGTGCATATGTCTAGAGCACTTTAGTGAATACTTCATTTTGAAGCACTCGCGAAGAAAAAACACATACATGTATCTTTGTAGGGTAAAGGATTTAATCGTAGCTTAAGCCACCTATGTTTTGTACCACTAGCCAATATACATTTGTTGATATTAACACATAGATGTTCATGATCTCAGCATAATTAACCACCGAACACAAACCCATGTGAAATTTGAAATGCATGTAAAATATCACAGAAACACCCTAAAAGCCATTGTATCCACACTCAAAAAACTTGGAACTAGGACATGCTTTGCGCCAAAGGAATCACACGGTGAAAGCGTAGAGACGTCCCGGTAATTAAAAAAAAGTTACATGGCACCTCGAGCCAAGCCCATGATGCCTCAGCGCCCTAGAACTCCATGAAAAGCTACTGCCTAAGCCTGATCATAATATAATTAATGGGTAGTAACTTAAACTAGTGACATGTTCTACAATGAGTTATGTGATGTTAATGTATAGCTAGTTACGGCAAACACATCTCTCTTAATTAACTACCTACACATAAGCAAACTTGACTTGGTATGTGTGATGTAACTACATAATTTACTCCCATTGTGGCCGGCCTAAAATATGTCAATTTGGTATGGTCAACATGGTATCATGAAGCTCTCGACCAAGGCATAGTGTTGCCCTAGGTGTGGATGCCATGTTTCATTTTTGTGCAGCCTAAGAATATAATAAATTTTGCACTGAGAAACATCGGTTGGAGCTTCACCCCAAGCAATACATACTTACAATCCATTCACCCGACGAGAGCTAAAAAACTGAACCGTGACATAGAACAACATGAAAAATGTCGAAGTCCCCGCACCAACAACCATCCAAGTGTTCTACTTTAAAGACACACTAACTACCAAGGTCCGGCGAGAGCCAACGGATATAGCGACACAAACACATCACATGCCCTTTTCTGGCATTGGATTAGAGGTCATTGAGACTGAGGTAGGCAGAGTCAGAGATATCTTATTCCCGCACATCACGGCCATGAAGACCACCTTGTCGATACCGTCAGAAAACAAAACATAAGAAGAAGAGAAAAATCCAAAAAGACGGATCCCACTCCTCTTGCCACCATCGAGGCCACTGGACTAGAGAGAGGGGGGGCACACGGCGGCGGCTAGGATCGGGAAAAGGAACCAATATGCAACGGAATTTAGTAAGTAAATATTTTGCTAGAGAAATTATATTGTCTAATATTACAATAGTGATTAATAGTTAAAGTTGTACTCTCTCCGTTTCAAAATACTACCTCCGTATCGACATGTAGAATGTTTTACCATTTACTAGACAACATATATCTACAGATGTTTTGTCTAGAAAACGGTAAAACATCTTATATTTTTTATATGGAGGGAGTAATTGCCATAGAGATGGATATATCTAGATGTATTCAACTCTAGATACATCCATTTTAACGACAATTATTAGGGTGGTATTTTAAAGACAAAGGATAACGTCCTTGTAGGACACCCCGGGCACGGCCTCCACCCGATCGCCCAACATAACGGTTTCGTTCTGATCATGACGAAGGAGACCGACCGCATGAGAACCAGCGAACACAACTACTACCCGGCAAGTGGGCGCTGGCGCTGTCCCTCTTGGCCTCTTGACTTGGCGCTTCCATGCTGTCAGCTGAACGAGTACTTGTGGAGTAGGAGCACTCTACTACCTATATCGCCCGCTTTATGCTTCTTATCGTGGATCAGTCCATTTCAAGCGGAGAAAAAATAATAAATCGTTCTGGTCAAGCTGGACACGTGCTCCTCCTCTGCTTCCATGACTGATTGCTCGCGGGTCAAACACGACCAACCCTATGATGATGATGGGCTGGCTGCGGAATGCTACGGAATCTACAGCGAGCCAAGGGAAATTTGACAAAATTAACTTTTTTCCTAAAAGTTTAGTACAAAAGGAATCGCATTTCAAAAAAAAATATTATCTAAATCTAGCGCCTAGTTTGGATCGGCATGGTACATTGCATGGCGCTCTTATGTGTGGCGTCATGTTACAATACACGGGGCCTTGAGCTATCGCGAATGACGTCGTTACGAGCATGGCGCCCTACCCCGTGTGTCAAGTGTCATGAAAAGGGTTTAAATTCTGATTCTTTGTTTCGCATATGTAGTTCACTTTATATTGAAATTTGAGAATAAAGTCAAATCTATCCATTTTCACACCACCCAAAGGCGTTCGCAAGGCTGCTACGTATTCATTTATTTTGGTATATATGGTAATGCTCGGTGTGTAGGTTGGGGTGTGTCCTTGGCCGTTTTTTCTTTTTCTTTTGCGGTTATTAATCTAATTGTGTCCTTGGTCTTCAAAACTTTGATTGGTGAGGCCGTTAGCCAGGTTTTCTAGTGTTTTGCTGATTGTTTGCATGTGAGCTCCGATAGTCGTCAAACAATGAAAGGAAAGAAAACGATTAGTGTGTATATGTTTTCTTTCTCGTGTTGCCTTGAAATGTATCTCCTTTTTTCCCTTTGTACTCGCTGTTATTTCTCTTGATAAAAATGCGGCTGTCTTAAAAAAAAATTGCGTACCACTTAATTTTACCCAGGGCAAGTAGGATGTAGAGGTATATCAAAATTAAGTCTCTGATCCATATTTTGTCAACCAATCCTTCCTGATTCACATGTTTGCTGATTTTTTTGTTTTTTGGAATTCCTCACATAAGGACTCCGAAAATACCAGGTCCCCACCTACGCAAGCAATTTGTTGATAAAACTTCAAAATAGACTCTCTTTCTTTTTTACTCAATCCTATTCTTCTCCTTAGCATCCGGGAAAAGAAAAAAATCAGGATAGGAAATATTATCTAGAATTTCTCTTAGATTCGAACCCATAACTGATGATAGAACAAGCATAGAAAATCTTTTGTTTTCTACTCAGGCGAGCCTCCTTTATTTTTTTTTATCAATTGCTAATTCCGATCTTCATCCTAATCTGATATTCCCTCCGTCCGGAATTAAATGTCACAAAGTTTGATAAAAGTGGATTGTCGAGACATCGTAGTAGAGTTCATAGACAGAAGTGCCATGAGACTACTGATATAGACGTGGGGGAACGTGGTAGTATGACAATTGGGAACACCAAAATTACCATGTTCGGTACGTCGCAACTAGGCGGCGTTTCTACTCCCGCAATCTCACTAAATCAGGGCTGAAGGCTGAAGTATACAAAGTACAATGTGAGTTGGGATTCGCTAACTCGATGAGGATCAATTTCTCGGCGAGTTGGCTTCTAGCTAATTGTCTGTGTCTTTTTTCTCTCCCGTCCGGCTTTATATAGATAGCCGGGTTATGCCTTACAGAAGGAAGAAGACTACGGTAAGTTTCTAACTTGGAAAGCAGGAATTCGTCTTCTACTCCAAGCCGCACCACTTGGGCCGTGGTCCGGGTTCTTCTAGAATCCGGCTTCTGCGCCTTAGCTTACTGGGTCGTTTAATAGACTGTGATCCATTACCAATCAGGCCACCCCGGTAATCCGGCTCTTTAGGACAATGTCGGATATATCCCTAATCGGTATACATCCGACATGAACGTATCTAGACATAATTTAGTGTTAGATACATCTATTTTTGTTAAACTTTGTGACAATTAATTCCGGACGGAGGGAGTATTATAGTGCGTGCTGATTTTCGTATTCCTTGTCACGATTAGTGCGGTGCTTGGTTGGTATGGAACGCACACCTGCGTGGCGCGGTCACGTTTGAGGATTCCAAACATGGGCGACGCACGCCACCGCGTGATCCAATCCAACCCAAGTCGGCAATTAGGCAAATCGGACCTGGACGCGAAGCCATCGGCGACCCGGTGCCCTACTATTCTACTCGCTCCTTGCGGCAGGGCGAAGCGTCGTCTCCTTCCTCCCACCTTCCCCCTCACACGAGCGATCCATCCAGTCGCCAGACCGCTTCAACTCAACTCCGCGTCCCCAATCTCGCCTCGCTTAACTACGAGTGGTAGCCGTTAAGTAACCTCATCTTCTTCTCCTGATCCAAGAAACCAGAGGAGATCCATCCAGGTACCGATTCCTGCCAGGCTGCCGCCATGAACAACCTCTTCTCCAGCTCGTGGAAGCGGGCGGGCGAGGACATCGAGTCCGGCGGTGGCGGCGTGGAGATGTCCGCCCCGCCGGGCGCCGCGGCGGGGGCGAGCCTGGACAGGTTCTTCGAGGACGTGGAGTCGATCAAGGACGAGCTGCGGGACCTGGAGCGGATCCAGCGCTCGCTCCACGACGCCAACGAGGGCGGCAAGTCCCTCCACGACGCCTCCGCCGTGCGCGCGCTGCGGTCGCGCATGGACGCCGACGTGGGCGCCGCCATCAAGAAGGCCAAGGTCGTCAAGCTCCGGCTCGAGTCCCTGGACCGCGCCAACGCCGCCAACCGCTCGCTGCCCGGGTGCGGGCCGGGCACCTCCACGGACCGCACCCGCACCTCAGTCGTGGCCGGGCTGCGCAAGAAGCTCAAGGACGCCATGGAGACCTTCTCCTCCCTCCGCGGCCGCATCGCCTCCGAGTACCGCGACACCGTGGCGCGCCGCTACTTCACGGTCACGGGCGCGCAGCCCGACGAGAAGACGCTGGACACGCTGGCGGATACCGGGGAAGGGGAGCGGTTCCTGCAGCGCGCCATCGCGGAGCAGCAGGGGCAGGGCCGCGGCGAGGTGATGGGCGTGGTGGCGGAGATCCAGGAGCGCCACGGCGCCGTCGCGCAGCTCGAGCGCAGCCTGCTGGAGCTCCAGCAGGTGTTCAACGACATGGCCGTGCTCGTCGAGGCGCAGGGCGAGCAGCTCAACGACATCGAGGGCAACGTCGGCCGCGCCAGGTCCTTCGTCGACCGGGGACGAGAGCAGCTGCAGGTGGCGCGCAAGCACCAGAAGAGCTCCCGCAAGTGGATGTGCATCGGGATCGCGATCCTCCTCGTCGTCATCCTCGTCATCGTCATCCCCATCGTCCTCAAGAGCACCAAGAACAACAACAGCGGCGGCACTTAGCCGAATTTGTGATCGATGATCCTTCTTGCTCTGTCCATCCGTGTTACTAGTTTTTTGTGAATTTTTCTTCTTGCTCTGTCCGCTGCGATTGTAATTACCCCATACGGTTCGTTGATCGGCCGGATTATTATACAGTACATTTTTGGCGATTTTTCTGTAATTATGCAGTTGGATTAGATTGGAAGGACTCTGAACCAGATTGGTGTGACAGGTGAGCGAACTTGGACTTGGTCCCAAGTCATATGCGCGCGCCCGCGCGGCTGACCCAGCTTCACAAGGCACACCTGCCCTTCTAGATGAGATGCCGTCAAGTCAGTAGATAGAAACAAAAGATGACATGTCTATAGGTACAGTTACGAATTCTACTCGTCAGAATAAATTATAACAAGTTAAAAGATTTAAAGAGAACTTTATTGGGTGATTTGGCTTCGTCCTGGTATCGGTTGGTTGTTTTTGTGTGGTAATGTGGTCTTGAATGAAGATATATAGATGACTCTGAATTATTCTGTTTATTTTTAGCGTTGTAGATTATATATTTATATACCATGAAAGCTGCACAAACTGGTTTTCCTTTCAAACAATTTTTTTTTTTTTGAAGTCACTCTTGGAGTAAAAGTTTTCTATGCGCATTTGAGAAAGCAGCCTAAAGAAAATGTAGTGAGAATTAGAGTATGGTATACTTTTCTTAACATGTTTTGTAGCCTACCAAAACGTTTTATATATTGGAATAAATGTAATCTATACTTCTTATAAAGCAAAACCCCACTAAGTGTAATTAATATTTATCTATCTCAGCATGCAAACTGTCCACGTCACTTGTTTTTTAGCCAATCAGTTATCCGCATCATCTCACTAATATTAAATTGTATATCTCTTTATGCAAGTATACACATCATATTTTATTTTAGACATCAAATTTCTCATGCCATTCTTTTTCTTTGTTCTACTGATAAGATCACACTATTCCTCTACGTAATTACGCAGTTAAATTATATGTACAACACCGGAATTAGCTTCGTCAACCAAGTGATTCTTTTTCAATTATTTTTAACGGTGAAAATCATACAAATGTTATTCGAGATTATGTGATCTTCTTATGTTACCAATTGCTAAAAAAAATCTAGAAAATTATACGAAAATCTTCATGTAAACTATTCACGGCATCCATTTATTTAACCCGTTGATTTCAATTTATCTATATCAATTAGGTACGCCCTTGAAATAAAATGAACTTTAAACTCTATAACACACACACACACACACACACACACACACACACACATGTCATTTTAATTTAGCGTCTCAAATGATATGATCAACTAAATCTTGCATATTTCTATAGACAATTCATGTTTCAAACTTTTTATTAGAATTATTAAAGAGATACCCGCTGCAACGCGTGGGGCGTTGTTCTAGTATCTACTAAAATAGTGAAGTGCAGAGCGGAAAAATGGCTCCCGAGCTTTAGGGAGCTTGTTTTCTGCAAAAAAAACAAAAATGCATTTTAAATTTCTAAAAGATCGAAAAAAAATCTAGATATAGATAATGATGAACTCTACTAGCGTGTGCAGAAAAAAATCAATGAAATTCGTGATGAATGTGTGGATTTGGGTGCGGTGAAGAGTGCACGTGACCTAGGATATACTTACAAATGCCAGGATATACTATCATTTTTGTTTAGCCTAGAGTCTAACGAATTTTAAATCAAGACTTTGCATGCTGGTAACATTATCTACACACCTAGGAAATTTTTCTGAATTTTCTGAAACTTACAAATGCCGATTTCGATTGTTTTCTTTTAGGAAGCTCGATTTGTGGGTTCCCTTTGATCTGAAAACAACACCGACACGTGGCGGTCTTAACGTCAAGTGCCCGTGACCAACGATGACGGACCGCTCTGTCCGTTGGTGAACCGCGTGTGAATCGCGTGTTTTGTAAGTCGCGGTGCCGCGTTCGTGCGTGTCCGGCTGGATGCGGCGCCAGTGTTCCACTTTCTTTACATCGCCGTGCCAGTGTGAATGTTCGAGCTTGTCGCCGTAGTGCTACAATTTATTTTCTGGCCGCGTCTGCGCGTGTCCGCGACGTTGGCTTCCGGAGAACATGATTGTGAAGGAGACACCGATCCGCCTAGTGCGCCCTGGAAGAAACGAAACTTTAGTTTGATGGTTCCCAAACATTCCATGCGCTCTGGAATTGGTGATTCACACGGCACGGGTAACATAACCACGGACTTCATAAAAGCCTTACAGGGAGGGATGGTCGCTTGCTCAAAAGGCAGAACTTGCCTTCTACTCCTACATCTCAGATCTCGGTACATAGTACAACCAAGGGATGCCATGTCTACACGTGCACTTAATCTTGATACTGTTTTATTTAGGTTGTACTATAAACCACATAGGCCATGTGGATACAGGAGCTGATAATCAGTATTACTACATGGGTACACATGCCTGTTCTTTTCTGTTCGAGCTATACTGTTCCCAAGCGTTGGTAAAGCATGGAGCCTTTGTCCCAACATCTCTCGGAGTCGGCACAAATTACCATTGCTACGTGGACAACTTTTGAGGAAGGCAATGAACGAGCAAGAAATGTGCATAGATCAAAAACCGGAATTATCTCCATCCGTCTCCTAGTGTACATAGCAAAGATTGTGATCATGATTACATCAAGTCAAAATGCTACAGCCCAAGCCCAAGTATTACAGCTACCCAAAAAAATATGGCGATATCCAATACACACAAGATTTTAGCCCCCGCGTACAGGAGCTCAACCCACTAATACAAAAGAAAAGCAAACATTTTCTTTACCACGACATGGTATGGGCTTATGGCATCAACATTAGCCAAGCAAAAATTGTCGCCCCCGTCCAACAACAGTTTCAAGATGATGACCTAATCTCCCCGCAGAAAAGGATGTTGAGAAGGATGTACAAGGACAGTATAAGAACCTACACGCTACAGCAGAAACTCCTTGTTTTCACTGACAACTGGTATACATCTAATCACCTGAATCGTCCTCGGATAGGACTTGTACAAATGCATCAGCACTGAAGCTGATCTTAAGAAAATCCATGTCTGTATGTGTATCCTATATTCAGTCTGAGAACTTACAAGGTACATCTGCTCTCTCAGCCTGCCAGCAACCGCTACTTTGGGTTGGTGGGGTTATACATCTTCACACCGCCGCCACAAGACAGATTTATGCACTGAACTAAATGAAGTTCTTTATGTTCTGAGCTTCATAAGAAGGTTGCTTTTTTGCCCAACACTGATTCATCACGCACCTTGAAGAACGGTAACATAGAAAGGATAGCCTTGACCCCCACCTGATCTCGCATTCTCATCCACTTGTCCCCCCTCGGAAGGATCGACTCTCCAGTGCAGCTCGTAATTCGAAAAATTGTAGGTTCCAGGTGCAAATATACACACTTTTAGGGGAATTTTAGCACAGGTGTCGGGTTTTAGATCAACTTGAGCGGAACTCAATGAACACCACACAAATGGTGAAATGCTTTCTGATGACTGTTTCTGGGCCTGTGTCCCCTTGGTGCTTGAGATGGCCTTTATGTCATTCTCTAGCGACACATCGTGCCATCCACCCTGGCCACTGGCAGATTCATGTGAAGGGGCAGTTTGGTTTGAATCTGGCATACAGTCAGATGTCACCACTCTCACAGATACGTTGTGTTCTGAAGAGTTGTGAATCACCAAATGGACATTGGCCTCACAGCAAGACTTCGAGAAATCATGAGTAATGGTTCGAGGTCCTTCCATAAGCCACCAAACAGGATTCTGACTGGCCGCACTGCAAAATCACATCATATCAGCCAATGTTCAAGGGTCATCGAAACCCAACAAAATTGTTACCCTGTCGAAGGTTCTCCTAGCACTTACCTGCAATGGCATGTGTGATGAGAAAGTAGTTTTTCTGACTTGGAAGAATTGGCAGCTACTGCCTTTGAGATCACAATAAAATCAAGTAGACTGCGTGGCCCCTGAAAAATTATAAAGTTAGCACATAGGTAAAAATTTAATTAATGCCAAAGTCATGGAATATGCATACACACAACCAATCATTGGCCACTTCTCCAGCCAAGTGTGTGTTGTGTCCAGATTAAAGCTTAGGGTAAAAACCCCACCCAGCAGCATAACACTGGAGCCAACGGGAAAACAGTACAGTCAAGCAGGTCTAAAATGACCTTCCAACCTCAGG
The DNA here is from genome assembly GCA_028641055.1 of Alopecurus myosuroides. Classification (NCBI taxonomy): domain Eukaryota; kingdom Viridiplantae; phylum Streptophyta; class Magnoliopsida; order Poales; family Poaceae; genus Alopecurus; species Alopecurus myosuroides. The sequence continues at coordinate 124,267,587 of CM054057.1, forward strand.
GAGCACACACCTTAGTCAACCTCCCCTGTTGGTATCTTTCTTGATGGTGGAAATCAGTTATAGGAGACCGAGAAACATCAAATAAATCAGCCGTACTACCCCCAGGAGATAAAACCATATCACTTCCACAGGAACTGTCTGCAACCTCAGTACATGAATTTGTCCCCAAGTCCTGGAATTAATCATGCATGGAAAACCATATCACTGATTTTGAAATTGCCAGATATAACTGGCAAGAAAAAACATAGAAAAAAGGAATACACCATGCCCAACAATGTCTTGTATTTGATAAATATTCAAAGAACCTCCAACCTTTATCTTGAAGAAGCATGACACAGCCTCATTTGCTGGTATGGTTTCCACAAAGCTGGTGGAATCGCACGAGGGAAGCATTGAAACTGCCCATTTAGCACCGACACATGATAATTGATGAAGCGTAAATGAATCTGATGGAGTCTTGTTGATGATGTCCATGCGCACAATATACTCTTGCAATCTTGATGAGCACATACTTATAGCAAAGGATACATCAAGCGATGGCAAAACCTGTAAATAATAATTGTTTATATACAACGATAGTAGAATCCATAACTATGTAGATAGTGCTGACGGTAAACATACAGCCGCTGTGCTGCTGGCTAAGCAAAACCAACCATAAATAATGAAATGATAACAACACACAACAAACAAACCACGGTGTCTTCCTCCCACCTACTCAATCTAAAACAGGGCTCAGAATTCACAGCGACCGCAGAAAGAAGCCGGTGGGGGAGTTTAAGTTTACCCATGGGCCACAGGCTACGCCCAGATTTATTTGGGTATCTTCTTTCTACCAATACCCTACCCAGACAGTGTGGGTATACGGACAGAGTAATGGTTACCCAGAGCATCCTTACTGTATGTCTATGGGGATTGCAATTGTATACACCTTATCTTGAGTGTTATAGTGTGAGATAGAAAATAGTAGAAAATAAAATGTGTTTTTCGAATAATAATAATAATTGTACAAACATCATACTAGCTTACTATAATTTGGTCCCAAAACATGATAAAGAGATCACAATCCAAAATCAAAGTATTACAGAACTGATTTTGATCCTATTGAGGCAATCAGACCTTTGCAGAGCTGCCATAAGTAATAACTTCAGAATAAAATCAACATGACCAGTGGCATCTAGCATTCAACACAGACTCTCGGAGTACATCTGGCTTCTGGCGGTCAGCCATAACCAATTTCTGCAGCTAAAAGGTTTATTTGTGAAAGAGCTGGCGTGGTGAGGTTATTACTGGGACAAGAAATACTAAGCCATGGAAGAGTTCCCATGAATAAAGGAACATAGACCAACAAAAAGTATTTCGGTGTGTGAGCTACACCTGAAAGCTGCTCTAAATCAGTTATTTTGTCAGTAATCTTGTTAATATAGAAGTTAGTTAGATCAACTAATTATGTAAGAAACTGGTGCTCCTAGCGGCATCTGGTGCACACCAGTATTGGAAACGCGGATTCCAAATTACTCCCTCCGTATCAAAATATAAGATGTTTTAGCCTTATCTAGACAAAATGTATCTAGACATGTTTTAGTGTGTAGATTCATATGCATCTTACACTAAAACATGTCTAGATACATATTGTCCAGGAAAAGCTAAAACATCTTACATTTTGATACGGAGGGAGTTATATATTGTGCAATTGCAAACAAGCTAAATTGCCAATTTACCTCCACATTGTTATGCATGCGCAATGTGCGATATGGAATGTCAGTGGTACTGTCCATTTCATAATAGATGGACAAATAAAGAGAGAAGCTTCCAGGAGTAGCAGCATGAAACCAAATAGGCCAAGAGAATGTGGTTCCACCTTGAATTTTAATATCCTGGGAGGAAAAGAATGTAAATATTGTAAAGGAAACAGATAATACAGATAGGATTAGTATAAAATACGATAGTGCCTTGAACCACCTCACCTGAGGAAATGCAAATAGCGAGCCCTTGGAATTTCCCTTGGTACCTTCGGATGATACAGCATTGCTGTCTGATTGCACATGCTTTCTTAAGCACTGTGGGAACTCAAGGTCAAGATCCGATGAATCACCAGGAATTATAAACCTTGGATGGCTAATGTTCATTTTTACATTCTGCATTGCGGGTTTGGGAATGGTTAACACGCAGAATGATGCTAAAACATGCGCGTAGTTAAAACCTATGCTCGTTTCTGAAGAACTGAGTTGAACAAGGCAAAGAAATGAATATAATGTTAACAGTCCGGACCTTCACAGCATGTTCTGATTCGTTTCTCAGATTCAGCGTGAGGAGCTGTAAATCACCCGAAAATGCCTTTGTCGGCAAGCAATCAATATATCCTGTAACTTTAGGTAAACCCTGGAAGCAAAGAAATTACAGTTACTCGCATATCACCTGAAACAAATATTTGAAAGAGAAGCCCAGACAAACGAGAACCTTGATTACAATCAGGTTGTTGTTCAAAGAACGATTGGCCCCTCTTTTCCCTTTCTTTTTTTTCTTTTGTGGGGCCACTTCGAAGTACTGATAGCCTACTACAGAATCTGACAGTGTCCACCTTATCCCAACCAACTTCAGAAAACCTACAACTTTTGGAGTCACTTCAAGTTGGATCTGGTAGAATTAAAGGGGGAATTAGCCATTATCACATGAAGTCGAATAAAAAAGAAACCAATTTCAAAGATCACTAAGATCCAGAAATATCAAAAGATACTTCTCCATCCAGAACTGAATGAATCCTTTAATACATGTACTCCCTCCGTTCCATAATAATCTGCTCCCTCCATCCCAAAAAGGATGTCTCAACTTTGTCCAAATCTGCATGTATCTACATACTAAAACATGTCTAGGTACATGCAAATTTGGATAAAGTTGAGACATCCTGTTTGGGACGGAGGGAGTACATTCTAGACTGCTATTTTGTTCCATATTATTCTACATTCTGGGTTCTAAACACTAATTGTCTCCTCGTTAATTAGCGACAACAAAAGCCTAAGCAGCCTCTCTCTTTTTCTATTGGGTGCCATTAATACTAATGTGCATGGATTGAGTAGTACTATTAAATAGCATGCTAATCCGTCTTAAAATTTCTAGGATGTAGAGTATTGTGGAACGGTGGGAGTATACAACCAAAATGTTATCAGTGAATCTACGAAAACTGAGGTCATGATCAGCTCAAGTATTTATCTCACATTGCAAGTTAAGTTGTAATATCAGAATTCATAAGTCAAACAAACGGTAATAAATCCAAGAAAAGTAGACATGTTTCAGGGAATACCGAGCAAAAGCATAGAACATAGATGAGCCTACATAGGCATCCTTTGCACTTCCTTTCACAATACATTCATTAAACTACTATCTGGATATAACAAATAAAACTATCTCCTTGTTTGGATCCACAACAGCATAACTTTACTAGAATGCTACAGATCCAGTACTAACAACATTTTTTGCTCGCATAGTTACTACAAAATGAAGAACTTGGATATGCTATGGACAAGCTGCATGGTGAAGACATACTAGCAAGATTCTTTAAGGAACCCAGAATATTGAGTAGAGAGGCTTACTCTTTTAGTTTCACCTCCTCCTAATACAATGTCAAGCTTCGATACTGTGAATTTATTATCATCACTTTCAAATCTGTAGTGGTCAATCAGAAACAACAATGATGGCCATGAGAACCTTGGGAAGAATAAAAGATATCTACATCAGTAAACCTCAGTAATTAAGGGGGAAATGTTACGTCGAAATAGATGGCTTTGTGTTAGCCGTATCTTCCTCAGTAGCTGTTGTCGATGCCCCAGTCTCTGCATGGCAAACAATCCATTGGTGAAAAAAATAATTTCTCTATATATGGAGCTCATAAGAAAAACTTCTACTATCAGGAAGAAAATCAAATACCCGCACTTGAAGCATCCAAACTGGTGGAAAGCTGGCATATAAGAGAGATGCCAGACACATTAACAGAAATTTGTAAGGGGTTCTTAAGCTCGACGTTCAGCTTTACTGCTTCTGCAACCGATGAAAACAAGGATTCAGAACTAAAATATTATGAGATGCTTCAAATGGCTTTAGAAGGATTATATCATATTGTTGCATCCGGATTTCCCTCTATTTGTTTGTTGAATAAATTGCTTACAGCCTATGCTCAAAAGCCACTAGAGCAAGGTTAATAAAATATGAGACCAGGGTTCAGGTTCGTACAGAAACCCACAATTTTTTTCGAGAAAATGCAAAGACTTTGCGTTTCTTTTCATTGAACAGGGAGAGTTTAGCAGTACAATCCTCCGAGAAGGAGGGTTACAGGGGTACAGAGAGCAAGAAAACTAGTGAACATCCCAAGTCGGCGGCATGATCACGCCAGGGCCAGTAGCGCCAGTGCGGGCCCAAAGGGATGCTTCCTCTCTGATCCTAGTCGTGAGAAACCCATAATGCCATAGCTCAGACCCACCCAACCCCCTCCCTCTTAAGAAAAAGAAAGAAAGCTTTTTCGGTTCAATACTCCATCCCCAAGGTACAGTTGGTTTAACAAATGGCCAGTTAGAACCATCAAATGGTCTTTTAGCACTGTTCAAATGAACAACACATGTCCTTTTAGTTAGTGATTCCTATATCAGAAGGCTTTTCTTTCAAGTGGATTTTACTTCAGCTGCCAGTCCCCAGCATAAGGTGGGCAAATGAAAGATTCTGCCCAGTCAACAATGAATTTTTTTCGAAGACAGGTCAAAGTGAAATTATGGTTCATTTCAAGTGATTCCACAAGGGTTATACATATATTTGAAGTGACCAGATGGGGCATGTCTAGTATGAACGAATATTTGAGTGTAATAGCACAAATTACCACATGGACTATCAGATGAGAGCATGCAAAGGCAACTACAGCTAATAAGTGGCTGCGACAATAGACCTTATCTGACTGGTGACATGCTAGCTAATCTGAAGCCGTCAGGAGAAGAGATTTAGGAACGTTCAGTTGCTGCCCTGCCCCATTTCGGGCCCAGCATTAACAGGATGTTCCAATAATATGACGATTTAGCCGGGCATGAGAGGGTAGGGGGCCTTATATTAATTATTTGCCAATACATGATGACTTACTCGGAAAGTTGCAAATCGTGTTACCCTCAAGTCCCTAAAATGATTGATAATTATTTATCGAATGGTACACGTCGAACATTTGCACAATATACTCAAATATGACGTGCCCATTGGAACCCATGACTAACTATTTTCACATGCCATATGCAGTCAGCTGTTCAGGCAACTATGTATGAACACAAAATCACTTGGTTCTGTTAGGAACAGTTGTACAAATATTTAAAAGGGTCGTTACCTCCAGCAACACAAACGCATGCCTTGTTATTCTAAAAGGAGAAGATTTCGGCTGAGTATCCAGCCAGTTAGTTCTAACAACAGATGATGATGGGATCAATGCTTCCTCCAGCTCTTGCCAAATGCTTTCATTAACATCAACCTGTCATACAAGGCACATATACAAGTTAAGAGTGCTTTCATTTTCTATCAGACAAGCACAGACTTATTAAAAACATGGATAAATGCGTAATGACATTTGCTTAGAAATCCATACTGCCATAGGACTAATTTTATTAGAATATAGGGTTAGAAAAAACACCACAGTTCAATCTTTGATTACTCCAGAAACGAAATGGTGGACAATTAGAAATATGCATGCTACAGCTGTGATGACGTTACATCTGCATTTGATGCGTACGTGCGATGATCTTCATGTACAACTCTGAGTGATGACATGTTGAAAACAGGAAGCTGAAGCTTGTATACGTCAAATTTTTCCCCCTGTACTCTATGAACAAAAGAAACACTGAATTAGCAACAAAATTCGGTACAGAGGATGCAAAATCATAGTCGGTCTAGTCAATAACCTGAACAAAATGGAAAAAATCATTGAGGAATATGCTTTGTGTTGTAAGCGACTGATGGCTACAAGCAATGACCTCCAGCAAGTGCTTGATAGCTACATCAAATATCCCAAGGACACCATACCACCTAATTCATACAACTAGTGTCAGAGATAGTTTACATGCAAGGATAAAGTGAGCAGAAGATCAAACACACAAGTACCTCCCAACATTATAATGTACATGATTGTTGATGTAACTCCAAGGATTTTGTTTGTAGACAAACAGAGCATTCCGGTATGCCCTAATAGCATGTTGTTTCTGCATTGTTAATGAATAATGCTCATTATTAAGTCAACTCATGTAAAAGAAAAGAGCAGCCCGGTGCAGTAGCTCCTGCTTGCACAGGGTTCGTAGCCTTAATAAAATGTCACTGAGTGGAGGAATTAATATACACCTGCTCAGACAAGTAGTAACTATTCCCAGCTAAGATTAGGTGAAATCCATACTTCCTGAGCATACGTGGACTTGACAACAAATAGCAACAAGCAGCTTGCTCAAGCAGTACAGCAGAGTGCAAGGAAGGTTCCTGAACAGAGAAGTTTCCATCAGTAATGTTGCATAGCAAACTAAAAAAAAACTGTACAACAAACAAGTAAACCATTCTGCACGCTTTTAGGTATACCTCATTTGACATGCGGAAATACACCATCGATGCTTCCCTGTGTTGTCCTCTTGTTTTAAGCATTTCTGCCCACCAAAGGCCACATCTAGTAGCATTTCTCTGCCCCGAAGATCCAATTCTCTACAAATATGAATATGTGATGGCATTGTGAACGAAGAAGAGCAAGACCAAATAAGTGGTGCAAAAAGGACACTGATAATTCAAGACAAGAAGTTGAAGTAACACATATGGATCAATTCCTGCTTGAGTAATCCCCATTGCTTTAAAGTCATTTCTATCATGCAAAATTGTAAAAAGAATATGCATCCAGCTTCTTGAAACTCTTCACTTCACTACGCCCACAGCCTACACCCACCGACACACACACCCCGAAAACAACACAGGGAAAAGTATAGCCTTTCTGTATATATCATGGTTTCACTAAAAGAGAAACGCGCATGGAGAAGGCAGAAGTCTAATCTGGTTTGGCAAGTCCGTTTTGGGCTCTTGTTGTCTGCTTTGAGGAAGTTTACTTATGGTTGTTACCGACAATCTTGTAGGGGAGCAAGAAGACAAAAGCGAGTGCCAGACACAGATTTCTGGATTGATTCAATGGGAACTATCAAATGGTCGACACTAAGATAATTCCATTGTTATACAAGGATCGCATAATTATACGTTGTGCTTGAGATGTGCCTGAAATAGAATATAAATGTTTCATGCGAAATGGGGTTAGAAAAAAAAATTCACTGTCTTTTCAGATTCTCTATATCTGTGTGAACATTGAGCAGCTGCACTAGGCCAAAAGCAGAGAGCAAAAAAAGTTGTATCGATGGATCAAAATGTTAAGCAATAATCATTTGTTCATGTGGGGAAACCTAGAAGTGGATTTATAACATAAATACCAGATATGTAGTGAAGGCATTTTCCATGTAATATTCAGCATCCTTCCTTGACTGATCCAACATGAAATAGCAAAGTCCACTCATCTCCTGCAAATGGTGCAGGCATACATCATGGGAGCGAATATCTAGTATAGAATTGTAGATAAATAATGGATCATCACAACAGTCTTGTTTCACCATTCATTGGAAAGTAATTCAGCAGCTCTGCTCACTGTGCAACGGATTTGGAAGCATATCATCTGGTCTATCTTATGAGGCCTAGGCCTAATCAATTATTTTTACTAAAGAGCACATCTTGTTTGACCAAAATTGTTAACCAGGATATATCCGCTGAGAGTGCCATTATAGTTGTGCCAATAATTGAAACAGAATATTATAAATGATATATGTACCCAGGCATCAAATTAATAAAAATAAGCTAAAGCAAGCACCTGAACACCAGCAAAACGCTTCCAAGCTTTGTCAAGCTTATAATCTGTCGAAAGCAATCTGTAATTGGACAAAGCAAGCTCGTAGTCCCGTAACATGAAAGCATAGTCACTGAGAACTCTGATCTGTGACTCTATGGAGGTGAATGTATACCTATTCAGAAAATTAGTGTTACAGCAAATAGAACAGGCTTGGATAAATACAGTTTGAAGTGTAAGGATATCAAAATACTTGCATTGGGCCATTTGCAGCTTCCGGGACATCATCTTTCTTTCTCCACCACAAGTTCTTTATCTGATTTCTAAAGCCCTTTCTCGTTGTGGCTACCTAGAACAATACCGAATCTTACAAACTTATATCTGAAAACATTAAATATCTAACAATATACCTGCTGATTGAGTACACGAATCTTTTGCTCCATGTAGGGGATGATATGATTAGAAGCAAAATCTTGCATGAAATCCTTGATCTGGTAAAGAAACAAGCTCAGCAATAAGTACCTTACCTTCTCTGACAGCTAAGAATGTTTGCATGTAAAACTAAACCGCACAGAGGATCAACTGGCCATCAACCTAGTACTACTCCTTGGCATCAATGCCCATAAAACCTTGAAACAACCAACTAGTAACAAGTTGGTTTCTCACCATAACTGACAAAAACTCAACAGTTCTTCAACTCACCCAACAATTTTCCTACCTGATGAGTTGTTAAATACTGTGAAGAGTTGAAAAAAATTGCATGACACCTTATGCCTTTGGAAATGCTTAATAGAGATTACAGAAGAAGATGACTTGATATTACACTATATGCTTCAATACCTTATTCAAATCATCCATGTTAAGGAAACAAGCTCCTTCATGATTGTGTAAGCCATGAGCTTTCTGCAGTTAATCAGGAAAAGACAATAAGTAGATTGCATACCTTATGAACTATGTACACATTTATGTAAATTCAATCGTAAGTAATTAATTGCGCTTACATATGGTAACCACGAATTATCAGCATCACTGCCATCTGCTTGTGTAGAAGAGTTAATACACAGCAATTTACAATCATTCAAACCAAGGGTGCTCCTCATTTCCGCTAAGATGTTCACAGCTCTTGACATAAGAAGTAACACGGGTCAACAAAAGAATGTATAGAATCATAACTTAACAAAGAAGACTTGGCAAACCAGCAACTGAGGAAAACAAAATAAATTCAATGCATCAAAACAACAGAACATGACTTTAAGCACTATAATTCACATAAACTTTTGCTTGGTTTGCAGCCCGAGTGGACTTGATTCAGAACAACACTTAAAGCTAATATTCAACAAGGAACTCAACAGTTGACATTTTAGACAGAGAGTCCCATGAGCTAATTAATTAAAGAGCCTAAAATACCTCAAAATGCATTGAACTAGGTGTGTCTAACATCAGAGCGGTCTAAAATATCACAATTATTGCAAGCCCACATTACTAACACAAGTTCACAAGATGGTTTTGTCAGTTCTGGAAGAGTTGTTAGGCATGTAAGAAGAAGAAAATATTAGTTAGGAATTCTCAATAATTCATTTAAAAAATGCAAGGAAGAGAGTATGTTCTTTATCATGAAGAGAGAAGAATAATACATCTCTTGCGGTCCATCTTGTTGGTCGTGAAGTACAAGATAGTGCTTCAGAATCTGGGGATCCATTATGCCTTCATTTAAAGAGAAGGCAACTGATTTGCGTTAAACAGATCAGCGAATTTGCTAATTGGCTCTTTGTCTTTTGATGATACAACTAAAAGACCTGTTAACAATAATCAAAGAATTAGGAAAAACAGACACTCCAAACAAGAACTTAGAAGAGAAAAGTGCCGAGCCTCACATGCCACAGGGTGGTCAAAGGTTTCATGGTCCGAAAAGGAGAGTGTCCGTATTAGCTCTCTGTTGAACCTCTTAATCCATGAGGGGCACAACTCAGCTTCAGGCTCTGGAATTAGGCAGAAAATGGGATTTTATGAAAAATGGAACCAATAAACAACAAACAGCAATTCCATGGTTGAGGCCTCATGGATAATCTACTTGAGTAAGGCATGATGCGACCCATCGCATCGCTCAATTAGATGCATCAGATCAACAACCTGAACTGAGGTTGAGAGCATGTTGACACTTGACACAGCAAAAGTGGTGCCAACTACTTGTTCCCAGATACCCAACAACAACAAAAATTTACTTAGCAAAAACACACCGGGCACTAGGCATCAGATTATACTTCCCACACCATTGCAGGCAATTTGAGCAATATATATTGTAGCATGCATGCTCTGCATGTGTACACACTCTCTAAAGCCATATTTTACTACAAAATAATCACCTGATGCTAGCATGCAACTGTAATATTTGGAGGAAATGGTTGTGGCTGTTCGTTAAACATTATAGCTTGCTCAATGCTTATATTCCACCATGTTCATCTTCAAGGTTTCTAGCACTAAGATTGTTGTTTGAACAATCTAGCGGCCCGGTCATAAAATTTCCAGCAGCTATAGTCCCATCGTTTTGATTAGTACGAAAATATGTGCAAGGGTTGTCAGTTTCTTACTGTTGAGTACATCTTCCAGCTGAGGTGGGTCTGAAAGCAGATCCGGACGAGCGTTCTCGTTGGCCTCGGATACAACCAGCTTAATTCTGTCATCAGCAACCTGTTCCAACACAAAGCATGGTAATCATCAAACACATGAACATTCATGCACTGACTAGTCTACTCTAGAACACATTCCAGAAGGTTCAAGAATCACCTCGTAGTCCTGCTTCCGTACGTCCGAGGCGTACACCATCCGAATCTTGAACATCTGCAGTCTGTAAGGCTGGTCACTCGCTGTACGCACGGGCACTGCTCAAACCGACACACAAACAAACTCCCGTGAGGTGACACACAGAACCGAATCAAAAACGAAATGCAAAGAGCATTGCACGGAGCCAGCTGGAGCTGGCACCGGGAGGCGCCTTACCGTCGATTTTTTTGAAGAGGGAGAACGGGGAGAGCATGTCGACGAAGCTGAGGCCGCTCCTGCGGCACGCGGCCTCGGCGAGCGGGGTGGCCAGCACCATGACCACCGGGGTGACGTCCTCCAGGAGGAGCCGCCCCAAGTAGCTCCGGAGCGGATCCATCGCGCCAAAACCCTAGCGGATCGAGCGGGGGCCGGTCTGAGCGGCGGCCGGCGTTGCGAATTTTGGGGTGTGGGCGCGGAACGGGGGAGGAAGCTCGTGCTTCGTGGCGGGTGGCACGCCTCCACCCCGATTGTAGGCGGGTGCGGGGTCGCCGGAGAGCTCCGCGGCGACGGCGAGGCGGTGACGGTGGGGGTGTGTGATCTGGGAGGGCGCGAGGTAGGGGAGAAGACGACCACTGGACGTATTGGGTTGGGTAGTTCGACGGACGGGCTGGATTTGGGTTTGTCTATGGACGGGCTGGATTTGGGTTTGTCTATGGACGGGCTGGATAGTTGGGCTTGTATACAATACAATCGTCAAATTCACAGCCCGTGACCGGTTTATAATGGGTTCCTACTGCTCTGTACTGTTCAAGAACGCATCAATGTAAGCCACGGTACAGCTAGCTGATAAAATCTGTAAATGTCACGAAATTTCTGCCAAAATGCATCTATTCATCATAAACCAGTATATGACTCTCAGCCAGACAAAGATCTCAGTTTTACTTTCCACTTTAGATTTATGCAAATCTGATTCATAGTATGATAAATGTACTACGCGGTTGAATATCATGGATTTTTTTTCTTCATCAGGTGGTGTTACAAGGATGAACAGATGATGACCAATTTTTATAGTCAAAACTCGTTCGTATACAGAAATGTTGCAGCTGCTACAACTCCCATGAAGAGAGAACAAAGAACAAGGAACATCGATAAGCAAATTACTTTACAGTGTACTTCTGGTAAATAAAAATGACATGATCATCTCTTTCACCACGGCATGCCAGCGCTGTCTGTCAAGCAAGGTAATTGTATATCTGGGGGTTGCTGCGGTCTCTCTCCAGGTACTCCCTGTCGATTAGGCTCTCTATCCTCTTCTTCATATCCGCCGGCTTAATCGGGAACTTGAGCTGGAATGGGGGGAAGGTAACGAGATAATGTGTCAGACAAATTGCTGAGCGAGGAAAAGAATGTGAGCAATCATGTCGATCACTCCGTTGTGTTACCTGCTGGAAAAGCTCGGTTATTAGAAGGGTGTGGCTGAGCGTTTTCCTTGTCTTCATAATTCGAACTATGGCCGCGTCAACCTGTGTAGAACAAAAGAGAAACAAGTCAGGTTATGCTCCGAGACACCAGAGACAAGACTCGTACTCAAATTCTACAGAAGAGATTTTGTAATGTTTTTGTACAGAGGAAAATGTAGAGACATGACTTCTCTACCATAAACTATACTATTAACCAAGCAAGTAAATGCAGAGCATAATAACACAAGGATAACGGATGACACGTGTAAGGACAGTTTCACAGCCTATTCTGTAAAGTGAAACCACCAGATCGTCTGTGTGCCGAGTTCAATCACCTGATACTGACGATCCTGAAATACTCTCTCAGTGGTGCTCGTGTTTTCTTCTACTGTCTCTTTCATCTGAATTGCATTCACCTGGAAATACAGAGCAGCACCTTAGTTAGGACTGATGACACCCAAAGTCGCCTCGCGCACCCATCCCAAGAGAATTAGTGAAAATGTTACCTTAATGCGGTAGAGAGGGGCACTAAAATCATCGTTAAATATAAATTCGTCTTTATCATCTATATCTCGCCCTTTGGGTGTCTGAAACACAAATTGTAAATAACCAAGCGGCGTTCTGAAAATATGTCAAAAGATAATCGAAGAGTCGCACCTTTTGGAGAACCCGAACTTTACCACATGCAAGTGACTGCAGTGTTCTTCTCAATTCTTTATCCTCGATACCAGTCGACTCTTTTATGTCGATGAAGCTTAGCTTTTGTGCATCGTTGAACAACATCAAAACTACGCTCTAATAAAAGGAATGGAACAGGAAAAGTTTTAGTTATAGCTCTTAGATAATTACTGCTATGATAAGCCACAGAAACCACATGGGAGCAATAGTCAGACCTGAAACAATGACACTGCAAGCTCCTTTCTACCTTTAGGGAACTCTGCTTTTAGGACACAGTGACCCAAAGAATTTTGCCACATCAGACGCCTTCCACTGTACTTGCTTAAATAGAACTCTTTAAATATATCCTATCAAAACGGAAAAAAAAAGGGTTAAAAACAGATAATATTGAATATTTCCTGTCACCAGGCCAAGTCAGCACACACTAACCTGGTAGACGTTAAGTTCATGTGGAAGTTTTACATCCATTGGTGGATATGTCGGCCAGTAGCTGCAATTCAACAGATTTATCAGAACCATTGCATCAGATACCAGCTACGTGGTTTTACTATGAAGCCCGTACATGTATTAGGTATTTAGGTTTAGACTTTAGACAATCGTCAACGTGTCATGTCAAGTAATGGGATGTGCCGATGTGCTTCTTAGCATGCATGTAAAAGTAGAAGGCAAAAGTTACATACCCTGTTGTAAGCACATGGACACTCAATTCAATGCCAGTTGGAAGCTTTGTCCTTGCCTGAGATGATTGCTTGAAAGAATCATTAATTTCTTTGGATAATTCGATGTCCTGAGAAATAAATCGACAAATAAGGAAATGGTTATTACAGTATAGAAGTCAACAGCTCTAGAAATATACAGAACACGAACATTAGTAAAAAACAGGATACAACAGTGAAAACAGCTATCGCTACCTTGAACATTCCCTCCAATTTGTTGGTAAATTGACTTCCACACTCAGTTTTAAGCTGCAAACAGCAACATGTTGCTCAAATATGTCATAATAATGGAGCACATGTAATGTAGCAGTTTAACTCTCAGAAAAGGAATAATTACCTTTGTAATCATTGATTTTTCAGCATCTATTGATGCGCTCTTTCCCAGTAGCAACCTCTTAGCCAGATCCTTCTTGTAGAATGCCTCAAATACATCTTTTCCCTGCCCACGACAAAATTATACTGCTTGTATTTATACTGCAGAATAAAGGGAGATCTGCATTTAGGTTTGTTTCCTTTTATTCCCCAGTGAACAGTTTTGTGTAATGGGCATCACATTATGTACTGGTAATTTTAAGGGGCTTAGCTTCTCGAACTAGCTCTGCAAGGTAAGTTTTGGGGCCAACTGGGAATTTGGCTTAGTACTTGTAATTGAGAAGGCTTAGCACCATAGGCAATCACAAACAGGTTGTCCATAAACTCATAGTCATAGGTACCGATTTGTACATGTGCATCCTAGATATCTGAGTTCCTAGCTAAGCTATATCCTTAAGACATGGGTCAAAAAAAATGGGGTGACTTCTGTATCCTTGTTGATATGAGTTTGCTTTCAGTCGAACTCAAAATACCTACAACATTCCAACCAGCTCAATGAATATAATTGTATTGTACAAAATAGCTCAGTGACTTACTTGTATAAATCGGAACAGAACCAAAACTTTGTCAAGTATTCCCTCCAGTTCTTCTTCTGAAGTTCCTTTATTTCCAGGTCGAAGTTTCTCATCGAGAAACTTTGCAATCAATTCAGCGGGCCGATTCTGTTGGGTACAAGGTATCAAGCCAATATTTCAAAATTACCATAGAAATAGTAAAAAAAATATACAAGTACAATAGTTCGTGCGGACAGGCCTAGCGCAGTGGGTAGAGTATCTCCACTTGTGCCCTGGAGATCCTGGGTTCAAATCAGCCTCTTTACACAAAAACCAGGGAAAGACTGCCTAGAAACTGAAATTCCCTTCCCCAGACCCCCACATTGTGTGGGAGCTTTCGGCACTGGGTACACCCTTTAATAATAGTTTATGCGCTCAAGTCCAACATACAGTTAAATGTGATGAAAGAACTCGTGCACCGAAATGCACAACATCAAATCCGGAACATAAAAACATGTTTTCTGTCTGTCAAACTTCACAACTGAGTGACACATGGTAGAAAACCAAGATAAAATGTGGTGCACGAGACTAGAAGTGTAACCCCTCTTTTCTAAATGTTTTAGCAAAAATGGGCAATCTAGATTTTTTACATATATTAACCACCACAGATATTTTAAGACAGGGTTACTAAGCATGACTCTTGATGAGTCTTTGACTATTTGTACTACTTAGTTCTTACTACTCTGTCCTGTCACAGATTTTGCATGCTTCTTATTCAGTTTGAAATAATTTTGGACCTCCAGCTTTTATTGGTACTTTACTACTACTGTTTGAAGTCCATTCTTTGCTGAGAATCTCACCAGCCATTTTCATAAAAGTATATGGCATAATATTGACCGGACTAATAAACATTTAACGAACAAATAAATTTGAAAAAAATATTACATCAAACTACATGCATGAGAAGATATCCATTTAGTAGTCAACAAAAATAGAATCATAGTCAAGCAGAATGATAAAATTTGGCCCACCTGGCGTAGGTTGATAAGATGCTCGAATGACTCCTTTATGGTATTGGAGAAAGCCTCATTTTTGGCAAAACTTTCTTCCAATATTTTATCAAGAGATGCCTTAAAGTCCAGAAGAAAGGGAACCAAATCTTTGTCTTTTTCTTCATCCATGATAACGCTTTGGCCTGTGCCACGGATATATAAACTAAGTGCTTGCTTTAGCATCTCAATGGCATCAACCCTCTGGAAAAGAGTGTACATCCTTGAGAGGTCCGTTACACGATTTGCTTCCATGAGCATTGTAAATCCCTGAGATCCCAAACGCAACACCCAGAAACACAAGAAAAGAGACCATAAGTGGAGTGGGGGACCAAATAAATTAGTTGCGCAACAAATATTATGCTTGAAAAAGTGAACATCCTTATTGATTTGTTGGTCTCATAGCCACCAAGCACCATGTTCTACCATGCACTGATAAATAAAAACTCCTACAAATCTAAAAGCAGATGCTCACCTTCTCAATAATCGCAGATGTGTGCCGCTGTAGCAATTGCTTTTCTGTAGTTGCTATAAGTGGCTTCCTCGTGTTAGCTTCCAAATACAGAATGCACCTTTCGTGTTCCTCTTGCAACCTTGACTGCATAACTCGTGCGCAATACCGTCAGTTGCAAGCTATACCTGACTTGCATAGTTCAGTATTAATAGAGTGCATGGAGAACAAAAGAATTACCTCTGCATGCTTCAAATAATCTGGAATATCAGACTGTTGCAGATATTTGACACCTTCAGTAGCATAAAACTGAGAAGTGCATTCAAGGAAAGGCTTTTCAAAAGTCTCGGAATACATTCCAAGATCAGTAAGCATCTTCAGAAGATGACTAAGCAATGTCTTATCTATTGCTTCACCGAGCCTGGTCAGGAAAAGGATCATTGAATAAACAGTTTTCTGGAAAATATTGAATAAACAGTTTTTTGGTTAATATAACTACGAAATTAAATTGCAATGGATTTCATTACAGAATATATGGCTGCAGGCAACAAAACTGGAAAAGACAATTACACTCATGCACGGGCTGGTGTTAGTTTATTTAGTTATTATGCATATAACGGATACACTGACAGAAAGTCCAAGTGAATCAAAACATGACACGAACAGAAAGACATATGCATTCAGTAACGGTATTTGCACCTTTACCCATTGACATTAAAATGAACTTGGATCGCAATCAAAAAATATCCAGGCCACACATTTGTTAATCTGATATGTGCTCGAATTGAGCATATGTGTTTTTCATTTGCGGTAGTAGAAGTCAAAATCATGATACAGATCATTCACCTTTATTCACATTGGTCATAGAATTGATATTTCAAAGGGGGTTAGTAGGATTAATGATCCCACAAAGGATCGTGCTTAGAATTGATCGAGATACCATAATTACTACATAATAATATGGTATGTGGGTTATGACAATATATTATCAATCTGGCTAATGTTGAAGTGCATGTTAACATAAACTAAATCACAACCAACCAGATACAAAATGAATGGTCGCAACATTGCAGATTTATTTCAAGCAACAGTCATGCTGATTATTTAAGAGAACCTACACAGGTGTTGGTCACTCAGTAGTTCATCTAATTCGACTCCACACACTCACACAAGAAATATGTGCAATATGTATATAGCACAAGAGTTTGCAACATAAGAGCAGCCATACCTCTCGCTCTCAATCAATCTTAAAAGACCAGTGACGATTTTGTGTTCAATCTCCGGAGACGTTGATATATGCTTGCGAAACAGCTGTAGCCCCATATCCCACACTGAAGAAAGATTTGCGACATTCTTGACATATTTTACATCAAGAAGTAAAGCAATACCACGAATGATCAACATTTGATCGCAAAAATCTTGCCATGTTCTTTCTACCAATGACAAAAATACAACCAAATCTGGACTTTGACCCACTAATGCTGATATTTTTGCCGCTATATGTATTTCACATTCTTTCTTGACGCGCTCGTATAAATTTGCACCTAGCTTGTGTAGACATAAATCACCAGCAGCCTATAGTGAAGAAAAAAAATCCAATCTCAATAATTAACATGGGAGCATTGAAACTTATAGACAACAGGAAATAACCTGATAAAGTTTCTCAACGTCGCAAGAAAGCTTCTGCTTGAGAAATATGGCTGTAATGGCATCCTTCAAAATTGCCCAAGTATCCTCCTCAAAGTTTTTCGGCAATTTGGGCTGACCTAATACAGGAAAAGCAGATAGGATGATGATATAACAATAAACAAAACAGCAAAAATATTGCAACAAAAAGAAGAATTCAGGATAGGACTTTAAATCTGTGACATTAATATGAACTAAGGCTGCAGAAAGAATATCCCAACAAGAGCCCAAGAGACCATGAGAAAGAAGACGAATAATCTTCTGAATTCTCCTATACAGTTTAATTGTGATACAGGAAGTTAGTAGTGACTGTTGCGGGTATTATTATAATCGCTGTTATAATATACTCCCTCCGTATCGAAATATAAGATGTTTTAGCATTTCCTAGACAATATGTAGCTAGACATGTTTTAGTGTAAGATGCATATGAATCTACACACTAAAACATGTCTAGATACATTATATCTACAAAATGCTAAAACATCTTATATTTTGATACGGAGATAGACATAGAAAATAACAAACATTGAACCTTGAAGAACCACTGTTAAATGCATGGGGCTGCAGTTATTTTTACCCCGATACACAGAAAGAAGACAATATGTTGCTTGAGAATATTGGAGATGCCAAGAATAGCTCTCAATGAACACTGACAGTCATGCCCGACAAAATAAAAAGGAGTGTTCATTGCATATACAATATGGCCAGGAGGCCAGATTACATACTATATAAAACAATCAAGCAATACCCAACCAGCCACATTTACTGTTCAAATGCATCAAGAACAACTGAAGAACAAAAGAGCAATATTTACTGTGGCAAATCGCTGACATACATTTAAATCCAGCAAACAAAACAGATTTAACAAACAATCACAACGGATTTTACATGTCATAGACCTGTGCAGAGCAACTAAAACACATGTCACTAGCTTGCAAAATTTATGTTCTCCTAGAGACCACCGTTTCCCCCCAAGAGGGGTGCACAGATCTAGCTGATTCCATTGGTGCGAGCAACAATATATGTAGGCACGCCAATTAGGGACAACCGATTACTGATTAGTTAGTGGTTTGTTTGCGGGAAAAACTGACAGCCTCTGCCGATATCACTTGCTACTACAGGAATTTGAATTTGAACTCAGGTAGGCTCGCGAAGCAGAACGAGTTGTAGCCTTGTAGGTAGCCGGCAAGTGAACTAGTAATAACAGCAGTGATGATAGCGTACCCCTCAATCGGCGCTACAGTCCCCTGGATGACAAGTGAGCGCATCCAGTAAGAGAGACGGAGAAGAGGGGTACCTATTTTGATGCGGAGGGGCTTGCGGGTGGTGGCGGCGGCGGAGGGCTGTGGGAGCGTGGCCTTCTTCCGGAAGAGGTTGGCCGTGACGCCCCCGGGGGCAGATGCGCCGGGAGCGCGGAGCTCGTCCTGGTCGGCGAGCAGCATCTCCGCATCCTCGTCGCCGTTGGTGCGGCTAGCGCCCCTGGCGGCGGGAGTCGGGTCAAGGTGGAGGCCGTTCTTCTCGGTGGGCCCGGAGGAGGAGGAGGAGGCGGGGAGCTTGGCCTTCTTCATGTGCGGCGGCGCGAGGGAGGCGGGGGAGGAGGAGGAGGAGTGCCGCTTGGGGGCGGTGGCGTGGGGGTGAGACATGAATCAGATGCCCAAGGGCATCGCGCGGTGGCGGCGGCGAGCGGGAGAGGGGGAGGGGCGCGGCGGCCGGCGCGAGGGGGTTTTGGGGGCCGCGCCGACGGGGAGGCGGAGGCGGAGGTGGGGGAGGGAGCTGAGACTAGAGAGAGAACGGCGAGGGAGATCGGGTTGGGGGAGGAGGGTTTCGCTCGGCCCGACTACCTTCGCATTTTTTTCTGTTCGGATTTTTCTCGAGGGAGGTGGGAGACTGGAGTGTGCGTGCTTACATGTGGTCCTCGAGTCTCCGACGCCACCTAAATTCAAAACAAATAAAATGACGATCGCAAAATACGTGAAAAACTTAGGAGTAGTCTTACTCTTTTTGCGGGAAAACTTTATGGACAGTCGTTTGGATTTTAAAAATAAAAGTCAACTCTACGTGAAAAAGTGTGTGTACGGAAACGTTCCGCGCTCCCGTCGCTCCCCGAGGCGACGGAGCGCGTCCCCGCCTCTCCTCCAGCAAGTCCCTCTCCCTCCTCTCGTTCTCGTCGCCGCCGTCGGCAGGGTCCGCCGGGCTAGCCCCGGTTGGCGCCGGCGGCGGCGGATGGTCTTCACCCGCGCTGGGGAGGCGGGGTCGGGGCCCCTTTCCGCTGGCGGCGGTGCGGCTCGGGAGGCTTGGTTTCGGCCGTGGCCGGGGGCAGCGGAGCGACGGCGCCTCGCCGGGGCTGTGGGGCGGCGCAGCATGGTGGGGTGGCGGGGATCCTGCGGGGCGGCGCCGGCTTGGCCCATCGGCCCAGATCTGGGCCCTGCGGGGCCCATCTGGGTTGGGGCGGGCTGGCCTGCCCTGGGTTGACCCGATCTGCAGGTGGAGGTGGTCGTGCTCCCACGGTGCGCAGTGCCTACGGCGGCTGACCTTGTTGCAGCATAGCGGCGGGCTTTACGGGGTCATTTTGGACCCGGCCGGACCCTGTTGGGACTGGCAGATGGCCGGACCTGACGGGGGTTGGTGTGCCTGCTGCCGTGTCCGGTCGACTACCGCCGAAAGCGGTGGAGGCAGGTCCCTCCCGCTCGGCCGCGGTTCCGCTGACCCGTGTGGAGCTACTCTACCCTTCATCTTGCAGCCTTCGTGACGTTTGCTTCGGTGAGACGACGATGACGACTTGCTGACCGTGGTGGCACATGTTGGTGGGCGGCGTGGTTGGGGGTGTCGCGGCTTCGCCCTGACAGGGCTCCTAGTCTACGGATCGCTCGGGGGTTGTGGACAGGGTTTTGGGGAGAAATCCTTGTCGGATCATCCGACACCGGCGCGGTGCTGCCTACGGGTGGCATTTCCCTTCCTGAAGGGCGTCGTGGCTATCCTTCGTTCACCTCCTCCCGTGTACCGGGGGAAACCCTAGGTCCAGTCCACTGGTCCGGGCAGCAGTTTTTCCTTGTTGAAGGGGTTGCTTGGTACTCGGCGATCCGGGGATAGGAGCGTGGTGGGACTTCCTTGGTGGGTGCAGCGGTGGCGGGTCTTCCTCGTTTAGTCGATCCATCTTTGTCTTCATTTCTTTTCTTCTTTTCTTGTTTTTCTTGGGCGTGTGTTGCTGCTGCCCCAGCATTTTCGTTTCATGGTTGTCGTTGGTTGTATGAGTTGTTGCTATATTAATATAGCGGGGCTTCGGCCTGTTTCGTCAAAAAGTGTGTGTACGAAAGACCTCTCCTCTACCAAATTAGGGTTTACTCCCTCCGTTCAACAATAGATGACTTGCATTTGTCTATATATGGATGTATCTAGACACTAAAATATGTCTAGATAAATCTATATCTAGATATGTGTAAGTCATCTATTGTTGAACGGAGGGAGTACTAGCTAGCGCCGTTGTCTCGGTCCCCCTTCCCTCTCTCGTCGGCAGAGAAGAGTGGGACTTATTATTTCTTGTTCATGTTCTTGCATGCTATCGTTTGGTTTGGTCTCGTCGACCTCTCCCCACCTAGTTCTTGCGGATCCTAGTTTCCGCGAGGTGGTGGCAAAGATGACGCCTTAAAATAAGGTCTCTTCGTTTTTTCTTATTTTGCCAACATTTGATTCGACATAGACGAAGGGCAAGTGAAGGTAGGTGCTTCCAGATCTATTGGATCTTGGCAATTGGTGTGACATCCAAGGGAAGATGTTTGTTGGTGTGTGGTGCGACATATTTGGTCTATTTGTTCGTTTGGGATTGTGGCAAGCTTTGGTTTCTCCAACCATTCGGATCAGTGGTGAAGAATTGCAAGCCTGTGCTGCTTGGGGTATATCTCAGGTCGATGTTTCTTCAGCGGATATTTGATTTTATTATTCATGACGAATGGCTATTGCGATTTTTAAAGTTTTGCTTGGTGAGGGCGTCTGCATGTGTTATGGTCTTCCTCTACTTGTGCGGATAAAAGTACAAGTATGGTCACTAGAGAGGGTGAACAGGTGACTATCATTTTTAATTTTTTTATGTTTATATTGGGCTAACAAGATAAAACATAAAGTTATCTAGATGTGCAACTAGGTGAATAACCTATGTGATACAATATAAAGTAAGCAACGGAGGTAATAAGTAATTAATAAGTAAAGGGCTAATTAGATAGATGTCGTTGCAATTTCTAACTACTTGAGAAACGTCATTGCAACTTTCATCTTTAGAAAAATGCCACTGCAATTCTCCGTATATTTTATAGATGCCATTATGCCCACTTTTAACACATATACAAGCTAATATACTCAGATATTTCTGCCGTATTTACGTATAAAGGGTGGGGTCCACCTGAATCAGGCTTATAAGAAAAATTGAAATAAAATTGTGACGGGATATAATTAGAAAAAAATCATGAAATAAAATTATGACATGGAGAAAATAAATCTAAAGCGAGCTCTCAGCCAACCAGCATACTTATTTGATGCGTAAGTAAACATTAAAATGTCTCGTTGATGCGTACAGAAACACAGATCAATAATCCACATGCATACATAAATGAGAGCATGTGTACAGGTGCTAGGTTCAAAGAAACTACCACGTGAGGCAATGCACATGTGTTACTTTTTTTCGGTCTGGTCCATTGGTGCCTTATTCGGGTAGGCCTAGAAAAAAATTGGATTCAGGTGGAGCCCACCCTTTGTACATACATATAACAGAAATATCCGAGTATATTGACCGGTATATATTGTTAAAGTGGGTTTGTTAAAGTGGGCATAATGGCATCCATAGAACGTATAAAGAATTGCAGCGGCGTTTTTCTAAAGATGAAAGTTGTAGTGGCATTTCTCAAATAGTCAGAAATTGCAATGGCATATATCTAACTAACCCATAAGTAAAACACAAGATGAAACACAACTGTAAATAAGGAGATAAAGATACATTTCCCGTAGTTTTTTTTCAAGGGAAGTATGTCTATGTCGGAGAGGTGGGGAGCCACCTATGCACTCCAATAGTGCGCACCTGAAAGAACATTTCTTGATCCCTTAGGTTTTATGTGTTAGATAAATCTTACAAGCATCGTCCACAAAAAGTTCAAAGAATATATATTGCGATGCTCTTTATCAAGGTCGGATTATTGGGCCGGAATATTTGGCTTAGGGGCCGGATATTCCGGTCTGGAAGATCTCGAGGGAAAATGGCTAAGGCCCAATCTGCGTCGCTCTTTGGAATAACCTAAATATTTGGCCGGAATATTTTGTTAAGGCCGGATATTCCGGTGTGGAGCCTCCTCGGTGGAAAATCGGGTAAGGACCAAGTTGTGTCGCTCTCTGGTCCAGCCGGAACATTTGTATGAGGCCGGATATTCCGATGTGGAATCTCAATGGAAAAAATCGTCTAGGACCAAGTTGCGCCGCTCCCTGGCAAAGGAGGAAATTTAGGCCAGAATATTTGGCTCGGGGCCGAGTATTCCGTGGTGAAGAAGAATTTTGGCTAAGGACTTATCTGCGTTGCTCTCTGGTGGACCCGGAAGTTTTGCCAAAAAAAATCCTCTGGGTCGGATATTCCGCCCCCAAATTCGAGTCAAACGGCTACATTTTAAGGAGGGCTATAAATAACCCCACCTCCTCCTTCTCCTAGTTGCAGCTAGCTCGCCCAGCATTGAAGTCCACCATTAATTGAACCCACCTACTCAAGAGATCTCCCAATCCCTCGACCCAAACTCGTTGATCTTCTGAAGATTGAAGGAGAATGCCCCGATTTACATCTTATCGTTACCCTAGCAATAAACTCTTATGTTTTGCTAGACTTTCTTCAAAGTCCATGATCAGGAAAATATGATCATCTCACAAACCATAAGCTAATCCTAGAGACATGATTTGGAACTCTTGTTTGTTTATGTCTTCACACCCGCACAAAAATTTCCTTTGAAAACTCACTTTTCAAGTGCTATAGAGGTTGTAGCATGATGACATAAACTTAATTCTGAACTTGGAGATAGAATAATAATTGAAATATTATTGTCTTTAGGGCATATCTCCAACACTCTCCTGATTAGACCTAGCTTTAATTAGCAGTTCTCTCTCATGTGTTGAGAAACTTCTCAGATCCATATAGCTCTAATCGCAGTCGATTAGTGCTACCAATTAGCAACGCCGGAAGGCTATCTCTCTTCTTTGGTGCCGAGTCCTGAACGGTGGAGCACTGACGGGTTGATACGAGCGTACGCGTGCACACCATAAGAGGGATTACACATGTGATTCTTGACGAGGAAAGCTTAGCGACATCCTTGCAACTAGGCCTAGTTGTGAGGATCTACTATTGCTCGGATCTCTTATACAACTACATCGATTCCGCTCCCGGTGAGTCGTGATCCTGATCCTTGCATGTATAGGCATGCCTCATTATCTGCATAGTGATCTTGGTACGTGGGAAAAAAAATCTGCAGCGTAGACCAATAGTGGTATCAGAGCGTACTATGCGTAGATACGATTGGACCTAGATCACAATTTTGTGCGCGTATTGCATAAACTTGTGCAAGTATATTAGAAAGTTCTCTACTATCTCGTTTCTTTTTGTTGCTTCCCAATAAGTCATGATTTTTTTGTTTCCAACGGCATGGTATGACTTTTTACAAACTTCTAGAATCCTAGGATGCTCGAGTTGCCCCTGACAAATCTCAATTGATCCAAAAAAGTGTCTAGTAACTTTAGGTCGCACCATAGCTGGTCTTATATAACGGCATGGTGGAAAGGGAATGTGGATTGGTTCCACATAGTGGTCATGGTTATGAATATGTTTAGATTGAATCTCTATGTTAGCAATAATAATCTTGATTAGCTAAGTGTCCTAGTAGCATGTTCTAGTCTGATTAGGAGTTGGACCATGTACGTGTTCTAACCTAGTTTGACTAGTACTAGTTAGCGTTGAGTTAGGAAAGTGTTAAGTTTCCTAGTGTGTCTGGCTCGCATGACATACTAGTGCGTATGTGTCCTTATGGTACTAGGAGTCGGCGTTTGATTAGACTAGTGTCCGGATAGTTTTGTTATTAGCTAGCTTGTTATGCGTGTATATATACGCACCCAGTCTAAGCCAAGTTGTACCGTAGGATTTAAGAGAAATAAAGAGAAAAATAGAGGGCGCGATACGCGCCCTTGGCAAAGGTTTTTCATGCGTGTTTGTTCGTCTAGTTTGATGATCCCAACAATTGGTATCAGAGCGAGGTCGAGGATTTGAAGCCGCGGTTGCCCCGGGGAGGCGACCCGTACTAGCGCCTCGGGGCGGGCGGTCGTCGTTCGTTGGAGCGACACGTAGGAGACGACGGGGAGCGGTCGTCGGCAAGCCGGTGGAGGTGGATGATCGTTGAGGGAGCGGTGGTGCCGAGGTGCGGTGCCGGGAGTCTCGTCAAGATCGTCAACCGGGTGTTTAAATGAGTTGAAGTGTGTGCACGTTTGCACGTGTGGTCGGCGTCGTGTTAGTGAGTCGTCGGTGTGTCCAAGTGCTCGTCTCTGTGAGGATCTGTTACAGTTGAAGCGTCATGGTTGAGGGACTGTCCGGTGTGATTTATCACCATGGACGAAGGCGCGAAAACAAGATGGCGTGTGGCTGTCGGCGCGCCTCAACCATGTCTACATGTCTCGACGAGAGGATCAATTCAAGTGTGAGGGGGCGGTAAACCAGAGAAGGTGAGTCTCTTCAATGAGGCCATGACTCTACATGAGGCTGGAGTGGGTGGTGTAGTCCACGAGGTGTCAGCATGTATCACAGCTAGGTGGATGGAGTGATCCACGGGTGGTGTTTTACCACAAGGTTTCTAGCGTGGCTGGGTAGTCCGAATCATGTTTGAGTTGGTCCGTAAAATTCGCCAAGTCGAAATTGGGGAGAGCCAATTAGACTTGTCGTGGTGCGAGAAGTAGACAAGACGCGGATCTGCAAGGGAATCAAGATCGGAGGAGCATGGAAGACCTAGAGTCAAAATTAGGGAGAGATTGTTAGCAATAATATCCTAGTAGCATGTTCTAGTCTGATTAGGAGTTGGACCATGTACGTGTTCTAACCTAGTCTGACTAGTACTAGTTAGCGTTGAGTTAGGAAAGTGTTAAGTTTCCTAGTGTGTCTAGCTCGCATGACATACTAGTGCGTATGTGTCCTTATGGTACTAGGAGTCGGCGTTTGATTAGACTAGTGTCCGGATAGTTTTGTTATTAGCTAGCTTGTTATGCGTGTATATATACGCACCAAGCCTAAGCCAAGTTGTACCGTAGGATTTGAGAGAAATAAAGAGAAAAATAGAGGGCGCGATACGCGCCCTTGGCAAAGGTTTTTCGTGCGTGTTTGTTCGTCTAGTTTGATGTGATTCGATCTTGTGGGGAATCCCAACACTCTAAACGTTTTCGTAATGTCCGTGTTTCAATCATCCCGCAAAGGTAATCTATCAATGAGATTAAACATACCTCAAATTGCGTAGGTGATGACGATAGTTGATCGTAGAACCTATAACCACGCTAAAACTTGCAAACAAACATTAGCTAGAGGTGTTTAACTTGGTTTTGCAGGGTGTGCATGTGGCTTGGTATAGCTATCTTGTTAATGTGTTTTGACGTGATTGTCAATGCCAAAAGATTGTTATTGTTCAGCATCGACAATCAAGCGTTCATCACGGAGCTCAGAGGAAGTACATGATAGGAGAAAGTGGTCGCTTCTTCGTCATGGAAAAACTTGAAGCAGTTTTCACCGCAGCGGAATTTAATCCGATTTTATGCTATGGTAAGTTTAACAAAGATGGAGGGTCCTCATTCGAGATGCATCAAGAATCCCCGGAGAACAAATGCTATACCAAATCATACAGATTATAAATTACATGTGATGTTTATCCTTTGTTGTTTGCACCTTGATTGCGCAGTAGTCGTTCATTAGGATGATTCCTCACTTAAATTATCAAGGTAGTTCGTGTTCTCCCAATTGTAGCACCGTTAAACCGGCATTGCTACGCATTCATCATTTGGATATAAGGGTCAATATGTCTCTTCTTGTCGGGAGGCGGGTTATAGTTTGCTCACTTTGATACAAGGTGCATTCTATATGGCGGAGTCAGTTGGTTGTCTTGTCGTTCAGGCATGAAATTCATGAGTTTGGAGCTAATAATAACTGGTAGTTTCTTTGATTCATCTAAAAATCCATACCTTAGTTCTTCAGGCACTTGCTTGAATTCAGGTTCTGATGGTTCTTCGTCATATTTTTCTTTATCGGCTGCTTTGTCTTCTTCTTCAGCTTCTTCTAAATCATATTCTTCTTCGAAAGTTCTTGGTTCTTCCTCATCATCCGTATCTTCATAATCTTCATAGATCTCTTCTTCTTCATATGGCGGACCATAGTATATGGTTGCAAGGTCTACTATAGTTCTTTCTTCTTCGTCATTTAGTTCTTTATAATAAGGATGGTTCTTGAATTTTGAAAAATGAAAGAACACTTCATCTTCACCAAACCCGAGGGTAATAGTTTCTTTTCTGCAATCAATATAAGATTTAAGAGTGTGTAAAAAAATCAAAGATAATAGGATAAAAAGGGTCAACGAGCACATCTAAAACAATAAGATCTATCAAATAAGTGTGAGGGCCTACTCTTATTTGAGCATTGTTGACAACTCCAATAGGTTCATGAAAGGACCTATCGGCCAACTTAACAGATATTTCTACCAGTTCGATGTGAGGTGCACAAATTTTATTTCCTATTTTCAGATATAATTCATATAGGATAACATTAATAGTAGATCCTAAATCATATAAGCCATAATAAGATGCCCCTCCGAAAGAGCATGGGAGCATGGGTCTCCCAAAACTTTTTCCTTCGGTTTTACCTGTTATTACCTTTATTGCTTCTTTATCTAATTCAATTGTTCCCTCAACAAGTTCTTGATTCTGTTGTTCTGTCTTACCATTGTTGGTCTCGATAGAGGGTTCTTCTTCAAGTAATCCTGCACACAGCTTGGCTTCATATCTTTCCTCGTGGATTCTTTTAGCTTCTGGGAATGGTAATGGTGGTTTGTAAGGAGTTTCTTTTTCTATTGCAACCTTTCTTTCTCCATATAAATTTGAATGGTAGAAACCTCCTTTTAGGGTGCATACTTGATCCAGTTCTTCTTAGGAAGCTGCAAAAACTGGCTATACCTTTTTATGAGCTGCAAAATAACGTCAAAGTACACATGCAATGATTGACTTGACTTATCTAATTTACTAACATTTATATGATCTTGAATGCACTCATATTCTACTTCAGCTCCTCCTTTACTATCCAAATCTTCTGACCAAGCTTCTTTGTTTATGCGCATATCATTAAGAAGTTCCCACGCTTAATCAATTGTATATTTCATAAAAAAAAACCAGAAACAAGGTCTAGAGTTTCTTTATTCTCACTACTTAATCCTCAATACAAAACATGTAAAACTAATCATGATGGCAGCTCATGGTAGGACAATAATCAAGTAGTTCACGAAACCTTACATAACCATTTAGTAGACTTTCTCCTGGTATGTTCTTGAAGTTGGTGATCATACGTGTTGATCCATTGGATTTTCTGTCTGGATAGAAATTAAACAAAAACACAGAGCAAAGTTCGTTCCAACTTCCAAAAGTTCCGGGTGAGTGTGACTTATACCATAACAAAGCGTTATCAACTAAAGTCTGATTTAATATTTTAATTCTCATCTCATCATCAGTAAAAGCATTTAGTATGAAAGATCCACATAAATTTTCAAATAAATCAATATGAATGTGTGGATCCTCGGTACCATCACCTTTATATTGTCTGTTATGCAACAGACTGAGCATTAGAGGGTTAATTTCATACCCTTCTTCATTAGTTCTGGGATATAACATTTTGAAAGCATCCAAAGGTGGCCTTCCCGAGAGCTTCAAAGTAGCAAGTCGAATGAGAGGACGGCGGTCCTCTTCCATGGCGCTTGCTTTCACCTGTACATAATTTTAGCACGAACAAAAATAAACAAGTACTAAAAATAAAAGATCAAAAGCACTTAGCTCCCCGATAATGGCGTTAGAAAAATAGCTTGATGCCTGCAAGTGCACAAGGTTGTTAAAACTATTTTCGAAATAAGAGTATCAAACCAGGTGGAGCTATGGAAATGGTCCTCTATGGCTAGCTTTGATCACCTACTCTTGTTGGTGCTCTGCAAACTATCTATAGGCTAAAAAAATAGTAAAAATGACTGGAATACATATTGTAAAGCGATTGTAAACAAAATAATAAAATAAACTAAACAATAAAGTAAACGAGAGCGAACTAATGGATGGTTGAAAGACTGGAACTACAGTAGGGATAAAGGCGTTCTTGGAAAAGGCGGTTCTACAACTAGCATACTTCTGAATTGATTAGGCGTGTGTAATGTTTTCATTTGAATAATTTGTGAGGGTTGGGCTCCGTAAATTAATGTGCCTTGATGCTCCAGTTAACACACTACTCACAACCGCCACATAGCCCAAATGATAAGCGATGCGCCTACTGGCACTAGTGATTAAGGGTCTCCCCGTGGAGGTGATATTGGTACGGTGAGTTCTTTGTTGATCCCATGTCAGAGATTGGCGCGAAAGGAGGAGCGACTTTCTATCCTATCATACTCACTCGTTAGTCGTTCTCAAACCAACACAAACAATCCATCATGGCTCAATGGCACAATATTGGTGCGGTCGACTTCACACAATATCATGAGGATTGTTATCACAAACTAGTTAATAGAAAACATTGCATCTTTATCTCAATTCATCATAGTACTAGGGTTTTCCCATCTCCCCAGGAACTAATGGAACTACTCACACATGGAGGCATTAAACATCATAATAATTGTACTGCGAATGGAGGATGAATGTATGAATGAATACACATGTAAATCAACAACTAGATGTTCTAGAATTACAGTGAGATGGGATGGAGATTCTATCACGTAGATGTAGATGGTGGTGATGGCGATGGAAATCAATGCGGAGGCATTCACGATGATGGAGTTGATGGAGATGGGATCCATTCTGCGAATTCCCCCTTCGGACACCTTCCAAAGGCTAGGGTTTGGTGAATTTTCATGGCTTTGCGTCTGGTGTGTCTCTAGTCTGCCTCTCTTCTCCAATCTGAGGTTACGGGGTTAATATGTTGGCCGAAACAGGCCAAACGCACCTTGGTACGGTGAGTGGTACGGTTGGTACTCACCGTACCAGGGTCGTTTGGGTTACCGCCTTACTATGGTACGGTCAGTGTTTCCGTTTAGCCCTCCGCGTCGAGTTGCTTCCATCTGGTACGGTCGCTGGTACGGTCGAGGTGACCGTATCGTGACTCGTTAAATCTTCTCTATCTATTTTGCTCATAAAACATCACTGGTACGGTCATAATTGACCGTACTATTGACCGTTAAGTCCTCTTTGGCCTCTCCTTTGACTTCTCATAAATTGTGTTTCCTTGGAATGGCCTTATATGTTGTGATCTTCGCATAGTATGTCCAATTATGATTCTTTATGACTTATTTGAAATATCTCCTGACGATTTCAACAATCTGCATGCACGGACATAAACGGTGCACTTTGACACGGTAAAATACCAAATTCCCTATCTACTTATTAATAAACCATTAAGTAAAATAGCACCTAAAATGGACGCATCAGTAGCCGAAGTGCCGGACACATTAGTCGTCTCCCCATCAGTACCCATAAATTCTTATCCGGTTAAGCCCAAATAAAGAGTCGAGGCTCTTATACCAATTGAAATGATCGTATGGGCACCTAGAGGGGGAGGTAAATTCTCTAGATATGCAACTAAGGTGATTTTACCTATATGACAAGTTTAACACTAAGCAAGATACAAGTAAAAGCTAAAGGATAGAAGTAACCGAAATTGAAGCACGTGGAAACAAGGATGTATTCCCGAGTTCCTCCTTTTTAGGGAGTTCTGATGCAGACGTGATCACACGCTCGTTGGGTTACCCCAAGTAGAAGGTATGATGTAGTCTAGCGAAAAAAGTTCCCACAATTAAGGAAGTAGGGTTATCGAACCAGTAGGACTTCAAAATCTTGAAGAAGGTTGCTTGCTGTCTTTTCGCGTCAACAAGCGTGGAACCTGCACACAACACACAAACGCTCTCTTGTCCCCAACTTTCGAGAAGTTTGGCAATCTTCCCGTCTTGCTGAAAACTATAGAATTCAACGTATAGAGTATTGAAAAGTAATAAAAGTAAAAAAAAAGTACAACAAGGAAACAATGGTGAAGGTGTTTTAAAAAGGTTGCAATAATAAGAAAATAGGACCTGGGGCCATAGATACATTAATGGTGTCTCTCCAAAGAAAACAAACATGTTGGGTGAACAAATTACGACTGGGCAATTAACAAATCATGAACCTATAACAATACTATTATGACGAGATATAGTTCACGGGTTCCAACATTGTAGGTATTATGCCAATGCTTATGGACCGTGATGGCGTGTAGTTGACGGGAGACTTCTTGTTGATGATGACTTTGAAATCCCCGGCAACGGCGCCAGAAAAGCTTGATGGTGCAGGACTTGCACTCGTTGGGAGACCCCAAGAGGAAGGTTTGATGAGCACAGCAGCAAGTTTCCCTCAGTAAAGAAACCAAGGTTGAATTGACCAGTAGGAGAAAGAAGCAACGTCCGAAGGTTGATGCAGCTCAGGTGGCAGGGCGCACTACCGGTTCAGCAGCAACGTGGAACCTACACAACACAATCAATTCACTTTGCCCCAACGAAGCAGTGAGGTTGTCAATCTCACCGGTTTTGCTAAACACAAGGAGGTTAAACATATGGTGTGGAAAATAGTATGAGAAAAATATGAAAACAACAATAGCAGTGTGAAAACAGTGGAAGAAGTGGTTATATTATCGGTATGAGAAAATGGACCAGGGTCCACAGTTAACTAGAGGTGTCTCTCCATAAAAGATAGCTAACATGCGTGGTGAACAAATTACTGCTGGGCAATTGACACATAAAGAACATGCATGACATAAATATTACTATGAGATTCATGCGGGCATTACAACAGGATACATAGATCGTCATCCAACTGGATCTACGACTAATAATCCACCCTTCGAATATCATCCGAACAAACGTTGGGTATTAAGTTGCAAGCAACGGATAATCAAAGTAAGCAAAGTATGCAATGTAAACTAAGTAAGCATCGTTGTTTTCTCCCTAATGGCAACAACACCTCCTCCATCATTCACGTTTCTGTCACTCGAGCACATATGCAAAGGAGGCATGAACCCACTATCGAGAATAAATACTCCCTCTTGGAGTCACTAGCATCTACTTGGCAAGAGCATCTACTAACAATAGAGAGCATGCAAGATCATAAATAACATACACATGAAGATAACATGATAGATTGATAATCAACAGACATAGCATTCAATAATCATCGGATCCCAACAAACACAACATGTAGCATTACAAATAGATGATCTTGATCATGTGAGGCAGCTCACGAGATCTAAACATGAGGCATAAGGTGGAGAGTACAACAATCTAGCTACTGGTATGGACCCGTAGTCCAAGGATGAACTACTCACGCGTCACTCCGAAGGCGGGCATGGTGGTGTAGACCCCTCCGGTGATGAATTCCCCTTCCGGCAGGGTGCCGGGGAGAGCTCCAGATGCCTCCTGATCTCGAGTTGACGATGACGACAGCCTCGGGTGTTTCTCGGTACGAAGTGGGATATATTTAGGGTTGATGTATCGGGGGGAATAAATAGGCGAAAGGGTAATGGCAGAGGATGACCGAGGGGCCCACACCACCCCCAGGCGCGGCCAGGGGCGCGCCGCCCTATGGTGTGGCCCCTGCCGGGCCTCTTTGGGACTCCGTGGAACCTTTGGGAATTCTAAGACTTCTGGGCTTCGAATTTTCCAGTTCCGACAATATTTCCAGAACAAATTTTCTGAAACTAAAAACAGCAGAAAATAGGGAACTGGCTCTGTGGCATCTTGTCAGTAGGTTAGTCCCGGGAAATCGATAAAAATGACATAAAGTGTAAGGAAAACATGTAGCATATGGCATGAAAACAACATGGAACATCAGAAATAATAGATGCGTTGATGACGTATCAACATCCCCAAGCTTAGTTCCTACTCGTCCTCGGGTGGGTAAATGACAAAACAAATAATTTCTGAGGTGACATGCTACCAACATAAACTTGATCATCTAAATTGTAAAAGCATAAGAATAGCTGAGATCATAGAACTTTAACACAAGGATGATAAATATAATTCTAACAATAAAGCATAGCAATCACCTTGCATCATGAGAAGTAACACAAACAAAAGATCATGAATAATAATGCAATCGAAAGCTATACATTTGTTTCAAGCATAGAGATAACATAGCAAAGTGATATTTCGCTTGTCCTCGCGAGTGGGGAAAACATAAATGCCAGGACACCTTCAAAGTTCATGAGGAAGAATAGAACAAATAATTTGAGAACAAACAATAACACATCATGAATCAATTATTAATGTTTTTGGGACAAATGCACATTAAACTCAGAATGGCAACCATGCTCTCTCAACTGTGCATAAAGTTAGAAGATGGAGACTCAACATAAAAGTAAAAGAAAGGCCATTCGCAGAGGGAAGCAGGGATCACTCATGTGCTAGAGATTTTATTTTGTTAAACAGAGGTATAAAATGGTTGACACTCCTCCCGACCTTTCTTACACAAACCATGGCTAACCGAATCCTCGGGTGCCTGCCAGCAATCATACCATGGAGCAGTGTCTAATTTTGAGAGAGGTGTATGCTTATCTCAACGAATGGTAAACAGAAAATACAGTATGTCACAAGCCAACTAGACTTCAGAAGAGCGGCTCCCATAGAAGGACGCATCTGGGTAGAAGGCCATCCCTCTTTCTCTTTTGTTTACACAATTATGCTTTGACTGGTAAATCAGGGGCAAAAATAGTGAAGAGAATTTGTTGTATTAATTTGGGGTTTGGCACCCCGCTGCCAACTCTTCTATCAATTGGATAAGCGAATGAAGCCACTATTTCAAGGTGTGAAAGTCCAATCAACAAGTGAGATAAAGATTCTCTATTTACGTCCTCATGAGTTAAAATAGGAGTACAAAACAAGAGTAATTTTGAAGGTTTTAAAGGTAACACATGAGCAATTTACTTTGGAGTGGCAGTTAAATACCACATGTAGGTAGGTATGGTGGACACATTTGGCAAACTTTGATTTTTGGGAGTTTATGCACGAGTAAATCTCATACTTATAGGTGGAGGCTAGCAAAAGACTAGGAGCGACAAATCAAGAGATCAATAATGCCATAATCATGCATAGAGACAAAAACATCATTAATCAAAGCATAAGTGGTACTAAAAGTTCAAAAACTAAATGATCATAGAGGCTATAAATTACTGATTCGTAGTCATAAACATGGTAAGAGCATGCGCCAAGTCAACCAATAAAACATTCAAAGGAGAACACCATAAATTTATGCTTCAAAATGACAAGAACAACTCATGATTCTTTCTAAGGCACATTAAACACTCTCAGGTATTTGAGACAAATCATGCTACAAAAATAACCACTATACTTTAGAATTAAAATAATATCTAGCATGACATGAAATAGTCTAGCCACAGTATATACAAGCTTCTACTTGCACCATTATAAGCACGAAAACTGTACTACTGCTTTCCAACACCAAGCATTTCATAATAAACAAAAACTCTCCAAGAGATACAACAATAAAACAAGAGAGTACTAACACAACTCTACTAAAAATAATAGCTCTAAATAAGAGATGCAAAAAAAACAGGAGCTAAGCAGGAATTTTGCAGCAGCTAGAAGAAAAACTAAGAATACGAGCATAGCAAGTATTCAAATGAAAAAGTGGAGCGTGTCTCTCTCCAACAACAAAGAATGCTAGGGTCCAACTATATTATTGGAGCAAGGAAAACAAAATAAAAACAAAGGGAAACAAAAGAAAAACAAACAGACGCTCCAAGTAAACTTCACATGATGTGACCGAATAAAAATATAGTTTCACTTGACCTAATAAATTGTTGATGAAGAAGGGGATGCCTTGGGCATCCCCAAGCTTAGATGCTTGAGTCTTCTTAGAATTTTATGGGATGAACCATGGGGGAATCCACAAGCTTTGACCTTGCACTCTTCTTGATCACATTATATCACCCTCTTCTCTTGACCCTTGAAAAGTTCCTTCACACCACACTCAAAGAGTAATTCGCATTAGAGGGTTCGTGAAACAATAAAAAATTCATGGGTTCTGAATGGGCACAAGTGCTATTGATACTTTTAAACATTAGCTACAACCACTGATGTTTCGTGAAGCAAAGAAATCCACTTGACATCATAAAAGAACAAATGCAAGAAAAATGGCAGAATCTGCCAAAACCAGAACAATCTATAAAGACGAATTTTTTCGGGGCACTTATATTGCTCAGATCGAAAAACTTAAAGAACGAAAAAGTATCTGAATTAGCTGAGGAATAAGCAAAAAAAATTCAGATCATTCTGGATTTTATACGATTTTTTATGGCGGACAGCACAAATCAGTTTCCTGCGCAGAAATCCAAAACCAACTCCAACTTTCACTAGAAACTTTACTTGGCACTACTAAAAACATGCAAATAAAGATACAAAGGAGTTTCTACATAAGTATAAAACCCCTTGACTCCAAGAAAACAAAGAAAAACAAAGCAAAAAATAAAACCATGGGTTATCTCCCAAGAAGTGTTTTTCTTTAACGCCTTTTAGCTAGGCCCAGAAAAGTGGATTCAAGTGTTTTCAAGTGAAGAAGCATCCAAATTGTAATTTTTTCAAATAATAGAATCAAAAGGAAACTTCATTCTCTTTCTAGGAAAGTGTTCCATACCTTTCTTGAGTGGGAATTGAAATTTAATATTCCCCTCTTTCATATCAATCAACATTTCTAAGAAAAGGTCTTCCCAAAACAATTGGACAAGAAGCATTGCATTCAATATTCATAACAACAAAACCAACGAGGACAAGATTATTATTAATCATTATAAGAACATCATCAATTCTCCCCAAAGGTTTCTTTCTAACATTATCAATAAGACGAATATCCAAATAACAATGCTCCAAAGGTGGCAAATCAACAATATCATAAAGTTTCTTGGGAATAAAAGAGATACTAACACCAAGATCACATAGAGAATTGCAATCAAAATCATTCACTTTAATTTTAATGATGGGTTCCCAACCATCATCTAGCTTCCTAGGGATAGAGACTTCACATCTTAATTCATCCTCTCTAATTTGCATGAGGACAACTAGCAAGCTTTTGTAGGAACTTAATCACTTCAGTTATGTTGCAATCATCAAAGTCAAGATAATTTTTATCAAAGGTAATGGGACCACTGTCTCCCATGTTTCTAAAAATTTCAGCACTTTTATCAAGAACATTTTTAGCAGTTTCATGCAGTTTTGCATTTTTAATAGCAGAAGTGGGAATATTGCCAACACCAATTACTCTACCATCGATAGTAGAAGGTTTACTAGCATGAGAAGCTTCAGTTTTACTAGTGGTGATAATGGTGCAAACATTAGCTATATTATTCTTTCTAGCTATTCCATCTTCTCTTTCCCATCTAGCATGCAATTCAAATAACATCCTATCATTAGTTCATTATCATCAATTCAAATTTGGATGGCATTCAAAGTTTTGCTTTCTTTAAAATCATGAGGAATAACTTTTAGTTTCAGAAAATCAACATCAAGAGCAAGGCTATCAACTTTAGAAGCAAGAACATCAATTTTGCCAAACTTTTCCTCAACATATTTATTAAAAGCAGTTTGTGTACTAATAAAATTCTTGAGCATGTTTTCAAGATCAGAAAAATGGAAGTCCTGCACCATAGACATGTCGACATGTTGTTCTCTCTTGTGAGCATGATGTTGTAGGACTTGAACTTGTTGGGAGACCCCAAGAGGAAGGTTTGATGAGCACAACAGCAAGTTTCTCTCAGTAAAGAAACCAAGGTTGAATTGACCAGTAGGAGAAAGAAGCAACTTGCGAAGGTTGATGCAGCTGAGGTGGCAGGGCGCACTACCAGTTCAACAGCAAC
Source organism: Alopecurus myosuroides (assembly GCA_028641055.1). Classification (NCBI taxonomy): domain Eukaryota; kingdom Viridiplantae; phylum Streptophyta; class Magnoliopsida; order Poales; family Poaceae; genus Alopecurus; species Alopecurus myosuroides. The sequence continues at coordinate 124,304,291 of CM054057.1, forward strand.
ATGGAACCTACACAACACAATCAATTCACTTTTCTCCAACGAAGCAGTGAGGTTGTCAATCTCACCGGTTTTGCTGAAAAAAGAGGTTAAACGTATGGTGTGGAAAACAATATGAGAACAATATGAAAACAGAATTATCAGTGTGAAAATAATGGTTGTATTATCAGTATGAGAAAATGGACCGAGGTCCAAAGTTCACTAGAGGTGTCTCCCTATAGAAGATATCTAACATGCGTGGTGAACAAATTACAGCTGGGCAATTGACAGATGAAGAACATGCATGACATAAATATTACTATGAGATTCATCGGACATTACAACAAGATACATAGACCGTCATCCAACTGGATCTATGACTAATAATCCACCGTTCGAATATCATCCGAACTAACGTTGGGTATTAAGCTGCAAGCAACGGATAATCGTAGTAAGCAAAGTGTGTAATGTAAACAATGTAAACGAAGTAAGCATTGTTGTTTTCTCCCTAATGGCAACAACACATCCTCCATCCGTCACGTTTCTGTCACTCGAGCACAGATGCAAAGGAGGCATGAACCCACTATCGAGCATAAATACTCCCTCTTGGAATTACTAGCATCTACTTGGCGTAAGCATCTACTAACAACGGAGAGCATTGATGACCCACAAGTATAGGGGGTGTATCGTAGTACTTTGGATAAATAAGAGTGTCGAACCCAACGAGGAGCAGAAGGTGTTGACAAGCAGGTTGGATAGAAGATTCACTGTAAACACTAGCAAACGGATTTTTGGAGGTTTTTGATATAGCAGATAAATAAATTGCGAGTAAATAAAGTGCAGTAAATAATATTGCAGCGAGTGGCTGATACGTCCAAAACGTATCTCCTTTTTTCGAACGCTTTTATTATTGTTTTATTCTAAACTTGTGAGTTTTGGATATCACTAACACGGACTAACGTTGTTTTCAGCAGAATTACCTTGGTGTCTCGTTTTCGCGCAGAAAAATCGACTTTCGGGAAAATGCCCAGAAAAGATCCCGTTGGTCCTAAAACATCAGAAGACCCGGGGAGCCAGAAGGGAGCCAGGAGAGGATCCGGGAGGGGGCCACACCACCCCCTGGCGCCCCCCTTGGTCGAGCCGCCAGGTGGTGTGGGCAACCCCGGGACCCCCTCGGACTCCCCTTTCGACTACATATGCCCTATAAACCTAAAATGCGAGGGGGTTCGTCATATTCCACATAAACACAACAGAGCGCCGCCGACACCTCGAAACTCGATTATGTGATCAGACGTTCCTGTTCTGGCGCCCTGCCGGGACGGGGATTCGAAGGAGATCATCGCCATCGACACCGCCACCTCTTTTCCATCAATCATCCATGATTCCCTCGTCCATGTGTGAGTAAACACCGTTGTAGGCTGAGAGGAATGGAAGGGATTGGATGATATTGATCATGTAATAATGCGAGATTGTTAGGGCATAGTGCCTAGTATCCATTGTTAGTGTTTTCTACCGTTGTTGCAACTTTTTATGCTTAATGCTTTTCACTACGGCCCCAGTGCGATGATCTCAGATCTGAACATGTTATTGTTTCACAAGTATAATTATGTTTCTTGATCATATCTGCAATTTGTTTTACACATGTCATTGTCCGGAACCCGAGGCCCCAAAGTGACAGAAATTGGGACAACCGGAGGGGATGTTTGTGATGTGAGGATCATGTGTGTTCACGGAGTGTTAATGCTTTGCTCCAGTGCTTTATTAAAAGGAGCACCTTAATTACCAGTAGTTTCCCTAGAGGTCCCGCTGCCACGGGCTGGTAGGAGAAAAGATGTTGTGCAAGTTTCTCATTGCGAGCACGTACGACTATATTGGAACACATGCCTATGGTTTCCCTGCATATTTGATGCTTTATTATTATTATCTGCAATGCCTAGTGTTAGATTATTACATGACCTATGTTATCCATGCAACGCCCGTCCATCCATTCCCTCTATGCCTACGGTACTTCCCATACTGCTATTTTCTGCGATTGCTATTGCTGTTATTTTATTTCTACTGCTGCTATAAAACTGTTACCACTGATAAATTGTTGCGTTCAAGTCTACTTTCAGGTGCAACTGAATTGACAACTCAGTTGTTAAGGCTTATAAATATTCTTTGGCTCCCCTTGTGTCGAATCAATAAATTTGGGTTTTACTTCCCTCGAAGACTATTGCGACCCCCTATACTTGTGGGTCATCAAGACTATTTTCTGGCGCCGTTGCCGGGGAGCATAGCTTTATTTATTTGCTCACTTGATCGTGATATTGTTTGCTGCAACCTTTCAGCATGGGCAAGACTCGTGATGGAAAAGTTCCTATATTACCATCCACTACAAGAAGAGGTACAACTTTGAACACCTCTGCTGCTGTTGATTCACCGTCTGTTATGAGTAAGCTTCTTACTCCACCACATGCTACACGTACTGTTACTTCTGCTGAGTCTGAGAATGTTTCTGATACTTTTGATGATGCTTCTATTGTGCTTGATGATACTGGTTCTCTAGGTCCTTTCCTAGATGCTACTATTGCTAAATCCAAACAAATTAAAAATGTTGAAATTTGTGTTGAAAATATTGGTACACATGTTAATTCAACAGAGCTTATTGATGATCTTTATGAAACCTACATTGAACTTAATGATGATTTTATTGAAGAAGCTCGTGCTACTACTGGTGCAAGTGCTCTTAAGAGTCTTTGTCACATCCCAATTTTGGAATACCTGTTAACACAGTTGTTTTGCTAATTGCTTGACAATTAAACTTTGATTGTGACAATTAAACTTTGGTTGTATTTGTTTGAGTGCAACTAAACAAACTAATTATATAATCTTACATGGCTAAGGAATTGAAAACAAAATATTCAACATATTGTTCCAATGACTTTGGCAATATTTTCTAAAGTAAATATTGATCAAAGTGTTTTCAAAAACTATCTTATGAAACTCATACTTGTTGAATATTATTCCAAGGCCTAAATTAAGAAAGAGGAAACACTTAATAAAATTTCCCTAAAAGATTATCAGAAAAAGGGGCATTCTTAAATGCTTCACCAAAATATTATCAAATGTTTTTCCAACCTTGCAAGCTTAAAAACAAAGGTATTGAAGAGCATTGACTTGCTATCCCTAGTCACATAAATATTTTGGCAAAGCATTGCTAAAGAAAAGCCTAGTGCTTTATTAAATAGAAATTCCAATATTTCCAGAAACAGAAAACTAAAACAAGTTACTATTGGAAACTTTCTTAAAATGATTTGAAATTCATACCATTGCTTCCTTATATCAAATAAGGAACACACACAAGAGGAGACCAAAAATTGAATCCGTTAAAGTCCTGAAAACATGAATTTTCTCCACAGCAACATTTGGGATTTTGAACAAGTTTGTTCTACAAACTTTTTCTAAATGCCATGAAATAAATACCACATGCTCTATATCATAAATTAGGATGAAAACCAAAAGGGCACAAGTTTTTGAATAATTTAAGTTGCCAAAAACCCCTGTTTTCTTGACAGCACCTTTTTGAAATTTGAACAAGTTTGTTCTATGAAGTAACTCAAAATGACTTGAATTTTCTACCACATAAGGAACACATCAAATAAGGAATGTGTGCCAAAAATTATCATTTTTGGAAGCACCTAAGTAGGTTAATAAATTCAATGTCCATTTATGTAAGAATTCAAATTTAAACAACTTTGAATTATAAAGTTTATCCAATGGAGCCAATTTTCATATATGTTGTGCATCTCAACTAATTAGAATTGTGGGCAAAAGGATTTAAAATTTTGACTTTGTTTGCCTAGGGAAAACATCCATTTTCAGAGAGCAAAGGACCTACTTGTAATTTTCCAGGGACTAAATTGAAATCCTAGTCACACATGGTCTTCTTCTTCCTGTAGATGACGAAATGGAGGGCATGGCTGCCCATGCTCCTTAGCTTCGAGTAGAAGACTTCTAGTTGTTTTAAAGACCTCAAGTGCACCTCTCACCTGCTACCTCTCTCACCCCACAAGCTCTCTCCTCTCTCTCTGCTAAAAGAAAACCAAAAAAAAAAACCGAAACCCTAGCTACGTGAGCTCGCCGTCGATCGGTCGTTGCCGTGCTCGCCGCCGGTAGCCGTGGTGTCTATCGCCTCCGCCTTGCCGTGGTGGACCTCTCTGCCAGAGGAATCGAGCCGGAAGGGTTCGAGGGGGCCGCGCCGTCCACTTCTTCCCCGAGCCCGACGACGACTCCGGCGAGCCATTGCCGCCGCCACGGACCTCCTCCTCCCTCCCCGAGCGTCCCATCGCGTCCAGGGTGAGCATGCGACCGTCCCGGTCCACTTTCCCCCTCCCTCTCGCTCTTAATCGCCGCCGCGCCGTGAACGCTCTCCGGCCGCCGCGCGTGGCCGTTGCCGCCGTCCTCCGGTGGCCTTCCAGGAAACGAGAACCCGACCAATCGCTTGCCCGCGTCGATAGCAACGTTTTGATGCTTTTTAATCACGAGAACGGTGAACGTACGCGTCGATTTTGGCTCGCCGGAGCCGTCCCGCCGGCGAGTGACGCCGTCCTGGCGTCACGCTCGCGTCACCGCCTCCTTAACCGCGCTTAAGAGTTAAACCTGCCTGTGGGGCCGCAGATCCGCCGCGTGGCTGCCCGCGTGGCAGCTGGCCCGCGAGTCAGCGACTCGGGCTTGCTCCCGCCGCGGTAGCAGCAGATCCGGCCGGCCCTTTTGTAAATCTGGCCCAACACAAATTTTTTTTTCTTTTTATTTTTGACAGAAAAGTGCATGGTTACTTTTGGCCTTAAAACCTAACCAAACAAATTAATTTGACCAAACCAAATTTCCCACTGGTAGATAAACAAAATCTAAACCACCTCCAAGTTGTAGATCTACATTTGGATGGTTAGATTTGAAATGAAAAATGTTTTGGCAACAGCTACCAGAAACACCAAAATGAGCACCACTTTTATTTTACAACTCAGAATGAAGTGAGGCCAATTGCATTGGAAAGCCCTTGAAATTTCCTAACAGGAGCATTTAACCTCGTTTCCAAATTCATTGTATTTTTGAAATGGCATGCAATTTGGTAAAACACCAGAGAGCACTTTGGTGATTTTTATAAATAAATTAAAGATTAATTTTGATGCAAACTCAACTTGATGGTCTTGTACATGTTTAGGGCTATCCAAACCTAGAAGGGTTTAATTTTTAGAGCATCCTAGAAAATTTGGTGGACAGATCTTTGATTTGCTTGTTTCTGCCATTTTGGCATTTTAGCTATTTAAATTATGTGATTATATTTTTGTGTTACAATATTGTTTTCTAGCATGTATAAGTTCTGTGAACTTGTTTTATAAGGTTTACTTAGCTATTTTAGCATGTTAGAATGTGTGGACTTGAGTTGAGAAGAAATAGGATTTATATTAATATCATATGATTATTCTCTAGTAATACTTGCATAGCAATTTTTGATTGATTAACTTTGTGTGCAAGTGATTGAATTGTTTTGTTGAGAGATTAGATACAGCACCATGTTGATACTTATATTGTGTTGTTATAACCTCTGCTAGGTTGGTTTTGAATTGGTAGAAAAGCATGAGTAGCTTAATCATTACTATGAGAATGGTTATGGAAAAATTCCCTCATGTGTGGAATTTTGACATAATCATTTGTGGTTTTGTGACCACATATTTTTGGGTTGTATCCATAGGTCCAGTAGCATTTTGATAAGGTTGTTATGAGTACTTGACACCTAAAGTTTTCACATGTGTGAAAACAATAGCATGAGTATCATTACCTTGCTTATTTAAGCACCCTGTTATTTTCTGCTAGTATTGTTATTGCACTAGAAGCTTGTTTAGTCTTTTGTTAAATTTTTAGCAAGTGGACCAGAGGCATTGTGACCTCTTAATGCTTTGATATGCTAGTGGAACACCCACTGGTTTCATTGCATTTTTGGTGGAAACATTATTTTCCCCACACTAGATGTGTTTCTTTTATATATGTTTTGAGTAGATCTTTAAATGCTTTTTAGGCTTATTGCTAGATTAATTCTCATGAAACTAGTACCATTTAGGTACTGTTATTTTGGTTATAGCACCTCTAGATACTTGGTGCTTGTGTTTGAAATAGATTTAAATAGCAATGCTTAAAGTCTAGATTTCATACTAGGATATTCATGTATGCTTTTTGTCTTGTTTTACCCTAGGGAAAACTATGAATCTTTGGTGTGGAAACCAGAGGATGGAATGTCTTTGTGGCATTATTATCTTAGGGTTTTCACCTCTGATAGGTTTCCTCTTAAGTAGCATAAAATCATGAGTAACACTTGGATGACTGTGAATTAATCTCCTCACATGTGTAGCATTTTAAGCATAGTTTTTCCTTGTTTCCTAGCTATGCTTTTTATGTTATTTTGTGGAATCCAGTAGCAATTATGGTACTGGTTAGAGGAGTATTTTTCCTCTGCTAGCTTGCACACTTGTGCATAAAATAAACTAGTGTAGCCTAAACTAGTCTAGTATTTTTCCTAAATTTTCTACTAGTATGAGTAGGAGTTTTTGGGTGCTTGTTTGTTTGTTTTGAGCACTTTTATAAAAGTGACCAGAGGCTTATTAACCTCTTGGTGAGCATAATTGCTAGTGGAACACCCACTGGTACTTTTGCATCATGGTGGAAAATAGGCTTGACTTGTTGTCATGAGCCTTTTTCACCACTTGAATATTTTAGCAAATTATATGTGCTAGCCATAGAGATTGTTGGGGAAGTTTTTAGACATAAAAATGTGTTTTATGTGACACCCTACTGTCTAGTAACATGTGCTCTACCCCACTGGTCCATGGTGTTCTTAACTAAAAATCATTGAATTGGCCATACTTAAACACTAGGAAAAAAGCAGACTTTTCAACTATAGTTTTTATGCCAATTTTTCTTAAGGGAAAAATTGAGAACTTGGGTGGTACTTCTTGATTGCTTGCTGTATGTATTACTTGTAGCCTTGTTTGTCTTGTTTGGTTCTGAATGTGTGTCCTTTATTCTCTTTTTACGGCGTTAGAAAACGAAGAGGAAGGAAGTGTCGTGAAGCTCTGTTTCAAGTTCCAGTCACTCCAACAACCAGGGACACAAAGAGATACCAGGCAAGCATCCTGATTGCTTGCTGATACAATACTTACCATTATATATCATGCATGTTTTACCTCTGAAGTTTTACAAAAACTTGATTATCAAAACTATTTTTGATGTGGGATTTACTACTATACTATATTATAGGTTACTATTATGCCAGTAGTTAAACTTGGTAATACCAAGCCCATAGGCCACCATATGGTATTTATTACCATCAAATATATTAGTCCCTAAGTGGACACCCTAAAATTGTGATTCTACGAAACAAAGGCTTTACGGAAAAACCCGGAGAAAAGGCGGATCCTTGTTCTCCGGAGGAATGTGGAAGTGGTCATTTTTGAGAAAGTGGTGTTTTCAAAAATGACACATAACCTAGTCTTCGCCGGACAACCTTTACCGTACTGCCACCCTACCCTAACATGGGCACGGGGCTTAACTTGAAGTTTGTTCTTATTAGTGTGTGCTATCTCACTTGCTATAAGGGGCGTCGTACCCTCGAACCGAATGTCGTCAAAACTCCCAATGTTGAGGCATATAAAGTGTGGGATTAATTTTCCCTCCGGTTGCATCGGTTGAGTCTCCTGTCATGGCGATGTGCGACATGGTGCCGAGGAGATTAAAACTGAGAGATAGGCATATTCTAGCTTGAACATAGTGGATGGTTATGATCAGATACCTGATGTTTACATACTGTTGTTACAGTCCGTGATTGTTCACGGGAGGTGTACTGGATCTGGTGGATGTGTACACCTCTGCAGAGTACAACTTTTTCGAAGAAGCCGCGTCCTCGGATATGGACAGTTGAATGGCCATGTAGCTAGCATTGTGTCAATGTTTTCAAAAGAGGATGTTTTTGAAAGGGAAATTTTGGAAAGGAAGTGTTGAACTTGTGAAGTTCGGGAAGGAAGGAAAACGTATACCGTGGAGGTATCGTCGATGATGAAAAGACAGATGATGTTATTCAAAACAAAATGTTTTGCAAAGAAAAACCTTTTCTACTCTAAGCAAGAATTCTGGAAACTGATTCCAAGAAGTTTTGCAAAGAGAAAATATTCTTTAACAAAACTTTACAAAACCTCTTGTACATGTGATATCTACAAGAGAAATAAAACTATATATTATTTTCCTTCTGAAGTATCTTCTTCAACGAAGATACAGATAAACCTGACTGCAACTGTGGTGTCATCATATATGAACACCATTGATAGTGAACCATATTTATAGCCTACCTATTCCACCATATAAGCATACTTGCATGTTGGTAAGTGATATGATGGATGTCTTGCTGAGTACATTCAAATGTACTCATTATGGTTTCGCCCCTGGTATCTACTTATCAGATTTGGAGAAGGAGTCTCCGAAGGAGATCTATGAAGAGAAGTACGGAGTTGACGGCTTTGCGAACTAGGATCGTCTCCGGGTCAGCAGCCTGTAGGTTAAGGCGTGACTTGGGCTCAACTACGTTGTGTTTTAATTATCTTCCGCTGTGTTTGTTAAGTGCCTGCCCCTTTGGCAGTTGTGCTAGACTTGATCATGTGATCATTTGTGTAATACCTTTATGTATTCGTGTAATGGATGATGTATTTCTGTGTGCCAACTGTGTATGTTGTTCACGACTGATCTTTCTGGGATCGTGAATGTATGCATACGTAGGGTTTCAGACTGCCGGTCTGGGGTCCTTACAGAGTTGGTATCAGAGCCATCCTGACCTTAGGAGACCTTAGTTAGCATGGACGTCAGATAGGAAAGAAAAGTATTTTTGAGTAAAAACCTAGTTACAATCTAAATCATTTTTGTCTAAGGGAATTTTAGTATATTTTCCCTCCTTTTTATCTTTTCAAAAGATTCTGAATGCATATCAAGGGCGTCCTTGAACAGTGGTTCGAAGGGCGGGCCTTATAGAGTTAGTATCTCTCTCGGTTAAGAGTTTATTTCTTACTTGTTTGCAACTGCTCCGCTCTGTTTTTGAAACATCTCCCGTTTTTGAAGTTTTCTGCTCAGAAAATAGTTGGAGTTTCAAAAACAGATTGTTGCGTAGTTTTACCTCTCTCAGTTAAAAGTTTATTCAAAACTTTACTTCAATTATCTTGTTTTCATACAAAAAACTTTTATACTTGCCGATGTCCCGAGAAGACCAAAATAATTGCATAACTCTACAGTGATGTTGGTCAGCAGTAGAAATAGTTCTTCAGCCACTTCTAGGATTTTTTTGGATTAGTCTAGTTTGGAGTAATTTAGCGATAACTCCATGAGTCGTCTCCCCCGACGTAGCTCCAATGGAGCCTTGCTTGTGTGTTATGGCTTGCTTATGTGTGTCCGTAGGACTTTGTGCTATTGTGTGGTGTAGATTTTGATTCATCTAGGCTTCTATATGTTTGCGGAGTGCTCAAGTTTTGCAAATTTGTGATTGCCCCGCTCTTGTTTTTGAATCGCCTCGTGTTAAATTTTTGCAAGCAAAAATGTTAGTATAGCATTCAAAACCAAGAATTTGTTGCTTGGGTTTATACTTGTTATCGCTTCATTATGCGACCCGTCGTGAACCACCACCATCTCCCCCACCATCAATGAAAGTACCGTTGGACCTAAATAGAGGACCATCAAGCCACACGAGCTGATAGCATTGCTACCAGTGATGCACTCCAACAGATAAAGCTCCAACCACGACAACCCTCAAAGAAGAAAAGGCGTGAATGAAACCAACCACTACTGACCAAAACCTCTATGTTTGTTTGTTTGAAAGAGACTCGTTTTGCGCTGTTGGCTAAACGTTACACTTTTAAAATCCCCTTTTTAAAAGTTATATACCTCCCTCCTCTGGAGAAAGGTACAAAAGAAGCCATCACATGCCATGATGCGCAACCCCCTCAGAAGCCAGTCAAAAGAGCACAATTCAATATCCGACGTACGATGACGCTAGCCGTATCTTGTCGGACAAACATTATTAAATAAAAAGCTAACAAGACTAACATGCTTTGTCCAATCTTAGGTTGACACCTAACCAAAGCATGTGAAATACTGACAACTCTTTCTAAACCAAGGAATTAAGTGACTTACGGCACCTTTTAATCTAGTTGGTAAAAAGGAGAAGTCACGGGAAAATAAGATGATAACTTATTCGTTTACTAGTCAATAGGATATCAGGTGTATCTACTTTGGAAAAACCAAATCTTAATAGATGTTGTAGTTACCATGAAATTAGGGGTTTAGAAATTAAGTGAACGATGGAATGGTTGTGATAGATCTAGAAAACAGCAGTTTTCCTGTTCTTGTTTCTTTGTGTGCTCTTGATTGAACTAAATTTGTGTATTATTCAATCTTGCTTCCTAACTTATATGGACTTGTTAGGACTTGTTATTATGTTGTTTTATTACAATAAATCTACCTTAGAAAGTGTGTGCATGATTGGAAACTCGAATAAAAATGAAATAGCATTTGTTACCTTCCAAGTTTTATTATTTGGATTGTTGAGTGGGCAAATCCTTGTAGATTTGTTGTACCTAGATTTTTGTTATGGTTATGATAGATCCAGTACCATTTTGGTACTGTTATTTATATGCTGTTATCTTCATTAACTTGCATGTGATCTTATAGCAAAGCATGAGTAACATTTGCTATTTTTCCAGTTTTTATTATTTGGAATTATTGTGAAAGCTAGACCTTTGTGTGAATGCTTTGATAAATGTTGTGCTATGTTTTCTTTGAGTCCAGTACCATTTAGGTACTGATATTTTTATGCTTGTACCTATGTTAGCTTGCATGTCTCTTAATAGTAAAGCATGTGTAAGCATTACTATCATTATGCACTAGTATTGCTTCACTAGATTAAATAGCCTTATATTTTTATCTTGTATGCAAAGTTTTTCATGAGTAACCAGAGGCGTAGTACCTATTTTTACTTGGTATTAGTAGGCCATAGCCCACTGGTCCCATTGCATTTTAGCTTGAGGATAAAAATCCCCAAACATACACCTGTGTGAAAATAGCATGTCTCACTATGTGATTGATTTTTATTTTTATTTTCCACCATGGAAAATATAATTGTTTGTTCTCACCTATGAAAGTGAGAAGTTTATCTCTTATTAGTAAAGACTAATATGTTTAGGTTTGATCCTTTTCTTAGCATAATATTCCTTAGGGGTATCATGTTAAGAAATGTTTCACTATCGTGTGCTAAAATTAAATTGTTCGCAAATAAAATAAATTCCTCTTGATTGGTAGATTGTTTGTGAATAATTTTAAATTGAGTGTATGGATTTTTGAAAATGTTTAGAAAACTTTTCATTAATTGCATAGCCACTGGTTGTGTGAGTTATACCTTGCTTGTTTGCTAGTAATTGTTTAAGAAAAACATAAATTGCTAGAATTAATTTATGCATGTTTAATAGTTGTATCATGGGATTGTTTTGATGTTTGTGCTTACTAACATGAGTAAGTTTTGTGTACTGTTATTAGGTACACTTATATTCATGACTTGCTTGTTTAAGTTTAAACATCATGATAGCATTTTTTGCTTCTCTAGAGTGAAACTAGTTTCACCACTAGAAAATGGTGATTTTTGCTCTAGTATTACACTCTTTTTATTTTATGAGTATATGTGTTGATATAGCATGTTTAGTAAGTTTTTACTTCTGTTATCATGCCATGAATTATTTAGATTCATGTTCTATGGTTATAGGATATGATTATTTCTTATAGCATGCTGGTGTAGATTTTTCATACTAGTGCGTTATTTGTGCAGTCCTGTTTTTATGCCTGTGAAATAGGAGTTTCATCTTGTGTGAAGATGGTGTTTTATAGTATCTTTATGATTGTATTCATTGGTTTTTAGCTACTGGTTGTTTGCTAATTGTTCATGATTGATGGATTCCAAAACCTCTAGTAAACAATAACCTAGTGAATAAATAATCTATTCATCTGTGGTGTTGTTTGCTTGCTTATTGGATTTTGTTTAAATGTTTTATCTTAGCATGAGTTTATACTTGTGTTATGATTGTGCTTAAGAGTATCTAATTAAACTAAAAACATCCAACTAAAATCATGAACATATTAAGTGATAGTTGCTTGTGGTGAGTAATATCCACTGCCATGGGTATTATTCTGTCTGTTTATTTTACCTTAGCAACCTAACCTTTGCACCCACAAGCTATATTTTTTTTAGCTTATTATGTACCATGTTATGTGAGTGGTACACCACTCCATATGTGTTATGTAAGATGTGGGTTATAGCTAGGAACTCATGTAAAAAAAAAAAAAATTGACGGTACATTTCCAGGTAGTTCTGCACTAACCTTAATTTTTGTTCAAACTAGGAAACAAAAGTTTTGGACCTAACACAGTGCTGGTGTACTTTTTAAAGTAAAAAGAATTTGATAATTGAGGGATGTACCCCTCCTCCCAAGAAAAGTCAAAGGGGGGAAGCACCTGCACTCCAACACTAACTTTGTGTTTGTTGGCCCTCCCTTAGTCCTCGCTTGTGAATCTCGGGGACGAGATTCTTTTTAAGGGGGGAAGACCTGTCACATCCCAATTTTGGAATACCTGTTAACACAGTTGTTTTGCTAATTGCTTGACAATTAAACTTTGATTGTGACAATTAAACTTTGGTTGTATTTGTTTGAGTGCAACTAAACAAACTAATTATATAATCTTACATGGCTAAGGAATTGAAAACAAAATATTCAACATATTGTTCCAATGACTTTGGCAATATTTTCTAAAGTAAATATTGATCAAAGTGTTTTCAAAAACTATCTTATGAAACTCATACTTGTTGAATATTATTCCAAGGCCTAAATTAAGAAAGAGGAAACACTTAATAAAATTTCCCTAAAAGATTATCAGAAAAAGGGGCATTCTTAAATGCTTCACCAAAATATTATCAAATGTTTTTCCAACCTTGCAAGCTTAAAAACAAAGGTATTGAAGAGCATTGACTTGCTATCCCTAGTCACATAAATATTTTGGCAAAGCATTGCTAAAGAAAAGCCTAGTGCTTTATTAAATAGAAATTCCAATATTTCCAGAAACAGAAAACTAAAACAAGTTACTATTGGAAACTTTCTTAAAATGATTTGAAATTCATACCATTGCTTCCTTATATCAAATAAGGAACACACACAAGAGGAGACCAAAAATTGAATCCATTAAAGTCCTGAAAACATGAATTTTCTCCACAGCAACATTTGGGATTTTGAACAAGTTTGTTCTACAAACTTTTTCCAAATGCCATGAAATAAATACCACATGCTCTATATCATAAATGAGGATGAAAACCAAAAGGGCACAAGTTTTTGAATAATTTAAGTTGCCAAAAACCCCTGTTTTCTTGACAGCACCTTTTTGAAATTTGAACAAGTTTGTTCTATGAAGTAACTCAAAATGACTTGAATTTTCTACCACATAAGGAACACATCAAATAAGGAATGTGTGCCAAAAATTATCATTTTTTGAAGCACCTAAGTAGGTTAATAAATTCAATGTCCATTTATGTAAGAATTCAAATTTAAACAACTTTGAATTATAAAGTTTATCCAATGGAGCCAATTTTCATATATGTTGTGCATCTCAACTAATTAGAATTGTGGGCAAAAGGATTTAAAATTTTGACTTTGTTTGCCTAGGGAAAACATCCATTTTCAGAGAGCAAAGGACCTACTTGTAATTTTCCAGGGACTAAATTGAAATCCTAGTCACACATGGTCTTCTTCTTCCTGTAGATGACGAAATGGAGGGCATGGCTGCCCATGCTCCTTAGCTTCGAGTAGAAGACTTCTAGTTGTTTTAAAGACCTCAAGTGCACCTCTCACCTGCTACCTCTCTCACCCCACAAGCTCTCTCCTCTCTCTCTGCTAAAAGAAAACCAAAAAAAAAACCGAAACCCTAGCTACGTGAGCTCGCCGTCGATCGGTCGTTGCCGTGCTCGCCGCCGGTAGCCGTGGTGTCTATCGCCTCCGCCTTGCCGTGGTGGACCTCTCTGCCAGAGGAATCGAGCCGGAAGGGTTCGAGGGGGCCGCGCCGTCCACTTCTTCCCCGAGCCCGACGACGACTCCGGCGAGCCATTGCCGCCGCCACGGACCTCCTCCTCCCTCCCCGAGCGTCCCATCGCGTCCAGGGTGAGCATGCGACCGTCCCGGTCCACTTTCCCCCCTCCCTCTCGCTCTTAATCGCCGCCGCGCCGTGAACGCTCTCCGGCCGCCGCGCGTGGCCGTTGCCGCCGTCCTCCGGTGGCCTTCCAGGAAACGAGAACCCGACCAATCGCTTGCCCGCGTCGATAGCAACGTTTTGATGCTTTTTAATCACGAGAACGGTGAACGTACGCGTCGATTTTGGCTCGCCGGAGCCGTCCCGCCGGCGAGTGACGCCGTCCTGGCGTCACGCTCGCGTCACCGCCTCCTTAACCGCGCTTAAGAGTTAAACCTGCCTGTGGGGCCGCAGATCCGCCGCGTGGCTGCCCGCGTGGCAGCTGGCCCGCGAGTCAGCGACTCGGGCTTGCTCCCGCCGCGGTAGCAGCAGATCCGGCCGGCCCTTTTGTAAATCTGGCCCAACACAAATTTTTTTTTCTTTTTATTTTTGACAGAAAAGTGCATGGTTACTTTTGGCCTTAAAACCTAACCAAACAAATTAATTTGACCAAACCAAATTTCCCACTGGTAGATAAACAAAATCTAAACCACCTCCAAGTTGTAGATCTACATTTGGATGGTTAGATTTGAAATGAAAAATGTTTTGGCAACAGCTACCAGAAACACCAAAATGAGCACCACTTTTATTTTACAACTCAGAATGAAGTGAGGCCAATTGCATTGGAAAGCCCTTGAAATTTCCTAACAGGAGCATTTAACCTCGTTTCCAAATTCATTGTATTTTTGAAATGGCATGCAATTTGGTAAAACACCAGAGAGCACTTTGGTGATTTTTATAAATAAATTAAAGATTAATTTTGATGCAAACTCAACTTGATGGTCTTGTACATGTTTAGGGCTATCCAAACCTAGAAGGGTTTAATTTTTAGAGCATCCTAGAAAATTTGGTGGACAGATCTTTGATTTGCTTGTTTCTGCCATTTTGGCATTTTAGCTATTTAAATTATGTGATTATATTTTTGTGTTACAATATTGTTTTCTAGCATGTATAAGTTCTGTGAACTTGTTTTATAAGGTTTACTTAGCTATTTTAGCATGTTAGAATGTGTGGACTTGAGTTGAGAAGAAATAGGATTTATATTAATATCATATGATTATTCTCTAGTAATACTTGCATAGCAATTTTTGATTGATTAACTTTGTGTGCAAGTGATTGAATTGTTTTGTTGAGAGATTAGATACAGCACCATGTTGATACTTATATTGTGTTGTTATAACCTCTGCTAGGTTGGTTTTGAATTGGTAGAAAAGCATGAGTAGCTTAATCATTACTATGAGAATGGTTATGGAAAAATTCCCTCATGTGTGGAATTTTGACATAATCATTTGTGGTTTTGTGACCACATATTTTTGGGTTGTATCCATAGGTCCAGTAGCATTTTGATAAGGTTGTTATGAGTACTTGACACCTAAAGTTTTCACATGTGTGAAAACAATAGCATGAGTATCATTACCTTGCTTATTTAAGCACCCTGTTATTTTCTGCTAGTATTGTTATTGCACTAGAAGCTTGTTTAGTCTTTTGTTAAATTTTTAGCAAGTGGACCAGAGGCATTGTGACCTCTTAATTCTTTGATATGCTAGTGGAACACCCACTGGTTTCATTGCATTTTTGGTGGAAACATTATTTTCCCCACACTAGATGTGTTTCTTTTATATATGTTTTGAGTAGATCTTTAAATGCTTTTTAGGCTTATTGCTAGATTAATTCTCATGAAACTAGTACCATTTAGGTACTGTTATTTTGGTTATAGCACCTCTAGATACTTGGTGCTTGTGTTTGAAATAGATTTAAATAGCAATGCTTAAAGTCTAGATTTCATACTAGGATATTCATGTATGCTTTTTGTCTTGTTTTACCCTAGGGAAAACTATGAATCTTTGGTGTGGAAACCAGAGGATGGAATGTCTTTGTGGCATTATTATCTTAGGGTTTTCACCTCTGATAGGTTTCCTCTTAAGTAGCATAAAATCATGAGTAACACTTGGATGACTGTGAATTAATCTCCTCACATGTGTAGCATTTTAAGCATAGTTTTTCCTTGTTTCCTAGCTATGCTTTTTATGTTATTTTGTGGAATCCAGTAGCAATTATGGTACTGGTTAGAGGAGTATTTTTCCTCTGCTAGCTTGCACACTTGTGCATAAAATAAACTAGTGTAGCCTAAACTAGTCTAGTATTTTTCCTAAATTTTCTACTAGTATGAGTAGGAGTTTTTGGGTGCTTGTTTGTTTGTTTTGAGCACTTTTATAAAAGTGACCAGAGGCTTATTAACCTCTTGGTGAGCATAATTGCTAGTGGAACACCCACTGGTACTTTTGCATCATGGTGGAAAATAGGCTTGACTTGTTGTCATGAGCCTTTTTCACCACTTGAATATTTTAGCAAATTATATGTGCTAGCCATAGAGATTGTTGGGGAAGTTTTTAGACATAAAAATGTGTTTTATGTGACACCCTACTGTCTAGTAACATGTGCTCTACCCCACTGGTCCATGGTGTTCTTAACTAAAAATCATTGAATTGGCCATACTTAAACACTAGGAAAAAAGCAGACTTTTCAACTATAGTTTTTATGCCAATTTTTCTTAAGGGAAAAATTGAGAACTTGGGTGGTACTTCTTGATTGCTTGCTGTATGTATTACTTGTAGCCTTGTTTGTCTTGTTTGGTTCTGAATGTGTGTCCTTTATTCTCTTTTTACGGCGTTAGAAAACGAAGAGGAAGGAAGTGTCGTGAAGCTCTGTTTCAAGTTCCAGTCACTCCAACAACCAGGGACACAAAGAGATACCAGGCAAGCATCCTGATTGCTTGCTGATACAATACTTACCATTATATATCATGCATGTTTTACCTCTGAAGTTTTACAAAAACTTGATTATCAAAACTATTTTTGATGTGGGATTTACTACTATACTATATTATAGGTTACTATTATGCCAGTAGTTAAACTTGGTAATACCAAGCCCATAGGCCACCATATGGTATTTATTACCATCAAATATATTAGTCCCTAAGTGGACACCCTAAAATTGTGATTCTACGAAACAAAGGCTTTACGGAAAAACCCGGAGAAAAGGCGGATCCTTGTTCTCCGGAGGAATGTGGAAGTGGTCATTTTTGAGAAAGTGGTGTTTTCAAAAATGACACATAACCTAGTCTTCGCCGGACAACCTTTACCGTACTGCCACCCTACCCTAACATGGGCACGGGGCTTAACTTGAAGTTTGTTCTTATTAGTGTGTGCTATCTCACTTGCTATAAGGGGCGTCGTACCCTCGAACCGAATGTCGTCAAAACTCCCAATGTTGAGGCATATAAAGTGTGGGATTAATTTTCCCTCCGGTTGCATCGGTTGAGTCTCCTGTCATGGCGATGTGCGACATGGTGCCGAGGAGATTAAAACTGAGAGATAGGCATATTCTAGCTTGAACATAGTGGATGGTTATGATCAGATACCTGATGTTTACATACTGTTGTTACAGTCCGTGATTGTTCACGGGAGGTGTACTGGATCTGGTGGATGTGTACACCTCTGCAGAGTACAACTTTTTCGAAGAAGCCGCGTCCTCGGATATGGACAGTTGAATGGCCATGTAGCTAGCATTGTGTCAATGTTTTCAAAAGAGGATGTTTTTGAAAGGGAAATTTTGGAAAGGAAGTGTTGAACTTGTGAAGTTCCGAAAGGAAGGAAAACGTATACCGTGGAGGTATCGTCGATGATGAAAAGACAGATGATGTTATTCAAAACAAAATGTTTTGCAAAGAAAAACCTTTTCTACTCTAAGCAAGAATTCTGGAAACTGATTCCAAGAAGTTTTGCAAAGAGAAAATATTCTTTAACAAAACTTTACAAAACCTCTTGTACATGTGATATCTACAAGAGAAATAAAACTATATATTATTTTCCTTCTGAAGTATCTTCTTCAACGAAGATACAGATAAACCTGACTGCAACTGTGGTGTCATCATATATGAACACCATTGATAGTGAACCATATTTATAGCCTACCTATTCCACCATATAAGCATACTTGCATGTTGGTAAGTGATATGATGGATGTCTTGCTGAGTACATTCAAATGTACTCATTATGGTTTCGCCCCTGGTATCTACTTATCAGATTTGGAGAAGGAGTCTCCGAAGGAGATCTATGAAGAGAAGTACGGAGTTGACGGCTTTGCGAACTAGGATCGTCTCCGGGTCAGCAGCCTGTAGGTTAAGGCGTGACTTGGGCTCAACTACGTTGTGTTTTAATTATCTTCCGCTGTGTTTGTTAAGTGCCTGCCCCTTTGGCAGTTGTGCTAGACTTGATCATGTGATCATTTGTGTAATACCTTTATGTATTCGTGTAATGGATGATGTATTTCTGTGTGCCAACTGTGTATGTTGTTCACGACTGATCTTTCTGGGATCGTGAATGTATGCATACGTAGGGTTTCAGACTGCCGGTCTGGGGTCCTTACAGTCTTCTTGGAAGACATGATGTGAAATATAAATATTCTCTTGATGCTAAGTTTGCCACATCTCCCATACACATTATAGACAAGGATTATGATTTCTCGTTAGATTTCTCTTATATATCTATTGTTGAGAAGGAACCTTTTTGTGGAACCGAAAGTAAAAGTGTTATGGAACACATGAATGAGCTTTCATCTTTGAGTAGTTTATTTTCTCATGATACTAAGTTGTGTACTTATTTTGTTACCAAGATCTTCCCTTTCTCATTGAAAGATGAAGCTAAAATTTGGTTTACCAATCTGTCACCTGGGTGTATTACTGATCCTATGGATTTGGTTAATGCTTTCTTTCAAAAATATTTTCGTGCTAGTGCCCAACATGCTGTTGTGCAGGACATCTTTAACTTTGAGCAAATTGAATGAGAAAAATTTCCTGAATCTTGGACAAGTTTTTGTTCTTTAATAAGATCTATCCCTGGATACCCACTATCTAAAGATGAGCTCCTATATATATTTTATAATGGACTAACTGTTGAATCTAGGACATACATGGATAGTTGTGCTGGTTGTGTTTTCAGGAAAAGAACTCCAGAAGAAGCTGAGAAATTAATGGCTAAAATAGCCAAAAATAATGATGATTGGAATACACCTGAGCCTACACCTACACAAGAGCCAACACCAATACCAACACCCAAGAACAGAGGGATGATTGAATTAAATGATGAACTGATGAAGGAAGCCAATAAATATTTTAAAGAGAGGGGTATTAAATATGAAGATGTGAAGAATTTACCTCCTATAGAAGAATTATGCAAGCCTATTCGTCATCCATCAAATGTTGAGGTACACTCTCTCCAATACTTTGATAATAGAGATATTCCCTACTCTAAACCACCTGATCCATGCTTAGATGAATTGGATAATTATGTTGTTAAGCAAGACAACTTTAATAGGAGAGTGCAAAATCACCTTATGGAAAACTCTAGAGCTATTGATAATTTGCATGGTATTATTGAGAGAACCTCTAATGATGTTAAAATGCTTTTTAAACATTTTCAAATGGTTCAAACTCAAATTGATCAACTTACTAAAGTGCAAAAATACATGCTAGCTAATGCTTCTAGAGATAAACATGTTTGTGAAATAATTACTAGAAGTGGCGTTTCTACTCAGGACCCCTTATATCCTGAAGGACATCCTAAAAGAATTGAGCAAGATGCTCAACAACCTAAAAACAATAGTTCTCCTTCTAAGAAAAAGAAGAAGAGACGTAAAAATGGTGTAGAATCTCCTGAACCTGCTAAAGATCCTAATAGTATGTCTATTTCTGATACTGAAACTAAGAGTGGTAATCATAAAAGTGATGCTTCTTATAAAGAAGAAACTATAGTTGAACCTGAAAAGCAAACTAAAACTGTGAAGTATACTAAGGAGGATTTCATTGCTAATAAACATGGTAATGAAAGAGAGCCTTGGGTACAAAAAGCAATGCCTTTTCCTAATAAGAAACACAAATCAAAGGAAGAAGAACATTATAACAAGTTTTGTGAATGGATGAACCTCTGTTTTTGCAAATCCCTTTGACTGATGTTATTAAACTGCCCCCTTCTTCTAAATAAATGAAAGATATCGTCTCTAACAAAAGGAAAATTCCTAATAAGGAAATTTCCACTATGCTTGGTAATTACTCTTTCAATGGAAAGGTTCCAAAGAAGCTTGGAGATCATGGTATTCCTACTATCCCTTGTTCTATTAAAAATAATTATGTTAGAACTGCTTTATGTGACTTGGGAGCTGGAGTTAGTGTTATGCCTTTCTCTATTTATAAGAGATTCTCTCTTGAAAAATTGATACACACTGATATATCTTTGAAAATGGCTGATAAGTCCACTGCTATCCTGTTGGTATATGTGAGAATGTTCCTGTGCAAGTTGCTACTAACTGTTTGATATTAAATGACTTTGTTGTGTTCGAAATGCCTGAAGATGATAATATGTATATTATTCTTGGGATACCTTTTCTTAATACTGCAAGGGCTGTTATTGATTGCAATCAAGGAAAGGTAACTTTTAATGTTAATGATAAAGAGCAAATTGTTTATTTTCCCAGGAAGATTGACAAAAGATATGGTTTAAATTCAATTGAAAATATTGAGACCATCAAGATTGGAGAATTTTATTGTCCCATTCCAGTACCACCAAAACAATATGAAATTATTATGATTGGGATTATGTCTATCAAGGTTGAGGTAACATAATTATTTAGTGATGAGCAAAGTTTTGCTTCATATGAAAATTGTTCTTGTAACAAGACTTGATCACCCATGTTAACAAAATGATTTTGAACGAGGAGAACAATGTTTTCACTATGTTTTCACCTTCCCCATTATGTTTTCACCATGTTTACTTCTGTTATCACATTGCTACTTTTGTAAAATCATGTTTTCCATCATTCATATTCATGTTTTCCTGATGTTTTCACCCTAATTACTATGGTTATGCATGTTTTCCACCCATAATTTTGTTTTCACCACTTCCACCTTTGTTTTCTTTGGATATTTTTCCATTGGAGTGTCATAGAACCTCTGTAGTTCTGGTTTTGGTTTTGTTTTCCACCTTTTCACTTTTGTTTTTCTCGTTTTTATTAATTATTAAAATTCTGGAAATACCTAAAAGATAGAGTTTCTCGAAAAATTGCAGAAAAATTATAATAATTTTTTACGTCGAAAATGAGGCAGAGAGCCACCTGGCAGGCCCCAGGAGGACCCACCAGTCAGGCACACCATGGGGTGGCGCGGCCATACCCCTGGTGGTGCCATCACATGGTGTGGGGGCCCCTGGCCCTCACTAACTCTCTCCCATGCCAAAGTTCCCTCTCTCACCTCCCAAACTCAACACATTTCCTGGAATCCGAGTTCTTATTGTTCTTCCTCGAGATTTTTCGATTTCTTTGCTCAGCCCATCATTTGTGCTGAAATTTGGTGCATTTGCTCTCCGATATGTGACTCCTCCGATTATCCAAGTAGAATTTTGTTTAGTGGAGTATTTCTTGAGTATTTTGGTACTGTAGGTGACAGCTTATGTGAGTTTTCATGCTTTATTTGAGTAGAAATAATGTAGTTTTGATGCATGTTTAGCTCTCCTATAAGTCCCTATTGTAGTTTCCACCTTATAGTTGCTTGAAATTAATTTTTGTGATGATTGTTGCAAAATTTCAGAGATGGATAGTCATAATTTTGGAGAGATATTTAGGAGTCATGCTCCTAGGAGGACAAGGCCCTCACGCTCATCCACTTTAGTGAGGCCATCGTATAATGAAGACCTTATTGCACCTAGTATTGACGATTCGGGAGGTGATGGTGTCTCTAATCCCTCTAGCTTTCCTTGTATTACATTTCTAAGAAGTGCAAGTCTATTAGATGACTTTCTAATGCTTATTGAAAGAGTTTGTCTAACCAACTATATGGAGGATGAAATCCTTCAATATGTCGCTCTCACAAAAACTTTTGTTGAGAGTTTTAAATTTCAGAACACACATTTTGGTCCATCTGTTGCCTTCAAGTTATATAGTAGTTCTTTTTCTTTGCCCTCGGAGACTTTTTGTGCCATTGTAGGTATCAACGCTACCGGGGCACCATGCGGGATTCAGGATAAACCCGCAGATCTTATGGAGCTTTACCGAGAAACCACCAATGATGATGGTCGCTCATCCCAACGTGGGAAGATAAGGAATATTCAACTTCCCGCTCTTAGATATTTTACTTACTATATTGCTACTAGTATCCTTGGTAGGGAGAATACTAGCCACATTTCTGGTTACCACCTTACTTTCATTGATGCTACGCTTAACCGTAGCAAGAAGTACAACCTTGGTGCACTTGTTGCACGCCGCCTTGCTGCTAAGGGGCCTATTTTTGGGGGCATTATTGCTACACGTATAGCAACTGCTCTAGAATTTTCTATTGCTCCTGATGATGAATTGATTGCTCCCTATAGACTCAACCTTGCTACCATGAAGTCTCATCAGTTTGTCACTGCTATCTCTACTGCTGATCGCTTAGTATATAGAGTTTTATATATGGATGGAGATGAGCGGAAAGTTATTTTGCCGCAGCCTGTTTTGTTTAAGATTGACATGTCACCATGGTCGCGCTCCAAGGAGGAGGTAGACGAGCATCTGAGCACTACGTAATTTTACAGGCGGCAGGAGAGGCGAGACGCGCCTCCCGAGGACCACAACACGCAGGACATCGGCGCATCCTCGAGCACATATCAGGAGGAGGGTTCCTCCTCAGCATACAACGGGGGCGCCACCTCATGGTTCCCTTGGTGATTGATCTCCACTTAGTCCAAAAGCCTAAGCTTGGGGGGGGGGGGAGGTATACCGACATCACACTCATCTATATACCATGTTCGCTCGGTTCATTGTATATCCATGTTTTCGTTTCTTTCGTTTGTTTTCGTTTTTCTTTCGCTTCTTTCATTTCTCTTTGTTTTTATTGTTTTGTTCTTGTTTTCCAAAACACAAAAAGACCAAAAATATTTATGTTATTTCTCTTTGTTAGCTTCTTTAGTTTCTTTAGTTGGTTTGCTTTCTTTTCTGTTTTTGGTTTAGTATTAAAAATCCATAAATATTTTTCTTTGTTTGCTTGTTCTTTTTGTTCTTGTTTTAATTCGAAAACCCAAAAATATATGTTGTTCTTCCTTGGTTTTGTAAATTTTGTTGCAGAGTTCACCGAACTTCTGTGTCTCCGTTAGAGCTTCATTATCACTTTATATTATTCAATCCACAAGTGAAGAGCGGTAATGATGATTTACGACAATCCAAGTTGTGGTGAGAGGCTGGTATGATCTCTATTTGTTTTATTTTTGTACATATACTTGTTGTGTGAACATGCTTAGTCTGTTCATGTAAGGTGTATGTTACTCCCTCCGATCTGTAATAAGTGTCGTGAGATGTGAAGGAACTTGTATGCATCTAGTACTACTTCTCCGACTCTCTTTTCAGATCAGAGGTAGTATTTAATTGATGCTTAGTAGTTTGTGCTCTCACGTGATAGTTCCAACTTATTAATATAAGATAGCATGTCGTATGAATGTTTGCTTGCATTGTTTTATTCATAGAAGAGTATGACATTGTGGTATCTCCCTTTGATTGTTTCACTTGAATCAACTTGGCACATGCTCATGCATGCTATGACTGAAAACAAAAAGTCACTTAAGCCTCGATGATTTATTTTGCCTCAGAGTATTTGTATCATTTTTATGCCCCTGTTAATTTTGTTTTGTCGCAAGCATGATTATGACAGTTGTTGCTCTCTTGATTGTGGCTTCCCATCTATTGCTAGCCTCCACCAGTACTGAGTATGAGCTCTACTCGTGCATCCAACTCCCAAAAACCAAAGTTGGACAAATGTGTCCACCATACCTACCTATATATGTGGTATTTAACCGCCACTCCAAGTAAATTTCTCGTGTGCTACCTTTAAAACCTTCGAAAAATTATTCATGTTTTGTGCCCCTATTTTAGCTCATGAGGACGTAAATAGAGAATCTTTATCTCACTTGTTGATTGGATTTCACACCCTGGACTAGTGGCTTCATCCGCTTATCCAATGATAGAAGAGCCGGCAACGGGGTGCCCAGCCCCAAATTAATACAACAAATTCTCTTCACTCTTTTTGCCCCTGATTTATCAGTCAAAGCATAATTGTGTAAACAAAAGAGAAAGAGGGATGACCTTCTACCCAGATGCGTCCTTCTATGGGAGCCGCTCTTGTGAAGTCTAGTTGGCTTGTGACGTACTGTATTGTCTGTTTACCATTCGTTCGACATAAGCATACACCTCTCTTAAAAATGTTTTCAGTACCTCTGTTTAATAAAATAAAAATCTCTAGCACATGAGTTAATCCCTGCTTCCCTCTGCGAAGGGCCTCTCTTTTATTTTTATGTTGAGTCTTTACCTTCTCGCTTTATGCACCTTCTCGAGAGCATGGTTGTTATTCTTAGTGTAATGTGCTTGTCCCAAAACACGGTTGATAGTGGTATAACTTTGATGCTTGTATCTTTGATATCTTTATTTCTAGTCTTCATTTGAACTTCAGAGGTGCCCTGGAATTTATGTTTTGCTCCACTATTAAGGGCAAGCGAGTAAACTTTATCATACGCTATTATGAGCATTGCAATCTTGCAGATTGATATACTTCATGTTGTCTATTATTAGTTTGTTGCCATCTCTTCATGGTTTGCATAACTGTTGGGCGACTTTTATTTTCCATACATCTTATTATGAATTGCATCAGTACTTGATCATATAGTCTTCTATCGCACTTGTTGGTCACTGAATTGCTTGAGGACAAGCAATAAGCTAAGCCTGGGGAGAGTTGATACGTCCAAAACGTATCTCCTTTTACAAACACTTTCCTTTTTTTCCTCTGAACTTGTGAGTTTTGGATACCACTAACACGGACTAACGCTGTTTTTAGTAGAATTACCTTGGTGTCTCGTTTTTGTGTAGAAAAATCAACTTTTGGGAAAATGCCCAGAAAAGATCCCATTGGTCCTAAAACACCAGAAGACCCCAGGAGCCAGAAGGGGGCCAGGAGAGGAGCCAGGAGGGGGCCACACCACCCCCCGGCGCCCCCTGGCCTCGCCGCCAGGTGGTGTGGGCCACCCACGGGACCCCCTTGGACTCCCCTTTCGACTACATATGCCCCGTAAAGCTAAAACACGAGGGGGGTCGTCATATTCCACAGAAACACAACAGAGAGCCGCCGCCACCTCGAAACTTCATTCGGGGATCAGAAGTTTCTGTTCTGGCGCCCTGCCGAGACTGGGATTCGAAGGAGATCATCGCCATCGACACCACCACCTCTTCTCCATTAACCATCCATGATTCCCCGCCCATGGGTGAGTAAACACCGCCGTAGGCTGAGAGGTATGGAAGGGATTAAATGAGATCGATCATGTAATAATGCCAGATTGTTAGGGCATAGTGCCTATTATCCATTGTTAGTGTTTTCTACCATTGTTGCAACTTGTTATGCTTAATGCTTGTCACTAGGGCTCGAGTGCCATGATCTCATATATGAACATGTTATTGTTTCATGAGTATAATTATGTTTCTTGATCATATCTGCAAGTTGTTTTACACATGTCATTGTCCGGAACCCGAGGCCCCAAAGTGACAGAAATTGGGACAATCGGAGGGGATGGTTGTGATGTGAGGATCACGTGTGTTCACGGAGTGTTAATTCTTTGCTCCGGTGCTTTATTAAAAGGGGCATCTTCATTACCAGTAGTTTCCCTAGAGGTCCCACTGCCACGGGCTGGTAGGACAAAAGATGTTGTGCAAGTTTCTCATTGCGAGCACGCACGACTATATTGGAACACATGCCTATGGTTTTCCTACATGTTTGATGCTTTATTATTACTATCTCCAATGACCAGTGTTAGATTATTACATGACCTATGTTATCCATGCAACACTCGTCCATCCATTCCCTCTATGTCTACAGTACTTCCCATACTGTTGTTTTCCGCGATTGCTACTGCTGTTACTATTTTACTACTGCTGTTATTTTATTTCTACTGCTGCTATAAAACTGTTACCACTGATAAATTGTTGAGAGCAAGTCTACTTTCAGGTGCAGCTGAATTAACAACTCAGTTTTTAAGGCTTATAAATATTCTTTGGCTCCCCTTGTGTCGAATCAATAAATTTGGGTTTTACTTCCCTCGAAGACTATTGCGATCCCCTATACTTGTGGGTCATCAGTGGCCCAATCCTTTTGAGAGCAAAGGACAAGTCGGTTGTTCTACTTATGACTACCAAACATTTTCGAGGACACATGGGAATTTCGTCAAGTGCTTTCGCTTCATTACGGTTGATTAATATCAATTAGTTGGTGAAGTGTTGTGTGGGTGAACCTATGCTAATGCATCGCCCAACTAGGACTAATACATACTTTTGATTATACCCCTTGTAAGCATCCGCAAATACAAGAAAGTAATTAAGATAAATCTAACCACATCCTTAAAACTCCGGGATTCTACGCTCCCTTGTGGATTGGTTTCCTAAAGGGGTTTAGGTTTATGTCACTCCGGCAACCCCACATATAGTAGCCAAATACACAAGGCATCCTCCTAGGCCCATAAATGTGAAGTATCATGTAGTCGACGTTCACATGACACCACTAGAAGAATAGCACCACAACTTAAATACCGAACCACGAGATATTACTTCAACATAACTTCACTACTAACATCATGACTTCTCCCATGTCCTCAAGAATTAAACAAACTACTCACAAGAGATCATATGGATCATAATCAGAGGTGATATAACGGATAATAACAATCTGGTCATAAAGAGCTAACACCGATAAATATCACAAGCATCAAATACTAACAAGTAATCCACACCGGGAGAAAGATCCAATGTAAAACAACGATAGAGGCCCCTAATTGTTACAGCGGGGTGACGATGGATGATGAGGGTGATGGTGGTGATGATGATGACGATGACGATCTTGATGATGCCCGGAGCGATGATGGTGACGATGGTGATGATTTCCCCTCTCCGGAGAGGAATTTGCCCAGCAGATTTCTCCCTGCCGGACAACTTTTCTCTCTCTGGTGTTTTCCGCCCCGAGGCGGTGGCGGAATAATTCTTCGAGGATGTTCTGGGGCTTAGGGTTCCCTGGGGGTCAAGTAAGCGAAAGGGGGCGCCCGGGAGTGGGCCAGGGGGCCACACGCCCACACCACCCCCAGGCGCGGCCAAGGGGGGGGCGCCATCTGGTGGTGTGGGCCCCAGGTGCCCCCCCTCCGGGTGCCCTTCTGGCTCACTTCCTCATTGGACCTTATAAGACTCCTCCGGTATCCCCCCCTCTTCTTATGATCTTCTGAAATAGGGTATCTCGACGGTGCTTTTTTCATCGGATTTCTGGTCCCAGTGTTTATTCTCCAAAAATTACGAAACATGCAAAATAAGATAAAATAACATAAGTGATGCATCATAACATGAAATATATCGATGAATAACAGAAAATAAAAATACAAAACAGTGATGCAAAATGGACGTATCAAGCATGCAAGATCATAAATAACATACACATGAAGATAACATGATAAATTGATAATCAACAGACATGGCATTCCATAATCATCGGATCCCAGCAAACACAACATGTAGCATTACAAATAGATGATCTCGATCATGTGAGGAAGCTCACAAGATCTAAACATGATGCATAAGGTGGAAAGTACAACCATCTAGCTACTGCTATGGACCCGTAATCCAGGGATGAACAGCTCACACATCACTCTGGAGGCGGGAATGGTGGTGTAGAACCCTTCGGTGATGAATTCCCCTTCCGGCAGGGTGCCGGGGAGAGCTCCAGAACTCTCCCGATCTCGGGTTGACGATGACGGCGACCTCGGGTGTTTCTCGGGACGAAGTGGTATATCTTTAGGGTTGACGTATCGGGAGGAATAAATAGGTGAAAGGGCGATGGCGGTGGATGCCCGAGGGTCCCACACCACCCCCAGGCGCAGCTAGGGGCGCGCGCCGCCCTATGGTGTGGCCCCCTTCGGGCCACTTCGGGACTCCGTGGAACCTTCGGGAATTCTAAGACTTCCGAGTTTCGAATTTTCCAATTCCGACAATATTTCCAGAACAACTTTTCTGAAACTAAAAACAACAGAAAACAGGGAACTGGCTGTGTGGCATCTTGTCAATAGGTTAGTCCCGGGAAATCGATAAAAAATACATAGAGTGTAAGGAAAACATGTATCATATGACATGAAAACAACATGGAACATAAGAAATTATAGATACGTTTATGACGTATCAGACCGCTATCCGGCATACATTCATATCTAAATGTCCACCTCAAGAAAGCTATCCAGCAAATCCCTCACTGCTTTGTTGGGGCAAAGCAATTTGATTGTGTTGTGTAGATTCCATGTTGCTGCTGAACACGTAGTGCGCCCTGCCACAATCAGCTGTGTCAACCATCGGAAGTGATTTCTTTCCCCTACTGGTCGATTCAACCTTGGTTTTTTTAGGGAAACTTTCTACTGTGTTCTTCATACCTTCCTCTTGGGGTCTCTTAACAAATTTGTGTTATACGCCATGAGGGCATTACAACAAGATACATAGATCGTTATCCAACTGCATGTATTACTAATAATCCACCCTTAGAGTGTCAACCGAGCAAACTGTGGGTATTAAGTTGCAAGCAAGAGATAATTGCATTAAGAAAAGTGTGTAATGTAAACAATAAAATTATCGTCAGACAAAGAATTGTTGTTTTCTCCCTAATGGCAACAACACATCCCCCACCCGTTACGTTTCTATCACTCGAGCGTGAGTGAAAGGGAGACATGAAACCACTATCGAGCATAAATACACCCTCTTGGAGTTACAAGCATCAATTCGGCCAGAGCATCTACTAGTAACGGAGAGCATGCAAGATCATAAATAACATACACATGAAAGAACATGATAGATTGATAATCACTGGACATAGCATCCAATATTCATCATATCCTAGCAAACACAACATGTAGCACTACAAATAGATGATCTTGATCATGTTAGGCAGCTCACAAGATCTAAACATGAGGCGTAAAGAGGAGAGAACAACCATCTATCTACTTCTATGGACCCGTAGTCCAGGGATGAACTACTTACGCATCACTCCGGAGGCAGGCATGGTGATGAATTTCCCTCCGGTGATGATTCCCTCTCCCGGCAGGTTTCTGGGGAGAGCTCGAGAACCCTCTCGAACAAGGGTTGAAGTCGGATATATACCAATTAGGGGTATATCAGATAGTGTCCTAAAGTGCCGGATTACCATGGTGGCCTGAATGGTAATGGATTACGGTCCATTAGGCGGCCCAGTAAGCTGACGCGCGGAAGCCGGATTCTAGAAGGACCCGGACCACGGCCCATGTGGTACGGCTTGGAGTAGAAGGCGGATTCCTGCTTTCCAAGTTAGAACTTACCGTAGTCTTCTAGGTTTCCTTTTCTGTAAGCCCTAACCCGGCTATTATATAAAGTCGGACGGGAGAGAAGAACGGGAGAACAATAGGCTAGAAGCCAACTCGCTGAGAAGCTGATCCTCGTCGTGTTAGCAACCCAACTCACATTGTATTTTGTATACTTCAGGCTTCAGCCCTGATTTAGTGAGATTGCAGGAGTAGGAACGCCGCCTAATTACGACGTACTGAACCTGGGTAAACTTCTGTGTACCTGGTTGTCATACTACCACGTCCCCCTCACGTCTTTACCCGTAGGCCTCATGGCACCCCGTCTATGAACCCTACTACGATGTCTCGACAGTTGGCGCCCACCGTGGGGCCAGCGACGTCAGGCGTTATGTTTTGATCGAGGATACTCGGCGGAATTGGCAGTACCATAACTGTCGGAAGCCTGGAATTCGACAACGACGTTGGGCGCTTCCTCGACAATGGATCGTACATGCCAGCACGGAATCATCTGGTAAGTGCCTGGGTTTTACCGATTGGATCTGCAAATATCTTTATCGGATTAACTGCAGAGGCAATGGGATTCTATGGTGGATGTAGATTTATCCCACCCGCCCTATACCCAGTTGAAGAAAACTATGATGCCGGATTTTGCTCAGATCGCTAATATCCCGCTCAAATCGCCGCCTCCTCGGAGATGCCTGCAATGAGATCGCACTTTATTGGTATGGTGCAAACCGAGATCGCTGAAAACATGGATGAAAACAATCCCGTGGAAAAGGTAGAAGAAAATAATCCCACAATAGAGGTGGAAGATCCGACATCCGTCAATCTGACGATGAACTCGGAAGCTGATTCTGTGTTAGCCTCCATTGAGGCGAGATTAGAATTGGAACCCGGATCGGACCAGCTCGATTCCGAAGACGAAGATGAAGACGCTTTCGAAATAAAGGTCAAATCTTTCCAAGAGGGATTCCCTGAAGTGCTTATGGCAAAACCGACTAATAATTCGGATGCCGAAAGTCAGGAAGATCCTCAAACACCTCCGGCAGATGAGGAAAGAGAGGACGGTGAAACCAGTCCAATTTACCCTGATGTCAAGGAATTGACAGAAGATGAACCTGGTAAAAAACCTCCCTCTTCCAAGAAAAGAAACCAGGCTACCAAGAAACTCCGGAAGAAAAAACTGGTGGTTGCCACCAACGAAAACCCGGAAGCAGAAGGAGTAAGCAGAGTCAAATCTACGGAGAAGAAAACAAAGGAAATCTCTGTTCCACCAATGTCAGAACAGGACGAAGAAGATCTACTTCAAACACCAGTGGGACCCCATGAACCCCCTGTAGTGCTAGAAGCCAGGAGACAAGCTCTTCAAAGGCAACAACAACATCTATTCAGAACTCGGGAAAGTCTCCTACAAACCCAGGCTGACATTAAGTTCAAGCAGGAAGAAATTGAGGAGTACGAGAGAAACAATAGATCCGGCATAAAACCTACAAGGTTACCGGGATCGTAAGACCAGAAGTACTGCAGCCAAAGGATCGGGTCCAAAACCCCGCCTGGCAAAAGCAAGTAAACTACATCAATGCCAGGGGCGAACCTATATACAAAACCGCAGCAGAAAACGCGGAAGCCGCGTTCGCCATCCTCAACGACGATCTGTACTCCAATGATGAAAAACTCCAAGGGGTGTATGCTTTCTTAGGAAAAGCATTGGAACAATAGCAGCGAGGCCAGGCGATATCAGGGAAGTTGCATGACGACTCAGCCCTATGCAAAACAGCCACATGTGCCGCTGGAGCACCTGGATCTGGAGAACCTGGAGATTCAGGCAATTCCAAAGAGAAGAAAGGAGATCCGAAAAAGGACAAGAAAATTCCCGACAACAAGGATGCAGCGTCCAAAAATAGGATCCCATCCGCCAAAAGGTGGAATTAACCCCCGTGATCGGGAAGAACAAAATCGTAAGGACGGAAAAGCAATGCCGCCCCCGAGACGCCCTGCTGAAAAAGCCAGAAGACACGATATTCCTCACAGGCTTGAGAGATACCGTACCCCTCCTAGGAATAAGGAAAGACCAAGGAGTAGAACTCCACCTTATTCAAAAGGACATGATAACTGAGGAAACAAGGATAATCCCGGAAGAGCGCACTCGCGCAACAATGGAAAAGAAAGGAGCAGATCCCCTTCTGTCCATTCAGCCGGTAGATATTCCGTACACGCTGACAGAGCAGGAAGAGATGATCTATACTTTGGACATAAGTGTTTTACCGACAGGATCCGAAGGATAACTCTACATTCTGGCTTCGCCAAAGTTGGTCCAACATATCAAAAATATACCGGCAATACAAACCCGGATACCTGGCTCTCAGACTATTATACAGCCGTCCAGATCAACAAAGGGACAGATTTAGAGGCAGTAAAGTTCCTCCCCCTAATGTTACTGGACGGAGCCAGAGATTGGATTAACGGGCTTCCGTCAAGAACCATAGATAGCTGGGATGATATGGCTACAGTATTTACTCAGCATTTTCGGGGAACTTACAAACGACCCAACAGCATCAACCAGCTCAACCGCTGCACCCAGTTTGAAGATGAGCCATATGTGGACTTCATCTCAAGATGGACTGCAATGAAGAACAACTGCTCTGGAGTAAGTGACGTACAAGCAATGCATGCTTTCGTCAATGGCTTAAAAGCCAGCCTCGTACCGTTCATGGTTGGTTCAAAACAGCAAAAAGATCTCGGATCTATGCTTACAACCGCAAACGAGCATGCATCGGCCGAAGATGACATTAGAGCGAGAGGTGGAAATATCGACGCTTTGGCTCAAGCCAAAAAGATGCCTCGTTCTGACAAAAAAGCTACACCAGAAACACAGCCAAAGCCCAAAGAAGTTAACCTAGCCTTTGGAAAGGATAATGGAGGCAAATGGAAAGGAAGAAACGCAGAACCTATCTCCTACACAAAGGAAAGATTAAGTCGGAGAACTGTGTCCACCATTCGTAATTCGGGAAACCCACCCATACGGACGCACAATGCCGGCTCAATAAGCATATGAAAGGCAGTACAGGATCCGGGAACAAGGGAAAGAATTCCAAGAGGAAGTTCTCCAAGCAAAAGCCAGAAGCCGAAAAAGAAGACAGTGAATCGGACACTGACGAAAAAATCCAGGAGCAGCAGCGGAAAGGCAAACCAAAGTTCCCGAGAGTTGATGGAGAATGCAATTTAACTTTCCTCGCAACTCCCTCGGCAAAGGTGGCAAAGAGGACACTTAGAGAAATAAACGCGGTTGTTCCACCAACCCCCAAGTTCTTGATGTACTCGAAAACACCAATTACCTGGGATCAGTCTGATCATCCCAGAAATATCCCAGAACCCGGCACACAAGCTCTAATTGTAAGTCCTATTGTTCAAAACACTAGGCTAAAAAGAGTGATGATGGATGGAGGATCCAGCATTAACATAATGTACCTGGATACATTGAAGCATCTCCGAATCTCCGAGACCCAGCTCAATCATAGCAACATACGTTTCCACGGCATCGTTCCTGTCAGACAAGCACAATCCCTAGGAGAAATTTCCCTAGATGTAACCTTTGGAGAAAAAGAGCACTTCCGGCAGGAAAAAATCTCTTTCGAGGTCGTGCCGTTCGAGATTGTATACCACGCAATTCTCGGACGTCCAGCTTTCGCCAAATTTATGGCAAGATCATGTTATATCTATAACAAGCTGAAGATGCCAGGGCCAAAAGGAGGAGTGATTACCATATCAGGAGACTTCAAGTTGGCAAACGAGCTGGAAAAAGGAAACGCCCTTTGCACAGAAAAAGTGATTGCAAAGGAGGAATTGAAAGAGCTGGCAAAATAAGTATCACCGACAGAAATGCCGGCAGGTAAAGAAAGCCGGAAGCCCGCAAATAGTTTCAAAGCTTCCGAGAATACAAGGCAGGTTATACTAAACCCAAAAGATCCGACAAAATTTGTCGTAGTAGGGACAAGGATGACCGACAAATAGGAAAGTGCGCTCATCGAGTTCCTCCGTGAGAACTGGGATATTTTTGCCTGGTGTCCTGCAGACATGCCGGGTGTACCCAGGGAACTTGCTGAGCATCAACTCAAGGTGATTCCAGGATCTAAACCCGTCAAACAAGGTTGTAGGATATATACCAAATAGGGGTATATCTGATGGTAGTCTAAAGTGCCGGATTTCCCGGGTGGCCCGAATGGTAGTGGGCTACGGTTCATTGGGCGGCCCAGTAAGCTGACGCACAGAAGCCGGATTCTAGAAGAACCCGGATCACGGCCCACGTGATCTGGCTTGGAGTAGAAGGCGGATTCCTTACTTTCCAAGTTAATAGTTGCCGTAGTCTTCTAGGTTTGCTACTCTGTATGCCCTAACCCGGCTATTATATAAATCCGGACGGGAGATATGATAGATAGAGGAGAGGATATAGGCTAACTCGCCGGGAAGTTGATCCTCAGCGAATAGCTAAACAGAACCTCACGTTGTACTTGTATACACAGGCTTTAGTCCTGATTAGTGAGATTGCAGGAGTAGGAACGCCGCATTGTTGCGACGTGCCGAACCTGGGTAAACCCTGTGTTTTTTGTTCTTCGCCCAACCACGTCACCCCACGTCTCTACCCGTAGTCTCATGGCACCCCGTCTATGAAAACTACTACGATGTCTCGACAGTTGGCGCCCACCGTGGGGCCAACGGCGTCAGGCGTTAAATTCCGATCTGGGATACTTGGCGGAATCGGGAGTTCCATAACCGTCGGAAGCCTGGAGTTCGACGACGATGTCGGACGCTTCCTCGACAATGGATCTTACATACCGGCGCAAAATCACCTGGTAAGTGCCTGCATGTTACCGATTGGATCTACAAGTATCTTTATCGGACTAACTGCAGAGGCCATGGGGTTTTGTGGTGGAAGCAAATTTTTCCCACCCGCCCTATACCCAGTCGAAGACGACTATGACACCGGGTTTTGCTCAGATCGCCGACAAAAAAGTGATTCACACTTTATCGGTATGGTGCAATCTGAGGTCGCCGAAAACACGGATGAAAGTAATCCCGTGCAAGAAGCAGAAAACAGCAAACCCACTACAGAGGTGGAAGATCCGACATCCGCCAATCCAGCGATGAACTCGGAAGCTGACTCTGTGCTAGCCGCCATTGAGGCGAGATTAGAGTCAGAAACCGGATCAGATGGCTTTGATTCCGAAGACGAAGACGTGGACGCCTTCAAAAGAAAAGTTAAATCTTTTCAGGAGGGATTCCATGAAGTACTAATGGCGAAACCGGCTGAAAACACGGACGCCGGCAGTCAGGAAAGCCCTAGAACTCCTCCGCCAGAGGAAGAGAGAGAAGATGGAGAAACTTCTCCAATATTCCCCAATGTCAAAGAATTGACAGAGGATGAACCTGCTAAAAAGCCTCCCTCTTCCAAGAAAAAGCACAAGGCCGTTAAAAAACTCCAATACAAACTCCGGAAGAAGAAATTGGCTGATCCAGCTGATGAAAGCCCGGAAGTAGGAGATTCAAGCGGAACAAAACTTGCGGAGAAGAAAACAAAAGAAATCCTTGTTCCACCAATGAGAGAGCAAGAAGAACAAGAATTGTTACAAACACCAGTGGGATTGCATGAACCCCCTGAAGTGCTAGAAGCCAGGAGACAAGCTCTCCAACGGCAACAGCAACATCTATTCAGAACTCGTGAACACCTCCAAAAAACCCAGGATGACATCAAGCTCATGAAGGAAGAAATCGAGGAGTACGAGAAAAAGAATAGATCTGCCATTAAACCCTACAAGGTTACCCGGAATCGTAAGACCGGAAGTACTGCGCCAAAACTAAAGGTTTCACAACCCATCTTGGCCAAAAGCAGGTACACGGCCCCACGCTGCCAGAGGCGAACCAATATACAAAACCGCCGCAGAAACGCGGAAGCAGCGTTCGCCATCCTCAACAACGATATGTACTCAAACGGTGAAAAAATTCAAGGGGTGTATGCTTTCCTCGGAAAGGCATTGCAGCAACAGCACCGGGGGCAAGAGCGATCAGGGAGGCTGCATGACGACTCCGCCCTATGCAAAACAGCTACTTGCGTCGCTGGAGCACCCGGACCGGAGGAACCAAATGAGAAGAAAACGGATCCGAGAAAAGACAAGAAAAATCCCGATAACAGGGATGAAGCGTCTAGAACCGGATCCCATCTCCCAAAAGGTGGACTTAACACCCACGATCGGGAAGAAAAATACCGGAATGACGGCAAAGCAATGCCACCTCCGAGAAACCCAGCTGAAAAGGCTGGAAGACAGGGTATACCTCACAGCCGTGAGAGATCTCGAACACCCCCCAAGGACAAGGAAAGATACAGGAGTAGAACTCCACCTCATCCAAAGGGACGTGATATCGTAAGAAATAGAGACGATTCCAGAAAAGCGCGTCCGCGCAACAATGGAAAAGAAAGGAGTAGATCCCCTTCTGTCCATTCAGCCGGCAGATACTCCGCACACATGGATAGGGCGGAAAGAGACGACTTATATTTTGGACCTAAATGCTTCATAGATAGGATCCAAAGGATAACCCTGCATTCTGGCTTTGCCAAAGTTGGTCCAACGTACCAAAAGTACACCTGTAGTACAAACCCGGATACCTGGCTCTCAGACTACTATACAGCCGTCCAGATTAACAATGGGACAGACCTGGAAGCTGTAAAGTTTCTTCCCCTGATGTTACTGGATGGAGCCAGAGATTGGATTAACGGATTACCTTCCAGAACTGTCGACAGCTGGGATGACATGGCTCGAGTATTCACTCAGCATTTCCGGGGAACCTACAAACGCCCGAATAGCATCAACCAGCTAAACCGTTGCACCCAATTTGAAGACGAACCATACGTGGATTTTATCTCAAGATGGACTGCAATGAAGAATAGCTGCTCTGGAGTAACTGACGTTCAAGCAATGCATGCTTTCGTCAATGGCCTAAAACCCGGACTTGTACCGTTCATGGTCGGTTCCAAACAGCACAAAGATCTCGGATCTATGCTTACAACCGCCAATGAACATGCTGCAGCCGAAGACGACATCAGAGCTAGGGGAGGCAGTATCGACACACTGATACAGGCCAAAAAGAATCCTCGCCCTGAGAAAAAAGGAGCTCCAGATGCAACACAAAAGCCCAAAGAAGTTAACATAGCCTTTGGAAGTGAAAAAGCGAATAGGTGGAAAGGACGAAGTTCGGAACCAATCAATTACACCAAAGAAGAATGGGAAAAGATTAAGTCGGAACCCTGCGTCCACCATTCGCAATTTGGGAAACCCACCCATACGAACGCACAATGCCGGTTGAACAAGCATATGAAAGGCAGTGCAGGATCCAGAAACAAGGGAAAGAATTCCAAAAGGAAATTTTCCAAGCAAAAGCCAGAAGCTGAGAAAGAAGACAGTGAATCGGACACTGACGAAAAAATCCAGGAACAGCAGCGAAAAGGCGAACCCAAGTTTCCGAGAGTTGATGGAGAGTGTGCCCTAACTTTCCTGGCAACTCCATCAACAAAGGTGGCAAAAAGAACGATTCGAGAGATAAACGCGGTTGTTCCGGCAACCCCGAAAATCTTGAAGTATTCAAATACACCAATTATCTGGGATCAGTCTGATCATCCCGGGAATATCCCTGAACCCGGCACACAAGCCCTTGTTGTAAGCCCTATTGTCCAGAACACTAGGCTAAGAAGAGTGCTGATGGATGGAGGATCCAACATTAATATAATGTACCTGGATACACTGAGGCATCTGAAAATCTCCGAGACCCAGCTCAACCATAGCAACATACGTTTTCACGGCATTGTTCCTGGCAGGCAAGCAAGATCCCTAGGAGAAATTTCCCTAGATGTCACTTTCGGAGAAAAAGATCACTTCCGTCAGGAAAAAGTATCCTTCGAAGTGGTGCCGTTCGAAAGCGTGTATCACGCGATACTCGGACGTCCAGCCGTCGCCAAATTTATGGCAAGATCATGTTATATCTATAACAAGCTGAAGATGCCAGGGCCAAAAGGAGGAGTAATCACCATATCAGGAGACTTCAAGTTGGCTAACAACCTGGAAAAAGAAAACGCCCTTTGCGCCAAAAAAATTATAGCAAAGGAAGAATTGAAGGAGCTGGCCAAAGAGGTATCGCCGATAGAAATGCCGGCAGGAAAAGAAATCCGGAAGCCAGCAGATAGCTTCAAGGCCTCCGAGAACACAAGACAGGTAATCCTAAATCCCAAAGATCCGACAAAATTTGTCGTAGTGGGAACTGGGATGGCCGACAAATAGGAAAGCGAGCTCATCAAGTTCCTCCGTGAGAACTGGGATATTTTTGCCTGGTGTCCAGCTGACATGCCAGGCGTACCCAGGGAACTTGCTGAGCATCAGCTTAAGGTGATTCCAGGCTCCAAACCCGTCAAACAAGGTCTCCGTCGATTTGACGGAAGAAGACGGAAGGCTATCGGCAAGGAAATTATCCGGCTTTTAGCAGTAGACTTCATCGAGGAATTTATACACACCGATTGGTCCGCAAATCCGGTGTTAGTACCGAAGAAAGATACCACTGCCCTTAGAATGTGTATAGATTACACCGGTTTAAACAAACTGTGTCCAAAAGATAGGTCTGCGTTACCGCAAATCGATCAAATAATAGATGCCACTGCAGGCTCTGAGCTCTTATGCTTTTTGGATGCATATT
This sequence comes from Alopecurus myosuroides, assembly GCA_028641055.1. NCBI lineage: Eukaryota > Viridiplantae > Streptophyta > Magnoliopsida > Poales > Poaceae > Alopecurus > Alopecurus myosuroides. Next base: position 124,342,744 of record CM054057.1, read on the forward strand.
CCGGGTACCATCAAATACGCATGAAAAAGGTAGATCAAATTAAGACTTCTTTTATAACCCCCTATGGGACGTACTATTACATAACCATGCCATTTGGCCTGAAGAACGCAGGTGCCACCTACCAGCGTTGCATGCAACGTTGTTTGCATAGTCAGATTGGCAAAAATGTCCATGTTTACGTGGACGACATTGCTGTTGTAACCAAGGAAAGAAATACACTCCTTGAGGATTTACGAGAAACCTTCGAAAACTTGCGCACTTACAAGATGAAGTTAAACCCATTAAAGTGCGTATTCGGGGTTCCCTCAGGAAAACTTCTGGGTTTCATCGTTTCTCATAGAGGAATAGAAGTTAACCCGGAAAAAATCAAAGCAATCTTGAACATCTCCAAGCCTACGTGTGTAAAAGATGTCCAAAGATTGATGGGTTCCGCCGCAGCCATCAGCAGATTTATTAGTCGGCTGGGGGACAAAGCTTTACCACTCTACAAGTTGCTGAAAAAATCCGACAAATTCGAGTGGACAGAAGAGGCAGATGCAGCGTTAACCCAGTTAAAGGAAACTTTGATGAAAGCTCCGATTTTGGCATCGCCAAAAGACGAAGAACCTATGTTATTGTACCTTACGGCTACAAACCGGGTTATTAGTGCAGTAATTGTTGTGGAGCAGAAGAAAGATGAACAGAGCATACCAGACCAGCATCCGGTATATTATATAAGCGAAGTTTTCTCCGAGTCCAAACAAAGGTATCCACATTATCAAAAACTGACATATGGCGTATTTTTCGCATCCAGAAAACTTCGCCATTACTTCCAAGGACATTCCATAACGGTGGTATGTAAAGCACCACTAGGGGATATAATAAACAATGCGGAGGCGACTGGCCGAGTAGCCAAATGGGGCATCGAGTTAGCAGCCTTCGACATTAAGTATCAACCCAGGACGGCAATAAAATCCCAGGTTTTGGCAGATTTTGTCGCTGACTGGACGGAAGCAATGTAGAAAACACCAATGCCGGAGTCTGAGTACTGGATCATGCATTTTGATGGATACAAGATGAAGGAGGGCGCTGGAGCTGGTGTAGTTTTAAAATCCCCTAAAGGAGACACAATGGAGTATGTATTACAAATACACTTCAACGCCAGCAACAACATGGCAGAATACGAAGCTTTGCTTCATGGCTTGCATATTGCAAAAGAAATAGGGGTCAAGCGCATTTTGTGTTATGGCGATTCAGATTTGGTACAACATCAGCTCAACCAAACTTGGGACGCAAAAAGCCCCATAATGGCCGCATATCAGAGAACGGTGGACGAGTTCGCCATTTGTTTCTTTGGATTCGAAGTACTCCATGTTAAACGGGAGGAGAATTGGAACGCGGATGCGTTAGCCTGCATGGGATCAGAAAGTGTAAAAATCCTACCACCAGGTGTTTTCGCCCAACATTTGTACGAACCATCGATAAAAGGTGGAGATGTTGACTATCCTCTGGCCTCTGAGTCAATTGAAGTCATGCTCGTTAACCCGGAGTGGACAGTCCCATATATAAACTTCTTAGTTAATCAGAAGTACCCGGAAGGAGCAGATGATGTCTTGCAAAGACAAATCCAGCGTCGATGCAAAGGATACATGGTAATTAACAATTGCCTGTATAAACGCAGTACTTCCGGAATTTTTCTGCGATGTATTTCACCAGAAGAAGGACGATAAATCCTGCAAGAAATCCATGCCGGAGATTGCGGACATCATGCTCAATCAAAAAGCATAGTTAAAAAAGCATTCCGTGCCGGGTTTTTCTGGCTAACAGCCAAGACAGATGTTGAGTACATAGTAAACACATGTGAAGGATGTCAGTATTACGCCAAGCAGACTAATATGCCAGCCCAAGCACTCAAAACTATCCCCATTACATGGCCCTTCGTGGTCTGGGGGCTAGATATGATGGGACCATTCAAACTGCACGAGGCGGACTTACACACCTACTTGTAGCTATGGACAAATATACCAAGTGGGTGGAGGCTAAACCCATCAAAAAACTTGACGGTGTAGCTGCCAGAAATTTCATCATTGACATAGTCATGAGATACGGCGTTCCACACAGCATAATAACCGACAATGGGACAAACTTTTCCATTGGAGAGTTGGCAAAATATTGCCGACAAACGGGAATTCGCCTAGATCTCGCATCTGTAGCACACCCGCAATCCAACGGACAGGTTGAAAGAATGTATAGCTCAATCCTGCAAGGAATACGTCCAAGACTCGAATCTCCTCTTTATAGAGCAGCTGGAGCATGGGTAGAAGAGTTACCTTCCGTGCTTTGGAGTATTCGAACAACACCGAACAGGTCAACAGGGCAAACCCCGTTTTTCCTAGTTTATGGCGCGGAGGCAATCCTTCCAACGGACATGATCCATGACAACCCAAGAGTGCAAGATTTCGATGACTCGGATGCCGAAAAAGCACGACAGGATGCCGTCGATCTCTTAGAAGAGGAACGATAACTTGTGCTCCAAAGATCCGCCATCTATCAGCAAGGTTTACGACGTTATCATAGTCGGAAAATCAGGCATCATTCTTTTAAAGAAGGTGACCTAGTGCTAAGATTGGTGCAGCAAAGAAAGCACAAACTGGCCCCAGTATGGGAAGGACCATTTGTCATCAGTAAAGCCATGAAGAATGGATCATATTATCTTGTTGACATTCGCGATACGGAAGATGATCCCGAAAAGCCGAATCGCAAAAGAAAGAGAAAGATAGATGATGAACTAGGAGAGACAAAGAGGCCCTGGAGTATCCAGCAGTTACGTCCCTTCTATACTTAGTTCAATTCTATGTAAACATCTTTGAGATCATGAAATAAAGTTGTCCGAATTCTTATATCCATGTTTTTTACAAGTTTATTATAGTTCAAAACATGATTCCACCTTATCTATTTCCCAATGATCTTACAAAATACTCAATGTTAACCTGAATTGTGCCTGCGTGCTCGGCGTTTAAAAACTGAATGATTTTCAGCCTACCAAAGGTTAAAGGAAACTCGGATTGTGCCTGCATGCCCAAGTTTCATTCAAAAAATTCCTTACTGTTCTCTAAGCATTATCTGATTGTTTGTGTGTTGGGTCACCGAAGCTAGTTAGTAAAAATGCCATTAGTATGATCCATGTTTCCGAGTTTGAACTGATTAGTTTTACCCAGTAACTTGGCATGACGATTCATAATACTATTGAGCCATTTCAAACACTAAGGACATTTAAAACACATAAGCCAGAGAACTTAGAAGATAAAGGAATATAAAAACCCGGAAAACTTGCAAAGGATTTCATAATTAAACTGCAAAAGGCGGAGTACTTGTTTATACAAAAGGATAGAAGCATTACAATATAAGTTTACATTGTAAAGTGCAGTAATCCTCCTATTTTCTACTTCCACCATCCAGGTTAAGGACAGCCCTTCAAACATCCGAGTCTTCTTCGCTGCTGTCATTCTCGGGGGCTTCGGGATCTCCTCTTCTGGATAGGTGATGGAGATGTTCACCATGGAGGCGATCTTGGTGGCGTGACCTTTGATTTCATCAAAGATGGTGATTCGCTGGGTTTCCGTGTATCCTTGAGGGATACCGGATGCCACGCGCCAAGATTTGGCACCAGGGTAATGCATACGCATAAGGCCGAGAGCCATGCGTGCACCACCCCGTGCTGCGGAGCGCAAGGTGGACTCCTTGGACTCCGCCACCTCCAGGATAGCTCCCGAAAGTTTCTCAACTTCCGAGAGGCTCGCAGTCCACACCTTCCCAAAGGCTCGGATTCTCTCAATCCGAGTAAGATCTGGGTTATCTCCTGTTTTTTCAGACAAATAACCAAAAGGTTAAGCGAAAAAGCAGAGAAAGAAAGCAAGACATGGAAAAACCGGTAAATGAAAATAAACTTACCGAGAATCTTGTCGATTTTGGAGCCTTCCTCCAAGCGAAGGTTTAAGGCACTTTCCAAGTCCTGGATAGTGGACTTATCCTTCTCCGCCTGCTCGGAAGCCTTGGAGTGAGCAATTCCAAGGGCCAGATTGCTAGCTTCTAGATCTTTTTGAACCTTCATAAGCTCCTTATGAAGATCCAAGTTCTCCTGTCGGAGACTTGCAGCATTGCCGGCATCTTCAGCTATTTCCTTGGCCTTAGCCAAAGCAGCTGGAAAGCAAGGAAAAAATTTCGAGTTTAGAAAAACTCGAGAAAGTACTTAGACAAAAAATTGGATAAAGAAACTTCAGAGAATAAAGCATACCTGTTGTCTTCGAAAGCTGCAGCTGAGATGATGCCAGCTCTATTTCTTTCACTTCAAGAATAGAAAGAAGGTTTCTAACCTCCTTATTCTTGACAGAAAGTTTATTGAAAACTTCCATGTTAATGGTTTCAGCGGTTTGCTGGAACACGGAAATGAAAAAATCATGATATTGAAAAACATCAAGCGAAAAGTATACATTTTACTTAATGCTTGGGGGCTGAGGACAATACCTGGCTCATCCGTTGTAACCCTGTTAATTTTTCAGTGAACTCTTTTGCGTACTCCGCAAAAAGAGTCCCGGCCGCGCTAAGGCCATCGCTGATATTCTTGAAATCCTTGTCAAAGGTGGGGATCTCCTCCTCAGTTATCCGAGAAGGACCTCCCACCTCGGGAGCCGCACTTTCCCTCGTGTACGTTTCCGGCACAATAGGCTGGCTGGGCTCCAAAGACTCGGTGGTGGGGGCTGCAGCATGCTCTTCTTTCATCGTGGACGGTGTGTCCGGCGCGGTGGCAGGAGAAGGGTGATGGCCTCTGCTGGACACAACCTTGTGCCTCTTCACCTTTTTTGGCTTTAGAGTGGAAGTAGGCAGGCTAAAAGCAAAAAGTCGGAAAAGTTAAAACTCCGAAAGCAAAAGAAAACCTCCGACAAAGGAAAGTAACCTAGATGTTCAAACCTGGAGGTGGCGACGGGAACCCCGTCAAGATCGATGATTTCCTGGGAAGAGGAGATCTTCTTGCGCTTTTGCCCACCGGCATAGGTGGCACACAGCGTTTCCAGCTCAGCGTCGGAAGCAAGATCCGACTCGGGAAGATCAGCGATCTGTTAAAAAGAAAAAGCTAAGCCAAAGATACAAAACCCGAGTAAACGAGAAAGAATTCAAATCCCAAAAGGCGAAGAATTTTACCTTGGGAGCCGGATTTTCGGTCGTGTACATTGGCCGGCTTTCTTCATATTGGTCGCGTGATGCAACCAATTGATTCATGCGCCGCCGCAAATCTTTTGCGGACCAGTCCTTGTCAGATGTCCGCATTTCGTCATTGGCTCCCTTGTACTCGCAGAGAAGGCGAGCGCCATGGTTGGCCAAGGGCTGGATCCGCCTATTTAACCAGCAAAGGACTGTGTCCATGCCGGTTAAAGGCGGATCGGAAGTGACGAGTTTGGCGATGCGCCGCTTGATCCTTAGAAGATCCGGCGGCAAGGTTTGCACTGCCTCCGTTCCCCAATTCTCTTGGGGAACAGCGGCGGTGTTTGAAAAAGGTGGAACCCCGAACGTTTTTCCGGGAAAGGAAATGTCGGGATGATAAAAGAAGGAACCCGTCCAAAACTTGACGGATTCCGATGTTTTAATCTTGGGGAACCAATCTTCTCGGAATCTCCGAAGAGTGAAAGAGATGGTTCCGCAAGTTGGGAGTGCGCCCTCCGAAGAGTTCCGCTTAACCCCGAAACAGTACAGCCAGAAATCCAGCCTAGGCGTTATACCTAGATAACCCTCAAAAAGGGCCTGGAATCCGGCTAAGTACAAGATGGAATTAGGTGGGAGGTTGTGTGGCTGGATGTTGTAGTGGGAGAGGATCTGGAGGAAGAAGGCGGAAGGTGGAATACCCATACCTCTAAGAAGGTGGGAGGAGAGAAGAACCCGTTCACCGTCATTCGGCGTGGGTTCAGTCTCCTCCTCCGGAAGCCGCCACTTCCCCTTCAGTACTAATCCCTCCTTCTCCATTGTCGGGAGGAGGGATGACGGGATACTGCAGGCACTCCAATTGTCGGCAGTTTCCGTTTCTTCTTCGGCTCCGGCGGCGGCGGATGCCGCGGCCTCCGCGGCCGCGAGTTCGTCGCCGACGAGTTCGATCTTCTCCTCCACCGTCTCTGGAGAAAACGGCGGAGTGGGCGCGGAGCTGGAACCCGCAAGATCCACGGCGGCGGAAAGATTTCCTCCGTCTGCCGCGGTGCCCGTGGTCTTCGCCGGCTCGTCGCTGGCGGCGTGCACTGGGGAGTCTAGTTGAGGATCCATCGTGTTGATGATGTCCTCGATTTCTTGGGCGACGGTGCGGGCTGGCGAGGACGACGGAGAAGCCATCACGGAGCGGCGCTTGGGCGTCTCCGGTGAGAACTTGGACGATGTGGCGTTTGGGAGCTTTTCTCTGCTGTGAGCTTAGGCGTTGGAGTGGCGTGCGAAGTGAGAGCGGAAGTTTTTTGTTGAGGACGAAGAAGGCTATTTATAGCCCGAAATCTCGTCGCGATACGTGCTAACGGCTCTTTTGACCGTTGGATGTTCAACGCGTGTCACTCGCCAAAAAATCCGGGAAATGAAACGACGGGTAATTATGGTTATCTCCTCGTTTCCCGCGAGAATCTATCAGAAAGATGTTGCTGGGTTTTCTCGCCTGTAACCCAAACGACCCTTGCGTCAACAAGTTTTAAGCGCTGACGTAGGAAGTTCCTTCTCTGCGAAGGATCGTGTGAGAAAAGCCGGATTTTCTGGATTCCGAGTTTTACGTTACCATCTCCTTTAAAGGAAGAAAAGAAGAATCAAGATTGCAGGTCGGTATTTCTCGGAAGGATGCATTTGACGAAAGACGGCGAAAACGGAGTCTCGATCCTTCTTGGGGGCTACTGTCGGATATATACCAAATAGGGGTATATCTGATGGTAGTCTAAAGTGCCGGATTGCCCGGGTGGCCCGAATGGTAGTGGGCTACGGTTCATTGGGCGGCCCAGTAAGCTGACGCACAGAAGCCGGATTCTAGAAGAACCCGGATCACGACCCACGTGATCTGGCTTGGAGTAGAAGGCGGATTCCTTACTTTTCAAGTTAATAGTTGCCGTAGTCTTCTAGGTTTGCTACTCTGTATGCCCTAACCCGGCTATTATATAAAGACGGACATGAGATATGATAGATAGAGGAGAGGATATAGGCTAACTCGCCGAGAAGTTGATCCTCAGCGAATAGCTAAACAGAACCTCACGTTTTACTTGTATACACAGGCTTTAGTCCTGATTAGTGAGATTGCAGGAGTAGGAACGCCGCATTGTTGCGACGTGCCGAACCTGGGTAAACCCTGTGTTTTTTGTTCTTCACCCAACCACGTCACCCCACGTCTCTACCCGTAGTCTCATGGCACCCCCGTCTATGAAAACTACTACGATGTCTCGACAAAGGTTTCCGTCGATTTGACGGAAGAAGACGGAAGGCTATTGGCAAAGTAATTATCCGGCTATTAGCAGTTGACTTTATCCGGGAAGTTATACATACTGAATGGTCTGCAAACCCAGTATTAGTCCCGAAGAAAGATAGTACTATTCTTAGGATATGTATAGATTACACCGGCCTGAACAAATTGTGTCCAAAAGATAGGTTTGCATTACCGCGAATCGATCAAATAATAGATGCCACCGCTGGCTCCGAGCTTTTATGCTTTTTGGATGCTTATTCCGAGTACCATCAAATACGTATGAAGGAAGAAGACCAAATCAAAACCTCCTTCATAACCCCATATGGAACATACTATTACATAACCATACCTTTTGGCCTGAAGAACGCACTTGCAACCTACCAGCTGTAACATCCCAAGTATGAAAAACACCATTAGAATGTTTGCTCTTTGTTAATTTATGTTTTGCATCATCTCATCATAAGCATTGCATTTATTTTCCCTTGTTTTTCCATTTGAATTTCAAACCAAATTTCAAAATCCTTGTTCATACTTGTTTTGTTACAATTTTCAAATGAAAATTTCAAATCAAACCAATCTTTTGTTTCCATTAAACTTGAAAGTTCAAACTATTAACTTGCTTAAGTTTCAGTAATTCAATTAATACCAAAATTGCTCAAATTCATTTGAATTTTCAAACAGCAACAAAACTTAAAATTTGGAAAACAGAAAGTTGCACAACTGGGCTTTTGTAATAAATAAATTATACAAATTATCCCCACAATTTTTCAAACCCCAAAACCCTATTCAAATTTTAAATCACAATTTCAAATCTTTTGGCAATTGCAAATTTTTGGAAATAAGCCCACATACTTTTGAATCTTACTGTTTTGGTAATTCAATAAAAAATTATTGCAAAAATAATCACCAAATCCTATTTTCCTTTTCTCTTTTCTTTCCTACAAAAAAGAAAAGGTGAACAAAAAAAAAACAGAAGCAGAAAACAGAAAAAAAAAGAGGGGAGAGGGCAGGCCAACCTAGTGGGCTGAGCCCACCACACCTACCCTAGGCCCAGCCCACCTTTTCTCCCCATCCCCTACCTCTGTACGGCAGGTCATCGGGGATGTCCACGTCGAGCAGACAGAGGATGGGACGGCCAGCAGCGTACCCCCTCCTCCTTATAGCCACCCCCGAGCTCCTCCCTCCTGCCCTAGACCTCCTCCTCCCTTCTCCATCACCGCGCCGCCGTTTTTCTTCCTCCTCCCTCCTCTGCTTCTCCCCGTTCTGAACCACCGCACGCCACCGCAACAAAACCCGGCGATCGACGCCGCCATGGACACCTCCCGGCCTGGTTAGCTGCGGCAACGGGAACACCGTGCCTCCGTCTTCCTCCTCGACACCGCAGCTGGGACCGGGAGCAACGAGATCGCCGCCGCCGTCTCCGCCTGTCGCCGTCGTCGACGGTCCCCTCACCGAGCCATCCTCCTCTTCTTCTACCCCCTCCCGGTGAGCACCACATCCTCCTCCTTCCTCTCTGCATCCTCGACATCACGCGCACGTACACCTCCCCGCATACGCACGCGGGCACGCAGCAGCACAGCGAACGGCTCGTCGCCGGTGACCACCGTTCCGTCGCTGTTGGGCAGTTCAGTTAACTGAACTTTCCAAAATTCAGTTAACGAGCGCATCTGTACCTCAAAACCACACGGACTCCTCCTCTGTCACGAAACGCTCAACACCGCAGTGGCACACGCACTGCTCACGCACGCCCGCGTCGCGGGATCGATTCCCTGTCCGCGCGGAATAAAAACCAACATTTTACACCGCGCGCTGACAGGTGGGGCTCCCCTGTCAGCGACCCTGCAGCCACGCGCGCGCACACACTGCCACGCGGCGCCAACGTGGCCTAGGGCCCGTTGTCAGCGGCCCAGGCTAGGTCACTGCGAGGTGAATTTCGTTTCTGGACCTTTTCTTTTACCACCAGGTCCCTGTTTAATTACAGTTTAGTCCCTGTTTTTCAAACTAACATAAACCCCACATTTCAAATCCAAATTCAGTAAATAAAATATGTTTTCCATACCAAATTTAATTCTCTACATGTTTAAATCATTTCTTTACTGTTTTGAACATTTCAAATGTTTTCAAAAATTCAAATTCAAACTACTATTTAAAATTTGGTCAAACTCATAACTAATTCAAATTTAATTCAAATGGCACATATAAAATATATTTTCCATGCAAAATTAAACAAGCTTTCCAATTATAAACTTTGTTTCATATTTTGAATAATTAAAATTGGTTAAATAATTTAAACCTTGTTTAAATCATTTAAAATTGCTAAATTCGTAACTGGGTCAAACAAAATTCTTTTGAACATATAAAATATGTTTTCAAACCAGAAAAGTATAATCTTTTCAAATATGAATTTTATTTAATGTTTTGAACAAATAAAAATTCAAATAATTTCATACTTGAATTAAATTCATTTAAATCTTGTTTAAACTTGTTTAATTCATAATTAATTCATTTTAAATCCATTGTCAACAAATGAAACATGTATTCCACCTAAAATTTTGTGTTCTTTCCAAATATGAAAGTTATTATCTATTTTGAACATTTAAAATTGGTGAAAATAACAAATGCTTGTGTAACTCATTTAAGAAGCCAAATTTCATAACTTAATAAATAAAATTCCAAACTTGGTAAACATCATATCAAATTGAAGCTATTGTTGTTTTCTCATTGTTTTCCTCATCCATGCATCATTCTAATCAACTTTCACATGATGGTTATTTGTAGATCATTTAATTCAACCTTAATTCATGGGCTCTTCCATATGCAATCCAAATTGCATATGGGTCCATTTAATTATGTTACCATTCAACTAGTTTATCTTGATGCATCAATTAAATTGTCATGCATCATCCCATGTTTGTGCATTATGCCATGTTATTGATTGTTTGTCTCTCTGCGTTGTTTGTTTGCTTCTTCTCGAATAGACGACGACGTTGAGACAGACGAGGTTTACGACACTACTTCTGAGGAGTTAGCCCAGTACCAGGCTACTGAGTTTGCAGGCAAGTATTCACTCACATGAACCATTGTGTCCCTTCCACACTGGATATCGATACTTTCTGTTGTCTATCCTGCTAGCCTTAAGATTCGTTGCTTGAGTCCCGATCCTATCACATGTTATCCTGTAACCCTGATATAGCCTATCCTCCACACCTATAACCCCGTTGCTTGTTGCCTGTGTCTTACTAGCATTCTTAGGGTTGTTTATGCTCGAGTCTGATGTCCGTTATTTCTGTTACCCTATCTTTTATGTTCTGGGGCTCGATGTTTAAACAACAACCTGTTAATGTTGAGGTAATGCTAATTTGATGATAAGGCACCGGCAGGAGGCCGGGTATGGTTTTGAGGTCTGCTAGTGTCGAACTCAGGAAAAGTTCTTGTCCTCTAGATCCATGATGAACGCGCTAACCGCATGTGGGAAGCGTGTATGGGCGCCCCCTCAACTTTGATTCGATTCGCATCTCGTCCAAATCGCCTCATTTAGTTCGGGTTTTCCATTTGCCGCATGCATATGCAGGTGCGAACCCGAGGCCAGGGTGGTAACTTTCGTAGTCGGCATTTAGGGAGACACGTTCTTAGAGTGCTATGAGGGTCCCCTTTTCTTCGTGGGGCTTGATTAGCCGTGCGCTCAATTGCACGGGGTTCTTTGGGCTTGATGCGAAGAAGAGTTGGGTTGTGTTGAGTACCTCGCTTGGTGGGTTGATCCCCCGTCTGGCGGGATATTCTTATGTGTACGGCCAAATTGGTGCATCCCTGCAGGGTTAAATCTTCTCGAGAAGCCGTGTTGTCCGCGGTTATGGATGACTTGGTGATAGGGCTGGCTAACAAGGATTAGACAACTTAAACCTAACTAATATTAATTTTGACTAGTAATAGGCTTATTGACACAATAACTGGAACCTTCACTAATTCAACTGTGTGAGTTATCCTCGGATTGCTTCTTTGGATAAGGGGCGAGATCCAGGATGGGTTTGTTTGAGGTTAGTGGTAGTTGGTTCCGATACGCTATCTTATCCCCTTTTTTTAGCCGGATGTTGTAGTGCGTCTCTGTAGTTGGTTAGGCAGCCCGCTGCCGCACTTTTGTATCACCTATCTTCCGTTGAACCCAAAGCATCTGTACTTGGTGTTTCCGGGTACACTTTGGTATCTTGTGCGTCTTGCTTGCCAGTACTCGTCTGTACTGACCCCTTTGGGGCTGCGTGTTCTGCAGACTACGTTTCCGAGGATCCCCATGGTGGCTACTACGGGGAGTATGACGAGGCTGCTGACGAGTAGATAGCGGACCCGGGCAGGATCCGAGACATCGTGGATGGGCTCCGTCTTTTCGTTTCTGGCCTCTTAGGCCTATTTGGATTTTGTCTGTACTCAGACACTTTGGATGCTTCCGCTGTGATGTAATGATGACTTGTTGGGACATGTGTCCTCTGGATGATTGTATTTGCTATCTCTGCTCTAGTGAGAGCTATTTGCAACTTATTTCTATTTCTTTGTGTCTTAGAGATTTGTTGTGATATCACTTGTTCAAATGCCGTTGACGTACCATGTGTGTTTGTTATGAAGTACGTCAATGGAAGTAGTCGGATTTCTATGGGTTGGTTTACGCAGACGATGAATAGTAGAGGATGGTTGTCACACTTTTACGTGTTGGCCTACTCATATTGAGATGCGGGTGCCGGTATGCCCCGTAAGCCATTTATCTACTGTTTAGCGGGCTGTGAGTATCCTCTAGAAGTCCGGGTGCGACAAATGGTATCAGAGCCTGTCTGCCTGTAGGATACCTTTTACTGGTCGCAGTTGAGTCTAGAAACTATTTTGTAGCTATATAGGAAAAATGAAACGTGAGAGTAGGAATTCTGTTCTTTTATTTCTTTCCCCACCCACCCTCCCTTTTCTGGTAAGGAAGTGCAACGTTGTTTTCTCTTCTCATCTAAACTTTCAAGTTAGGATTTCACGTATCCTGGTTTCTCTAGGATGGTTATATCTACTAGACCATAGGAATGGAGGTGGTTGTGACATGATTTATCATGTTGCCTACTCACGATTGAGAACGGAGGCACATAAGCCCCGGAAGCAGATCCTCTATTCCTTAAGCAGTAGATATTGATCCTTTAGAAGCCCGGATGGGTTTTCCGTAGTACCTCGGGAGTGTTTGGTCTCGTGTTTCCCCAATGTTGCTTCGATATCCTGTTCTTCTCAACATCCTTTTCGTCCGTTGAAACCTTGTTGTTGCTCGCCACTTCAGTTCTTCTACCGGCGTCTAATCAAAACTTCCCTGATCATCTTCAGATGGATCTCAGGTTCTACCCGCAGGTGGTTCATATGACTCGTTGCGAGAGCACTGCCGGTTATCCGGAGATGCTGAGAGACATGGTCACTTTTCTGGGGTTCTGTTGGGCACCAGAGTACCAGGTCTACGAGCAGCAGCGAGAGTTGACCAGACCTACTACTAGGCTATCGTCTACATTCTGTCAGATGATGGCATAAGCGTAGTTCACCGCAACGAGGCAGTGGGTTCCACAGTGGATATGGCTGTGCAGCAAGCAGCTTATGTGAGCCTCACCGTCCTTCGTGCTGACTACTGGGGATTTGACGATTCTATCTATCGCCACATCCCCCGTGGTTACATCACTTCGGAGGGAGCTCACTTCACTCTCTATGACAACTTGGATGTTTATGAGCATGATAACTCCAGGCTGCACACCACCGCTCAGTTTGTGAGGCACAGTGACGCAGTTGCCCGCACACTATCTCAGGAGTTGGCTTCAGTCAGAGAGCAGCTCTACCTTGCTTTGACTCGTCTGGCGACTTACACCACAAACTTTGTTGGAGACGAGCGCTTTGCACGTTTCGATCAGCCAGTTGGGCGTCGTCTGCCAGATGCTGGAGGTTACGAGCCGATCAGAGGTCCACTCCTTAACCTTGGTGCTGGTTACACTGGGATTCCAGGCTTTGGAGCACAGGGAGTCGACGCTATGTACTTCACCACGCCTAGAGTCGGTCTCAGACCACGTCAGATCTACGTGGATCGTCGTTCCACCTACTTTCGTGGGCGTGCTCCTCACCATACCTCTCGCTGTACTCCTAGTCGCCGTCCTGCGTGATGAGCATGGGAGTACCGATGTATCCATTCTTAGCTATGTTTAGTTATCCTTTGGCATTCGAACCATTTATGGTGTGTTGGATATTCTGATGTATTTGAACATGTGATGATGTACCTGTTGGTTATCTATTCATGCGTCGGAATAATCTCTCTTTCGGTTGCCAAGTCTATCCTTTTCTATTGTTGTGCTAAAATGCATTTCCATTCAGGATGCCGCCAACAAGGAACAACGCGCCTGAGCCACCTCCAATCGCGGAGCTGTTGACTCAGATGACCCAAGTCATGACGCAGATGGCCCAGTTTCATACTAATCAGCACATCAACCAGACAGCTCCACGGGTCAGCATTAAGGAGTTTCTCAGTCTGGGCCCAAGAGCTTTCGTGGCCACACGCGAGCCTCTGGACGCTGATGACTGGATCCGTGAGATAGCTAAGGCTCTGGAGATTGCTCACGTAGCTGAAGAAGACAAGGTCAAGTATGCCTCCTATCTGCTGAAGGGTCAGGCAGCTACTTGGTGGGAGAACTTCCAGGCCATGAGAACTGGGATACCAGTCACGTGGGGTTGTTTCAAGGAAGCCTTCCTGAAGCACCACATTCCAGATGGTCTCATGGAAAGGATGCGTGAGGAGTTTTGCTCTCTCAAGCAGGGCAAGTTGGACGTCATCGGGTATCAGAATGAGTTCAATCGCCTCGCTCGGTACGCTGGAGATGAGGTGTCCACTGAAGCTAAGAAGATGGCAAGGTTCCGCAGAGGTTTTAACCCGGAACTCAAGTATGCCCTCACCAATATCAAGGCCAACAGCTTCGAGGATCTCGTTAACACCGCGCTCAATGAAGAAAATGGGCGCAAGGCGTTCGAGGAGTCTCGCAAGCACTCGCGTGAGGGTGGTTCCTCCTCCAACATGACCACCCCTCCGCAGAAGCGCCGCATCTGGGTGCCAAATGGTGCTGTCACTCGGGCTCCATATGCCCAAACCTCTCCAGGCTTCGCTCCCCGCCCACCCAACCCTGCTCAGATGCATGATCCAAGGGCTTCGATGGGGCAGCCAAGGACAGGGCCTCCTCGTGTCGTCACTTGCTACAAGTGCAAGCAGACGGGGCACTACGCCGACAAGTGCACGCAGAGGCAGCTACCTCCACCACCACCTCGTCCTAACACAAACCAGGCAATGGTGCGCGCTCCCCCGCCTGAAGCCTTCAACTCCAACAACAGGCCTGTCGGGAGGACCGCAAGGGTGAATCATGTCAAGACCGACAAAGCTGAGGAAGCTCCTGACGCCGTTCTCGGTATATTTCCCGTAAACTCTATTCCAGCTAAATTGTTGTTTGATACCGGAGCATCACATTCTTTTGTGTCAAAGACCTTTGCCACAACAAACAACCTAATTGTGGTTCCACTAAGCAATCAGATCACTGTTCACTCCCCGGGATCTCAAATGTTGACTTCCAAGATAAGTAAGGACAATCAAATCCTAATTGGAGGCCACATATTCCTTGCTTCTCTCATGTTGCTGGGAAGTTCTGACATTGATGTCATTCTTGGTATGGATTGGCTGAAGACCAATAAAGCAAGGATTGACTGTGCTCAAAAGTCAATAACTCTGTTCCACCCTTCTGGCCAGATAATCTATTCTCCAAATGAATCAAGTTCCATTCAGCTATGCACCCTCGATGCAAAACCTCTACCTTCACTTGAAAATGTTCCGGTGGTTTGCGACTTCCCTGACGTCTTTCCAGAAGAGTTGCCAGGGATGCCTCCGGACAGAGCTGTTGAGTTCGTGATCGAACTTGAACCAGGTACTGCTCTAATCTCTAAGCATCCTTACAAGATAGGAACTCCCGAGCTGAAGTTGTTGAAGGAACAAATTGATATGTACATGGAAAAAGGTTACATTCAACCTAGTTCCTCGGCTTGGGGTTGCCCAACTCTGTTCGTTGCGAAGAAGGATCACACAAAGAGACTCGTTGTTGACTATCGTCCTCTTAACGAGAAAACCATCAAAAACAAGTATCCAATTCCTCGTATCGATGATCTTTTTGATCAACTTGCTGGAGCCTCAATATTCTCCAAGTTGGACTTGAGAATGGGTTACCACCAAATAAAGATCAGAAAAGAGGATATTCCAAAGACAACCTTCACCACTCGCTACGGTCTATATGAATTTACCGTCATGTCCTTTGGTCTCACCAATGCACCGGCGACATTCTCTCGACTCATGAATTATGTCTTCCATGAATACCTCGACAAGTTCGTTGTGGTATATCTCGATGACATTCTTGTCTACTCAAAATCCGAGGAAGAGCATGAAGAACATCTTCGTCTAACTCTCATGAAGCTTCGCGAGCATCGTCTCTATGCCAAGTTCTCCAAATGTGAGTTCTGGATTTCAGAAGTTGCTTACCTTGGTCATGTCATCTCAGCCAAGGGCATAGCCATTGATCCAGAAAAGGTTAAAGCAATTGTTGATTGGAAACCTCCAAAGACGGTGAAGCAAGTAAGAAGTTTTCTTGGCTTGGCTAGCTATTGCCGTCATTTCGTCCAAAACTTCTCCAAGATTGCAAAAAATCTCACTGACCTCACAAAGAAGGACAAGAAGTTCGTCTGGTCTCCACAATGTGATGAAAGTTTCAATCTCCTGAAGACTAAACTCACTTCTACACCAGTTCTGGTTGGCCCAGATCCTTCCAAACCTTTCCAAATATTCTGTGATGCTTCTCTCCAAGGTCTAGGTGCAGTTCTTATGAAAGAACGTCAAGTTGTGGCTTATGCTTCACGTCAGTTGAACGCACATGAGCTCAGTTATCCCACTCATGACCTGTAACTTGCAGCAGTTGTGTTTGCCCTCAAGAAATGGAGACAATACTTGTTGGGTAATCGCACTGAAATCTTTTCCGATCATAAGAGTCTGAAGTACATCTTCACTCAACCAGATCTAAACCTCAGACAAAGGAGATGGGTTGAAAAGATCAAAGACTTTGATCTTACCATTTCTTACACTCCAGGCAAGGCTAATGTTATGGCCGATGCTCTTAGTCGCAAGTCGTATTGCAATAATCTCATGATCATGGAAAGCCAACCTCCACTTCATGAAGAATTCCAGAAGCTGAACCTTGGTCTTGTTCCTCAAGGCCATCTTGCAAACTTGACAGCCAGTCCAACTCTCGAGGACAAGATTCGTTCTGAACAACTTCGTGATGCTGAAATCAAGAAGATTGTAGAACACATCAAAGGAGGCAATGAGAAATTTAAGTCCTTCTCAGTGGATGACAAGGGAACTGTGTTCTTCGAAGGATGCATTGCAGTTCCTCAGATTCAAATTCTCAAAGATGTCATTCTCAAGGAGGCTCATGAAACTCCTCTCTCCATACACCCTGGAAGTACAAAGATGTACCAGGATCTCAAGACACTGTATTGGTGGCCTGGCATCAAACGTGAAATTGCTCAATACGTTTCTGAATGCGACGTTTGTCAACGTGTTAAGGCAGTTCATCAGAAAACATCCGGTCTTCTCCAACCTCTGAAAATCCCTGAGTGGAAGTAGGACATGATTGAAATGGACTTCGTCACTGGTTTTCCAAAGTCCAAGAGGGGCAACGATGCAATCTTCGTTGTCATTGATCGACTCACTAAAGTAGCTCACTTCTTTCCTGTCAAAGAAACAATCTCAGCTAGTCAGTTAGCAGAGCTCTACACAGCAAAGATTGTTCCTCTTCATGGTGTTCCATTGGAAATAAGCTCAGACCGTGGAAGCATCTTCACTTCTCATTTCTGGAAAAGCTTTCAAGAAGCTTTGGGCACCAAGCTTTTGTTCAGCACCGCGTATCACCCTCAGTCTCAAGGGCAAGTCGAAAGAGTCAATCAGATTCTCGAGGATATGCTCAGAGCATGTGGTCTCTCTTTTGGCATGAAATGGGAGGAATGTCTTCCATATGCTGAATTCTCCTACAACAACAGCTTCCAGGCAAGCCTAGGCATGGCACCATTTGAGGATCTCTATGGCCGCAGATGCAGGAGTCCAATCAATTGGTCTGGAGCTGGTGAACGTTCACTCTTAGGCCCTGACATTGTTAAGGAAGCCGAAGAGAAAGTTCGCATCTTTCGTGACAATCTCAAGATTGCTCTGTCTCGTCAGAAAAGCTACTATGACAGCAAACACAGGGACATGGTCTATGCACCTGGAGACAAAGCATATCTCCGTGTAACTCCCCTCAGAGGCACTCATCGTTTTGGTGTCAAAGGAAAGCTTGCACCAAGATATATTGGTCCTTTCAACATTCTCTCAAGGAGTGCAGAAAATGCCTATCGTCTTGAACTTCCAGAAAAGCTATCCAAGGTGCACGATGTGTTTCAGGTGTCACAGCTCAAGAGGTGTTTCAAAGATCCAGGTCATGCAGTTGATCATGATTCCATTGATCTGCAAGAAGATCTCTCTTATGAAGAGCACCCTATTCGAATTCTCGATGAGACCGAGCGCAAAACTCGCAACAAGAGAACCAAGTTCTTGAAAGTGCAGTGGTCCCATCATTCCGATAAAGAGGCAACGTGGGAGACCGAAGAGGATCTTCGCAAGAAGTATCCGGCCCTTTTCTCTTCTCAGTAGGAATCTCGGAGCGCGATTCCTTCAAGGGGGGGCGTTTTGTAACATCCCAAGTATGAAAAACACCATTAGAATGTTTGCTCTTTGTTAATTTATGTTTTGCATCATCTCATCATAAGCATTGCATTTGTTTTCCCTTGTTTTTCCATTTGAATTTCAAACCAAATTTCAAAATCCTTGTTCATACTTGTTCTGTTACAATTTTCAAATGAAAATTTCAAATCAAACCAATCTTTTGTTTCCATTAAACTTGAAAGTTCAAACTATTAACTTGCTTAAGTTTCAATAATTCAATTAATACCAAAATTGCTCAAATTCATTTGAATTTTCAAACAGCAACAAAACTTTAAAATTTGGAAAACAGAAAGTTGCATAACTGGGCTTTTGTAATAAATAAATTATACAAATTATCCCCACAATTTTTCAAACCCCAAAACCCTATTCAAATTTTAAATCACAATTTCAAATCTTTTGGCAATTGCAAATTTTTGGAAATAAGCCCACATACTTTTGAATCTTACTGTTTTGGTAATTCAATAAAAAATTATTGCAAAAATAATCACCAAATCCTATTTTCCTTTTCTCTTTTCTTTCCTACAAAAAAGAAAAGGTGAACAAAAAAAAACAGAAGCAGAAAACAGAAAAAAAAAAAGAGGGGAGAGGGCAGGCCAGCCTAGTGGGCTGAGCCCACCACACCTACCCCAGGCCCAGCCCACCTTTTTCTCCCCATCCCCTACCTATGTACGGCAGGTCATCGGGGATGTCCACGTCGAGCAGACAGAGGATGGGACGGCCAGCAGCGTACCCCCTCCTCCTTATAGCCACCCCGAGCTCCTCCCTCCTGCCCTAGACCTCCTCCTCCCTTCTCCATCACCGCGCCGCCGTTTTTCTTCCTCCTCCCTCCTCTGCTTCTCCCTGTTCTGAACCACCGCACGCCACCGCAACAAAACCCGGCGATCCCGCCGCCATGGATACCTCCCGGCCTGGTTAGCTGCGGGAACGGGAACACCGTGCCTCCGTCTTCCTCCTCGACACCGCAGCTGGGACCGGGAGCAACGAGATCGCCGCCGCCGTCTCCGCCTGTCGCTGTCGTCCACGGTCCCCTCACCGAGCCATCCGCCTCTTCTTCTACCCCCTCCCGGTGAGCACCACGTCCTCCTCCTTCCTCTCTGCATCCTCGACATCACGCGCACGTACACCTCCCCGCATACGCACGCGGGCACGCAGCAGCACAGCGAACGGCTCGTCGCCGGTGACCACCGTTCCGTCGCTGTCGGGCAGTTCAGTTAACTGAACTTTCCAAAATTCAGTGAACGAGCGCATCTGTACCTCAAAACCACACGGACTCCTCCTCTGTCACGAAACGCTCAACACCGCAGTGGCACACGCACTGCTCACGCACGCCCGCGTCGCGGGATCGAGTCCCTGTCCGCGCGGAATAAAAACCAACATTTTACACCGCGCGCTGACAGGTGGGGCTCCCCTGTCAGCGACCCTGCAGCCACGCGCGCGCACACACTGCCACGCGGCGCCAACGTGGCCTAGGGCCCGTTGTCAGCGGCCCAGGCTAGGTCACTGCGAGGTGAATTTTGTTTCTGGACCTTTTCTTTTACCACCAGGTCCCTGTTTAATTACAGTTTAGTCCCTGTTTTTCAAACTAACATAAACCCCACATTTCAAATCCAAATTCAGTAAATAAAATATGTTTTCCATACCAAATTTAATTCTCTACATGTTTAAATCATTTCTTTACTGTTTTGAACATTTCAAATGTTTTAAAAAATTCAAATTCAAACTACTATTTCAAATTTGGTGAAACTCATAACTAATTCAAATTTAATTCAAATGGCACATATAAAATATGTTTTCCATGCAAAATTAAACAAGCTTTCCAATTATAAACTTTGTTTCCTGTTTTGAATAATTAAAATTGGTTAAATAATTTAAACCTTGTTTAAATCATTTAAATTTGCTAAATTCATAACTGGGTCAAACTAAATTCTTTTGAACATATAAAATATGTTTTCAAACCAGAAAAGTATAATCTTTTCAAATATGAATTTTATCTAATGTTTTGAAAAAATAAAAATTCAAATAATTTCATACTTGAATTAAATTCATTAAATCTTGTTTAAACTTGTTTAATTCATAATTAATTCATTTTAAATCCATTGTCAACAAATGAAACATGTATTGCACCTAAAATTTTGTGTTCTTTCCAAATATGAAAGTTGTTATCTATTTTGAACATTTAAAATTGGTGAAAACAACAAATGCTTGTGTAACTCATTTAAGAAGCCAAATTTCATAACTTAATAAATAAAATTCCAAACTTGGTAAACATCATATCAAATTGAAGCTATTGTTGTTTTCTCATTGTTTTCCTCATCCATGCATCATTCTAATCAACTTTCACATGATGGTTATTTGTAGATCATTTAATTCAACCTTAATTCATGGGCTCTTCCATATGCAATCCAAATTGCATATGGGTCTATTTAATTATGTTACCATGTCAACTAGTTTATCTTGATGCATCAATTAAATTTTCATGCATCATCCCATGTTTGTGCATTATGCCATGTTATTGATTGTTTGTCTCTCTGTGTTGTTTGTTTGCTTCTTCTCGAATAGACGACGACGTTGAGACAGACGAGGTTTACGACACTACTTCTGAGGAGTTAGCCCAGTACCAGGCTACTGAGTTTGCAGGCAAGTATTCACTCACATGAACCATTGTGTCCCTTCCACACTGGATATCGATACTTTCTGTTGTCTATCCTGCTAGCCTTAAGATTCGTTGCTTGAGTCCCGATCCTATCACATGTTATCCTGTAACCCTGATATAGCCTATCCTCCACACCTATAACCCCGTTGCTTGTTGTCTGTGTCTTACTAGCATGCTTAGGGTTGTCTATGCTCGAGTCTGATGTCCGTTATTTCTGTTACCCTATCTTTTATGTTCTGGGGCTCGATGTTTAAACAACAACCTGTTAATGTTGAGGTAATGCTAATTTGATGATAAGGCACCGGCAGGAGGCCGGGTATGGTTTTGAGGCCTGCTAGTGTCGAACTCAGGAAAAGTTCTTGTCCTCTAGATCCATGATGAGCGCGCTAACCGCATGTGGGAAGCGTGTATGGGCGCCCCCTCAACTTTGATTCGATTCGCATCTCGTCCAAATCGCCTCATTTAGTTCGGGTTTTCCATTTGCCGCATGCATATGCAGGTGCGAACCCGAGGCCAGGGTGGTAACTTTCGTAGTCGGTATTTAGGGAGACACGTTCTTAGAGTGCTATGAGGGTCCCCTTTTTTCGTGGGGCTTGATTAGCCGTGCGCTCAATTGCACGGGGTTCTTTGGGCTTGATGCGAAGAAGAGTTGGGTTGTGTTGAGTACCTCGCTTGGTGGGTTGATCCCCCGTCTGGCGGGATATTCTTACGTGTACGGCCAAATTGGTGCATCCCTGCAGGGTTAAATCTTCTCGAGAAGCCGTGTTGTCCGCGGTTATGGATGACTTGGTGATAGGGCTGGCTAACAAGGATTAGACAACTTACACCTAACTAATACTAATTTTGACTAGTAATAGGCTTATTGACACAATAACTGGAACCTTCACTAATTCAACTGTGTGAGTTATCCTCGGATTGCTTCTTTGGATAAGGGGCGAGATCCAGGATGGGTTTGTTTGAGGTTAGTGGTAGTTGGTTCCGATACGCTATCTTATCCCCTTCTTTTAGCCGGATGTTGTAGTGCGTCTCTGTAGTTGGTTAGGCAGTCCGCCGCCGCACTTTTGTATCACCTATCTTCCGTTGAACCCAAAGCATCTGTACTTGGTGTTGCCGGGTACACTTTGCTATCTTGTGCGTCTTGCTTGCCAGTACTCGTCTGTACTGACCCCTTTGGGGCTGCGTGTTCTGCAGACTACGTTTCCGAGGATCCCCATGGTGGCTACTACGTGGAGTATGACGAGGCTGCTGACGAGTAGATAGCGGACCCGGGCAGGATCCGAGACATCGTGGATGGGCTCCGTCTTTTCGTTTCCGGCCTCTTAGGCCTATTTGGATTTTGTCTGTACTCAGACACTTTGGATGCTTCCGCTGTGATGTAATGATGACTTGTTGGGACATGTGTCCTCTGGATGATTGTATTTGCTATCTCTGCTCTAGTGAGAGCTATTTGCAACTTATTTCTATTTCTTTGTGTCATAGAGATTTGTTGTGATATCACTTGTTCAAATGCCGTTGACGTACCATGTGTGTTTGTTATGAAGTACGTCAATGGAAGTAGTCGGATTTCTATGGGATGGTTTACGCAGACGATGAATAGTAGAGGATGGTTGTCACACTTTGACGTGTTGGCCTACTCATATTGAGATGCGGGTGCCGGTATGCCCCGTAAGCCATTTATCTACTGTTTAGCGGGCTGTGAGTATCCTCTAGAAGTCCGGGTGCGACACCAGCGTTGCATGCAACAATGTTTGCATAGTCAGATTGGCAAAAATGTTCACGTTTACGTGGATGACATTGCCGTTGTTTCCAAGGAAAAGGATACACTCCTTGAAGATTTGCGAGAAACCTTCAAAAATTTGCGCACTTACAAAATGAAGTTGAACCCATTTAAGTGCGTATTCGGGGTTCCCTCAGGAAAACTTCTGGGTTTCAACGTTTCTCACAGAGGAATAGAAGTAAACCCGGAAAAGATCTAGGCAATCCTAAACATCACAAAGCCTACATGCTTAAAAGATGTACAAAGATTGACATGTTCTGCAGCTGCTGTCAGCAGGTTTATAAGCCGGCTAGGAGGCAAACCTCTGCCATTATACAAATTGTTGAAGAAATCCGACAAATTTTAGTGGACAGAAAATGCGGACAAAGCATTGACCCAGTTAAAGGAAACCTTGGTGAAAGCTCCGATTTTGGCATCGCCAAAAGACGAAGAACCCATGTTACTTTATTTCACAGCAACAAACAGGGTTATTAGTGCTGTGATAGTTGTGGAAAGAAGGAAAGAAGAGCAAAGAATACCAGATCAACATCCGGTATATTATGTAAGCGAAGTTTTTTCTGAGTCCAAACAAAGGTACCGACACTATCAAAAGCTGACATATGGCGTATTTTTCGCATCTCGAAAACTCCGCCATTATTTCCAAGGACATTCCATAACAGTGGTATGTAAAGCATCACTAGGGGATATAATTAACAATGCAGATGCAACAGGACGAGTAGCCAAATGGGGCATCGAGCTGGCTGCGTTCGACATTAAGTACCAACCCCGGACGGCAATAAAATCCCAGGCGTTGGCAGATTTCGTCGCTGATTGGACAGAAGCACTGGAAAACACACCAATGCCGGAGTCGGAATACTGGGTTATGCACTTTGACGGATCCAAGATGAAGGAAGGCGCCGTAGCAGGGTAGTGCTAAAGTCCCCAAGGGGAGATATTATGGAGTATGTATTGCAAATACACTTCAACGCCAGCAATAACGTGGAAAAATACGAAGCTTTGCTTCATGGCTTGCAAATTGCAAAAGAAATAGGCGTCAAGCGCATATTATGCTATGGTGACTCAGATTTGGTACAACATCAGCTCAACCAAACATGGGACGCCAAAAGTCCCATCATGGCCGAATATCGGAGAACGGTGGATGAGTTTTGCTATTTGCTTCCTAGGATTTGAAGTACTTCACGTCAAAAGGGAGGAAAATTGGAACGCGGATGCATTAGCCCGCATGGGCTCGGAAAGAGTGAAAACCCTACAACCAGGTGTGTTTGTCCAACATTTGCATAAACCATCGATAAAAGGTGGAGATTTTGATTATCCTCTTGTGTCCGAGTCAATTGAAGTCCTGCTCGTTAACCCGGATTGGACAATTCCATATTTAAACTTCTTAGTAGACCGGAAGTACCCGGATGGAGCAGATGAGGTCTTGCAAAGGCAAATAAAACATCGATGCAAAGGATACACGGTAATCAATGGTTGCCTGTATAAACGCAACACTACCGGAATCTTTCATCGATGTATTTCGCCAGAAGAAGGTCGAGAAATACTGCAAGAAATCCACGCAGGGGATTGCGGACATCATGCTCAATCAAAAATCATAGTTAAGAAAGGATTCCGTTCAGGGTTTTTCTGGCTAACAGCCAAGACAGATGTCGAACACATAGTGAACACATGTGCCGGATGTCAGTATTACGCCAAGCAGACGAATATGCCAGCCCAAGCACTAAAAACTATCCCTATCATATGGCCATTTGCGGTCTGGGGGATAGATATGATGGGACCATTCAAAACCGCAAGAGGTGGACTCACACATCTACTCGTTGCAGTATATAAGTATACCAAGTTGGTGGAGGCAAAACCCATCAAAAAGCTTGAGGTGTAACTGCCATAAATTTCATCATTGACGTAGTCATGAGATACGGTGTTCCACACAGTATAATCACAGACAACAGGACAAATTTCTCTATTGGAGAGTTGGCAAAATATTGCCGACAAACGGGAATACGCCTAGACCTTGCGTCTGTGACTCACCCACAATCCAATGGGCAGGTTGAAAGAATGAATACTGCAAGGAATACGCCCAAGACTCGAATCTCTTCTTCATAGAGAAGCTGGAGCATGGGTGGAAGAGTTACCTTCCGTGCTTTGGAGTATTCGAACGACGCCAAATAGATCAACAGGGCAAACCCCGTTTTTCTTAGTTTATGGCGTAGAAGCAATGCTTCCAACGGACATGCTCCATGATAGCCCAAGAGTGCAAGCTTTCGATGACTCAGATTCCGAAAGTACATGACAGGATGTCGTCTATCTCCTAGAAGAAGAACGAGAACTTGTGCTTCAAAGATCCTCCATTTATCAGCAAGGATTACGGCGTTACCTTAGTCGGAAAATCATGCATCGTTCTTTTAAAGAAGGTGACTTAGTGCTAAGATTGGTGCAAGAAAGAAAGCACAAGTTAGCTCCAGTTTGGGAAGGACCATTTATCATAAGCAAAGCTATGAAAAATGGATCATACTATCTTGTAGATATTCGGGACACGGAAGATGATCCCAAAAGACCGAATCGCAAAAGAAAGAGAAAGATAGATGACGAACTAGGGGAGACCAAAAGACCCTGGAGCATCCAGCAGTTACGTCCCTTCTACACTTAGTTCAATTTCTATGTAAACATCTTTGAGATCATGAAATAAAGTTGTCGAAGTTCATACATCTATGTTTTTTACATGTTTATTGTAGTATAAAGCATAATTCCGTCTTATCTATTTCCCAATGATCTTTCAAAATACTCAATGTTAACCTGAATTGTGCCTGCGTGCTCGGTGTTAAAAAACTGAATGATTTTCAACCTAAAATGGCTTAAGGAAACCCAGATTGTGCCTGCGTGCCTGAGTTTCATTCAAAAAAATTCCTTACTGTTCTCTAAGTATTATCTGATTGTTTTTTATGTTGGGTCACTGGAGCTAGTAAGTAAAAATGCCTTTAGTATAATTCATGTTTCCGAGTTTCGACTGATAGGTTATACCCAGTCACTTGGCATGAAGATTAAAATACTATCGAGCCATTTCAAACACTAAGGACAGTTAAAGCATATAAACCAGAGAACTTAGAAGATAAAGGAATAAAAACCCGGAAAACTTGCAAAATATTTAATAATATTACTGCAAAGGCGGAGTACTTGTTTATACAAAAGAACAGAAAGAATTACAATAAGTTTACATTGTAAGATCAGTAATGCTTCTATTTCCTTTTTTCTACCCAGGATCAGGAAACTTCCTTCAGGCATCCGACTCTTCTTTGCTGCTGGATTCCTCGGGAGTTTCCGGAATAGCTTCCTCCGGAAGGTGGAAACGTTCACCTTGGTGGCCTGACCTTTGATTTCATCAAAGATGTTGGCCCTCTGCGCCTCCGTGTATCCTTGAGGGATGCCGGATGCTACGCGCCAAGATTTGGCAGTTGGGTAGTGCATGTGCACGAGCCCTAGAGCCATGCGCGCACCACCACGTGCCGTGGAGCGAAGGGTGGACTCCCTGGACTCCGCCACCTCCACGATGGCTTTCGAAAGTTTTTCAACTTCCGAGAATTCCCCAGTCCTGGAAGGAAGGCATTTCTTGACCAGCAACATCCCCACAGCCTTGATTGCGGTGAATACCTTCCCGAAAGCTCGGATTTTTTAAATCCGAGTAAGCTGGGGGCTATCTCCTATTTCAGTAAAACACACAAATGTTAGAAAAAACGAAGGGGATGAAACATGGAAAATCTGGTAAATGACAAAGAAATTACCGAGAATCTTGTCCATCTCAGCGCCTTCTTCTAGGCGCTGGTTCAAGGCGTTCTCCAGGTCTCGGATGGTGGCCTTATCCTTCTCGGCCTGGCTGGAGGCCTTAGATTCGGCAATGCCAACGGCTAGTTGGCTGGCCTCCAGGTCCTGCTGTAGCTTCACATTAAGCTTGTGAAGATCCAGGTTTTCGCGGCGGAGGTTTTCGGCATTGCCGGCAACTTCAGCAATTTGTTTGGCTTTCGCCAAAGAAGCTGAAAAGCAAACAAAGGAAGAGTTAAAACTCGGAAAACTACTTAGAAAAAATTCACAATTGAAAGCAGAGAAATATTTTACCTGCTGAATCCTTTAGCTGTTGCTGACTGGATGCCAGTTCTGCCTCCTTGCCCTCAAGAATCGAAAGAAGGGATTTCACCTCCTTGTTCTTGATGGTAAGTTTGTTGAAAATCTCCATGTTGATGTTTTCAGCAGTTTGCTGAAACATGGAAAAGAAACAAAAAATGCTTAAGTTAACAACAAGCATAACAATGGGAAAAGTATTAAGAAGAAAGTGTACATTCAACTTATTACTTGGGGGCTAGAGACATTACCTGGCTCATCCGCTGCAAACCCGACAAGTTTTCGTTGAACTCTTTTGCATATTATGCAAAAAGAGCCCCGACGTTTTTAAGGCCATCCTGGATGACCTTGAAATCCTTGTCGAAAGTAGGAATGGGCTCCTCCCCATCTGTCCGAGAAGGACCACCCATTTCCAGGTCCGCCCTTTCCCTCGCATCCGGCTCGGATGCAAAAGGCTGGCTGGACTGCAGAGGTTCTTCCTCTCTAGCAACAACATTTTCCTCCGCAGCTGCAACTGGAGTTTTGGGAGCAGTTGCAGGAGAAGGTTGTGACCCTCTTTGGGCAACAAACTTAAGTTTTCTCAGCCTTTTTGGCTTCAGTGTTGTTGGAGCCAGGCTAGAAAGAAAAAATCCAGAGAAATCAGAATTCCGAGACAAAGGAATAAAATTCCGAGAAAACAAATAAAACACAACTAACCTGGAGGTAGCGACGGGAATTCCGTCAAGGTCGATTATCTCCTAGGAAACGGAAACCTTCTTGCGCTTCCGTCCACCTGCAAAGTTGGCACGCAGTGCGTCCAACTCGGCATCTGTCGCGAGGTCTGTCTCAGGAAGATCGAAAATCTATCAAAACAGACAAAGTCCGGGTTAAGACAATTATCCGAGAAAGAAAGAACGCAAAACCCGAAATGTAAAAGAGGTATCTTTGGAACCGGGTTTGTCGCCGTGTACATCGGCCGACTTTCCTCATATTGGTCGCGTGTCACGACCAACTGGTTCACACGCTTTCACAAATCCTTTGCCGTCAAGGATTTGTTCGTCGTCCGCATGGTGTCCGCAGTTCCCGTGTAATCGCATAAGAGCTGGGGACCGTGGTCAGCCAAAGGTTGAATTCGCCTCTCTAACCAGCATAGAACTGTATCCATGCCGGTCAGAGGTGGATCGGAAGTGACGAGTTTAGCGATGCATCGCTTAATCCTAAGCAGATCCGGCGGCAGGGTCTGCACTGCTTCGGTTGCCTAGTTTTCCCGGGGAGTGGCGGCAGTGTTGGCGAAAGGTGGAATCCGCCATCGACAGAAACGGGACATCTGGGTGGTAGAAGAAGGAACCCGTCCAGAACTTGACGGATTCCGAAGTTTTTATCTTGGGGAACCAATCTTCCCTGAATCTACGCAGGGTAAAAGATATGGTCCCGCAAGTCGGGAGTGCGCCCTCAGAAGGGTTTCGCTTAACCCTGAAATAGTACATCAAGAAATCTAACCTAGGGGCTAAACCTAGATACCCTTCGAAGAGGGCCTGGAACCCGGCTAGATAGAGAATAGAAGTTGGTGGCAAATTGTGGGGCTGGATGTTGTAGTGATTGAGTACCTGGAGGAAGAAGGCGGATGGCGGAAATCCCATACCTCGTGAGATGTGCGAGGTGAGGAGAACCCGCTCTCTGGCCCTGGGTGAAGGCTCAGACTCTTCTTCCTCGTACCACCACTTCCCCTTTACAATCAACCCCTCCTTTTCCATTGTCGGAAGAAGGGAGGGGGTGATGTTGCACCGGCTCCAATTGCCGGAAGTCTCGCCCTTGTCGTCGGCTCCGGCGGTGGCGGCCGCGGCGGTGAGTTCCTCCCCGACGAGGAAATTTTCTCTTCCGCCGTTTCGGGGACGAGCGGCCGAGATGGCGCAGAGGAAGAGGTGGCCAGATTTTTGGCCGCGAGATGTAGATCCTCGCGGTCCTGGCCGCCGGAAATGTTCTTCGGTGTGCTGGCGGTGGCGTGGCTCGGTGAATCGAGCTGAGGGTCCATCATGTTGATGATTTCGTCGATGTCGGCGGCGACAGAGTGCTCCTCGAAGGCGTGCGGCGAGTCCATGAACTGGCGGCACAGCGAGGACTTCGAGCTCCCGATGAGAAACTCCAGGAACAATGCTAAGATGAGCACGAGCTCAACTCTGCTCTCGCTGGAACTGTGGCTCGGGGGATATGGCGCTGTGAAGCTTGAAGGTGAGGGGAGAACGGAAGGTTCGCCAGAGGGCACGAAGGAGGCTATTTATAGCCGGAAACCCTTTGCGATGCGCGCTAATGACTCTTTAGATCGTTGGATTTTCAACGCGTGTCACTCGCCTGGAAATCCGGGAAACGAGGCGGCGAATGATTATTGCTATTTCCTCGTTTCCCGCGAGAATCTGTCAGAGATACGTTTCAGGGTTTCGCACTCGAAACCCAAACACCCCTAACGTCAGCATGGTTTCATCGCTGACGTAGGAAGTTCCTTCTCCACGAAGGTTCGTGGAAGAAAAAGGCGGATTTCCTGAAATTCTAGTTTCGAGTTAAGGCATGATTTGAAGGAAAAGAAGAATCGAGACGAAGAGCCGACATTTCTCGGAAAGATTGCAAAATTGACGAAAGACGGCGAATTGAAGTCTCAATCCTTCTTGGGGGCTACTGTCGGATATATACCAATTAGGGGTATATCAGATAGTGTCCTAAATTGCCGGATTACCAGGGTGGCCTGAATGGTAATGGATTACGGTCCATTAGGCGGCCCAGTAAGCTGACGCGCGGAAGCCGGATTCTAGAAGGACCCGGACCATGGCCCATGTGGTACGGCTTGGAGTAGAAGGAGGATTCCTGCTTTCCAAGTTAGAACTTACCGTAGTCTTCTAGGTTTCCTTTTCTGTAAGCCCTAACCCGGCTATTATATAAAGACGGACGGGAGAGAAGAACGGGAGAACAATAGGCTAGAAGCCAACTCGCCGAGAAGCTGATCCTCGTCGTGTTAGCAACCCAACTCACATTGTACTTTGTATATTTCAGGCTTCAGCCCTGATTTAGTGAGATTGTAGGAGTAGGAACGCCGCCTAATTGTGACGTACCGAACCTGGCTAAACTTCTGTGTCCCTGGTTGTCATACTACCACGTCCCCCTCACGTCTTTACCCGTAGGCCTCATGGCACCCCCGTCTATGAACCCTACTACGATGTCTCGACAGTTGACGATGACGGCGGCTACAGATCTTTTTGGTGGAAAAGGCTCTCGTATTTAGGGTTAACCCGTGGAGGAGTATAAATAGGCGAGAGGGCAACGTCGGTGGGTGGCCAGGGGGGCCACATCACCCCCAAGCGCGGCCAGAGGAGGCGCCGCCCTATGGTGTGGGGCCCCTGAGGCTCCCCTCCGGGTCTCCTCCGGACTCCGTGTACGTGACGACTTTCTAAGACTCTAGGATTTTGTTTCGTCCAATTCCGAGAATATTTCTAGAACAACTTTTCTGAAACCAAAAAAGCAGAAAACAGGAACTGGCGCTGTGGCATCTTGTCAATAGGTTAGTCCAAGAAAATCCATAAAAATGTCCTAAAGTGTATAAGAAACAGTAGCATAAGGCACGAAAACAACATGGAACATGAGAAATTATGTATACGTTTGAGATGTATCAAGCATCCCCAAGCTTAGTTCCTACTCGTCCTCGAGTAGGTAAACGGTAAAAACAAATAATTTCTGAGGTGACATGCTACCAACATAAACTTGATCATCATAATGTAAAGCATGTAAACTAAGATCAAATGAATAAAGGTTGTGGTTTATAGTTGATATCAAATAGAGTAATGTATAAACCATTAGGAAGAACGAAGTAAAACTTTTCAATGAATCAATACTAAAAGACAATCAACTGTGCAAAGTATATTAGAGATGATTTAAGGTTAAAGAACAACAATATAATCATCCTAAGCATCCAACTCATACAACAACTCTTGTTAGGATAAAGTCAAGTGACAACAATATGCACGTGGAAAAGTCATCAAACTATTTGGGCACTAAAAAAAGCAAGCGTTTTGTATTGGTTCATGGCACCACGATGTTATGGCTAAAAGAACAGTATGAGGGGAGGTGGAAGGTCAATGGAAGAAAGTACCACACAACTAAAAGTGATCATTAGACAAGAGGAAGTCTTATAATCGAAGCTATGTAAGGAGCAGTGATTGCCACATAACGTATGCACATAGAGCTATAAGTGTATGAAAGCTCTCCAATGGAAATAGTGGGGGTGCATCCAACTTGCTTGCTCATGAAGACCTAGAGCACTTTTGAGGAGGCTCATCATTGGAATATACAAGCCAAGTTCTATAATGAAAAGTTCTCCACATAGTTATGCAAGTCATAAAATGAAAACTCTCTCCAAACTGAAGTATTGTTGCTAACTAAGCACAAGTGTGGAATAAATGGTAGTAATGCTGCCCCTGTCTCTTTATTATCTCTCTTTGGACCTCTTTCTTTTTCTTTTTTGGGGCTTCTTCTCTTTTTGTTCTCTTTTTTTAAAAAAAACCTCACAAGTAGGGGCAACACTCTAATTTTATAATGAATCATCGCACTTTTAGTACTCATAACTGAAACTGAAATATCTCTGATGTATAAAACTAAATTCTCTTGCCAATGTTGAAGTATGCAAAATAACAATGGAACATGTAACAAGTAACATAATGAAGATGAATGTTGTATGGCAATATATCTATGAATGGCTATGGAAATGCCATGATAGGTAGGAATGGTGGCTGTTTTGAGGAAAATATTCTGGGCTTATGTGTAGGAGAACAAAGTCCTCCCATAGGGTTTGGATGCACTGGCAAAGTTTGCACCAACTCTCAATGTGAGAATGGGCAATGCACAGTACCGAAGAGACTAGCAAATATGGATGGTGGAAGTGCGAGAAAACCACAACTTATATCTCACAAGGTAAAAGATTACAACTAGAAAAATGATCATACAAGGCATAATGAAAATCACTCCAAGAGGTTCCGTGGCAGTGACAAGTCACTGTTGGCTACCCCGGCCGTAGCGCGTAACAAAAATCCATTACGATTGTCATTAGCAGAGGAAGTCATATACCATTATACTATCAACTGGTTTTTCGAGTGTGGCACAGTTTCAAGATTTTAGACCAACCATTAATTGTTTTTACCTTACTAAACCAACAAGTTTACCAATAATCATATTAACGTCTCAAAACAACATCAAATAATCAAGTGAAACAGTTTAATGGTCTACAAGAGTATGCAAGTCTTTCCAACATACCATCTACCACATGTAGTATTTTCTATTTCCATCAAACACCAAACAATATATATTTCAACACAAAATCTCCAAATAATATAGAAATGAAACAAGAGAGTATTAACAAAACTCTACTAGAACTAAAAGCTCTGAATAAGAGATGCATGAAAAACATGAGCTAAAATGATTTGCAGCAACTAGAAGAAAAACTAAGAATACGAGCATGGAGGAAAACAAGTATTCATATGAAAAAGGGGAGCGTGTCTCTCTCCCACACAAGAATGTTGGGTTCCAAACATATTTATTGCAGAAAGGAAAACAAAAGAAAATGAAACAAAAACAAACAGACGCTCCAAGTAAAGTGCATATGATGTGGCCGAATAAAATTATAGTTTCACTAGAAGTGACCTCATAAGTTGCTGATGAAGAAGGGGATGCCTTGGGCATGCCCAAGCTTAGACGCTTGAGTCTTCTTATAATTTGCTGGGATAAACCATGGGGGCATCCCCAAGCTTTGTCTTTTCACTCTTCTTGATCACATTATATCATCCTCTTCTCTTGACCCTTGAAAACTTCCTTCACACCAAACTTAATGCAATTTTCATTAGAGGGTTAGTGCACTATCAAAAATTCACATGTTCTCCTTGGACACAAGAATTATCAATACTTTTTAACATTAACTACAACCACTGATGTTTTGTGGAGCAAAGAAATCCACTCGACATACTAAAAGAGGGAATACAAGTAAAAAGGCAGAATCTGTCAAAACCAAAACAATTTGTAAAGACGAAGTTTTTCGGGGAACTTACGTTGCTCAAATGGAAAAACACAAGGCTAGAAAAGTTTCGTAATTAGATGAGGAATAAGAATAAAAATTTGCAGGTCATTTTGATCTTTCTGTGATTTACACGAATTTAACGGTGGACAGCAGAAATCTTTTTCTTCCACAGAAATCCAAATCTAACCTTAACTTTCACTAGAAACTTTACTTGGCACGACAAAATAAAGAAAATAAAGATACAAAGGAGTTGCTATAGAAGTAAACAAGACCTTGACTCAAAGAAAACAGAAAAAAACAATGCAAAAATAAAACGATGGGTTATCTCCCAAGAAGTGCTTTTCTTTAACGCCTTTTAGCTAGGCCTAGAAAACTAGAATAAAGTATTTTAAAATGAAGAAGAATCAAGAAGAAAGTATAAAACAAATTTAAGTCTAACCCACTTCCTATGCATAGGAATCTTGTAAAGGAATAAATTAAATAAGCTCAAACTAGAAATCACGGGAGGGTAGAACAAGAGCAATTTCAAAACTTTCAACAGAAAGAGGGGTGTTTTAGTAACATGAAAATTCCTACAACCATATTTTTCTCTCTCATAATAATTTTCAGTAGCATCATGAACAAACTCAAAAACATAATTATCACATAAAGCATGTTTGTCATGGTCTAAAAGCACATAATTCACATCAATCTCAAAAATAGTGGGATCAAAATTAAAAATAAAGACCTCTTCTTTCTCACTTTTAGCAATAGAAAAACAAGATGATTGGTCACTCTTAAAAGGTATAGGCCACACTATAGCAATCCTATTTTCAGTAGCATTATAATTTATAACATCAAGTAACATAGGACCATCATGTAGAGCATTATCATATAAATTTTCTAAACAAACTTCCTCATTGTCATGCATATCAATAGTTGGAATAAATAGAGGATTATCATAGGATTTATCAAAGTAGCATGGATTATCATAAATACATTAGGAATATCATTCTCACAATTTTCATTCATAGTAGTATCAATGAGACAAGTATAGCAAGTATCAATTTCATCAAAAAGGATATTTCAAAAGAATCAATAGGATCATCACAATTATCAATATAACACTCATCCTCCTTTGGTAAGCATGGAGGGCAATAAAATAAGGTATGAGTTAAAGAGTTACTCTCATTGGGAGGTAAACATGGGTATCTACTCCATTCTTCCTCCTCTTGATCATCACTCTCCTCCTATTTTTCATCCAATGAGCTTCCAGTTTCAGCAATTTCTTCTTCCATAGATTCCTGCAAGGCATTATTCTCTCCCTTTTGGGTGAGAGAATCTATTAAGGTATTTAATTATGTAGCAATGACAATATTTCTAATTATAAAATCAATATTCAAGTATAGCATAAATCTCGTATTTATAAGGTGCATCATCAATACTTTCAAGGAAATAGGCAATTTCGAATGCACCTTTCCAAGCAATAAATTCTTCAATTTGTTCCACATCATAAAAGTCATAATTTCCCTTAACATAAGAGGATATGGTAACATTATCATTATACTCACATTGAAAAGGGAGGTATTTATACCTCCTACAGCAACAAGATTTATCAAAGCAATAAGTAAGATTATAAGTAGAGCACAAGTTTTTAGCGTAGTTATGCGACTCATTAATTTGCTCCCATAAGTGTATCCCTTTCTGTGACAAGCGGT
The DNA here is from genome assembly GCA_028641055.1 of Alopecurus myosuroides. Lineage (NCBI taxonomy): Eukaryota > Viridiplantae > Streptophyta > Magnoliopsida > Poales > Poaceae > Alopecurus > Alopecurus myosuroides. The sequence goes on from CM054057.1 coordinate 124,377,281, forward strand.
GTTCCTTATAATATTTTTGTTGTTCTCCAGTGAACCCACCTTGCCAATAAGATCTAGTTTCTAAGAAATCAATCATTGATAGCAAGCATAATGAAGCAATTAAAAAGCAAAACCATATCAAAGTAAAAAAAATGATTGGAGGTTAGAGACTCCCCTTGCAGAAATCCTCTTCCTCCCCGGCAACGACGCCAGAAAATTCTTGATGATGCAGGAGTGCACTCGTTGGGAAACCCCAAGAGGAAGGTTATGAAGAGAACGATTCAAGTTTTCCCTCAGAAAGAAACCAATGTTGAATCGACCAGTAGGAGAAAGCAATCACTTATGAAGGTTGATGCAGCTGATGTTGGCAGGGCGCACTACCGGCTCAGCAGCAACGTGGAATATACACAACACAATCAAATTACTTTGCCCCCAACGAAGCAGTGAGGTTGTCAATCTCACCAGTTTTGCTCAAACAAAGGATTAGACGTATAGTGTGGAAAATAGTATTTGTTTGTAGTAAATGAAAGAGAACAATGATTGCAGTAGTAAAACAACGGTTGAAGTGGTTGTATATCAGTGTAAAGAAATGGACGGGGGTCCACAGTTCACTAGAGATGTCTCTCCAAAACAGATAGATAAATGCTGGGTAAATAAATTACAGCTGGGCAATTGACATATATAAAGGCTGCACCGTAGTGCATATGCATGACATGATGATTACTATGTGATTCATGCGGGCATTACAACAAGATACATAGACCGTTATCCAACTGCATCTATGACTAATAATCCAGAGTGTCATCCAAGCAAACCTTGGATATTAAGTTGCAAGCAACAAATAATTGCATTGAGCAAAGTGTGTAATGTAAACAATACAATTATCCTTAGACAAAGCATTGTTGTTTTATCCCTAATGACAAGAGCACATCCCCCAACCGTTACATTTTTGTCACTCGAGCGTGAGTGAAAGGGAGGCATGAACCCACTATCGAGCATAAATACTCCCTCTTGGAGTTACAAGCATCAGCTTGGCCAGAGCATCTACCAGTAACAGAGAGCATGCAAGATCATAAATAACATACACATGAAAGAACATGATATATTGATAAGCACTGGACATAGAATTCAATATTCATCAGATCCCAGCAAACACAACATGTAGCATTACAAATAGATGGTCTTGATCATGTTAGGCAGCTCAGAAGATCTAAACATGAGGCATAAAGAGGAGAGAACAACCATCTAGCTATTGCTATGGACCCGTAGTCCAGGGATGAACTACTCACGCATCACTTCGGAGGCAGGCATGGTGATGAAGAGCCCTCCGGTGATGATTCCCTCTCCCGGCAGGGTGCTTGGGAGAGATCCAGAACCCTCCCGAACTAGGATTGACGATGACGGCGGCTATGGATATTTTTGGTGGAAAAGGCTCTCGTATTTAGGGTTAACCCGTGGAGGAGTATAAATAGGCGAGAGGGCATCGTCGTTGGCGGCTGATACGTCATAAACGTATCCTTAATTTCTAATGTTCCATGTTGTTTTCTTATTGTCACATGTTTGCTATACAATTTATGTCATTTTTATCGATCTTCCGGACTAACCTATTGACAAGATGCCACAGAGCCATTTCCCTATTTTCTGCTGTTTTTAGTTTCAGAAAAGTTGTTCTAGAAATATTCTCGGAATTGGAAAATTCGAAGCCCGGAAGTCTTAGAATTCCCAAAGGTTCCGCGGAGTCCCGAAGAGACCCGGAGGGGGGCCTCAGGGGCCCACACCATAGGGCGGCGCGCCCCCTTGGTCACGCCGGAGGGCGGCGTGGGCCCCCCAGGGCTCCACCGCTTTTGCCCTTTCGCCTATTTAATCCCCCGAGACATAAACCCTAGGAGGATCCCACTTTTTTCCGAAAAGCACCCGAGGCCGCCGTCAGAGTCATCCCGAGACTGGGAGGGTTCTGGAGCTCTCCCCGGCACCCTGCCGCAGGGGGAAATCATCACCGGAGGGGTCTACACCACCATTCCCTCCTCCGAAGTGATGCGTGAGTAGTTCATCCCTGGACTACGGGTCCATAGCATTAGCTAGATGGTTGTTGTCTCCAGTTTGTACCTCATGTTGAGATCTTGTGAGCTGCCTATCATAATCAAGATCATCTTTATGTAATGCTACATGTTGTGTTTGCTGGGATCTGATGAATGTTGAATGCTATGTCTTCTGATTATCGATCTATCATGTTATCTTCATGCTTATGTTATTTATGATCTTGCATGCTCTCTGTTATTAGTAGATGCTCTGGCAAGGTAGATGCTAGTAACTCCAAGAGGGAGTATTTATGCGCGATAGTGGGTTCATGCCTCCTTTTCATCTGTGCTCGAGTGACAGAAACGTGACGGATGGAGGATGTGTTATTGCCATTAGGGAGAAAACAACAATGCTTTGTCTAAGGATGATGTTATTGTTTACATTACACACTTTTCTTACTGCGATTATCTGTTGCTTGGAACTTAATACCCAACGTTTGTTCGGATGATATTCAGAGGGTGGATTATTAGTCATAAATGCAGTTGGATAATGGTCTATGTATTTTGTTGTAATGCCCGCATGAATCACATAGTAATCTTTATGTCTGGCATATGCACTACGGTGCAGCCTTCATTTTTGTCAATTGCTGAGCTGTAATTTGTTCACCACACATGTTATTTATCTTTCATGGAGATACACCACTAGTGAACTGTGGACCCCGGTCCTTTTTCCTCATACTGATAAAACACCTACCGCTTTCATACTGCTCTCATACTGTTACTACTGTTTTCCTACTGTTTTCCACACCATACGTTTAACATGTTTGTGTTCAGCAAAATCGGCGAGATTGACAACCTCACGGCTTCGCTGGGACAGAGAGATTTGATTGTGTTGTGTAGGTTCCACGTTGCTGCTGAACCGGTAGTGTGCCCTGCCACCTCAGCTGCATCAACCTTCAGAGATTGCTTGTCCTCCGACTGGTTGATTCAGCCTTGGTTTCTTTTCTGAGGGAAAACTTGCCGCTACACTCTTCACAACCTTTCTCTTGGGGTTTACCAACGAGGGAATGAAGGCCATCAACTAGTTTTCTAGCGCCGTTGCCGGGGAGGAAGAGAATTTCTGCAAGGGGAGTCTCTCACTTCCAATCTCTTTTCTTTGTTTTTGTTTTGCTTAGTTTATTTTATTTTGTCCTGTTTGCTTCTCTTTATTAAAAACACAAAAAACTTAGCTATTATACTAGCTATAGTTTTATTCCTGTTTTTTGTCTTGTTAAAATGACTACTCCTAAGAACACTAAGTTGTGTGACTTTACTAGCACCAACAACAATGATTTCATTAGCACACCTTTTGCTCCACCTGCTCCTACTACTGATTTTTATGAGATAAAACCTGCCCTGTTAAACCTTGTTATGAGAGAGCAATTTTCTGGTGTTAGTACTGATGATGCTGCTCCCCATGTTAATAATTTTGTTGAACTATGTGAGATGCAAAAATATAAAGATGTACATGGAGATATTATTAAATTAAAATTGTTTCCATTCTCTTGAAGAGGAAGAGCTAAAGAATGGTTGTTGTCTTTGCCTAGAAATAGTACTGATTCTTGGACTAAGTACAAAAGATGCTTTCAATGGAAAATATTATCCTCCGGCTAAGATTATAGTTTTAAGAAGTAGAATTATGAATTTTAAGCAACCTAATAATGAGCGTGTTGCTAGATCTTGGGAAAGAATGAAGTCTTTGGTAAAGAATTGTCCCACTCATGGACTGACTACTTGGATGATCATCCAAACTTTTTATGCAGGTCTGAATATTTCTTCAAGAAACCTTTTGGATTTAGCTGCTGGAGGAACCTTGATGTCCATGACCTTGGGGTTAGCAACAAATCTTCTTGATGATATGATGGTAAATTATTCTGAGTGGCACACTAAAAGAGCTACAACTGGTAAGAAGGTAAATTCTGTTGAAGAAACCTCCTCTTTAAATGAGAGACTTGATGCTATTATGTCTATGCTTGTGAATGGCCATGCTCCTATTGATCCAAATAATGTTCCTTTATCCTCTTTGGTTGATCAAGAAGGGCATGTTGATGTGAACTTCATTAAAAATAATAATTTCAACACCAATGCTTATAGGAATAATTTTTGTAGCAACAATTATAGGTCATATCCTTTTATTAGTGTTAATAATGTTAGAACTGGAATGTCTAAAGACTCTATGCAAAAACAATATGAGCAAAATAAATTGTTTGCTAAAACCATGGAGGAACAATCTGCTATGCTAAGAAATATCAGCTATCAACTTGAGAGTTTAAAATTGCTCATGCTAAAACTTAAATTTCTTCCATCTCTGAAGCTCAATATTATTTGATTAATAGAATGAGTGATAAAACTAAAAACATATATGAGAATCCTTTTGCTGCTACAAATGCCATCCAAATTCGAATTGATGGTAATGTTAGAATGTTAGCTGAATTGCATGCTAGATGGGAAAGCGAAGATGAAATAGCTAGAAATAATAATATAGCTAATGTTTGCACCATTACCACCACTAGTAAAACTGAAGCTTCTCATGCTAGAAAACCTTCTACTATCAATGGTAAAGTAATTGGTGTTGGAAACACTCCCACTTCTGCTAGTAAAAATGCAAAACTGTCTGAAACTGCTAAAAATGTTCCTGATAAAAGTGCTAAATTTTTTAGAAACATGGGAGACAATGGTCCCATTATCTTTGATAAAAATGATCTTGACTTTGATGATTGCAACATAACTGAAGTGATTAAGTTCTTACAAAATCTTGCTAGTTGTCCTAATGCTAGTGCTATGAATATGGCTATCACAAAACATATTACAAATGCTCTCATGCAAATTAGAGAAGATGAATTAAGATGCGAAGCCTCTATCCCTAGGAAGCTAGATGATGGTTGGGAACCTATTATTAAAATGATAGTGAATGATTTTGATTTCAATTCTCTATGTGGTCTTGGTGCTACTATCTCTGTTATGCCCAAGAAACTCTATGGCATTCTTGATTTACCACCATTGGAACCTTGTTATTTGGATATTCGTCTTATTGATAATGTTAGAAAGAAACCTTTGGGGAGATTTGATGATGTTCTTACTATGGTTAATAATACTCTTGTCCCCGTTGATTTTGTTGTCTTGAATATTGAATGCAATGCTTCTTATCCAATTTTTTGGGAAGACCTTTTCTTAGAACTGTTGGTTCTGTTATTGATATGAAAGAAGGGAATATTAAATTTCAGTTCCCACTAAAGAAAGGCATGGAACACTTTCCTGTAAAGAGAATGTAGTTACCTTTTTTATTCCATTATTCGAACATGTTACAATTTGGATGCTTCTTCACTTGAAAATACTTGATTCCACTTTTCTGGGCCTAGCTAAAAGGCGTTAAAGAAAAGAACTTCTTGGCAGATAACCCATGGTTTTATTTTTGCTTTATTTTTCTCTATTTTCTTTTAGTCAAGGGGTTGTATACTTCTGTAGCAACTCCTTTGTATCTTTATTTTCATGTTTTAGTAGTGCCAAGTAAGGTTTGGACAAGCGTTGGAGTTGGTTTTCGGATTTCTACGCAGGAAACAGATTTCTGTTGTCCACCGTAAAAAATCGTATAAACTTCTGGAAGATCAGAATGATCTGAAATTTTTTGTGCTTATTCCTCAGCTAATTCCGCAATTTTTTCTTTTAGTAAGTTTTTCGATCTGAGCAACTTAAGTTTCTCGATTTTTTTTGTCTCTACACACAGTTCTGGTTTTGACAGATTCTGCCATTTTTCTTGCATTTGCTCTTTTGCTATGTCAAGTGGATTTATCTGCTTCACGAAACATCAATGGCTGTAGATAATGTTTAAAAGTATCAATAGCACTTGTTACATACATAACCAATGGATTTTTAATTGTTGCACTAACCCTCTAATGCGAATTACGGTTTGAGTGTGGTGTGAAGGAAGTTTTGAAGGGTCAAGAGAAGAGGTGATATATGTGATCAAGAAAAGTGCAAGGTCAAAGCTTGGGGATGCCCCCATGATTCATCCAAGCATATTTTTTAGAAGACTCAAGAATCTAAGCTTGAGGATTCCCAAGGCATCCCCTTCTTCATCAACTATCTATCAGGTCACTTCTCGTGAAACTATATTTTTATTCGGTCACATCATATGAAGATTACTTGGAGCGGCTGTTTGTTTTTCTTTTGTTTTCCTTTGTTTTCTTTTGTTTTCCTTGCTGAAATAATATAGTTGGATCCTAGCATTGTTTATTTGGGAGACAGACACGCTCCACTTTTTCATTTGAATACTTGCTATGCTAGTATTCTTAGTTTTTCTTCTAGTTGCTGCAAAAATTCATGTTTAGCTCTTGTTTTCATTGCATCTCTTATTCAGAGTGTTAGTTTTAGTAGTGTTGTGTGAGTAATCTCAAGTTTGCTTGCTGTAGCATTTAGAGAGTTTTTGTTAAAGCATGTTTTGTATAGTGCTTGTTGGGAAAAGAAACTGCTGCTTGAGGTAGAATTTAACGGTGCAAGTAGAATCTTGTATACACTGTGGCTAGAATTTTCCATATCATGCTAGATGTTATTTTAGTTTTAAAGCCTTATGGTTATTGAGTAGCATGATTAGCGTCAAATATCTTAGAGTGTTTAATGTGCCATTGAAAGAATCATGAGTTGTTCTTATCATATTGAAGCATAAATTTGTGGTGTTCTCCTTTAAATGTTTTATTTGGTTAACTTGGCGCATGCTCACACCATGTTTACGCCTATGAACCAGTCACGAATAGCCTCCATGATAATTTAGTTTTTGAACTTGTGGTACCACTTATGCTTTCATTAATGATGTTTATGTCGCTATGCATGATTATGGCTCTTATGCTCTCTTGATTTGTCGCTCCCAGTCTTCTGCTAGCCTCCACCTGTGCTGAGTATGAGCTCTACTCGTGCATCCAACTCCCAAAAACCAAAGTTTTCCCATTGTGTCCACCATACCTGCCTACATGTGGTATTTAACCGCCACTCCAAAGTAAATTACTCATGTGTTACTCATACGTCATCAACAAATCTCTAATTTCTGATGTTCCATGTTGTTTTCATGTTATTTCATACATGTTTGCTATACACTTTATGTCATGTTTATCGATTTTACGGACTAACCTATTGACAAGATGCCACAGAGCCAGTTCCCTATTTTCTACAGTTTTTAGTTTCAGAAAAGTTGTTCTGAAAATATTCTCGGAATTGGAAAATTCAAAAGCCAGAAGTCCCGGAAGGTCCGGGAAGTCCCAAAGAGACCCAGAGGGGGGCCACAGAGCCACCACACCATAGGGGGCGCAGTTCCCCTCTGGCCGCGCCGGGATATGGTGTGGCCCCCCTGGCCACCCCCCGGCATCGTCCTTTCGCCCATATATACTCCCTGATGCATAAACCCTAGATCAATGAGCCTTTTTCCACAAAAAGTTTTCTAGCTCCGCCGCCACCGCCAACAAGTTTCGGGGGACAAAAATCTCTGTTCCGGCACCCTGCCGGACGGGAAAGTGTCCCCGGAGCCATCTCCATCGACTCCACCGCCATCTTCATAGCCGTTGTTGTCTCCTATGATGAGGAGGGAGTAGTTCTCCCCCGGGGCCGAGGGATCTACCGGTAGCTATGTGTTTCATCTCTCTCTCCCATGGTGTGATCTTTATGTGATCATGAGCTTTGTAATCTAGTTGAATAAGTAGATGTTACTCTTCATCTGTTATGCTACTCAAGTGGTTTTGTTATGAGATATCCGTAAACACTTTGATCACGGTGTAAAGGTGACAGTGTGTGCACCGTGTGGTTTAGCATGATATTTATATCTTGTGTTGGATGACCCTATGAAATTGTGGTGTTTGTCTAGTACCTTCCAGTGCGCTCATACTCACAGCGTGGGGTTAACTAGACATGGGAATGCGACTTTGAGGAGTGCTTTTTGCAGCCCTACACAATGAATTCGTGTTTGTTATTCAACCGGATAGTGGTTTGGAGTAGCATAGTGAAGAGAGGATATTTATGCAGTCAATTATGTTATTATTGTTGAGAGTGTGCACTAGTGAAAGTATGATCCCTAGGCCTTGTTTCTAAGCATCAAAACACCATTTACAATCAGTTCTGCTACATATTTTCGTGCTGCCATTTTTATATCAGATTGCTATTATCACTTATAAACATCCATACTACTTGTATTTTACTCTCTCTTCGCCGAACTAGTGCACCTATACAACTGGCAATTGTATTAGGTGTGTTGGGGACACAAGATACTTGTATCATGATTGCAGGGTTGCTTGAGAGGGATACCTTTGACCTCTTCCTCCCTGAGTTCGATAATACTTGGGTGATCTGATGACCCACAAGTATAGGGGATCGCAACATTCTTCGAGGGAAGTAAAACCCAAATTTATTGATTCAACACAACGGGAGCCAAAAAAATAATTGTGAGCCTTGACAAGTGAGTTGTCAATTCACCTGCACCTGAAAGTACTTTTGTTCGCAGTGGTTTATTAGTAGTAACAATTTTATAGTAGCAGCAGTAGTGAAATAATAGCAGCGGTGGAATGAAAACAACAACAGCAATAGTGTTTGAAGTAAACAACAGGATTAAATACTGTAGGCATAGGGATGGATGAACGGGCGTTGCATGGATAGGAAAGTTCTAATAATTCTCATGTCAGGGGCATTGCAGATAAATAATATAAAGCATCCAAGCACTAAGTAATCATAGGCATGTGTTCCGTAAATAGTCATACGTGCTCGCAATGAGAACTTGCACAACATCTTTTGTCCTACCAGCCCGTTTTCAGCGGGGCCCCAAGGGAACTACTGGTAATTAAGGTGTTCCTTTTAATAGAACACCGGAGCAAAGTATTAACACTCCGTGAACACATGTCATCCTCACATCGCAGCCATCCCCTCCGGTTGTCCCAATTTCTGTCACTTCAGGGCCTCGGGTTCCAAACAACGATATGTGTAAACAACTTGCATGTATGATAGAGAAACAATAATTATCATCGTGATTCAATAACATGTTCAGATCTGAGATCATGGCACTCGGGCCCAAAGTGGCAAGCATTAAGCATAACAAGTTGCAACAATGTCAATAGCACTAATAGAGGATACTAGGCACTATGCCCTAACAATCACGACATTATTACATGACGATCTCATCCAATCCCTACCATCCCCTTCAGCCTACAACGGGAAATTACTTACACATGGATGGGGGAAACATGGATGGTCGATGGAGAGGCATTGGTGATGACGATGGCGATGATCTCCTCCACTTCCCCGTCCCGACAGGGCGCCAGAACAGGAACTTCTGATCCCCGAATCGAGGTTCGGGACGGCGGCGGCGCTCTGTTGTGTTTTTGTGGAATATGACGAACCCCCTCGGGTTTTAGGGTTGGAGGCTACTTGTAGTCGAAAGGGGAGTCCGAGGGGGGCTCTGGGGGGCCCACACCCTGTGCTGGCGCGGCCAGGGGGACCCGCTCCAGGGGGTGTGGCCACCCTGTGGCTCCTCTCCTGCCCCCCTTCTGGCTCCCGGGGTCTTCCGGGGTGAAAACATCAACGGGCTCTTTTCTGGGCATTTTCCCGAAAGTTGATTTTTCTGCACAAAACAAGACACCAAGGTAATTCTGCCGAAAACAGCGTTATTCCGTGTTAGTTGTATTCAAAACACACAAGTTTAGAGGAAGACAATAAAAAAAAGTGTTCGGAAAAGGAGATACATTTTCTACGTATCAACTCCCCCCAAGCATAGCTTATTGCTTGTCCTCAAGCAATTCAGTGACAACTGAGTGCGATAAAAGACTTTGACGAACACATTTCTTTCATATGATGTAAATATACTCACTATGTGATCAAATACTTAATTATGCTCATGATAAGATACATGCAAGATATTGTCACTTAATAGCTATGCAAACCATGAAGAGATAACAACCTATTAATAATAAACAACATGAAGCATAACTATTTGCAAGATTGAAATATTCATAATAGGATCTGATAAAGTGGTATCTCGCTTGCCGTTAAATGTGGGGCAAAACATAAATGCCAGGGCACCTCTGAAGTTCAAGGGAAGACTAGAAGTAAAGATATCAAAGATGCAAGTATCAAGAATATACCTCAATCTACCGTGCTTTGGGACAAACACATTACACTAATAATGATAATCATACTCTCAAGAAAGTGCTCAAAGAATATGGCGGAGACTCAACATAAAACTAAAAGAAAGGCCCTTCGCAGAGGGAAGCATGGATCACTCATGTGCTAGAGATTTTATTTTATTAAACAAAGGTATTTAAAACATTTTGAGAGAGGTGTATGCTTATGTGAACGAATGGTAAACAGACAATATAGTATGTCACAAGTCAACTGGATTCACAAGAGCGGCTCCCATGTGAAGGACACATCTGGGTAGAAGGTAATCCCTCTTTCTATTTTGTTTACACAATTATGCTTTGACTGATAAATCAGGGGCAAAACGAGTGAAGAGAATTTGTGTGTATTAATTTGGGGCTAGGCACCCCGCTGCCAGCTCTTCTATCATTTGGATAAGCGGATGAAGCCACTAGTCGAGGGTGTGTAATCCAATCAAGAGATAAAGATTCTCTATTTACGTCCTCATGAGCTAAAAGAGGGGCACAAAACAGGAATAATTTTTAGCAGGTTTTAAAGCTAGCACATGAGCAATTTACTTGGAGTGGCGGTTAAATACCACATATAGGTAGGTATGGTGGACATAGTTGGCAAACTTTGGTTTTCAGGGATTCGGATGCACGAGTAGAGCTCATACTCAGTACAGGTGAAGGCTAGCAAATAGACAGGGAGCGATAATCAAGAGAGCAACAACTATCATAATCATGTTTGCGAGAAAGTAAAATTGACTGAGGCATAAAATTGATACTAGAACTCTGAGGCAAAATAAATCATCTAGACTTATTGAATTTTTTTTCAGTCTTAGCATGTGTGAGCATGTGCCAAGTCGATTCAAGTGAAACAGTCAGAGGAGGCTACCACAATGGCATACCCTTCTACGGATAGAACAATGCGAACAAATATTTATATGACAGGTCATTTACTATTAATAAGTTGAAACAGAACATGAGAGAGCATGAACTATTAAGCAGCCATTAAGTCACATATATCTTATACGAACAAACTAAGCATTCTCACATAGATGGATATATGTACAAAAATAAAAGCAAATCGAATTCATACCAGCCTCTCACCACACTTGAATTGTCGTAGATCGTCATTATTTCTCTTCAGTTGTGGCTCGAATAATATATAATGAAAACCAAGCTCCAATGAAATCACAGAAGACTGTTGAACTCTGCAACAAACTTTACAAAACCAAAGAAGAACAACAAATATTTTTGGATTTTTCAATTAAATCACGAACAAAAAGAGAGCAAGCAAACAAAGCAAAAATCTTTTTGGGTTTTCAAAATGAAACAAGAACAAAAGAAAGCAAACAAACAAACCAAACCAAACAAAATAAAATATTTTTGGGTTTTTAAATATTAAAACGCAACTAAAGAATAAAACAAACCAACTAAAGAAACAAATAGAGAGAAACAACATTTTTTTTTGTATTTTTGTGTTTTGGAAAGCGAAAATAAAACAATAAAAACAAAGGAAGCGAAATAAAACGAAAACAAACTAAAGAAACAAAGAGAAACGAAAACTACCGAAAGAAATGATAAACATGGATGTACAAAGAACTGACTGAACATGATATATAAATGAGTGTAATGTCGGTATACCTTCCCCCAAGCTTAGACTTTTGGCCTAAGTGGAGATCAATCACCAAGGGGCCCAAGAGGTGCCGCCCCGTAATACGTTGAGGAGGAAGCCTCCTCCTGATATGTGCTCGAGGATGCACCACTATACTACGTGTTGTGGTCCTCGGGAGGCGCGTCTCGCCTCTCCTATTGCCGGTAAAACTCCATGGTACTCAGATGCTCATCTACTTGCTCCTTGGAGAGCGACCATGGTGACCTGTCAATCTTAAATAAAACAGGTTGCGGCAAAGTAACTTTCCGCTCTTCTCCATCCATATATAAAACTCTATATATTAAACGTTCATTAGTAGAGTTAGAAGTGACAAAATGATGGGATTTCATAGCAGCAAGGTTAAGCCTATGTGGAGAAATTATTTCATCATTAGGATCAATGGAAACATGCAAAGCAGTTGAGACGCGTGTAGCAATAATGCCACCAAAAATAGGCCCAGCAGCAGCAAGGCGGCGTGCAATAAGTGCACCAAGGTTATACTTTGTGCTACGGTTCAGTGCAGCATCAATGAAAGAAAGGTGATAACTAGAAACATTGCTAGTGTTCTCCCTACCAAGAATACCAGTACCAATATAGTAAGTAAAGTATCTAAGAGCAGGAAGTTGAATGTTCCTTATCTTCCCGCGCTGGGATGAGCGACCGTCATCGTTGGTGATCTCTCAGTAGATCCCTTGGAGGTCTGCTGGTCTATCTTGAATCCTTCTCGCCGTCCCGGTGGCGTTGATACCTATAATAGCACAAAATTCCACCAAGGACAAAGACACAGGACTACTATATAACTTGAATGCAACAGTTGGACCATATTGACTGTTCTGAAATTTAAAGCTCTTAACAAAAGCTTTTGTGAGCGTGGCATACTGAGGGCTTTCATCCTCCAGAAAGTTGGTGAGACCAACTCTCTCAATAAGCATAAGAAAATCATCCAAAAGACCTGCATTTCTTAAAAATGTACGGCAATGGAAGCTAGATGGGTGAATGATACCGTCATCTTCCGCGTGATCAATAGTTTACGCAATAACATCCTCATTATACGATGGCCTCGCTGAAGTGGATGAGCGTGAGGGCCTTTTCCTTCTAGGAGCATCACTCCTAAATATCTCACCAAAGTTGTAACTATCCATCTCGGAGATCAAACACACCAAAAATCAACACAAATGATGGGCTAAAGAGGGAGATAGAAAATCCAGAGAAAGAACACCAAGAACACGGGATCCAGGAAATGTTTTCAGCTTTGGGGGTGAGAGAGAAGACTTTGGTAGTGGAGAGAGTAAGTGGAGGGCCAGGGGGTTGGCCGCGCCACCCTGGGGTGTGCCTGCCTGGTGGGTCCCCCTGGGGTCTCCCATGTGGCTTTCTGCCTCATTTTTACGTAAAACTTTATTATAATTTTATGGAATTTTTCGAGAAACTTTATTTTTGAGGTATTTCCAGAATTTTAATAATTATTAAAAATCGGGAAAACAAAAGTGAAAAGGTGGAAAACAAAACTAAAACAAGCACTACAGCGGTTCTTAGACACTCCAATGAAAGAATAACCAAAGAAAACAAAGGTGGTGGTGGTGAAAACAAAAGTATGGATGGTGAAAACATGCATAACTTCAGTAAACAGGGTGAAAACATCAGGAAAACATGCATAAGGATAGTGGGAAACATGATTGCACTCAAGTAATAATGTGATAACAGAAGTAAACATGGTGAAAACAATAATGGGGAAGGTGAAAACATTGTCCATTTCATTTAAAATCATTTTGTTAACAAGGGTGATCAAGTATTGCTACCAAATAATTTTATATGAAACAAAACTTTGTTTCTCACTAAATAATTATGTTACCTCAACCTTGATAGGCATAGTCCCAATCATAATAATTTCATATTCTTTTGGTGGCTTTGGAATAGGACAATTAAATTCTCCAATCTTGATGGTCTCAACATTTTCAATGGAATTTAGACCATATTTTCTATCAATCTTCTTGGGAAAATAAAAAGAGTGCTCTTTATCATTAACATTAAAAGTTACTTTTCCTTGATTGAATCAATAACAGACCCTGCAGTATTAAGAAAAGGTCTTCCAAGAATAATAGACATATTATCATCTTCAGACATTTCCAACACAACAAAGTAAGTTATATCAGACAATTATTAGCAACTTGAACAGGAACATTCTCACATATACCCACAGGAATAGCAGTAGACTTATCATCCATTTGCAAAGATATATCACTTGGTATCAATTTTTCTAGGAGGAGTCTTTTATAGAGAGTAAAAGGCATGACACTAACTCCGGCTCCCAGATCACACAAAGCAGTTCTAACATAATTATTTTTAATAGAACAAGGAATAGTAGGTATACCAGGGTCTCCAAGCTTCTGAGGAACCTTTCCATTAAAAGAGTAATTAGCAAGCATAGTGGGAATTTCCTCATTAGGAATCTTCCTTTTGTTAGAGACAATATCTTTCATATATTTTGCATAAGGAGGCAATTTAATAGCATCAGTTAAAGGAATTTGCAAGAACAAAGGTTTCATCCATTCACAAAACTTGTTATAATGTTCTTCTTCCTTATATTTGTGTTTCTTATTAGGAAAAGGCATTGGTTTTTTTACCCAAGGTTCTCTCTCATTACCATGTTTATTAGCAATGAAATCTTACGTAGTATACTTTGCTGTTTTAGTTTGCTTTTCAGGTTCAGCTATAGGTTCTTCTTTATCAGAAGCATCATTCTTTTCATTACCACTTTCAGTTTCAGCATCAGAGATAGATATACTATTAGGATCTTTAGCAAGTTCAGAGGATTCTACATCAGTTTTATGTTTCTTCTTCTTTTTCTTCTTAGTATGAATAACATCATTATTAGTTTGCTGAGAATCTTGTTCAATTCTTTTAGGATGTCCCTCAGGATATAAAGGATCTTGTGTAGCAATACCACTTCCAGTTCTTATTTCATAAGCATGTTTTTCTTTAGAAGCATTAACTAGAAAATCTTTTTGCGCTTTAGCAAGTTGATCAATTTGAGTTTGAACCATTTGAAAATGTTTAACAAGCATTTTAACCTCATTAGAGGTTCTTTCTATAATACCATGCAAATCATTAATAGCTTTAGAGTTTTCCATAAGGTGATTTTGCACTCTCATATTAAAATTATCTTGCTTAATGACATAATTATCAAATTCATCTAAGCATTGATCAGGAGGTTTTCTATGGGGAATACCTCTACTATCAAAATATTGGAGAGAGTGTACCTCAATGGATGGGGAGTGAGGGATTGGCTTACATAATTCTTCTATAGGTGGAAGATTCTTCACATCTTCAGATTTAATACCCCTCTCTTTAAGAGATTTCTTGGCTTCTCTCATCACTTCATCATTTAATTCAATCATTCCCCTCTTCTTGGGTGTTGGTATTGGTGTAGGTACTGGAGTAGGAGTCGGCTCAGGCTCAAGCATAGTCCAATCATCATGATTTTGGCTTATTTTAGCCATTAATTCCTCAACTTCTTCTAGAGTTCTTTGCCTGAAAACACAACCAGCACAACTATCCAGGTATGTCCTAGATTCAACAGTTAGTCCATTATAGAATATATCAAGAAGTTTATTATCTTCTAGCTTATGCCTAGGTGTAGCCCTTACTAAAGAACAGAACCTTGTCCAAGATACAGACAATTTCTCTTCTTCCAATTGCTTGTAATTAAATATACTTTGTAAAGACGCATGTTGAGCACTAGGAGGAAAATATTTATGAAAGAAAGCAGTAACCAAACCAATAGGACTATCAATAGATCGAGGAGACAAATTGTTAAACCAAGTTTTAGCTTCATCCTTTAATGATAAAGGGAATATTTTAGCAACAAAGTAGCTACGTTTCTTAATATCACCATAGAATAAACTACTCAAAGAGGGGAGCTCATTCATATGTTTCATAGCACTTTCATTTTAAGTTCCACAAAAAGGTTCTTTCTCAACAATAGATATATAAGATAAATCAAGAGAGAAATCATAATCCTTGTCCCTAACATTAATAGAAGAAGTGGCAAACTTAGCCTCGGGAGATAATTTATATTCAACATCACGAATTTCCATAAGACGTATAGCAGCATCTTTATCCTTCATAGCATGTATTTCATCAATAAGATCATCACTCAGTTCAATATAGGCATCATCAAAATCATCACTAGGGTTCTCTCTAAACTCAGATGAAAAAGCAGGAGTAACCAGATTTTTATCAGGAGTTTCAGTGTTTGCAATATTTTTAGCTTTAGCAATAGTAGCATCTAAGAAAGAAACGAGAGAACCAATCTCATCAAGCAAAGTAGAAGCATCATCAAAAGTATCAGAAGCATTTTCAGATTCAGTAGAAGTAGCATGTGTAGCATGTGGTAGTGTAAGCAGTTCACTCATAACATACGGTGAATCAAGAGCAACAGAAGTGTTTAGAGTTGTACCTCTTCTTGTAGTGGATGGTAATATAGGAACTCTTCCATCACGAGACTTACCCATGATGAATGATGGCAGTAGATAATAATACTCTCCGGTGAGCTTGCAAATAAAGCTATGCTCCCCGGTAACGGCGCCAGAAAATAGTCTTGATGACCCACAAGTATAGGGGATCGCAACAGTCTTCGAGGGAAGTAAAACCCAAATTTATTGATTTGACACAAGGGGAGCCAAATAATATTTGTGAGCCTTAACAAGTGAGTTTTAAATTCACCTGTACCTGAAAGTACTTTTGTTCGCAGTGGTTTATCAGTAGTAACAGTTTTATAGTAGCAGAAGTGGTGAAATAATAGTAGCGGTGGAATGAAAACAACAGAAGCAATAGTGTTTGAAGTAAACAGTGGGATTAAATATTGTAGGAATAGGGATGGATGAATGGGCGTTGCATGGATAAGAAAGTTCTAATAATGATCATGTCAGGGGCATTGCAGATAAATAAGATAAATCATCCAAGCACTAAGTAACCATAGGCATGTGTTCCGTAAATAGTCGTACGTGCTCGCAATGAGAACTTGCACAACATCTTTTGTCCTACCAGCCCGTTTTTAGCGGGGCCTCAAGGGAACTACTGGTAATTAAGGTGTTCCTTTTAATAGAACACCGGAGCACAACATTAACACTCTCTGAACACATGTGATCCTCACATTGCAGCCATCCCCTCCGGTTGTCCCAATTTCTATCACTTCGGGGCCTCGGGTTCCGGAAAACTATATGTGTAAGCAACTTGCAGGTATGATCAAGAAACAATAATTATCATCGTGATTCAATAACATGTTCATATCTGAGATCGTGGCACTCGGGCCCAAAGTGGCAAGCATTAAGCATAACAAGTTGCAACAATGTCAATAGCACTAATAGAGGATACTAGGCACTATTCCCTAACAATCGCGACATTATTACATGAACGATCTCATCCAATACCTACCATCCCCTTCAGCCTACAGCGGGGAATTTCTCACACATGGATGGGGGAAACATGGATGGTCGATGGAGAGGCGTTGACGATGACGATGATCTCCTCCACTTCCCCGTCCCGGCAGGGCGCCAGAACAGGAACTTCTGATCCCCGAATAAAGGTTCGGGACGGCGGCGGCGCTCTGTTGTGTTTCTGTTGAATATGACGAACCCCCTCCAATTTTAGGGTTGGAGGCTACTTGTAGTCGAAAGGGGAGTCCGAGGGGGGCTCTGGGGGGCCACACCCTATGCTGGCGCGACCAGGGGGACCCGTGCCAGGGGGTGTGGCCACCCTGTGGATCCTCCCCTGGCCCCCTTCTGGCTCCCGGGGTCTTCCGGGGGTGAAAACATCAATGGGCTCTTTTCTGGGCATTTTCCCGAAAGGTGATTTTTCTGCACAAAAACAAGACACCAAGGTAATTCTACTGAAAACAGTGTTAGTCCATGTTAGTTGTATTCAAAACACACAATTTTAGAGGAAAACAATAAGAAAAGTGTTCGTAAAAGGAGATACGTTTTCGACGTATCATAATCCACTTAAGGGAAACTTGCTGCTGTTCTACAAACCGTCCCAACACTGTCTACAAGAATAGAAGCGTGCATAGACATCAAGCTCTTTTCTGGCGCCGTGGCCGAGGAGGTAAAGTAAAAGGTTCTCACGTCCTCGGGTGTGAGTGCTCGAAGCTATTTCCTTTAGATTATGCAATTATATCGTTTTGTTTCTTGTTTTTATTTTCACTAGTTAGGCTTATTTTTACTTGTTGCTTGTTTTTATTTTACTAGTTAGTCTTAATGGAAAACAACAAAAATATGAAAGCACTTTATTTGCATTCTAGTAGAAATGTTATTAGCACTAATTATTTGGATACCATTATTTCTAATACTATGGAAAAGTCTAAGCTTTGGGAAGCTAGTTTTTATAAAGTTTTTAGTCCCCCATGTGTAGAGGAGAAAATTTGCTCTGATGATACTTTATCTACCATATGTGATAGATCTAATAATGCTTGTGATATTTTAAATCCTCCTGCTGAAAGTGTTCCTTTTAAAATATCTATGAAAATTATTGAACGTGTCACGAATAACTGCTATTTTGGAGATAGAACTCTCCATCCTCGTGATCATTTACTCTTTATACATGAATTATGCGGGTTGTTCAAGCATGCAGGTATTTCAATGGAAAAAGTTAAGAGGAGGTTATTCTCTTTGTCACTTAAGGACAAAGCAAGGGAGTGGTATGAGCTACTAGATGATCCTCATCATTTGGAGTGGAAGGAGCTTGAATCTCTATTTTACTCTAAATTTTATTCTTCTCATGAACTGTATTTAGATAGGAATTACATTTATAATTTTTGGCCTCGTGATGGAGAAAGCATTGCTCAAGCTAGGGGAAGACTGAAAACATTAATACTTAAATGTCCTAGCCATGATCTTCCTAAGGAAATAATTGTTACTAATTTTTATGCAAGGCTTTCAGGACATTACAGGGATTATCTAGATGCATGTTCAGAGGGTTCTTTCTCAAGTAAGAAGGTTGAAGCGAAACAACTGAAACCAATAATGAAGGTTGGAATAACGACAAAGGTAAATAATTTGGTATAAACTATGAGTATGATTGCATTAAGTCTTTCGCTGAAACTGCTGATTTTCAAGAGCTTAGTGCTAAATATGGTCTTGATCCTCAAATGATTGTTGGTTGGGATAGATCCTTTGATTCTTATATTAATGTTCCTAAATCAAATGGGGACATACATCACGAACCTTTTAAAGACACTTGCATGAAAAATGAAACTGTTACTAATGATTGCAATGAACATGCTCAAACTTCTGAAAGTACTATTTCTTATAAGCATGTTAATTTTTGTGGAGCACTTAGACCTTGTGAAAAGAATCAAACCAAAGAAGAATATTGCATCCATCACAGGAATGAAAAAACTAGAAAGTGGGACAGGGCTTTAGATGATCTTGGTAAAAAAGTTTGTGCCCTCTATCCTTTTATTTGTGAACTTTGCTATAAAGTGGGTCATTTCAATTTTCAATGCTCATGTTGTAATAGCTATACGAATACTGGAATTTTATATTGTGATGACATGATCACTCCTAATCAGCATGATGAACTTACATTATTTTTGGGGTGTGAAGAGTTATCAAGAAAAACTTCTTTGGTAGATATGAGTGCTATTGATACGAATAGTGTCCTGCATGGTTGTCATCTTTATTGTGTTAATAATTGTCACACAAATACTTACATACAAAATATTATAAAAGAGGACACTTTACCAAAATATGATAGGGCTAATATTTGTTTTCATCTTATTAATGAAGAGGAGGAATCCTCCAAAGTTATTTTTATTATTTCTGACAATAAACCAGGGTATGCGGAGAAGCTTCCTTTCAAGCCTCTCCCTCCTATAGAGAAGAAGAAGAAGAAGAAGAAGAAGAAGAGGAGTAAAAGCAGAGAGGTAACAATATCTCCCCCTAAGCATGTTGCTCCTATTATAGTTTTTGATGAGTATGAACTCGATGATTTTCCTATGTCTGTTATTTATGAAAGTGATCATGATTGGGAGAAACACACTACTCTTGATATTGAAAATATCTTTGGTAACAATTCTAAAAATGATGATAATTGTTGTACTATTAGTACCATCCATGTTCCTTCCAATGATAATATAGAAAGCTCTGAGCTTGTGGATGATGTGTTTGAAAATCCTTTTGCTACTGATTATTATATGCTTGATGCATCTCTTTCTAGTAAAAATGATGATATTTGTACAAATGAATGCACTTTGGAAGATAACTATCCTATTTCCTATGATGATACTATGCTCCAGTCTTTGATAACTATTATAAAAGATGCTATAACATAGGCCATGATTACAATTATCCTAATGAAACTTGTCATAGTTATGGAGGGATTACCCAAAACCATCTCCCTAATATACAACTTGTCTATCATTGTGGAATTCTTTATGACGATTACAATGATGAACATGCTATTTTCAGTCCACCTACTATTAAAAAGAAAGTTAATTATGATTATAACATGCCTCCTATATTTGATGATTATGGTTATAAGAATAATAATGATAGCTATTTTGTTGAATTTTCTCCCACTACTATGAATGAGAATGACTATGCTTATGTGGAGAGTATCAATTCTTTTATGCATGTGGCTCATGATAAGAATGTTTCTTGTGATAGTTATATTGTTAATTTTATTCATTATTCTACTGGAAGTTATTATGAGAGAGGGAAACATAGCCTTAAACATCTCAACAATATCAAGTTTCCCCTCTTTATGTTGAAATTTTTGAAGTTGCACTTGTTCTGCTTTCCTATGCTTGTTGCTTTGTGCTTTCATGACTTGTTTTTCTACAAGATTATTTTTCATAGAAAGTGGGTCAGACTTAATTTTTTTTATTTGCTTCTTTATGCTATCTTTTTATTCAATTAATATTTCTCATGCGAGCATCTTCTAAAATTATCATGCCTAGCTAAACGGCTTTAAAGAAAAGCACTTCTTGGGAGATAACCCATGGTTTTATTTTTGCTTTGTTTTTTCTCTGTTTTCTTTGAGTCAAGGGGTTGTATACTTCTGTAGAAACTTCTTTGTATATTTCTTTTCATGGTTTAGTAGTGGCAAGTAAGGTTTCTGACAAGAGTTGGATTTGGTTTTCGGATTTGTGCGCAGGAAACAGATTTCTGCTGTCCACCGTAAAAAATCGTATAAAATTCAGGAAGATCAGAATGATATTAATTTTTTTTTGCTTATTCCTAGGCTAATTCCTCAACTTTTTAATTCTTTAAGTTTTTCGATCTGAGCAACATAAGTGCCTCGAAAAAATTCGTCTTTACAGAGTATTCTTGTTTTGACAGATTCTGCCATTTTTCTTGCATTTGCTCTTTTGCGATGGCAAGTGGATTTATTTGCTTCACGAAACATCAGTGGCTGTAGATAATGTTTAAAATTATCAATAGCACTTGTGCCATACATAACCCATGGATTTTTTATTGTTGCACTAACCGTCTAATGCGATTTACTCTTTGAGTGTGGTGTGAAGGAAGTTTTCAAGGGTCAAGAGAAGATGGTGATATATCTGATCAAGAAGAGTGAAAGGTCAAAGCTTGGGGATGCCCCCGTTGTTCATCCAAGCATATTTTAAGAATACCCAAGCATCTAAGCTTGGGGATGCCCAAGGCATCCCCTTCTTCATCAACAATCTACCAGGTCACTTCTAGTGAAACTATATTTTTATTCGGTCACATCATATGAAGTTTACTTGGAGCGTCTGTTCGTTTTAGTTTTCTTTTCTTTTGTTTTCCTTTGTTTTATTTTGTTTTCCTTTGTTTTGTTTTGTTTTCCTTGCTGCAATAATATAGTTTGATCCTAGCATTCTTTGCTTGGGAGAGAGACACACTCTGCTTTTTGGTTGAATACTTGCTATGCTAGTATTCTTAGTTTTTATTCTAGCTGCTGCAAAATTTCTTGTTTAGCTCTCATTTTCATTGCATCTCTTATTCAGATTTGTTAGTTTTAGTAGAGTTATGTGAGTCCTCCCATGTATTCTTGCTTTAGCATTTAGATATTTTTTTGTTAAAGCATGTTTTGTATTGTGCTTGTTGGGAAAAGAAACTGCTGCTTGAGGTAGAATTTTTAACGGTGCAAGTAGAAGCTTGTATAGACTGGGGCTAGAATTTTTCATATCATGCTAGATCTTATTTTAGTTCTAAAGCCTTGTGGTTATTTAGTAGCATTATTAGCCTCAAATAGCTGAGAGTGTTTAATGTGCCATTGAAAGAATCATGAGTTGTTCTTGTCATATTGAAGCATAAATTTGTGGTGTTCTCCTTTGAATGTTTTATTTGGTTGACTTGGTGCATGCTCACACCATGTTTATGACTATAAACCAGTCACAAATAGACTCCATGATAATTTAGTTTTTGAACCTGTGGTTCCACTTATGCTTTGATTAATGATGTTTATGTTGCTATGCATGATTATGGCTCTTATGCTCTCTTGATTTGTCGCTCCGAGTCTTTTGCTAGCCTCCACCTGTACTTAGTATGAGCTCTACTCGTGCATCCAACTCCCAAAAACCAAAGTTTACCCATTGTGTCCACCATACCTACCTACATGTGCTATTTAACCGCCACTCCAAAGTAAATTGCTCATGTGTTACGTTTAAAACTTTCAAAATCTCCTGTTTTGTGCTCCTGTTTTAGCTCACGAGGACGTAAATAGAGAATCTGTATCTCACTTGTTGATTGGACTTTCACACCCTGGACTAGTGGCTTCATCCGCTAATCCAATGATATAACAGCTGGCAGCGGGGTGTCCAGCCCAAAATTAATAACAACAAATTCTCTTCACTATTTTTACCCCTGATTTATCTGTCAAAGCATAATTGTGTAAACAAAAGAGAAAGAGGGATGAACTTCTACCCAGATGCGTCCAACTATGGGAGCCGCTCTTGTGAAGTCTAGTTGGCTTGTGACGTACTGTATTTTCTTTTTACCATTCGTTGACATAAGCATACACCTCTCTTAAAAATGTTTTTAATACCTCTGTTTAATAAAATAAAAGCTCTAGCACATGAGTGATCCATGCTTCCCTCTGCGAAGGGCCTTTCTGTTACTTTTATGTTGAGTCTCCATCTTCTAACTTTATGCACAGTTGAGACAACATATTTGCCATTCTGAGTTTTATGTGCATTTGTCCCAGAAACATTATTAATTGATTCATGATGTGTTATTGCTTGTTCTCTAACTATTTGTACTAGTATTACTCATGAAACTTTGAAGGTGTCCTGGCATTTATGTTTTGCCCCACTCTTAAGGACTTGCGAAATATCACTTTGCCATGCTTTCTCTATACTTAAAAAAACGTATATCTTTCTTTGCATTGTTATTCATGATTTTTTATTTGTGTTACTTCTCATGATGCAAGGTGATTGCTATGCTTTATTATTAAAGTTCTATTTATCATGCTTGTGTTGAAGTTCTATGATCTCAGCTTACATATGCTTTTACATTATGATGATCAAGTTTATGTTGGTAGCATGTCACCTCAGAAATTATGTGTTTTTATCGTTTACCTACTCGAGGACGAGTAGGAACTAAGCTTGGGGATGTTGATACGTCATAAACGTATCCCTAATTTCTGATGTTCCATGTTGTTTTCATGTTATTTCCCACATGTTTGCTATACACTTTATGTCATTTTTATCGATTTTCCGGACTAACCTATTGACAAGATGCCATAGAGTGAGATCCCTGTTTTCTATTGTTATTAGTTTCAGAAAAGTTGTTCTTGAAATATTCTCGGAATTGGAAAATTCAAAAGAAAGAAGTCTTAGAAGTCCCGGAGGGTCTAGGAAGTCCCGAAGAGACCCGGAGGGGGGCCACAGAGCCACCACACCATAAGGGGGCGTGGTTCCCCCTCTGGCCGCGCCGGGATAAGGTGTGGCCCCCCTGGCCACCCCCGGCATCGCTCTTTCGTCCATATATACTCCCCGATGCGTAAACCCTAGATAAATCAGCCTTTCCCATGAAAAGTTCCATAGCTCCGCCGCCACCGCCGAGAAGTTTTGGGGGACAAAAATCACTGTTCCGGCACCCTGTCGGACGGGGAAGTGCCCCCGGAGCCATCTCCATCGACTCCACCGCCATCTTCATCGCTGTTGTTGTCTCCTATGATGTGGAGGGAGTAGTTCTCCCCCGGGACTGAGGGCTCTACCGGTAGCTGTGTGTTTCATCTCACTCTCCCACGGTGTGATATTTATGTGATCATGAACTTTGTAATCTAGTTGAATAAGTAGATTTTACTCTTAATCTGTTATGCTACTCAAGTGGTTTTGTTATGAGATCTCCGTAAACACTTTTATCATGGTGTAAAGGTGACAGTGTGTGCACCGTGTGGTTTAGCATGATATTTATATCTTGTGTTGGATGACCCTATGAAATTGTGGTGTTTGTCTAGTACCTTCTAGGGCGCTCATAGTGACAACGTGTGGTTAACTAGACATGGGAATGCGATTTTGAGGAGTGCCTTTTGCAGCCCTACGCAATGAATTCGTGTTTGTTATTCAACCGGAGAGTGGTTCGGAGTAGCATAGTGAAGAGAGGATATTTATGCATTCAATTATGTTATTATTGCTGAGAGTTTTCACTACTGAAAGTATGATCCCTAGGCCTTGTTTCTAAGCATCGAAACACCTTTTACAATCAGTTCTGCTACATGTTTGCTTGCTTGCCATTTTTTATTTCAGATTGCTATTATCACTTATAAACATCCATACTACTTGAATTTTACTCTCTCTTCGCCGAACTAGTGCACCTATACAACTGACAATTGTATTAGGTGTGTTGGGGACACAAGAGACTTGTTGTATCGTGATTACAGGGTTGCTTGAGAGGGATACCTTTGACCTATTCCTCCCTGAGTTCGATAAACCTTGGGTAATCCACTTAAGGGAAACTTGCTGCTGTTCTACAAACCTCTACACTTGGAGGCCCAACACTGTCTACAAGAATAGAAGCGTGCGTAGACATCAGTTACCTTTAAAACTTTCAAAATTACTCCTGTTTTGTGCTCGTGTTTTAGCTCATGAGGGCGTAAATAGAGAATCTTTATCTCACTTGTTGATTGGACTTTCACACCCTGTACTAGTGGCTTCATCCGCTTATCGAATGATAGAAGAGCTCGCAGCGGGGTTCCTAGCTCCAAATTAATAACAAAAAAGTCTCTTCACTATTTTTGCCCCCGATTTGTCAGTCAAAGCATAATTGTGTAAACAAAAGAGAAAGAAGGATGACCTTCTGATGCATGTAAAATGCATAGATGAATTTTGCATATTTCCACATGGTTTTCTATTACATATTGCATCATATAAGGGTATAATTCAATGTTTTATAGTATTTTGGGGTTAACTTACAAAGTCCCCCAACTTTTATGGAATTAACCCTGCCTGTCAGAAACCCCGTTTTCTATATTTTTGACGTTTCAGGGGGCAAACTTCCACGAAATCACCTGAAAATCTACGGGGGTAATTTTTTTGGAAGGAGAAGACTTGCGGGCGAAGGATCCACGAGAATTGGGCAAGGAGGCCCAAAAGAGGACCCTCCACGCGGCCAGATTCCTTGGCCGCGTGAGAGGCCCCCTTTTGGCCCCTGTGGCCCCAATTCCTTCCATCTTCGACTTACCGACTCCGTCTTGACCTAAAACCGACTATAAAAAGGGCCCCCCTTACCCTTACGGAGAGGAGCACCGCCGAAACACCGAAACAACGAGACAGAGACCAGAAGTTCCAGATTGGAGGGGGAAAACTCCAGCGAGGCGCCGCCGGTGTGATCTCCTACCCCTCCAATGTCATCTCCATCGACATCTCCATGAAGAGGGAGTAGTCCACCCCAGGGCTATGGGTTTGTGGAAGTAGCACTTGTATCTCTCTCTCTATGTGCTTCACTAATTAGATCTGTATGAGCTGCCTCACATGATTACGGGCACCGTTGTAATTCCTATGTGGTGGATCTTTTCTATGAGTTATTGAATCTGAGACTGCAATTGTTTATCTTGAATCATTTGAGTAGATGTATCTTATGTACCCCGTTCTTATTTGCTAGCTTTGATCAATCTAGTTCTTGAGAGCGTGTGTGGGGTGATGGGTGCATTAGTTGGAGTAACGGGGGGTGGCTAGTGCTGTGAAAGTGACAAAAGTTCAGTGATCCACTTAGGTTTTGTTAAACCTTTCTTAGTTACCTCACTAGGGATAAAAAGGAGTGCCTTGTTACCAGGGATTTGAAGTGACACTAATCAATCTCCATGACTAGATCTAGCAAGTTCTTACTTCAACTTCATGTCACATTGCATAAAGCTATACTCTGGTTTTTCCTTAATTATCGAGGTGTTATGATTTATTTCGCATCTTGGTGGAGTATAAGAGGGATCAATATGACCGTAGAGATCTCTATGCTAGGACGTGATGCCCATATGAAACTACTCAATGTTAAACATGTTATTGTAATCTCACATGTAATTCTTTATGTCCACCGTCTACTTTATTTGAGAGAATGCAAGTGTGAAACCATGAACCCCGGTCCTATTTTAATTATAAGAAAACACTCTAGTTACTTTGCTGAAATTTACTTTACTTGCACTTTACTTTACTTGCATCTCCAATTCGAATTTACATTATCTCCATCACCACTTGCAGCACAAAAATACAAAAACAATCCATTGCATATTTATTTTCTCATTTGCATTTAGTAATAGATTTAATTATTGCACATTTACTTTCAGTTTTGCATTGCAATTTAGAAGTCTCACACCTTGTGCTTGACAACCACTTGGTGAGGTTGAGGGCACAAAATTCTCTACTTGTTTGCAGGATCCTGGAGGAAGCTTGGAAGACAACTGCTGAAATACTGGCTCCCCAAGAGTTCGATATAAACCCTCGAGTCACCCTCGTGGGGAAGAAGGCTTGCCACTAGCTACACACTCTGCACTTGGAGTCTCAACCTAGCCATCACCTTCTACCCAGATGCGTCCAACTACGGGAGCCGCTCTTGTGAAGTTTAGTTGGCTTGTCACGTACTGTATTTTCTGTTTACCATTCATTGACATAAGCATACACCTCTCTTAAAAATGTTTTTATGCCTCTGTTTAATAAAATAAAAGCTCTAGCACATGATTTGATCCCTTCTTCCCTCTGCGAAGGGCCTTTCTTTTACTTTTATGTTGAGTCTCCATCTTCTAACTTGATGCACAGTTGAGAGAGCATTTTTGCCATTCTGAGTTTTATGTGCATTTGTCCCAGAAGCATTATTAATTGATTCATGATGTGCTATTGCTTGTTTCTAATTATTTGTTCTAGTCTTCCTCATGAACTTTGAAGGTGTCCTGGCATTTATGTTTTTCCCCACTCTTAAAGACTAGCGAAATATCACTCTGACATGCTCTCTCTATACTTGAAACAAACATCTTTTGTTGCCTCGTTATTCATGATCTTTTATTTGAGTTACTTCTCATGATGCAAGGTGATTTCTATGCTTTATTATTAGAGTTCTATTTATCATTCTTGTGTGAAAGTTCTATGATCTCAGCTTACTTATGCTTTTACATTATTGATGATCAAGTTTATGTTGGTAGCATGTCACCTCAGAAATTATGTGTTTTTATCGTTTACCTACTCGAGGACAAGTAGGAACTAAGCTTGGGGATGTTGATACGCCATAAACGTATCCTTAATTTCTGATGTTCATTTTGTTTTCTTATTGTTTCCCACATGTTTGCTATACACTTTATGTCATTTTTATTGATTTTCCAGAGTAACCTATTGACAAGATGCCACATAGCCAGTTCCCAGTTTTCTCCTGTTTTCAGTTTCAGAAAAGTTGTTCTGCAAATATTCTCGAAATTGGAAAATTCGAAGCCCGGAACTCTAAGAACTCCCGAAGGTTCCACGGAGTCCCGAAGAGAGTCGGAGGGGGGCCTCAGGGGGCACACACCATAGGGTGGCACCCCCCCTTGGTCTCGCCGGGGGGTGGTGTGGCCCCCCAGGGCTCCACCACCTTTGCCCTTTCGCCTATTTAATCCCCCCGAGACATAAACCCTAGGAGGATCCCACTTTTTCCCGAAAAACACCCGAGGCTGCTGTCACCGTCATCCCGAGATCGGGAGGGTTCTAGAGCTCTCCCCGGCACCCTGTCGGAGGGGGAAATCATCACCGGAGGGGTCTACACCACCATGCCCTCCTCTGAAGTGATGCGTGAGTAGTTCATCCCTAGACTATGGGTCCAGAGCAATAGCTAGATGGCTGTTCTCTCCACTTTGTACCTCATGTTTAGATCTTGTGAGCTGCCTATCATGATCAAGACCATCTTTATGTAATGCTACATGTTGTGTTTGCTGGGATCTAATGAATGTTGAATGCTATGTTTTCTGGTTATCAATCTATCATGTTATCTTCATGCTTATGTTATTTATGATCTTCCATGCTCTCCATTATTAGTAGATGCTCTGGCCAAGTAGATGCTAGTAACTCCAAGAGGGAGTATTTATGCTTGATTGTGGGTTCATGCCTTGTTTTCATCTGTGCTTGAGTGACAGAAATGTGACGGATGGAGGATGTGCTATTGCCATTAGGGAGAAAACAACAATGCTTTGTCTAAGGATGATGTTATTGTTTACATTACACACTTTGTTTACTGCGATTATCTCTTGCTTGCAACTTAATACCCAACGTTTGTTCGGATGATATTCGGAGGGTGGATTATTAGTCATAGATGCAGTTGGATAACGGTCTATGTATTTTGTTGTAATGCCCGCTTGAATCACATAGTAATCTTTATGTCTTGCATATGCACTACGGTGCAGCCTTCATTTTTGTCAATTGCCCAGCTGTAATTGTTCACCACACATGTTATTTATATTTCACGGAGAGACACCAGTAGTGAGCTGTGGACCCCGGTCCTTTTTCCTCATACTGATAAAACACCTACTGCTTTCATACTTCTCTCATACTATTACTACTGTTTTACAAACCATACGTTTAACCTCTTTGTGTTCAGCAAACCCGGTGAGATTGACAACCTCACTACTTCGTTGGGACAGGGAGATTTTATTGTGTTGTGTATGTTCCACGCTGCTCCTGAACCAGTAGTGCGCCCTGCCACCTTAGCTGCATCAACCTTTAGAGATTGCTTGTCCTCCTACTGGTCGATTCAACCTTGGTTTCTTTTCTAAGGGAAAACTTGTTGTACACTCTTCATAACCTTTCTCTTGGGGTTTACCAACGAGGGCATTAAGGCCATCAGTGGCCGGGGGGCACACCACCCCAGGCGCGACCAGAGGGGGCGCCTCCCTATGGTGTGGGCTCCCTGAGGCCCCTCTCCGGGTCTCCTCCGGACTCCGTGTATGTGAAGACTTTCTAAGACTCTAGAATTTTGTTTCGTCCAATTATGAGAATATTTTCAGAACAACTTTTCTGAAACAAAAGACAACAGAAAACAGGAACTAGCGCTGTGGCATCTTGTCAATAGGTTAGTCCGAGAAATTCCATAAAAATGACATAAAGTGTATAAGAAACATGTAGCATAAGGCATGGAAACAACATAGAACATCAGAAATTATGGATACGTTTGAGACGTATCACTCTGCCATTATACAAATTGTTGAAAAATCCAAAAAAATTGTTTGGATGAAAGAAGCAGAGAAAACATTAACTCAGTTAAAGGAAATTATGATATGAAATAGTGATGCAAAATGGACGTATCAACTCCCCAAGCTTAGACCTCGCTTGTCCCCGAGCGAAACTGAACTCAGTAAACAAGACCACTGGTTTATGGAGTGAAACGTCGATAAATAAAATACAGACAAGAAGCATCACATTTATCAATACACAAGTAATTCTAGACAGAAACTTCCTCTCATATAACTTAACTTGAAACTATTAGAGGGAGTCACAATAAAGGTGCAAAGAGAAAATCATAATTGGTTATGGCAACTTTGCTCTTGGTCAGAGAACAATTAAAAAATTGTACTTATCTTTTCATCAGAGTCTTTATATTAGAGTTTATATTGCTGAGTTTTACATGCTCAATCATAACAGCCTCCTTACAGTCATTAATAACTTTCAAAGTAATATTCATTCAAATAAAAAATTGTACTAAGCAAGGAAGAATAAAAGACATGATTGACTAAATCAACATATAGATGGTTGGATCACAACAACACAAATGCTTGCTTGAGATAGAAGGGGGTAGGTTTACCGAGTCAACATAAAAGTAAAACATAGGCCCTTCACAGATGGAAATAGGGATCAACTCATGTGCTAGAGATTTTTATTTTGGATGCATCGCGGCTCCGCTGAGGAATCGTGGAGGATTGGGAGCACGATTCAGGGGGGGTTCAGAGGGAAATTGAAGAGGAGAGGAGGGGCTTTAAGGGGGAGGTTTCGGGCAGAATTGTTGCGCCCTTAATGGAGAGGAATCAAGGCGTGAAAATTTCGGCCAAAATGGGAGCGTTTCCTTGCAGGAGGTTGATGACGAGGTGACGTCACTAATGATGTCAGCACATTTTTTTCATGTTTTTTTATTACCTTAATATCTCATGTTTTATTAATCCAATTAGCCCCAAATAAATTTCTAAAATCTTGAAATATTAATACCTTTTAAACAGAAACATTTTCATAAACTTTTCAAAACATTTTTATTTTTGAATTTCTAAAATTAAATAATTCCTTAATAGTGATTTAATGCTATTTCTAAAATAGAAAATAATCAAAAAGCAAAAATTAGTCAAATGAAATTTCAGTGGCCTTCTATAAGTTGGAAACTTATTTTTGAAAGTTATTACAACTTATTTTCATAATTTTATATTTTTTAAAAATAGGGGTAACCCTAATAGCAACTTATGCCACTTTTAAAATAGAAAAATAATTAAAGCGAATAATTAGGAAGATAGAAATTTGTTAATTTACCATTTGAAAGTATGTTTCTTAAAAGCCCTTTTCTCAAAAGGAAAATTAGTGGAAACCATTTTGTTACGGGATTATTAGTTGAAAAGTGATATAGTTGAATTTTGTCTTTGTATATTTTCAATAACTAAATAGTTGGAGAAATAAATATTATCAATAACTAGGGGTTGAAGAAACATTTGGAAAACGTATAGCTAGTAGAACAATTTTACATTATTAAGGTTTGATAAGACAATAATGTGGTCACAAAACTATTTTCAAGTTCAATTAAAATATTAAAGATGGTGAAAACAAATCTTAGGGTTTTGGAAAACACTAGCAAAATTGGGTTATAAAATCCAGTAGCATTTGGAAAACAAATAATATAATCTTTGTGGTTGAGTTTTATTTGCTTTTGGTGGCTTGCTTTAATAGAAAACAATTTTTTAATTTTTTTTGTGATTTTTGAACTTTCCAAAAATCAGGGATGTTACACAAGACCAGACTTAGTGTTTTTCAACTAGGAGGGTCAACTAGAAAAATAACTTAGAAATATTCTAAGGGCTTTGGTTTTGGTCTCTCTGGTCTAAGGTTAGTCCTTAGCATAAATTTGCTAGAGAAAACATATTGAAAATAATTACAGAAAATAAACTAAGTCAGAAATAGTCACATGAGCATATAACAACCAAAACCAATTTAACTTAGCCAAAAATTATTTAGGGCGCAAGGGACTGTTACTACACATCATAAGGTCTCCAAAAATATTTTATTTGCAAAAATTGGATTTACAGAATTTAAACTATGCCAAAAATTACCAAACAAGCATATTTGAATTTGGACCAAACTAAATTTTCAAAATTAAATTTGGACAGACTAAAATATTCTACATGTTCAGGGCTTCTCAAAAAGTTCAAGTTTGCTCAAATTGGATTTATAGATTAAAATTTATTAGCAAAACAAGATTTACAAATATTCAATGCACGTATCAAAATTCAGTTTTAATAATTTTAATAAATTCTGCACATTGTGCTGATTTCAAAAAGTACAAAATCATCGAAGTTGAACTTATAGAACTAAGGATATGAATTTTTGAAGTTTGATCAATTTTTGTGTGATTTTTAATCAATTTTAAACAAACTTTGACCGGGGGGGTTACTGAGCGCAGAATGTGCAGGCCGCGCGGCGCGCTCTGATTGGTGCGGACAAATCTGCTGAAGTGGCGTGCTCCCATTGGTTGATACCTCTTCGAGACTAGATCTAGCGTGACCCGTCGGATCGGGATCAGACGACCTGGAACAAAAGAGAGGGGCTTACCGAAGTTGGCTACCGGAGATGGTGGGCGCGGTGGTGCTCCGGCGTCGGAAAACGGCGGGACAACGACCAAGGGGACCTCCGGCTCGATGGAGATGACGAAGAGGTGTTGCGCATTGTGGGGAGCTCGATGGCACGGTCGGAGACGTTGTATTCTTCATGGAACAGTGGCGCGGTGTAGATGATAGCTCGGCGCTCCGGCGACGCACGATCCTCACGGTACAGCGAAAACTGCAGCGATAATACAGGTCAGGGAGGCGCGGTACGGTGCGGGGGAGAGGATGGAGGCGGTCTAGGTCTTGGAGGAGTACTGACGTCGCCGGAAATAGAGCAAGGAGGCAACAGCCTGGCGGATCTTCGGCGAGAATTGCTCCGGCCTGGAGGCGTAATCGGAGATGAAACGAGAGGGAAAATGGATAGGTTATTGAGGGGTATTTATAGGGGGTCTCGGATTTGCACTTTGTTCCCTACATGCGAAGAAATCGTGGATTGAACTCGATCCTTGTTCGGTCTCCTTTGCGTGTACGGGAGGAAGAAGGAGATGACGTCAGCGAACGCGTCATCGTGGGTCCGCGGAGTCAGAGAGAGAAAAGAGAGGGTGCGGCTGGTGTTTCCGTGCTGCGCGCGTGCGGGAGGTAAAGAATGGGCTTCGGCCCAGGTGGGCTGTTGCGTGCCTGCGTGGGGTAGAAGGAGGGCGAGGATATGGGTTGTGTTGATCTCTCTCTTCTCCTCTTTTTTTCCTTTCCCTTTTCAATTTATGTTTTTGTATCATAACTTTCGAATAGAATTTCCAAATGGCCTCAAGCAAGATGATCTTGATCATGTTAGGCAACTCACAAGATCTAAACACGAGGTACAAAGTGGAGAGAACAACCATCTAGCTACTGCTATGGACCCGTAGTCTAAGGATGAACTACTCACGCATCACTTCGGAGGAGGGCATGGTGGTATAGACCCCTCCGGTGATGAATTCCCCTCCCGGAAGGGTGCTGGGGAGAGCTCCAGAACCTTCCTGATCTCGGGATGACGATGACGTCGGCCTCGGGTGTTTTTTTGGGATGAAGTGGTATATCTTTAGGGTTTACGTCTCGGGGGGTATAAATAGGCGAAAGAGCAAAGGCGGTGGAGGCCGGGGGGCCCACACCACCCCATGGCATGGCCGGGGGGCGCACCGCCCTATGGTGTGGGCACCCTGAGGCCCCCCTCCGGGTCTCTTCGGGACTCCGTGGAACCTTGGGTAATTCTAAGACTTCCGGCTTCGAATTTGCCAATTCCGAGAATTTATTTCCAGAACAACTTTTCTAAAACAAAAAAGAGCAGAAAACAGGGAATTGGCTCTGTGGCATCTTGTTAATAGGTTAGTCCAGAAAATCGATAAAGAATGACATAAAGTGTATAGAAAACATGTGGGAAACAATAATAAAACAACATGGAACATCAGAAATTAAGGATACGTTTATGACATATCAATATCCTTGGAGACTCTGAATGGAAACTATGCTCTCTCAACTGTGCATAAAGTTAGAGGATGGAGACTCAACATAAAAGTAAAAGAAAGGCCCTTCACAGAGGGAAGCATGGATCACTCATGTGCTAGAGCTTTTATTTTAATAAACAGGGGTATAAAAAGCTTGAAACTCCTCCCAACCATCTTTCACAAACCATGGCTAACCAAATCCTCGGGTGCCTGCCAACAATCACGTACCGTGGAGGAGTGTCTATATTTTAAGAGGGTGTATGCTTATGTCAACGAATGGTAAACAGAAATTACAGTACATCACAAGCCAACTAGACTTCACAAGAGCAGATCCCATAGAAGGACACATCTAGGTAGAAGGTCATCCCTCTTTCTCTTTTGTTTACACAATTATGCTTTGACTGATAAATCAGGGGAAAAAATAGTGAAGATAATTTGTGTTATTAATTTGGGGCTGGGCACCCTGCTGCCAGCTCTTTTATCATTGGATAAGCGTATGAAGCAACCAGTCCAGGGTGTGAAAGTCCAATCAACAAGTGAGATAAAGATTCTCTATTTATGTCCTCATGAGCTAAAACGGGAGCACAAAACAGGAGTAATTTTGAAAGTTTTAAGGGTAACACATGAGCAATTTACTTTGGAGTGGCGGTTAAATACCACATGTAGTTAGGTATGGTGGACACAATGGGAAAACTTTGGTTTTGGGGAGTTGGATGCACAAGTAGAGCTCATACTCAGTACATGTGGAGGCTAGCAAAAGACCGGGAGCGACAAATCAAGAGAGCATAAGAGTCATAATCATGCATAGCGACATAAACATCATTAATCAAAGCATAAGTGGTAACACAATTCAAAAACTAAATGATCATGGAGGCTATTCGTGACTGGTTCATAGTCACAAACATGGTGTGAGCATGCGCCAAGTTAACTAAATAAAACATTCAAATGAGAACACCACAAATTTATGCTTAATATGACAAGAACAACTCATGGTTCTTTCAATGGAACATTAAACACTCTCAGCTATTTGAGGATAATCATGCTACTAAATAACCACAAGGCTTTAGAAATAAAATAACATCTAGCATCATATGAAAAAGTCT
Source organism: Alopecurus myosuroides (assembly GCA_028641055.1). Taxonomy (NCBI): domain Eukaryota; kingdom Viridiplantae; phylum Streptophyta; class Magnoliopsida; order Poales; family Poaceae; genus Alopecurus; species Alopecurus myosuroides. The sequence goes on from CM054057.1 coordinate 124,411,889, forward strand.
AGCCACACTCTATACAAGCTTTACTTGCACCGTTAAAAATTCTACCTCAAGCGGCAGTTTCTTTTCCCAACAAGCACCATACAAAACATGCTTTAACAAAAACTCTCTAAATGCTACAGAAAGTAAACATGAGAGGACTCAAATAACACTACTAAAACTAAAATCTCTGAATAATAGATGCAATGAAAACGAGAGCTAAACAAGAATTTTGCAGCAACTAGAAGAAAAACTAAGAATGCGAGCATAGCAAGTGTTCAAACGAAAAAGCGGAGCGTGTACCTCTCCCAAAAAAGAATGATAGGGTACAACTATATTATTAAATCAAGTAAAACAAAATAAAACAAAGGAAAACAAAAGAAAAACACACAGACGCTCCAAGTAAACTTCATATGATGTGACCGAATAAAAATATAGTTTCACAAGAAGTGACCTGATAGATAGTTGATGAAGAAGGGGATGACTTGGGAATCCCCAATATTATATGGTTGAGTGTTCTAAAAATATGATTGGATGAACCACGGGGGAATACCCAAGCTTTGACCTTGCACTCTTCTTGATCACATATATCACCTTTTCTCTTGACCCTTGAAAACTTCTTTCACACTACACTCAAACAGTAATTCGCATTAGAGGGTTAGTGCAACAATTAAAAATCCATTGGTTCTGTATTTCACAAGTGATATTTATACTTTTAAACATTAGCTACAGCCACTGATGTTTCGTGAAGCAAAAAAATCCACTTGACATCTCAAAAGAGCAAATCTATACCTAATAATAAAGGCGTTAAGGCTTCCTTGGTTTGGTTTGGTAGGTCATTAAAACTGCCCCTAAAGTAAGGCATAAATTACCCACCCTGCCACCGGTAAGTGAAAAAAAAAACGTTTACGCGCGGCATGCTTTGGCCATGCAAAAAAAACGCAAACCGGCCATAGGTCACGCGCGACATACTTGAGCCGTGCAAAAAGAACGCAGACCGACCCACCAATTGTTTCCTATGTCAATACACCAAACAACATCGCTGAGCAGATCATGTCCTACTCAAATCATACAAAAAACTGAACTTGGATCGATTTGGCTTCACGTATACCGAGTTCTAGGCAGGCTACCGAGTTCTCAACGTGACAGAGAACGAAACCAGCCAGGATCGCGCAGCCTCGAACTTGTCGACAGATAACTTCAGAGATAATCATCATGGTCCTCGCCATCACGGACTTCATGGTGGAGGTCTTCGGGCCGACGATGGCTACATGACCACCTCGGGTTTGGCCGCTGCAGCCACCAGGACGGACCAAGAACAGAGGCGGCAATTCCGCGCCGGAACGAAGGAAGGCATGTGGCAATGCCCTCCGGTCGGAACTTTTGCGTCTTGCAGCCTTCCACGAAGGCATCTCAATGGATCCTCCAAGGAGCGGTTCCCTCTGCCATTGGGATGTGGGATTGTGGTCGTGCTCGATCCAGAAGTTTGTGTTGCGCTCCGTAGTTCCGCGATCCGTGTTGTTTCATCTGATCCGATCTCCAAGACGCCTTCCATGTCGTGGGCACAGAGGTCAAACTGATCAATCCGTACGTGCAGTGCTGAATCGACACATGAAGGGGCGCCACCGCAATGGATAACGTCGTTTAATCGTGATGGAGGTGGAGCACGCGACAATTTAGGTGGACCATGTGGCCGATATTCATGGCAAGGACACGGTCCTGATCCTGGACATGGAGATGTGGAACATGCACGGGGACATACTGGTCAGCGCCGCAAGGCAGGACGCCCAGATCGTCCAGGGCTATGACGTGGTCGATGTCCACGGTACGAGCACAATGAGGGACCAGGACATGCAGCTGCCGCGGTCGTGCTCAGCGCCGGTATCCAGGGTGACCAGATCGTCCATGGAGAGGATGTGGTCAACGTTCATGATTCTGGCATGGAGCTCATCAATCATCATAGTCTTTTTTCCGTGTAAATGTTCGTGGCCTGGAAGATGTGCTAATCGGCATGAACGCTGGAGGTTTTAAGCACGATCTCACAGTTTTCTTGTTTTAGCCACTATCAATTTATATATATTTCTACATAGCTTTGCAGCAAGAGGAGGACGGTTATTCTGCTGAAGTAGGCTACACCAATGAGAGCTTGCAGCCAGTACCAGAGGAGTCACGGCCTAGCTAGCTGTCGAACTAATCTGATTCTCCAGCCTGTTGTTGCATGCAAAGGAGCCGCTGATGTTTGAGGTTCAGCTGCTCAAGATACTTATTTGTGTTCTTCTGAAAATTCAAAATTGGTTCTTCTAAAGATCCAAAATTCGTTCAGCAAAGGAACCACTGTGATTTTCTTCAGAAGAACATTACCAACTACTGTTTGCATACTGATTCATCTCTCCGTCCATCATGGAATGGGCAGTGTAGTAGAGGGAGTAGGAAGGGAAAACGTACTTTAGTTTGTATATTAAATTATGGTGAATTTTTTTCGATTCTTTCACTTCTTGCAATGTGACATGGTTTATACTACAAAAAACCTTTCCACAAATTGTAATCACACAAACATCAAATCAGGTGAGCTACCGTAAAACTGATTTTGTAGCACTATATGCATGTCTAGCTCCCTTGAGCACATTAATTATTGTAAACGAATTTTTATTAGATAATTACCGATGTTGAAGCTGAGCTTGTAAGTATCTATTTTTTTCTCGCTGCTTTGCATTCCGTGTTCAACTGCACCTTTTGGAGTTGATTTAGGAAGAACAAAATGATTCTTATTATTGACGCGCTTTCACACTGGAAGTATTGCTAATTATCTCATATAAAGATGGCTAACATCGTGAAAATTGTAAGGTGAAAAGAAATAAAACGCATAGTGTCGGTTCTTAGAGAGTTAAGAAGAATGATAAGAACGATAGCGTATTACACAGAGTATTCGGAAACCACAAGTCGCCATGCTTACAATACCCAACAAAATAAAATTCATTTTTCTCTATGTCTTGTTTTGTGGTATGAATATAGGAGGTTCGGAAATATGTGTGCTACTTTTGGACACCCATGATGTATAAAATAATATTAGAAAGTAAGTTGTGAGTATTTCTTCTACTTTGTGGGGATTCTTGTACAATAGGACATGTAAGAGAATTGAAATCTCGGAGAAAACCCAACATAGATTAACTTCAAACATATATTTTTATTTAATTTAGATCCGTTGCAACGCACGGGCACTTTCCTAGTACAAGAAAAATGGCAGAATCCATCAAAACCAGAACAGTCTGTAAAGACGATTTTTTCGAGGCACTTATGTTGCTCAGATCGAAAAATTTAAAGAACAAAAAAGTTGCGAAATTAGACGAGGAATACGCACAAGAAATTTCAGTCCATTCTGATTTTTCTATGATTTATCCGATTTTTTACGATGGACAGGAGAAATCTGTTTCCTGCGCAGGAATCCGAAAACCAACTCCAGCTCTCATCAGAAACCTTACTTAGCACTACTAAAACATGAAAAGAAAGATACAAAGTAGTTGCTAAATAAGTATAAAACCCCTTTACTCAAAGAAAACATAGAAAAACAAAGCAAAAAATAAAACCATGGGTTATCTCCCAAGAAGTGTTTTTCTTTAACACCTTTTAGCTAGGCCTAGAGAAGTGGAATCAAGTATTTTCAAATGGAGGGGCATTCAAAAAAATATTTAGAAATTCCTTAAAAATACATTGTATTTTGTCTAAGTGAGTTTTAGAGGCTCCTCTCTTAGAACTTTTAGGCTTACTATTCTAATCAAATAAATTCTCAGGAACAATCCAATCAAAATTCTTCTCTTGGGCTTCATGCAGTGCTACCAATTTAAAGGGGATTGTTATTTTATCCTCCTTTTAATTATTAGATTCAGTTTTTTCAAGAGAACCAACAATATCTACACATGAGCCTAGCATATTGAAACGATCAAAGACTTTTCTAGGTTCTATAGCAACATCTCCAAATTCTTTAAGCATGGTTTCTAAGATAAAGTTCCTTTTCTCATCATCTTCAATGTTACTCAAGTTGAGGAACATATGTTGTAATATTGTATGGAGGTTAACAAACATAGCTTCTAACATGTGAACTAAAGAAATTGCAGCTGTCTCATAATTTGGAGCAAGTTCTACTATGGATTTTTCCTCAAAATTATCATGCTTACTAACATGATCAAAGAATTCTTTAATGGTATCCTTTCCAAGTATAGAACCACTTCCTACCGGCAAATCTTTCAGGGTAAACTTAGGGAACAACATGATAAAAAAAACAACAAAGTAACAAAAGTAACAACTAGAATAAGAACTAATTTTTTTTCCTGTGTTTTTGATAAAGAGAAGCAAACAAGACAAAATAAAATAAACTGAGCAAAACAAAAACAAAGTAAAGAGATTGGAAGTGAGAGACTTGATACGTCTCCAACGTATCTATAATTTCTGATGCTCCATGATAATATTATGCCAATTGCTACATGTTTTCTCCCTTCTTTATAGCAATTTTACACGTTTTCCGGGACTAACCTATTAACAAGATGCCAAGTGCGAGTTCCCTGTTTTCTGTTGTTTTTTATTTCAGAAAAGTTGTTCTGGAAATATTCTCGGAATTGGACCCCACAAAGCACGAAGTGCCTATTTTCCTCGGAAGCATCCAGAAGACCGAAGAGGAGTCGAAGAGGGGCACCAGGGGGCCCACACCATGGGGTGGCGCGCCCCCCTTGGTCGCGCCAGGGGTGGTGTGGAGCCCCCAGGATCCACCGCCTCTGCCCTTTCGCCTATTTATTCCCCCCGGATGGAAAACCCTAGGCACATGACCAAAAGCCTCGAAAAGTTCCGCAGCCGCCGTCGTCGTCAACCCTAGATCACGAGGGTTCCGAAGCTGTCTCCCGGCACCCTGTAGGAGAGGAGATCATCACCGGAGGCTTCTCCATCACCATGCCTGCCTCCGGAGTGATGCATGAGTAGTTCATCCTTGGACTACGGGTCCATAGGAGTAGCTAGATGGTTGTATCCTCCTCATATGCTTCCATGTTTAGATCTCGTGAGCTTCCTAACATGATCGAGATTGTTCTTATGTAATTCTATGCGCTGTGTTTGCTGGGATCTGATGAATATTGAACTTATGCCAAGTTGATTATAGTATTTATTGCATATGCTATTTGTGATCTTGCATGCTTTCCATTGCTAGTGGTTGCTCTGGCCAAGTAGTTGCTAGTGACTCCAAGAGGGAGTATTTATGCTCGATAGTGGCTTCATGTCTCCTTTTTGCCTGTGCTCGAGTGACAGAAACGTGATGGGGGAGGATGTGTTGTTGCCACTAGGGAGAAAACAGCGGTGTGAGTGCTCGCATGTACAATCATTGCTTACATTGCACACATTGCTTAATGCAGTTATTTGTTGTTTGCAACTTAATACCTAAGGGGGTTCGGATGATAACCTGAGGGTGGATTATTAGTCATAGATGCAGTTGGATTACGGTCTATGTATATTGTTGTAATGCCCGCACTAAATATCATAGTAGTCATCATGTCATGAATGTGCACTACGGTGCAACCTTTATTTGTCAATTGCCCAGCTGTAATTTGTTCACCCAACATGCTATCTTTTGTGGAGAGACACCACTAGTGAACCTATGAACCCCGGTCCATTTTCTTACATTGTTAAACAAACCACTACAATTTCCTGCTTTCTTTACTTACCGCAAGCATACACCATTCTCCATAATATACAACTAATCTTTATTTTCAGCAAGACAGGTGAGATTGACGACCTCACTGTACCATTGGGACAAAGTATTTTGGTTGTGTTGTGTGCAGGTTCCGCGTTGTTGCTGACACCGGTGAGGCGCCATCACCACCGTCAGTGGCATCAACCTTCCGAAGATCCTCTTTCTCCTACTGGATTGATAACCTTGGTTCTTAACTAAGGGAAAAACTCCTACCATTGTGCTCATCACACCCTCCTCTTGGGGTCTCCCAACGAGTGCAAGATCGGCACCATCAAGGACTTTTTCTGGCATCGTTGCTAGGGAGAAAGAAGTCTTGTCGCAAGGGGAGTCTCTCACTCTCAAGCTCTTTATTTTGTTTATTGTCTTGTTTTTATTTTTTTTTCTTGTTTTGCTTCTCTTTATCGAAAACACACAAAAAAAGTTTACTTTATAGCTGTTATTTATTTGCTTGATTTTATTTCGCTAGAATGAATATTCCTGAAGTCGAGGTTCGTTCTTTTAGGAAACAAGGGGGAGAGAGTTCAAAATATGCTTGGTATAGAATAAATGATGCTCATAATAGGTGCACAAAAAATATTCTACCTTGATACTCTTGAGAAATTTTTATGTTGGTAATACTAACTGGTATAGGCATCAGACACTCTTATGGGTGGAAATTTTCTAGGAACTCCTTCCTTGGAAGCCTGCAATTTGATTGAAAGTTTAGTAGGAGCACCCCCCCACTACAATTGTTAAAACTGAGACCACTTTGGAGGATGTTATTAATAAACTAAACTATTTGGAAATGAACTTACTAATTTTCCTTGATAATGCTAGCAAAGTTAACGAATCAATAATTACTATTGATAAAAGAATCACTACTCTAGAAGCTAGCAACACTCATGATGATCAAAAATTTAGGATTGGTAAACTAGAGGAGGCTATGGGAACTTTAAGCTCAACTTTTTCATCTCTCAAGTTCAAAAAGGAGAAAGCCTTTGTGGGAAAGGAGCAAAGATTCATGTATGTTCCCAAGATAACTAAACTTAAATCTCAATATGTGCTGAAAATTGCTAAAACAATTAATGAAACTAAGAGTGACCTTCATGTTGAATATTCAGAAACACCTAGAGTTCCTAATGCTGCAAATAATGATTTAGAGGAAGTTATAGATGTTGATTCTTCACTTGAAAATACTTGAGTTTCTTTCTATGCCTAGCTGAAAGGCGTTCAAGAAAAGCGCTACCGGGAGACAACCCGTTTTATTTCTCTGTTTTTAACCCGTTTTCCTTCGTTTTATTTTGTTTTATTTGCACCTGGGTGTTGTCTATTTCCTTAGCAACCCCGCTGTATCTTTTATTTTGTGTTTTTGTTGATCCAAGTAAAGCCTCTAGTGGAAAGTTGAGGTTATATTTCGGATTTCTGCGTAGGAAACTGATTTCTGCTGTCCACTATTTATTCCGTATAAAATGACAGAAAATTCAAAATGACCTGAGTTTATTTTTTGCAAATCCTGGGCTGTATATGAAACTTTTCTTAGTTGACCACTTTTTTATTTGAGAAACATAAGATTTTCGAAAAAAATCATCTTTACCTGCTGTCCTATTTTGACAGATTTCTTCCAATAATTGCATTTGCATCTTAATCTCTTTCTTTTGGTGTTCTTTTGAGAAAAAGATTTTTAAAATAAGTTGTGACAGTAGCTAATGTGTTTTTGAGTGTTAGGCATGTGTTGAAACTGAACCATGTGAATTTATTATTTCGATTGCACTAACGTTGCTAATGAAGATTGTGAGAAGTTTGGTGTGAAGGAAGTTTTCAAGCGTCAAGAGAAGAGGATGATATGACGTGATCAAGGAGAGTGAAGAGCCTAAGATTGGGCATGCCCCGGTGGTACATCCCAGCAAATTCCAAGAAGGCTCAAGCGTCTAATCTTGGGGATTCCCAAGACATCCCCTTCTTCATCGACAAATTATCAGGTCACTTCTAGTGAAACTATATTTTTATTCGGTCACACCTTATGTGCTTTACTTGGAGCGTCTTTTATTTTTTGCTTTCAGTTTGTTTTTATTTTTGCAATAATCTTGGTTGGACCCCAGCATTTTTGTATTGGAGAGTGACACGCTCCGCTTTTTCATGGGAATACTTTGTATACTTAATCTTTGTCTGGCCACTGCATTTATTTATCTTCTGTTTTGCATGCACCTCTTATCAGAGCTGTTAGTTTTAGTAGTGTTATGTGAGTACTCTCATGTTTGCTTGTTGTACCCTAAAGAGTATTTTAATTAAAACATGTCTTGTATGGTGCTTGTTGGGAAAAGAAACTGTTGCTTGAAGTAGAATTTATAACAGTGCAAGTAGAAGCTGGTATAAAAGGGAGGTGTTTATACCTCCTACAGCAACAAGATTTATTAAAGCAATAAGTAACATTATAGGTGGAGCACAAGTTTTTAGCATAGTCATGCAATTTATTAATTTGCTCCCATAAGTGTATCCCTTTTTGTGACAAGCGGTATTCCTTATAATATTTTTGTTGTTCATCCGTGAACCCACCTTGCCTAAAAGATCTAGTTTCAAAGACATCAAACATTGATAGTAAGCATGATAAAGAAAAAATAGCAAGTGAATGATTCACTTGAAAATACTTGAGTTTCCCTTTTATGCCATAAAGTAAACTATTTTTTTTGTGTTTTTGATAAAGAGAAGCAAAACAGGACAAAAATAAAAACAAGACAATAAACAAAATAAAGAGGTTGAGAGTGAGAGACTCCCCTTGCTAGAAGACTTCCTTCTCCCCGGCAACACCGCCAGAAAATATCCTTGATGCTTGTGATATACACGTTTGTTGGGAGACCCCAAGAGGAGGGTGTGATGAGCACAACGGTAGGTATTTCCCCTTAGTTAGGAACCAAGGTTATCAATCCAGTAGGAGAAAGAGGACCTTCGGAAGGTTGATGCCACTGACGGTGGTGCTGGCGCTTCACCGGTGTCAGCAACAACGTGGAACCCGCACACAACACAACCAAAATACTTTGCCCCAACGATATAGTGAGGTTGTCAATCTCACCGGTCTTGCTGAAAACAAAGATTAGACGTATAGTGTGGAAAAAAGTGTAAGCTTGCAGTAAGTAAAGAAAGCAGGAAATAGTTGTGGTTTGTTTTAACAGTGTGGAAACATGGACCAGGGTTCATGGTTTCACTAGTGGTGTCTCTCCATAAAAGATGGCATGCTGGGTGAACAAACTACAGCTGGGCAATTAACAAATAGAGGTTGCACCATAGTGCACAATATGACATGAAGATTACTATGGTATTTAGTGCAGGCATAAGAGCAAGATACATAGACCTACATCCATCTGCATCTATGACTAATAATCCACCCTCAGGTTATCATCTGAACCCCCTTAGGTATTAAGTTGCAAGCAACAGATAATTGCATTAAACAAAATGTGTAATGTAAGCAATGATTATGCACGCGGGCACTCTCATTGATGTTTTCTCCCTAATGGCAACAACACATCCTCCCCCTTCATGTTTCTGTCTCTCGAGCAAGGCGAAAAGGAGGCATGAACCCACTATCGGGCATAAATACTCCCTCTTGGAGTCACTAGCAACTACTTGGCCAGAGTAACCACTAGCAACGGAAAGCATGCAAGATCATAAATAGCATATGCAAATAAAGACTATAATCAACTTGGAATAAGTTCAATATTCATCGGATCTCAGCAAACACAACACGGAGAATTACATAAGATCAATCTCGATCATGATAGGCAGCTCACGAGATCTAAACATGGAGGCATATGAGGAGAATACAACCATCTAGCTACAGCTACGAACTCGTAGTCCAAGGATGAACTACTCAAGCATCACTCTGGAGGTAGGCATGGTGATGTAGAAGCCTCCGGTGATGGTCTCCTCACCGTCAGGGTGCCGAAAAAAGCTTCAGAATCCCCCTGATCTAGGGTTGACGGTGACGGCGGCTGTGGAACTTTTCGGGGATTTTTGATCAGGTGTTTAGGATTTTCCATCCGGGGGGCTTGAATAGGCGAAAGGGCAAAGGCGGTGGAGGCCAGGGGGGCCCCACACCCATAGCTGGTGCGGCCAAGGGGGGCCACGCCACCCAATGGTGTGCCCCCTGTTGCCCGTCTTCGACTCCTTTTTGGTGTTTTGGATGCTTCCGGGGAAAATGGGAACTTCGGGCTTTGTGGGGTCCTATTCCGAGAATGTTTGCAGAACAACTTTTCTGAAACCAAAAACAGCAGAAAACAGGGAACTGGCACTTGGCATCTTGTTAATAGGTTAGTCCCAAAAAACGTATAAAAATGCTATAAATAAGGAAGAAAACAAGTAGCACTTGGAAAAATATGATCGTGGAGCATCAGAAATTATAGATATGTTGGAGACGTATCAAGCATCCCCAAGCTTAGTTCCTACTCTTCCTCGAGTAGGTAAATGATAAAACCCTAATTTATGAGGTGACATGCTACTAACATAAACTTGATCGATCTAATGTAAAAGCATATGCACGCCGGGATCATAAAACTTTAAACACATGCATGATAAATAAAACTTTAGTAATAAAGCATAGCAATTACTTTGCATCACGAAGAGTAACTCAAATAAATAATCATGAATAATAATGCAAAGAAAGGTAAACGTTTGTTTCAGGTATAGATAAAGCATGACAAAGTTATATTTCGATAGTCCTTAAGAGTGGGGCAAAACATAAATGCCAGGACACCTTCAAAGTTCATGAGTAAGACTAGATCAAATAATTTAAGAACAAATAATATCACATCATGAAGTAATTATTGATGCTTATGGGACAAATGCACATAGAACTCAGAATGACAAAAATGCTCTCTCAACCGTGCATAAAGTTAGAAGATGGAGACTCAACATAAAAGTAAAAGAAAGGCCCTTCGCAAAGGGAAGCAGGGATCACTCATGTGCTATAGATTTTATTTTATTAAACAGATGTATTAAAAGTTTGACACTCCTCCCATCCATCTTTCACAAACCATGGCTAACCGAATCCTCGGGTGCCTACCAACAATCACATACCATGGAGGAGTGTCTATTTTTTGGGAGATGTATGCTAATGTCAACGAATGGTAAACAGAAAATACAGTAAGTCACAAGTCAACTGGATTCACAAGAGAGGCTCCCATGGTGAAGGACGCAACTGGTGTAGAAGGTCATCCCTCTTTCTCGTTTGTTTACAGAATTATTCTTTGACTGATAAATTAGGGGCAAAAATAGTGAAGAGATTTTGTTTGCATTAATTTGGGGCTAGGCACCCCGCTGCCAGCTCTTCTATCATTTGGATAGGAGGATGAAGCCACTAGTCCAAGGTGTGAAATCCAATCAACAAGTGAGATAAAGATTCTCTATTTGCGTCCTCATGAGCAAAAACAGGAACATAAAGTAGGAGTAATTTTGAAGGTTTTAAAGGTAACACATGAGCAATTTACTTTGGAATGGCAGTTAAATACCACATGTAGGTAGGTATGGTGGAAAAAATGGGAAATACTTTGGTTTAAAGGAGTTTGGATGCACGAGTAGAGATCATACTCAGTACAGGTGGAGGCTAGCAAAAGACTGGGAGCGACAAATCAAGAGAGCATAAGAGCCATAATCATGCATAGCGACATAAGCATCATTAATTAAAACATAAGCAGTATCAAAAGTTCAAAAACTAAGTGGTCATGGAGGCTATTCGTGACTGGTTTGTAGTTATAAACATGGTGTGAGCATGCGCCAAGTCAACCAAATAAAACATTCGAAAGAGAATACCATATATTGATGCTTTACTATGACAAAAACAACTCATGAATCTTTCAATACATATTAAACACTCTCAGATATTTGAGGCTAATCATGCACTCAATAACCACAAGGCTTTAAAACTAAAATAACATTTAGCACGGCATGAAAAAGTCCTAGCCACAGTCTATACAAGCTTCTACTAGTATTGTTATAAATTCTACTTCAACCAGCAGTTTTCTTTCTCCCAACAAGCACCATACTAAACATGCTTTAACAAAAATACTATTTATGATACAACAAGCAAACATGAGATTACTCAAATAACACTACTAAAACTAACAACTCTAATAAGAGATGCATGCAGACGGGAGCTAAATAAATGCAGCAGCTAGACAGAGATTAAGAATACAACGTATTCTCATGAAAAAGCGGAGCGTGTCACTCTGCAATAAAAGAATGCTAGGGTCCAACCAAGCTTATTGAAAAAGTAAAAACAAACTTAAAGAAAAAGCAAAAGCAAACTGAAAACAAAAATAAAAGACGCTCCAAGTAAAGCACATAAGATGCGACCGAATAAAAATATAGTTTCACTAGAAGTGATCTGATAATTTGTTGATGAAGAAGGGGATGCCTTGGGCATCCCGAAGCTTAGACGCTTGAGTCTTCTTGGAATTTTCTTGGATGTACCACCGGGGAATCCCCAAGCTTAGGCTTTTCACTCTTTTTGATTACATCATATCATCCTCTTCTCTTGACCCTTGAAAACTTCCTTCACATCAAAATTGTCACAATCTTCATTAGCAACGTTAGTGCAATTAAAATAATAAATTCACATGGTTCAGTTTAAGAACAAGTATAACACTCAAAAACACATTATATACTTTCACAACCTCTTTCAAAACTCTTTTTCTCAAAAGAACACCAAAAGAAAGCGATTAAGATGCAAATGCCACAAATGGTAGAAATCTGTCAAAACAGAACAACAGGTAAAGATCGATTTTTTCAAAAATCTTCTGTTGCTCAAATAAAGAAGTAGTAAACTAAGAAAAGTTGCGTATATAACTCAGGATTAAGAACAAAAAAAGTATCAGGTCATTTTGGATTTTCTGTCATTTTTAACGGAATTAACAGTGGACAGCAGAAATCTGTTTCCTGCGCAGAAATCCGAAATATAGGCTCAACTTTCCACAAGAGGCTTTACTTGGCTCAACAAAAACTCAAAAGAAAAGATACATCGGGGTTTCTAAGGAAATAGACAACACCCAAGTGCAAAGCAGACCAAAGAAAACGAAAGAAAACGGGTTAAAAACAACGAAATAAAACAAGTTGTCTCCTGGTAGCGCTTTTCTTTAACGCCTTTCAGCTAGGCATAAAAGGGGCAAGAAGATGCTCACATAAGAGATATGAATTAAGTAAAAGAGAGAATCAAGAAGCAAGTATAAAAAAAATTTAAGTCTAACCCACTTTCTATGCATAGGTATCTTGTAAAGAAATAAATTAAAGAAGCTCAAACTAGAAATCATGGGACGGTAGAACAAGAGCAACTTCAAAACTTTCAATAAAAAGAGAGGTATTTCAGTAACATGAAAATTCCTACAACCATATTTTCCTCTCTCATAATAATTTTCAGTAGCATCATGAACAAACTCAAGAACATAATTATCACATAAAGCATGTTTGTCATGGTCTAAAAACCCAGAATTCATATCAAGCTCAAAAACAATGGGATCAAAATTTAAAATCAGCTCCTCTTTTTTTTCCACTTTTAGCAATAGCAAAGAAAGATGATTGATCACTCATAAAAGGTATAGGACACATTATAGCAATCCTATTTTCAGTAACACTAGCAAAATGCCCGTGCGTTGTAGCGGGTATATAAAATAAGACATGTGTTCACGATCCAAAAAATAATTTAATTATAATCGGTAATCTATGCCATTTGAACATGAAATGTTCACTTTAGACTTAGTTCCCATGTTCCAATATAAATTAATTCTCTCAAAAAAACCAACTTCTATTTTTCCATGTTTACATCACGGTTAAGCCAAAACTCATGGGTTTACAATGAAACCATTTCATGGTAAAATTTGTTAAATCACATGGAAAGATAAATAAATATAAATTAGATGTTCTTAAATCATAATAAATATCAGATCACATGGAAAATTATTAGGATCCATGATTTTAGAATACATCAGTACCCATCAGGTTGGATCTCAAATGCTTACATAAAGTTATCTAAGCCCTGCAAGGCATTAAATCATAATATTTACAAGGAAGAGAAGCAGATTATTTCATTTGGGCATGACACACGCTTGCTATACCAATTATCTTATTTGATGCACCATGTGTGTCCTGACAAATACCAACTTCTTCTACAACGACAACCTAAATCCTTCCATTTATTCCATGCATCTCTTTCTCGATTGCAAATCGATACTATGGCTGCTCTTAGAAAAAAATTGCAAGTATGTAAGAATTCTCTTTTGCTCTCTATCGCTCAACTTATAAAGACGCCGATCCACTCGACGTAGTCGACGAGCAGGAAGTGCACAGGCCGACATCTTGTTCCTGACCTCCGTGCCGCAGCTCCACCGCCACGACCTTGAAATTACGTATGGACCATGTGGGGTGAAAGCAGCTTAGTTGCTCTCTCGCAAGATGGTTCCAAACTGAAGCCACGCTTCTGCAAAATAACGGAAAATATGGGTTAGTAAAGATCAAGAAAATTGTGTGATAATGGAAATGAATAATGATAGGATAAAGCAAATTATGAACTTCAAATCTAGAAATCTGAAGCAAAAAAATCAACAATCACAGCGCAAACTGACCTGCTCCACTCCATATGCATCCAGAATATGGATCAAAATCTAAAGTCTAGTAGCAAGTATCAGCATCCCCCAGTAGCATAATCCACCAAAAAACACATACCCAACAATGATACCAAATTTGTCACTCATATCCATACGCCAGCAATCAACCATCCGGAAATTTGAATGCAATATATGTTTTTCTAGGATTTGCTTTTGATACGTAATACTATTGTTTGCTAATACAAAAATTAAGATTCCTCGCTGTCAAACAACAAGTAGCAGTAGCATCGAAGCACACATGACACTCGATGCGGCCATTACAGCACACATCGAAGCACAACCTAGCATCTCCCTAATGCATATACCCAATACAAGATCAACAATCATTCCAATTTCTCTCTGTCAAACACCAAACAAAAGTAGCAGGGCTCTCATCTCACATATCTCTCTAGTCTAGGGAACACATGACCCAATTAATTTCCAATATTTTTAGAGTTTATAAACATAAAAATGTGTTTGAGTTTCAAATAGGGTAAAATCTTAGAGCCATGATAGTCGAAGTCGTGGCTGTTCCGCAGCATGAGCACTGCAGTACTCCAGCAGACAAAGGCACAATTTAGGATTTGGATTTGCCTGACAGGGACTATTGGGGATGGTCGGGTCAAACCCTCAAGCATTTGAGGCGAGTTACATGTTAGATTTTCTTATAAATTAACAACACAAGTTGAGCATCAATCCATTATCTGAAAGCATGTACACTCCGCTTGGAAACAACTTCACAAAGCATAGTCATTCATACTTTGGAGCTAATTAATCAACCATTATAGATCATTATGTGTACTTTATGCAGTAGCCAAGTTCGTTAAAAAAGACATGTAGAAAAAGATACTAATATAGAAAAGGGTGATACGGAACTAACAGTCCTCGATTCTCCAGTATCTTTCTTGAACACCCCACGGATTGGGCATCTCTCCAGCACGACGAACTCCACAGGTCGCTGATTGCATAGATTCATGCTATCTTCCAGACAAAGAACCCACGATCGCCCAAATCAATTGTTAATAACTCTTAAAATATTTAATAATAACTTTTAATTGTTTTTCCAAGTTTTAAACATAAATGTGTGAAAATAAAATGCATTGCTTTGATATAACATAAAAGAGGGAATTGAAAACAATATTATGACTTGTGGTTTTATTCTAAATTTTATTAAGCCACTTTAATATTTATTAGTTTCTCTATTCAAAAATGGCATGAGTTGCTATTAGGGTGTAGCCCTATTTCAAAATATAAAATTGTGAAAACAAGATGTAATGACTTTCAAAAATATGTTTTCCACATATAGAATGTCACTGAATTTTTTTATTTGACTAATAACTATAATTTATATTTTTTCTAAATTAAAAGTTTCATTTAATGACTATTAAGGAATTATTCAATTGTCAAAATATAAAAACAAAAACATGTTGAATTGTTTACAAAAATGGTATGGTTTGAAAGATATTAATACTAGATGAGACCCCGCGCGTTGCAGCGGGAATCTATAGAAACTGTACAATTGCGTGCCTACAAACCTTTCATTTTAGAAACTATGCCATGTGAACCGAACTATTGTGTGGTGTAGAACTCATTTTAGACGACTTCTGTTCACTCTCAAGATACGCACCCGAGGATATTGACACTGATGCTAAGAGGAAGGAGAAATTTCTCAACGGACTGAGTGGTGAAATGAAGATACCACTCTCAGTAGCATATGCCCCAAACTATCAAGCCCTACTCGATCAAGCTATAACTCTTGACAACAATCTAAGAAAGGAAGAAAGGAAGAAGAGGAAGTATAGTGCCAACAAATATCACTCTGAAGAAAATGGTGGACATAGCCCTCACAAGCATGGGAATCATCGCAACAATGGGAGTGGCCGTAATCACCAAGGCCATAACCGCAAGGGTGGATACAAAGGAAACTATGGACGTCACATAAACAATGAAGAGCGCAATGGAAATGGATATGGTAATGGACAACACCGTAACAAAGGAAAGAAAGATCTTAGTCAAGTGGTGTGCTTCAATTGCAGAAAGGCGGGACATTATGCAAGTGACTATCCCGAGAGGAGGAATGAGCATAATCAATCAGTCGAGAAGGATATTAGCCAAGTGGAGTGTTTCATGTGTAAGAAATCAGGACATTATGCTAAAGACTTCCCAAGTGGAGGTTATTATGCAAGTTAGCCTTGACAACCAAATGCAGCCACCACTGAATAAAGATCAAATGCTCACTGAAGAGTGTCTAACACGCAATAAATCTTATTTAAGTGGTATTCTAGAAATAAATGTTTCTTAGGAGTTTCTTCCAATGTAATAAACTACAAATGAGTGGTTGACAAATGTGTTCCCTTTTTAACAAAATGAGATGATGTTGTGAAATCCTCTCAACTTGGTCTTTATATTGACCCAAAGAGTGACCCCTCAGTGTCAAAGGTAGTTCAACATACCTATATTGGTCTACAGCTCTACCGCGAAGGAAAGTTCTACTCAAGCCAATCTCAAATCAATCTACACTCCAACCTAATGAAAATGGACTGCCCACAAAAGTTTCTTTTAAGGGTGGTAGCCCACCCAGTTATTCTAGAACCCAGTCACCCAGACCTATCTTTCTTTCTAACCTTCTCAAATCTCGGGACGAGATTTCTTTTAAGGGTGATAGTCTGTAACATCCCTGATTTTTGGAAAGTCCAAAAAATCACTAAAAATTGGAATTTTTTGTTTTCATGTTTAGTAAGTCACCAAAATCCAAATGATATGCAAGAAACAAAAGAAAACAATACATATTTCAGTGAAATTTAAATTACCAATCCAATTATGCCTCTGTTCCTTAAACCCTAAAACCTTATTAAAAAATAAGTTTCTTTATATAAAGGGAATATCTTTTTATTAACAAACCTTTACCTAAAATGTTTACAACTCCAATATTACCTTGAAAGTATTTTATGGCAACAAAAATCAAAGATTTATAACCCTTAATAAAGTTCTAAGCCTCAACAACATTTGATAAGAATAAAATATTTAATAATAACTTTTAATTGTTTTTCCAAGTTTTAAACATAAAGGTGTGAAAATAAAATGCACTGCTTTGATATAACATAAAAGAGGGAATTTAAAACAATATTATGACTTGTAGTTTTATTCTAAATTTTACTAAGCCACTTTAATATTTATTAGTTTCTCTATTCAAAAATGGCATGAGTTGCTATTAGGGTGTAGCCCTATTTCAAAATATAAAATTGTGAAAACAAGATGTAATGACTTTCAAAAATATGTTTTCCACATTTAGAATGTCACTGAATTTTTTTATTTGACTAATATAACTTATATTTTTTCTAAATTAAAAGTTTCATTTAATGACTATTAAGGAATTATTCAATTGTCAAAATATAAAAACAAAAACATGTTGAATTGTTTACAAAAATGGTATGGTTTGAAAGATATTAATACTAGATGAGACCCCGCGCGTTGCAGCGGGAATCTATAGAAACTGTACAATTGCGTGCCTACAAACCTTTCATTTTAGAAACTATGCCATGTGAACCGAACTATTGTGCGGTGTAAAACTCGATCGAGAGATAGTTATTCTTCTGCGGCAGACCTTTAGAAACTTTGATCTTCAAAGCTGCATTGCTTTTAGCATGGACGTTGCAGTCTCACACTATGTGTTGATTTCTAGGAACATGAAATGATTGCATGCCCTTCTAGATATTGACTATTTGAGTTTTATGTTAGTAAGATGCATATGGAAACACCTGCGCAAAAAAACATATATATGAAATATCATCCGAGAGCAATGACAAAGAATTAGATCAACAAAAAAAGATGATGTTGCGGACATAAATATAAACCATCACCCTTTAATCATCAACTCAGTACTCACTTTGGTAATTACCGAATAGAAAATCCTATGAAGAAATGGTAGTATCTTGATTTACCATTTTACAAATTGGTTTTCTAGCATTTTTTGCATTTGGATGCGGTGGACCATTCTAACATGGCACCAGAATATGAAATGAACATATTAAGATTTCATATATGTCAACATAGCTTCCCATACGGTAATTTGTAGTTGGGAAGATTGACATTTATCTGCCATGTGATGGAAATTGTGATGATTTGCAAAATATGGCCAGGCAAAACTTGAATTTTGTAGCCGTGGGATAACACCATCAGACAAAAAAGAACTGATCTTGTTTTTCTACTCATGCAGCAAGCAAGGATCTAGTTTCCAAGATCCGTTTCCTCTCTTGCTTCCTCCACAAAGAATACATAGGTCAACTTGGGAGGACAATCACCCAGATTAAAGAACACCATTAGACCATCAAAATTGGTAGGGGCGATAATTTTTCATGTAGAGATGGATCGAGAGGACGTAACCAGCAAATAATTTCTCAACATAATGTCATAAGGAAATTTGTTCTGTAAAAGAAGATGTATAAGCCAAGTAAAATGCAGACCTGCCCCAAGAGAATATTGGAGGGTAGGCCATAGTTTTGAAGTAAAGAATTGACGGGGGAAGGTGGCGCACTAACGACTTAATAATTGTTAAAAATCGTCAAATATGCAACCAAAAGGATATGATGATGTCTGCTCCAGAATTCCATCAAACATTTATGAAGGGTACCAACGAAATGCGGCACTGAATTGATCTAGTCGGGTGTCTAGGACGACTTGTGATTGGATAAGGGATCAGGAGGTTCAGTGTCTGTGATGGCAGGATCCAAGATGGACCGATCATGATGTTCCTGATGGACGTGGAGATGGAAGGATGAGCATATGGGAAATAAGTAAGAAGCGGATCAAGAAGGCATGATTCATTAGCATAAATGCCACCATCAACCGTGACTAATTAAAGAGGGAGGCGAAGCTAAGAGATGCATTTGCGTTAATGCCACCATTAACCTTAAGTGGTTAAAAAGGGAGGCGAAACTAAGAGGGAGACGGGGCTACGGGAAAATAAAGGAGGCACATCTGAAGAATTGATAGTGATTAATTTGACAACACAAAAGTTTATTTTTTTCTGAGGTGGCAGGTGAGGTGAGGTGGCATGGTCTTAGGTGGATAGATTGCATGTTGAGAGAAATACTATTAGTGGTTGACAACACAAAAGTTTATTTTTTTCTGAGGTGGCAGGTGAGGTGAGGTGGCATGGTCTTAGGTGGATAGATTGCATGTTGAGAGAAATAATATTAGTGGGTTGCTCCCATTTAGATATTATAGATTACAAGATTTTAGAAATTTATTTGGGGCTAAATAGAATTATAAAACAGAAATTATGAATTAATCTTTAAAACAGAAAACAAAAGATAAAAAGAAATCAGAACAAAAAAAGGAAGAGAGAAAGCCAGCCCAACCCAAATCCCCTCCTCATCCCTCTCTCTCTCGCCCCCGAGCGGCACACAGAAACCAGCGGCCCAGCCCACAGCACGCAACCCACCTCATCTCTTTCTCTCCCTGACAACGCGGGCCCACGCTCGACGTCAGCGATGACGCCCACGTTCCTTCTTCCTCGAGCCGAAAATCTCGCCGGAAATCACCCCGACGCAATCCCCGCCCCGGCTACCGCCTTCCTTTCCCTCTGCCCGCTATAAACAGCCACCGAGCCCCTCTCCAAAACCCCTCTCCCATCTCTCCGCATCTCGCCACCACGATGAAGAAATCGCTTGTCGGAGTCCACATAGCTGTCGCCGTCTCCGCCCGATTCCGGCGAAGGTAATGACCAAGCGCCGCCCCTCTTTGTCCCTGTGAACTCCCTAGGACCTGGCGCACCCACTAACCCTCCTTGTTCTTTTTTGCATGCAGTAGAACGACCGCGCGGTGCGCGACCGATCTCATCTCCACCCGCACAAGTCCGGCGGTCCATCCCCGCTGCTCCCCAACGAGATCGACGATGCCACCATCACCAATCGCATCGCCGTGTTGAGGTGATCCTCCTCGTCACCTCCCGGAGCTCGGAGGCCATCTGCATCGCCGCCAAAGTGGAGCTCCTGCAACTCCAGCCGCCGTCGCGCCATTCCCCGGCGGAAAATCCCGGTAAGCACCCATCCCTCACTCTCTTCCGTTGGATCCCATCAACGGTTAAGATTAGATCTTAACCGAAGGGGTACGACACCGTTAGATGCAAATCGAGTGGCCTAGATCTATTGACTTATCCATGTCAGCGTGTGCCACGTAGCAGCCCAGTTAGCATCCTCGACCAATCAGATCCATCCACGTAGCCAATCCTTTAATTCAAATTTCTCCCGCTGGATTTAATTGATAGATTTGCAGAAAAGCCCCCGCAACTTCAAATCATCATAACTTTTCGACGACAATTCAAAATATAGCAAACTTAGACCTTTTGAAACCAGCACAACATGTAGAAACTTTTGGCACTGACCAAATTTGAAATTTACCATTTAAAATTTGTTCAAATTCAAATATGCTTGTTTGATGGATTTTGGCATAATTCAAATTCTACAAATCCAAAAATTGAAAATAAAATATTTTTGGAAACCTTAGGATGTTTACTTTCATATCCTCCGTCCCAAAATAATATTTGAATAAATTAAAATTGAATTTAGAATTAATTTGTATATTTAAGTAATTTTGACATAGATTTAATTCTATAAATATTTTCAACATAGTTCCTTTTACAAATTTGATCCTTTTGGTAACCTTGAACTAGAGACCACTTTGTATAAACCCCTTGACCATCTTAGAAACATTTTATTTAATACTTGGCCAAATTATCACACATATGTTTCACCTCATGTTGGCCATGCCTTAGAAATTGTTTTCATCATCTTTTCTTTGATGTTATGGCTATTTGGGGCCAAGACCAAGTCCCTAAAATGACCAAATAGTGAACCTCAAACACTAGTACCCTAGTCTTCTATCTACTTCTCCACTCCCCTATTCTTGCTTAAAAATTTATCAAGTTAGCAAGTGGAAAACAAGGCTTAAGCAATAGAAGGCACTTCATTTTCAACTTGGTGGGAACCTAAAGAACTAAAAGGAAGATCATTGAAGAAATTCAAGTAAGGGAATTGGACTTCACCACACCTAGAAGCAACTCAAGGAAGTACAAGTATGAAGAAATTCAGAAGAAAACATCTCCCTCTCTCTTTCTATCTTTCATCTTATTTTCTTCCAAATTGACTTAGTGGTTTTTGTGCCCAACCCATACCTAAACCAAGTAGTGAAGTGAAGATCATCAAGATTTATCAAGTTCAAGAGAAGCTTCACAACAAGGAAGAAACTACAATAGAAGCATGAAGATGAACTTCAAGAAAACAAGCATGTGGAGATTTGGAGCAATCCATACAAGTTGAAGTATAACAAGTTGCTTTGTCCAACCATTGACCCAAATGGAATCCCAAGACTTTATTTTGTTATCTCTATTGCTATAAACTTAGTTGAACCTAGACCTACCTTAACCCAAAATGGATAAAATAACTTAGACCACTCAAATGTCTTGATGAAAGTAACTAAGTGTTACACATTGTTATGTGTTACAACAGTTGAGATAGTTAGATCACCTTGGTGAACTCTTGGAACCTCTTAGATAAATATGTGTGGTGACCCAGCACACCACTGCATGTGTAGTGCGCAAGTTGGTGACATAATACTCACAGAAGGACTTATCCGTGAATATTACATCTCTCAGAGTGGTACTGTTACATCCCAAGTATGAAAACTACCACATAGAATGTTTTGTTTCTTGTTTAATTCAAGTATTGCATCATGTCATCATTTTACTCCCTTGTTTGCATTGTTTACTATTTGTTTTGCATCTGTTCTTAATCGTTTTCACAATGAAACTCAAACAATTTCAAATGCTTTGTTTTCATACTTGCTCTGTTACAACCTTTTAAATACAAATCTCAAGTAAAAACAACCAATTGTTTTCATTTTATTCCATAAGGAATCAACTAATAAAATGGTGCCTTTATTTCAATTAAATAATTCCCAAATTGTTTTCAAATTCAAATCAAAACATCAAACAGCACCTAATTTGAAAATTATGAAATTACCAAAACAAATATGCTCTTTTGTTTCCAAATAAACTCATTGATCACCCTATTTTAAAATTTTGTCTCAATAACCAATTAATCATAAAATTCAATCAAATACCCTCCAAAATTCAACATTTTTAATATGTTTTCAATACCAAATTAAATGTTCTATCCAAATATAAAATTTGTTCACTGTTTTGAATATTTTAAATTGGTGCAATATTTGAAAACTTGTTAAATTCACTTAAACTTGCAAAATTCATAACTTGGGCATAAAAATTCCAAATTGCACAAACTAAATATGTTTTCCAATCAACTTTTCATGTACTTTCCAAATATAAATTTTGTTTGCTGTTTTGAATAATTTAAATTGCTGAAAACAACTGTTTCTTAATTATTGCATTTAAAATTGCCAAATTAATAACTTGCTCATTTTAAATCCAATTTCAACAAATGAAATATGTTTTCCATGCAAAATTAAACCACCTTTTCAAATATAAAATTTGTTTCATGTTTTGAATAATTAAAATTGGTTAAATGATTTAAACCTTGTTTAAATCATTTAATATTGCTAAATTCATAACTTGATCAAATTAAATTCTTTTGGGACATATAAAATATGTTTTCAAACCACAAAAGTATAACCTTTTCAAATATGAACTTCACTCAATGTTTGGAACAAATAAAAATTCAAATAAGTTCATGTTCGAATTAAATTCATTTAATTCTTGCTTACACTTGTTTAATTTATAAATAAATCATTTGAAATCCTTTTTCAACAAGTGAAACATGCAATCCACCTAAAATTGTGTGTTCTTATCAAATATGAACTTTGTTATCTATTTTGAACAATTAAAATTGGTGGAAACAACAAATTCTTGTGTGGCACCTTTAAGACACCAAAATTCCAAAACTTAATAAATGAATTTCCAAACTTGGTAAACCTTATTTCTATTTGCTCTATTGTTGTTATTTTGCTGTTTTCCTTATCCATGCATCATGCTAATTCACTTACACAATTTGATTAGTTGTAAAACAATTAATTCAACCATAATTCATGGGCTTTTCAGGTGCAACTCAAATTGCATGTGGGTCCATTTAATCCTGTTTCTATCTTGTCAACTAGTTTATTTCTAAGCGTCAATTAAATGGTCATGCATCATCCCATGTTTGTGCACTATGCCATGATATTGATTGTTTGCCTCTGCATTGTTTGTTTGCTTCTTCTCGGATAAACGACGACGTTGAGACCGACAATACTTACGACACCCCTTCTAAGGAGTTAGCTCAGTACCAGGCTACTGGGTTTGCAGGCAAGTCATCACTCACATGAACCACTGTGTTCCTTTCAACATTGGTTACCGATACTTTCCGTTGTCTATTCTGCTAGCCCTATGATTAGTTGCTTCTGTTACGAACCTATCACATGTATCCTTTAACTCTGATATTGCCTCACCTCCATACCTATAACCTTTTGTTTGAGCCCGTGTCTTACTAGCATGCTTAGGTTGTTTTGCTCGAGTCTATTACCCGTTACTTTCTGTTACTATATTCCATTATGTTCTGGGGGCTCGATGTTTAATCAATCAATCATGCTAATGTTATATGCTAAATAATAATTTGATGATAAGGCACCGGCAGGAGGCCCTTTGTGGTTTTGAGGCCTGCTAGTGTCGACCCTAATAGGAAAATGGTCTTGTCTACTGATCCATGATGAGAGCACTAACCGCATGTGGGAAGCGAGTATGGGCGCCCCCCTCAATTTGACTCGATTCGCATCTCGTCCAAATCGCCTCATTTAGTTCGTGTTTTCCATTTGCCGCATGCATGTTTTTGCGAGCCCAGGCCAGGGTGGAACTTTTGTAGTCGGCATATAGGGGGACACGTTCTTAGAGTGCTATGAGGGTCCATTTTCTTCTGGGCTCGATTAGCCGTGCGCCCAAGGTTCTTTTGGCTTGATGCGAAGAAGAGTTGAGTTGTGTTGAGTGCCCCGCTTGGTGGAAGGGCCTTTCCATCTGGCGGGCTATTCATGCGTGTACGGCCAAATTGGTGCACCCCTGCAGGGATAAATCTTCTCGAGAAGCCGTGTTTTCCGCGGTTATGGACTACTTGGTGAAAGTACTGGCTAACAAGTACTCAGGACAACTTAAACCTAATGATTAACAACCTTACACCCAATGGTTAACAACTTGACTGGTAATAGGCTTATTGACACAATAATCTGAACCATCATAATTTCAACTGTGTGAGTTATCCTCGGATTGCTTCTTCGGATAAGGGGCGAGATCCAGGATGGGTTTGTTTGAAGTTATCTTTCAGTTGGTTACAATACTCGATCTTATCCCCTTTCTGTTAGTTGGAAGTTGTAGTTCTCTGTAGTTGGTTAGCGCAGCCAGTTGCAGCATCTTTTATATCCCCTTTCCTTCCGTTGAACCCAAAGCATCTGTGCTTGGTGTTGATGGGTTACACTTTGGTGAACTGTGAGTCTTGCTTGCCAGTACGTTTATGTACTGACCCCTTTGGGGCTGTGGTTTCCGCAGAGGACGTTTCCGAGGATCTACATGGTGGCTACTACGTGGAGTATGACGAGACTGCTGACGAGTAGATAGCGGACCCGGGCAGGATCCGAGACTTCGTGGATGGGCTCCGTCTTTTCGTTTCCGGCCTCTTAGGCCTATTTGGTTCTTGTCTGTACTCAGACATTTTGGATGCTTCCGCTGTGATGTAATGATGTTATGTTGGGGCATGTGCCCTCTGAATGATGGTATTTGCTATCTCTGCTCTAATGAGAGCTATTTGCACCTTATTTCAATCTTTTGTGTCGTAGAGATCTGTTGTGATATCACTTGTTCAAACGCCGTTGACGTACCATGTGTGTATGTTTTGAAGTACGTCAATGGAAGTATCCTGATTTCTATGGGATAGTTTACATCGACGCTGAACAGATAGGGGTTGGTTGTCACACATACGTGTGTTGGCCTACTCGTAAGAGGACGCGGGTGCCGGTAAGCCCCGTAATCCAATCTACTACTGTTCAACAGAACGGCGAGTATCCTTTAGAAGTCCGGGTGCGACAAATGGTATCAGAGCTTGTCTGCCTGTAGGATCCCTTTTTACTGGTCGCAGTTGAGTCTAGAAACTATTTTGTAGCTATGTAGGAAAAATGAAACGTGAGAGTAGGAATTCTGTTCTTTTTCTTCTTTCCCCACCCACCCACCCCTTTTCTGGTAAGGAAGTGTAACGTTGTTTTCCCTTCTCATCTAAACTTTCAAGTTAGGATTTCACGTATTCTGGTTTCTCTAGGATGGTTATATCTACTAGACCATAGGAATGGAGGTGGTTGTGACATGATTTATCATGTTGCCTACTCACGATTGAGAACGGAGGCGTGTAAGCCCCGGAAGCAGATCCTCTATTCCTTAAGCAGTAGATATTGATCCTTTAGAAGCCCGGATGGGTTTTCCGTAGTACCTCAGGAGTTTTGTTCTCGTTTTCCCCGATGTTGATATCCTGTTCTTCTCAACATCCTTTTCGTCCGTTGGAATCTTGTTGTTGATTTCCATTTCAGTTCTTCTACCGGCGTATAATCAAAACTTCCCAAATATCAAGTCTATCTGGCCAGAAAGGTTGTTGTTGTTGTTGTTGTTGTTGTTGTTGTTGATTCCAGGCTATGAGAGCTAGCATTCCTATCACCTGGGGTTGTTTCGATGAAGCATTCCTGAAGCACCACATTCCAGATAGTCTATTCTCCATATGGATCAAGTTCTGTTCAGCTGTTCAACCTCGATGCAAAACCTCTACCTTTACTTGAAAATGTTCCGGTGGTTTCCAAATTCCCTGACATCTTTCCAGAAAAGTTGCCAGGAATGCCTGTCATCTTGAACTTCCAGAAAAAATATCCAAGGTGCACGATGTGTTTCACGTGTCACGGCTCAAGAGGATCTTCGCAAGAAGTATCCGGACCTTTTCTTTTCTCAGTAGGAATCTCGGGGCGTGATTCCTTCAAGGGGGGGCGTTTTGTAACATCCCAAGTATGAAAACTACCCCATAGAATGTTTTGTTTCTTGTTTAATTCAAGTATTGCATCATGTCATCATTTTACTCCCTTGTTTGCATTGTTTACTATTTGTTTTGCATCTGTTCTTAATTGTTTTCACAATGAAACTCAAACAATTTCAAATGCTTTGTTTTCATACTTGCTCTGTTACAACCTTTTAAATACAAATCTCAAGTAAAAACAACCAATTGTTTTCATTTTATTCCATAAGGAATCAACTAATAAAATGGTGCCTTTATTTCAATTAAATAATTCCCAAATTGTTTTCAAATTCAAATCAAAACATCAAACATCACCTAATTTGAAAATTATGAAATTACCAAAACAAATATGCTCTTTTGTTTCCAAATAAACTCATTGATCACCCTATTTTAAAATTTTGTCTCAATAACCAATTAATCATAAAATCCAATCAAATACCCTCCAAAATTCAACATTTTTAATATGTTTTCAATACCAAATTAAATGTTCTATCCAAATATAAAATTTGTTCACTGTTTTGAATATTTTAAATTGGTGCAATATTTGAAAACTTGTTAAATTCACTTAAACTTGCAAAATTCATAACTTGGGCATAAAAATTCCAAATTGCACAAACTAAATATGTTTTCCAATCAACTTTTCATGTAATTTCCAAATATAAATTTTGTTTGCTGTTTTGAATAATTTAAATTGCTGAAAACAACTTTTTCTTAATTATTGCATTTAAAATTGCCAAATTAATAACTTGCTCATTTTAAATCCAATTTCAACAAATGAAATATGTTTTCCATGCAAAATTAAACCACCTTTTAAAATATAAAATTTGTTTCATGTTTTGAATAATTAAAATTGGTTAAATGATTTAAACCTTGTTTAAATCATTTAATATTGCTAAATTCATAACTTGATCAAATTAAATTCTTTTGGGACATATAAAATATGTTTTCAAACCACAAAAGTATAACCTTTTCAAATATGAACTTCACTCAATGTTTGGAACAAATAAAAATTCAAATAAGTTCATGTTTGAATTAAATTCATTTAATTCTTGCTTACACTTGTTTAATTCATAAATAAATCATTTGAAATCCTTTTTCAACAAGTGAAACATGCAATCCACCTAAAATTGTGTGTTCTTATCAAATATGAACTTTGTTATCTATTTTGAACAATTAAAATTGGTGGAAACAACAAATTCTTGTGTGGCACCTTTAAGACACCAAAATTCCAAACTTAATAAATGAATTTCCAAACTTGGTAAACCTTATTTCTATTTGCTCTATTGTTGTTATTTTTCTGTTTTCCTTATCCATGCATCATGCTAATTCACTTACACAATTTGATTAGTTGTAAAACAATTAATTCAACCATAATTCATGGGCTTTTCAGGTGCAACTCAAATTGCATGTGGGTCCATTTAATCCTGTTTCTATCTTGTCAACTAGTTTATTTCTAAGCGTCAATTAAATGGTCATGCATCATCCCATGTTTGTGCACTATGCCATGATATTGATTGTTTGCCTCTGCGTTGTTTGTTTGCTTCTTCTCGGATAAACGATGACGTTGAGACCGACGATACTTACGACACCCCTTCTAAGGAGTTAGCTCAGTACCAGGCTACTGGGTTTGCAGGCAAGTCATCACTCACATGAACCACTGTGTTCCTTTTCAACATTGGTTACGATACTTTCCGTTGTCTATTCTGCTAGCCCTATGATTAGTTGCTCCTGTTACGAACCTATCACATGTATCCTTTAACTCTGATATTGCCTCACCTCCATACCTATAACCTTTTGTTTGAGCCCGTGTCTTACTAGCATGCTTAGGTTGTTTTGCTCGAGTCTGTTACCCGTTACTTTCTGTTACTATATTCCATTATGTTCTGGGGGCTCGATGTTTAATCAATCAATCATGCTAATGTTATATGCTAAATAATAATTTGATGATAAGGCACCGGCAGGAGGCCCTTTGTGGTTTTGAGGCCTGCTAGTGTCGACCCTAATAGGAAAAGGGTCTTGTCTACTGATCCATGATGAGCGCACTAACCGCATGTGGGAAGCGAGTATGGGCGCCCCCCTCAATTTGACTCGATTCGCATCTCGTCCAAATCGCCTCATTTAGTTCGTGTTTTCCATTTGCCGCATGCATGTTTTTGCGAGCCCAGGCCAGGGTGGAACTTTTGTAGTCGGCATATAGGGGGACACGTTCTTAGAGTGCTATGAGGGTCCATTTTCTTCTGGGCTCGATTAGCCGTGCGCCCAAGGTTCTTTGGGCTTGATGCGAAGAAGAGTTGAGTTGTGTTGAGTGCCCCGCTTGGTGGAAGGGCCTTTCCATCTGGCGGGTTATTCATGCGTGTATGGCCAAATTGGTGCACCCCTGCAGGGATAAATCTTCTCGAGAAGCCGTGTTTTCCGCGGTTATGGACTACTTGGTGAAAGTACTGGCTAACAAGTACTCAGGACAACTTAAACCTAATGATTAACAACCTTACACCCAATGGTTAACAACTTGACTAGTAATAGGCTTATTGACACAATAATCTGAACCATCATAATTTCAACTGTGTGAGTTATCCTCGGATTGCTTCTTCGGATAAGGGGCGAGATCCAGGATGGGTTTGTTTGAAGTTATCTTTCAGTTGGTTACAATACTCGATCTTATCCCCTTTCTGTTAGTTGGAAGTTGTAGTTCTCTGTAGTTGGTTAGCGCAGCCAGTTGCAGCATCTTTTATATCCCCCTTTCCTTCCGTTGAACCCAAAGCATCTGTGCTTGGTGTTGACGGGTTACACTTTGGTGAACTGTGAGTCTTGCTTGCCAGTACGTTTATGTACTGACCCCTTTGGGGCTGTGGTTTCCGCAGACGACGTTTCCGAGGATCTACATGGTGGCTACTACGTGGAGTATGACGAGACTGCTGACGAGTAGATAGCAGACCCGGGCAGGATCCGAGACTTCGTGGATGGGCTCCGTCTTTTCGCTTCCGGCCTCTTAGGCCTATTTGGTTCTTGTCTGTACTCAGACATTTTGGATGCTTCCGCTGTGATGTAATGATGTTATGTTGGGGCATGTGCCCTCTGAATGATGGTATTTGCTATCTCTGCTCTAATGAGAGCTATTTGCACCTTATTTCAATCTTTTGTGTCGTAGAGATCTGTTGTGATATCACTTGTTCAAACGCCGTTGACGTACCATGTGTGTCTGTTTTGAAGTACGTCAATGGAAGTATCCTGATTTCTATGGGATAGTTTACGTCGACGCTGAACAGATAGGGGTTGGTTGTCACACATACGTGTGTTGGCCTACTCGTAAGAGGACACGGGTGCCGGTAAGCCCCGTAATCCAATCTACTACTGTTCAACGGAACGGCGAGTATCCTTTAGAAGTCCGGGTGCGACAGGTACAACAGAAACACGGCGGGTCCAAGCAAAGCTATAGGATACAAACTTTTATTACAAAATCTTGAGAATCTCTTTGATGAATCAAAAAGATATCATACAAATGAAACATCATAAGAAGAAATTTGAAGCTCCAAGCCGAAGAAGAACTCTAGCTCAGAACTAACCCGCTATGGCTGATGTCAGCCCTGAACTACGGCTTGTAACAACTAAGTCCACGAATGGTCTTCACCTACACCTTGATAGCTTATCCTCCACTAGCATTGTTGATGATGATGATTTACTGGCTAAGTAGTATAATAATCCACCTAGCTTCATGAGGTATCGATGGCTTCACGATGACGGCTTCCGTAGGGCTTCAACTCTAAGCAGGGGGTCAAACAGGAACGAATGAGTAACGAGGGTTACTCAGCAAGTTCATGATATATAGTGGGTAGTTTGATGCACTAACTACATATTTAGACTCGAAAGAGTCATAAGCTAATGCAAGGTTTCTGTAAATCTTTCTTCCAGAGGTTGCTTTTAATTCTGAAAACTATGCCCGCCAGATCTTCACAGGACTAGAACTTCATGGAGTTGCCTTTCCTGCGGCGTTCGCAGCTCCTTCCCGGAACAGGGGGCAACATGCCATATCCTTTGACACTCTACAGAGGTGCGCTACTTTACCCATGGGCGACCAAGACCATGTTGCACAACCAGGTGTACATTCATGTCCACTCCCACTCATGTGTGGGGCCCGGTTGTTGGTCCAAGCCAAACCATGCTTCTCCGCACAACGCATGCCCACCCATTTCCACCAGCAGGTTGAACCCCTGATTCCACCCCTCACGATGGATATCTAGGCCCCCTGGCAGACCATCATAGACCCCAGAGTCCGTGGGAATTAAGGGATCCCACCCATACGCATGTAGTCTCGCAAGACCTACAGCGTACGTCTCTAGCAGCCCGTTGACATGCGAACGAGAGAAGATCACATCTGACTTACTCCCCCCATAGGAGACCCATGGTTAACGCGGTATTTACGGTGCAAGGATCCTGACGGCAGTTGTTGTTAATTCCTAGGTAATACTTTCTCATGCAGATGAAACCTTCCTCTGACCTATTCATCTTACCACGGTCCCATCCGCCCACCAAACAGAACACTACCACTCGGGTAGTCATTCAATTAGTCATATTATTATAAAAATAGGATCATGCATTCTTTTGAGAGTAGGTGATAATACGATAGTGTTTTTGCAAATAGTTCGTTATGAGATACTGCAAAGGATATGAGCAAGTGATGAACTTGCCTGAGATTGAAATAATGACAATAACAATCCATGTCTTCGGGATTCGAGGGTCACGTAGAAAATCCCGACATCTGAAAGATAGCAAAGTAGTCCTGGTAAGGGCTACAGAAAATATTGGCAAGATGATACATGCATGGTAATGAGATGCATCGCATAATACCCTGAAAATACCCCAACTTAGAAGTGTAAGCTATGATCGATACAATACTTAATCACACGGGTTTTAAGTGAATTGTTTCATTACTTGTGGTGATGTTGTTATTTCTTATTTTAGACTTATGTGTGTTTCACTTTTATTTAACAATCAAGTGTTATCATGTTTATGTAGAAGTGTTATCACAGGGTTAGGTAATAAGACAATAGCACATGGAAAACAATTATTGACAAGGTAACGAACACACTTTATTTTATTTTCAAAAGTGTAGAGTTAATGACAAAGTGTTTAATTTAATATGATGAACTACTCCAGCTACTCTATCATCAAAAAAAAATTCTAGTGACTTGTGATGATAGTTTTAGTAGGTGTGAAATCATTTAAGGATTATTAATAAGGAAAATAATGATGTGGGAGTTATTTCTGGTTATAATGGAATATTATAGAATTCCATTATACCATTAGAAACAAGTTTATAAGTTAAACAAAATGTTTTATGTTTGTCATATTTGAGTTGGAAATGTTTTTCTCTTTAATTTGACATATCATTTGAAGTTTTCTGAAAATATTTGAATAAGATATTAATTTATTAATTTTAAATGAATTAAATGATTAGGCAAAATATTGCACACATGAAAACTTGGTCAAATGAATTTGAAAACATCATAGATGAGTTACATTTTTTATTTCGATCATTTTGGTATATAACTTGTATTTTTCTGATTTTATGAATAATTTATCATTTTTCCAAAATTTTAAACGATTTAATTTAATTCGGAAAATGTTTAATTTTAAGTTTTATTAATTTTATTTTGAAAAGTTGATAAATAAATAGATTATATTTTTCTAATTAATTTGGTGTATCATTTATATTTTTCTGATTTATGGAATTAAAGTTATTGAACTATCAAGTTTTAACCATTTTCTGCCATTTATTTAAATTGACAGGTGGGGCCCACGTGTCATATTCAGTTTAATTAAAAGAAAATAGAAAAAAAACTTTAAGATGTCATGATGACATCACGATTGCATCAGCAGTGGAGGGGATCCTCCCTGTTGAACAACAATCGAACGATGCGCCCCAAATTGGTGCGATTGATGCAGTCCACGAGCTCTAGGAGGCCAAGGTGGTGTGGAGGAGCGGCGCTCATGACCAATTGGTCACCGGAGCTGACCGGCGGCGAGTGAAACACCGGGCGGGGGCGGTGTCTCGGCGGAAGCGAGCTAGGGTGAACGGTAGAGTGAGCCGAGGAAACGAGCGTGCTCACCGAAACACGAGGTGCTCGATGGAGAGGTCGAGGAAGCAAGCGGAGCGTGGAATCAACGAGAATCGTCCGCGGTGGCCGGCGGCCGGAGAGAAAGGAACAGCGAAATCCGGCGATTCCCGGTGCTCCCAGCCTCCGTGTGTGCTCGAGGTAGAAGAGGAGTTCATGCGCACCTTCCTGTACCACCAATTACCATGGAGATGGCCGGATTCGACGACGATGGGTGACAGGCGGAAACCTAGGGTTAGGGTTTGTGTGCGTTCATAGAGAGAGGCAGAGAGCGAGGGATAAGAGAGAGAGAGAGAAAGAGCGAGTGAGGAGGGCACGGCTCCCTCCTGGTGCTTATCCACGCGCGAAGAGGTGGCAAGCACACGCACAGGAGGTGGCAGCGTCTGCAGCAGCTCATCCACGTCTCCTCTGCCTTCTGGCAGAGGAAGAAGAAGAAGAATTAAAAGGGACATTTGCAATAACCTCCTGGAATGGTTGGGTTTTGTATAATAGTCCTTCTGTCCTTAAAACTGAAAAGAAAACACTGGTTTTCAGGGATTTTTTGTAAAGAGAAAAATTATTAAAAAACATTTTTGGAATCCTTGTCAAATTTTCAAGTTCACCATGTTTTCCTTTTTCAATTTTGAGCAAGATTTAAATTTTATACTTAGGATGCTCCATTGAGGGTTTTTTGTTATTTTCACTCCTTTTCAAGTTCAATTGAATTTTTAATCTTCTTTCATACATTCTATCATTTGAATATGACATAACAATCATGTTATTCCAATAATGGTGAATAATTTTAGTTATTTGTCTTTTGGAAAATCATTTGGTAAAACTAATCAGTAATGTTTCTATGCACTTTCATGAAAATCTCTCAATAGGGTATTTTACCCCTTTTCAATCCAAATGATTTTAAATAGGTGAAGGAACTTGTTTTTCTTCTATGCAACTTTGTTATTCTCACAAATGAAACTCTTAATAATTTTGGTTGACATTTTACTTGGGTGTGTGTATGCCATGTTTGTTATTTTTAGTACCTGATTATGTGGAAAACATGAGTGGCTTTGATATCTCATTTGTTTGTTTTCCACATAAGTTTCACTATGGATTTTATCCCATGTTGTTTTCAGAACATGTAATCATTTACATGTGGTTTCATGGATGAATTCTTGTTATTATCCCTTTGTCTTATGGATGAGAGGGATCTGGAAAATAAGGGAATTAAGCTTGTTACAATCTGCCTCAACATATCACAAGACATTTGGATGTACTGGCTTGTTATTATTTCATATTTGATAATTGTTTCCATTAAATATATTATTATGAGTTCCTCATCTCTGATGAGCTGGACAGAGGTTATTGGTTCTCTAATATTTCCTAATGATTCACTGGATAATTCCTTATGCTCCCTTACCGAGTGTTTCTTCTTGTGTTCTTTTGTTGCTTGATGTTCTTCTCTAGTTGCCACTTGTCTTCAGATACTCCCTTTGTCATTTACAGGTAGTATCATTCTCTTGAATTCCAACTTCAATTGTCTCACCCTTGTGGTGAAGGCAACCATCTCCACCAAGCAAAGATTTTACTTACATGATTATAAAAGTATGTAAGTTTATTTTATGACATCAAGTTGCCCTATGCATATAAGAAGAATTTGTTAACAAGGTAGCTAGTCTTGCCTCCAAATTACTACTCATATACAATAGGCCGAGATGTACCAGGTTATTCATTCTTTTGTTTGTTTGTGTATGACACTCAATTGTTTGAGTATACAAAAGTGATCTGTTAACAAGGTGTACAAGCTTGTTACCAAACTACTTCTATATAACACTAACATTGGAGTATCACACTATTTTATGAGGAGTTAATAAGATCAGATCAAGATATACGAGTTTCCAAATACTCTTATAGCAGATTGGAGTAGCACTTCTAGAACACTCTAAATAATCTTCCTGAAGATCTTCCTATTATAGTTCCTCCTTTCTGGTGGGTTGCTTCTCTTGCATAATTACTTTGAGAAGATTGGAAACAAGATAATAGAATAGTCTAGAGAAAGTAACAGGATGGTATAGACAAGGTAGAAAGATCTAGATTAAGAGTTAGTTCATGCTTTTATTATCCTTCCATACATTTATCATCTTATTTCCAATAGTATATCTACTTGTTTCATATATGATTGGTTTTCCTTAGCTTTGACTTTAATTCCTCAATAGAGGTTATATTTGTTGTTAACCATTAGTTGTATCTGGAAATACCTTAGTTGTTGAATATTAATGTGGATAGAAATATGGGGTGTTTGTGGAATGAGGACTTAAGATAATAAGTTGATCAAATGGTTCATTAAGGTGTTGATAACCGATATGCTCACTTGTATAAGATGAATGAGACAATGAGCATGTGAATATTATTAGGGTTTAGTGACTTATGTAATAGTTGTTAGTTGGTTACTCAGAGTGTCATGTTGTTATTTTATATTATTCATTTGTATTCATGATGCAGACATAGAGGTTTGGAAAGATCATAGGCAATGATCAAGGTTTAACAGTAGTTTAAGAAGATTTATTTCTTCTTTAAGGTGCTTCTTTTATGGTGGATGAGATATGTACGTATTCGATAAATATGTTAATACAATTATTAAGTCATTTCCCACTTGTGATTTTTAAGTTACACTTGTTTGTATCATTTGTGTTCTATTGAACCTTTGTTATTTACTTGTGAAGGTTTACTTAGTAGTTACAAAATAATTTGGAGAGATATTGTGTGAATGGTTAATGACTTAAAGAGTTCATGATTAGAGTATATAATATCTCTACTGATGTGATGGTTCACTGGTGCATTACTATCTTGTGGAAGTGTGATCATTAGCTATGTGATTTATATACTCGCACCTCTTTGAGTTCTGGATACCTAGTGAATTATCCCAAGTCACTTATAGACTTCTAGTTAAACTTGTTGAGAGTTTGTGTTGGTAACAACCAATTATGGTTTGTGTAATCAGATGAGTTGTTTTGTAGAGATACTATATTATAAAGATCACTCCAAATGTACTCTTGACTAGATGAACTAGACATGTTTGATCATGTCAAGTAAAACATTGGTCACTTTGATTCGCTTAAACTTTCGTGCCAAAATTTCCCGTATTTTTATATGCATGATTTGCAAATGCACATATAATATTTAGATGCTTATAACTTCCCAAACACTGGGATGTTACAATATGTTTCCAATCAAGTTTGATCACCACAAACCCAACCTACATATCCTTGGTGAACTCTTGGAACTTCCTCGACAAGTATGGTTATAATAAAGTTAGTTTTCTACAAACTCAACCTAGTCCTTCCCAAGTAAAACCCTTGGAAACCCCTTAACAATGTATTGAACCATTTTAGAATGAAACTTTCAAAACTCAAACATTGACCTTTCCCTAGCCAACTTGGTTACACCACTTTTACCATGATTGTTGCTTTGTATGTTTTCTTCATTTGTATGATTGTTTGGTAGAATGTTTGTTTATTTTGTTTTCAATGAATAGATTGTACGGAGAGCAACGATCTTTTGTGAAGAGAGTGTGATATCTTCACCAACTTCAACAAGGCAAGTAACACACCATTCAACTACCTATTATTTTATATATGCATTAGTTGATTTTGAGTAGTATGCATGATAGGAAACTTTACCAAGTTATTATTATGCTATGCAAAATACTAGTAGTGTGTAGCTATATCTTTTACCTTACCTTTATAGCCTTGGTACTTAGTAGATGCTTAGCCTTGCTACAAAAATTGCTTTACTTGATGTTGTGGAAGAATTATAAGTATAAACTTCAATGAAACACCTGGGTGTATTTGGTTGTATGGTCGATAAGAGTTGAATGTCTCCTCAGGGGTAATACCTGAGTTGTTCACTTGAGGAATGCCACCCAGGAACAAAGTGATTATGATGTTCCCCAAGTTTAGATTGCTTCCAGTGCATCCCTTAGTCATATGGGCTCTGTCTTGATCAACTAAGTTGAATGAACTCACCAGTGCTTGACAAGCAGATGTAGGGGGTATAGGTTGGAACGGGTCAAGCCTGACGGTGGTGGAATTTCTTCTGAAAGATCTTGTGTCAATCTTCTCCTTTCCTTAATGCACTCAGGGTGTATAGGATGTTTGGGCTGATTTGAGTCTGAAGGTGAAAGTGCACAAACTCTGCAGAGTCAGCAAACTAAGATCTTAGCCGTGTCCCCAGTTATGGACAACTATGAGCAGCTGGACAAGGATGGACAGAAGAATCACATCACCTTTTCAAATGTAAAACTTGTAATCACAGGTAGGGACATTCAGGCGTTTTACCGAAAATGTCTCTTGACATGCCAGGGTTTTACCGTGTATTGTCACAGGGTCACTGGGGTTTTACGAGTGAATCCCAAACTTAGCAGAACAAAAATTGATTTATAAAGAGATAGGAGAAAATTTGCTTTATGCAAACTTAGCCAAAACTCCACTCAGCCAAATAAGCATGTAGTATTAGTATTACCATTTATATCCACCATAGTGTTACTTGCCAGTACATTAAATTGTATTGACTCCCTTGTGGCTGCATATTCGATCATGCATATGTTTCTGAAGATGAGTGAGGACTTCGTTTAGGATCTCGAGACTATCGCCAACATGTTTTGTCTGTGCCACATGAAGAAGATGGGCCCAATGTTGTACTATGTTTTCCGATGTATTTCTTTGTTTTCTTCTAGTTTTCTAAGACTATGCAAGTTGTAATCCTATTTTGTAAAGAATGGATCATGTGATGTAATAGAATTTGATGCATTTTCATGATATTTCATTTTGTATTGTGGTGCTAGCAATTGATCCAGGGACTAGCACACTAACACAGATGTCCCCACGTTATTTAAATGTGGGAACGCTACAAAATGGTATCAGAGCATTGTGTTTTCTGTAGGATTCGAGACCCTAAGTTTGGAAAAGACCCTAGGATAAAAAAATTACTATGTTTAAACTTTCTAGAAACAAAGCAATCATTTTAATCTTTCTCATATCCTCTCATCTATTATTCACCTTCAAAACTTTCTATATGACCTACCTCTTCAATACCATCAAGACAGGAATGTTGATGACCACACCAAGAAGTGCAAGAAGTATTTCCACCACGTGATTGTTGAAGAACTTGAACAAAAACATAGACTTCACAACAATCAAGAACACCTTAAGACATGGAGAGATGAATGTGAAGAAAACTCAAGAAGATATAGATGAGACCACCAATCTAGTTACTCTGTTAGAACAACAATAACATGTTAGTGTATTGATCATACCAATGAGTGTTGTATGACAATACTATTTGTTTTCAAAAACCTTGTTGTTTGGTGTGATGAATGTATTGCTATATGTTTGTTATGTGTTGTTTGTAAGATGAGTTTCCTTGATCTGCTGTGTTTGGATAGGAACCTCCCTAAGCTATCTTTCTAATCTCTACCCATCTTTCCTAAAAAACCCACAGATGCCTCCTCGTCGTGACCCTGACAACAACAATGATGCACTACAACAGATGTTGACTGCTCAAGCTCAGCTTATGCAAGTGATGACTCAGTTTATTGCAATTTCCAGCAGTAACAACAACACAAACCCCCAAATGGATAGACTTGCTAGATTCCTGAGACTTAAACCCTCTAAGTTCTCCACTTCATCTGAGCCAATTGTGGCAGACGACTGTCTCCATACTATTAACAAGGACTTAGTGACTTGTGAGTGTACTGATGCTGAGAAGGTGAGATTTTCCGCTCATTTGCTTGAAGGACCGACATCACTATGGTGGGAAACCTATCAGATTACCCATCCCTTGAAAGGAATGACATGGGATACCTTCAAGGAAGGATTTTGCAATGCTCACATCTCCTCAGGCGTAATGAAACTCAAGAAAGATGAGTTTCGAAGCCTAATATAAAGTAGGCAGACAGAACACTGAAGGAATACATAGACGACTTCTCTTCACTCTCAAGATACGCACCCGAGGATATTGAAACTGATGCTAAGAGGAAGGAGAAATTTCTCAACGGACTGAGTGGTGAAATGAAGATACCACTCTCAGTAGCATATGCCCCAAACTATCAAGCCCTACTCGATCAAGCTATAACTCTTGACAACAATCTAAGAAAGGAAGAAAGGAATAAGAGGAAATATAGTGCCAACAAATATCACTCTGAAGAAAATGGTGTACATAGCCCTCACAAGCATGGGAATCATCGCAACAATGGGAGTGGCTGTAATCCCCAAGGCCATAATCGCAAGGGTGGATACAAAGGAAACTATGGATGTCACATAAACAATGAAGAGCGCAATGGAAATGGATATGGTAATGGACAACACCGTAACAAAGGAAAGAAAGATCTTAGTCAAGTGGTGTGCTTCAATTGCAGAAAGGCGGGACATTATGCAAGTGACTGTCCCGAGAGGAGGAATGAGCATAATCAATCAGTCGAGAAGGATATTAGCCAAGTGGAGTGTTTCATGTGTAAGAAATCAGGACATTATGCTAAAGACTTCCCAAGTGGAGGTTATTATGCAAGTTAGCCTTGACAACCGAATGCAGCCACCACTGAATAAAGATCAAATGCTCACTGAAGAGTGTCTAACACGCAATAAATCTTATTTAAGTGTTATTCTAGAAATAAATGTTTCTTAGGAGTTTCTTCCAATGTAATAAACTACAAAAGAGTGGTTGACAAATGTGTTCCCTTTTTAACAAAATGAGATGATGTTGTGAAATCCTCTCAACTTGGTCTTTTGATTGACCCAAAGAGTGACCCCTCAGTGTCAAAGTTAGTTCAACATACCTATATTGGTCTACAGCTCTACCGCGAAGGAAAGTTCTACTCAAGCCAATCTGAAATCAATCTACACTCCAACCTAATGAAAATAGACTACCCACAAAAGTTTCTTTTAAGGGTGGTAGCCCACCCAGTTATTCTAGAACCTAGTCACCCAGACCTATCTTTCTTTCTAACCTTCTCAAATCTCGGGACGAGATTTCTTTTAAGGGTGGTAGTCTGTAACATCCCTGATTTTTGGAAAGTCCAAAAATCACTAAAAATTGGAATTTTTTGTTTTCATGTTTAGTAAGTCACCAAAAACCAAATGAGATGCAAGAAACAAAAGAAAACAATACATATTTCAGTGAAATTTAAATTACCAATCCAGTTATGCCTCTGTTCCTTAAACCCTAAAACCTTATTCAAAAATAAGTTTCTTTATATAAAGGGAATATCTTTTTATTAACAAACCTTTACCTAAAATGTTTACAACTCCTATATTACCTTGAAAGTATTTTATGGCAACAAAAATCAAAGATTTATAACCCTTAATAAAGTTCTAAGCCTCAACAACATTTGATAAGAATAAAATATTTAATAATAACTTTTAATTGTTTTTCCAAGTTTTAAACATAAAGGTGTGAAAATAAAATGCATTGCTTTGATATAACATAAAAGAGGGAATTGAAAACAATATTATGACTTGTAGTTTTATTCTAAATTTTATTAAGCCACTTTAATATCTATTAGTTTCTCTATTCAAAAATGGCATGAGTTGCTATTAGGGTGTAGCCCTATTTCAAAATGTAAAATTGTGAAAACAAGATGTAATGACTTTCAAAAATATGTTTTCCACATTTAGAATGTCACTGAATTTTTTTATTTGACTAATAACTATAATTTATATTTTTTCTAAATTAAAAGTTTCATTTAATGACTATTAAGGAATTATTCAATTGTCAAAATATAAAAACAAAAACATGTTGAATTGTTTACAAAAATGGTATGGTTTGAAAGATATTTATACTAGATGAGACCGCGCGCGTTGCAGCGGGAATCTATAGAAACTGTACAATTGCGTGCCTACAACCCTTTCATTTTAGAAACTATGCCATGTGAACCGAACTATTGTGTGGTGTAAAACTCGATCGAGAGATAGTTATTCTTCTGCGGCAGACCTTTAGAAACTGTGATCTTCAAATCTGCATTGCTTTTAGCATGGACATTGCAGTCTCACACTATGTGTTGATTTCTAGGAACATGAAATGATTGCATGCCCTTCTAGATATTGACTATTTAAGTTTTATGTTAGTAAGATGCATATGGAAACACCTGCGCAAAAAAAACATATATATGAAATATCATCCGAGAGCAATGACAAAGAATTAGATCAACAAAAAAAGATGATGTTGCGGACATAAATATAAACCATCACCCTTTAATCATCAACTCAGTACTCACTTTGGTAATTACCGGATAGAAAATCCTATGAAGAAATGGTAGTATCTTGATTTTACCATTTTACAAATTGGTTTTCTAGCATTTTTTGCATTTGGATGTGGTGGGCCATTCTAACATGGCATGGTCTTAGGTGGATAGATTGCATGTTGAGAGAAATAATATTAGTGGGTTGCTCCCATTTAGATATTATAGATTACAAGATTTAAAAAATTTATTTGGGGCTAATTAGAATTATAAAACAGAAGTTATGAATTAATCTTTAAAACAGAAAACAAAAGATAAAAAGAAATCAGAACAAAAAAAAAGGAAGAGAGAAAGCCATCCCAACCCAAATCCCCTCCTCATCCCTCTCTCTCTCGCCCCCGAGCGGCACACAGAACCCAGCGGCCCAGCCCACAGCGTGCAGCCCACCTTATCTCTTTCTCTCCCTGACAACGCGGGCCCACGCTCGACGTCAGCGATGACGCCCACGTTCCTTCTTCCTCGAGCCAAAAATCTTGCCGGAAATCGCCCCGACGCAATCCCCACCCCGGCTACCGCCTTCCTTTCCCTCTGCCCGCTATAAACAGCCACCGAACCCCTCTCCCATCTCTCCGCATCTTGCCACCACGACGAAGAAATCGCTCGTTGGAGTCCACATAGCTATCGCCGTCTCCTCCTGATTCCGACGAAGGTAATGACCAAGCGCCGCCCCTCTCTGTCCCTGTGAACTCCCTAGGACCTGGCGCTCCCCCTAACCCTCCTTGTTCTTTT
Organism: Alopecurus myosuroides; assembly: GCA_028641055.1. Taxonomy (NCBI): domain Eukaryota; kingdom Viridiplantae; phylum Streptophyta; class Magnoliopsida; order Poales; family Poaceae; genus Alopecurus; species Alopecurus myosuroides. Next base: position 124,453,351 of record CM054057.1, read on the forward strand.
TTGCATGCAGTAGAACGACCGCGCGGTGCGCTACCGATCTCATCGCCGCCCGCGCAAGTCCGGCGGTCCATCCCCGCTGCTCCCCAACGAGATCGACCACGCCACCATCACCAATCGCCTCGCCGTGTTGAGGTGATCCTCCTCGTCACCTCCCGGAGCCCGGAGGCCATCTGCATCACCGCCAAAGTGGAGCTCCTGCAACTCCAGCCATGGTCGCGCCATTCCCCGGCGGAAAATCCCGGTAAGCACCCATCCCTCACTCTCTTCCGTTGGATCCCATCAACGGTTAAGATTAGATCTTAACCGAAGGGGTACGACACCGTTAAATGCAAATCGAGTGGCCCAGATCTATTGACTTATCCATGTCAGCGTGTGCCACGCAGCAGCCCAGTCAGCATCCTCGACCAATCAGATCCAACCACGTAGCCAAGCCTTTAATTCAAATTTTCTCCCGCTGGATTTAATTGATAGTTTTGCAGAAAAGCCCCCGCAACTTCAAATCATCATAACTTTTCGACCACAATTCAAAATTTAGCAAACTTAGACTTTTTGAAATCAGCACGACATGTAGAAACTTTTGGCACTGACCAAATTTAAAATTTACCATTTAAAATTTGTTCAAATTCAAATATGCTTGTCTGATGGATTTTGGCATAATTCAAATTCTACAAATCCAAAAAATTGAAAATAAAATATTTTTGGAAACCTTAGGATGTGTACTTTCATATCTTCTGTCCCAAAATAATATTTGAATAAATTAAAATTGAATTTAGAATTAATTGGTATATTTAATTAATTTTGACATAGATTTAATTCTATAAATATGTTCAATATAGTTCCTTTTAAAAATTTGATCCTTTTGGTAACCTTGAACTAGAGACCAATTTGTATAAACCCCTTGACCATATTAGAACCATTTTATTTAAGACTTGGCCAAATTATCACACATATGTTTCACCTCATGATGGCCATGTCTTAGAAATTGTTTTCATCATCTTTTCTTTGATGTTATGGCTATTTGGGGCCAAGACCAAGTCCCTAAAATGACCAAATAGTGAACCTCAAACACTAGTACCCTAGTCTTCTATCTACTTCTCCACTCCCCTATTCTTGCTTCAAAAATTTATCAAGTTAGCAAGTGGAAAACAAGGCTTAAGCTATAGAAGGCACTTCATTTTCAACTTGGTGGCAACATAAAGAACTAAAAGGAAGATCATTGAAGAAATTGAAGTAAGGGAATTGGACTTCACCACAGCTAGAAGCAACTCAAGGAAGTACAAGTATGAAGAAATTCAGAAGAAAACATCTCCCTCTCTCTTTCTATCTTTCATCTTATTTTCTTCCAAATTGACTTAGTGGTTTTTGTGCCCAACCCATACCTAAACCAAGTAGTGAAGTGAAGATCATCAAGATTTATCAAGTTCAAGAGAAGCTTCACAACAAGGAAGAAACTACAATAGAAGCATGAAGATGAACTTCAAGAAAACAAGCATGTGGAGATTTGGAGCAATCCATACAAGTTGAAGTATAACAAGTTGCTTTGTCCAACCATTGACCCAAATGGAATCCCAATACTTTATTTTGTTATCTCTATTGCTATGAAGTTAGTTGAAACTAGACCTACCTTAACCCAAAATGGATAAAATAACTTAGACCACTCAAATGTCTTGATGAAAGTAACTAAGTGTTACACATTGTTATGTTTTACAACAGTTGAGATAGTTAGATCACCTTGGTGAACTCTTGGAACCTCTTAGATAAATATGTGTGGTGACCCAGCACACCACTGCATGTGTAGTGCGTAAGTTGGTGACATAATACTCACATAAGGACTTATCCGTGAATATTACATCTCTCAGAGTGGTACAACAGAAACACAGCGGGTCCAAGCAAAGCTATAGGATACAAACTTTCATTACAAAATCTTGAGAATCTCTTTGATGAATCAAAAAGATCTCATACAAATGAAACATCAAAAGAAGAAATTCGAAGCTCCAAGCCGAAGAAGAACTCTAGCTCAGAACTAATCCGCTACGGCTGATGTCAGCCCTAAACTACGGCTTGTAACAACTAAGTCCACGAATGGTCTTCACCTACACCTTGATAGCTTCTCCTCCACTAGCATTGTTGATGACGATGCTTTATTGGCTAAGTAGTATAAGACTCCACCTAGCTTCATGAGGTAGCGATGGCTTCACGATGACGGCTTCCGTAGGGCTTCAACTCTAAGCAGGGGGTCAAACGGGAACGAATGAGTAACGAGGGTTACTCAGCAAGTTCATGATATATAGTGGGTAGTTTTATGCACTAACTACATCTTTAGACTCGAAAGAGTCATAAGCTAATGCAAGGTTTTTGTAAATCTTTCTTCAAGAGGTTGCTTTTAATTCTGAAAACTATGCCCGTCAGATCTTCACAGGACTAGAACTTCATGGAGTTGCCTTTCCTGCGGCGTTCGCAGCTCCTTCACGGAACAGGGGGTAACATGCCACATCCTTTTACACTCTACAGAGGTGCGCTACTTTACCCATGGGCGACCAAGACCATGTTGCATAACCAGGTGTACATTCCTGTCCACTCCCACTCATGTGTGCGGCCCGGTTGTTTGTCCAAGCCAAACCATGCTTCTCCGCACAACGCATGCCCACCCATTTCCACCAGCAGGTTGAACCTATGATTCCACCCCTCACGATGGATATCTAGGCGCCCCTGGCAGACCATCATAGACCCCAGAGTCCGTGGGAATTAAGGGATCCCACCCATGTGCATGTAGTCTCGCAAGACCTACAGCGTACGTCTCTGGCAGCCTGTTGACATGCGAACGAGAGAAGATCACAGCTAACTTACTCCCCCCATAGGAGACCCATGGTTAACGCGGTATTTACGGCGCAAGGATCCTGACAGCAATTGTTGTTTATTCCTAGGTAATACTTTCCCATGCAGATGAAACCTTCCTCTGACCTATTCATCTTACCATGGTCCCATCCTCCCACCAAACAGAACACTACCACTCGGGTAGTCATTCAATTATTCATATTATTATAAAAATAGGATCATGCATTCTTTTGAGAGTAGGTGATAATACGATAGAGTTTTTGCAAATAGTTCGTTATGAGATACTGCAAAGGATATGAGCAAGTGATGAACTTGCCTGAGATTGAAATAATGACAATAACAATCCATGTCTTCGGGATTCGAGGGTCACGTAGAAAATCCCGACATCTGAAAGATAGCAAAGTAGTCCTGGTAAGGACTACAGAAAATATTGGCAAGATGATACATGCATGGTAATGAGATGCATCGCATAACACCCTGAAAATACCCCAACTTACAAGTATAAGCTATGATCGATACAATACTTAATCACACGGGTTTTAAGTGAATTGAATCATTACTTGTGGTGATGTTGTTATTTCTTATTCTGGACTTATGTGTGTTTCACTTTTATTTAACAATCAAGTGTTATCATGTTTATGTAGAAGTGTTATCACAGGGTTAGGTAATAAGACAATAGCACATGGAAAACAATTATTTACAAGGTAACGAACACACTTTATTTTATTTTCAAAAGTGTAGAGTTAATGACAAAGTGTTTAATTGAATATGATGAACTACTCCAGCTACTCTATCATCAAAAAAATTGCTAGTGACTTGTGATGATAGTTTTAGTAGGTGTGAAATCATTTAAGGATTATTAATAAGGAAAATAATGATGTGGGAGTTATTTCTGGTTATAATGGAATATTATAGAATTCCATTATACCATTAGAAACAAGTTTATAAGTTAAACAAAATGTTTTATGTTTGTCATATTTGAGTTGGAAATGTTTTTCTCTTTAATTTGACATATCATTTGAAGTTTTCTAAAAATATTTGAATAAGATATTAATTTATTAATTTTAAATGAATTAAATGATTAGGCACAATATTGCACACATGAAAACTTGGTCAAATGAATTTTAAAACTTCATAGATGAGTTATATTTTTCATTTCGATCATTTTGGTATATAACTTGTATTTTTCTGATTTTATGAATAATTTATTATTTTTCTAAAAATTTAAACGATTTAATTTAATTCAGAAAATGTTTAATTTTAAGTTTTATTAATTTTATTTTGAAAAGTTGATAAATAAATAGATTATATTTTTCTGATTAATTTGGTGTATCACTTATATTTTTCTGATTTATGGAATTAAAGTTATTGAATTATCAAGTTTTAACCATTTTCTGCCATTTATTTAAATTCACAGGTGGGGCCCACCTATCATATTCAGTTTAATTAAAAGAAAATATAAAAAAAAAACTTTATGATGTCATGATGACATCACGATTGCATCAGCAGTGGAGGGGATCCTCCCTGTTGAACAGCAACCGAACGATGCGCCCCAAATTGGTGCGATTGATGTAGTCCACGAGCTCTAGGAGGCCAAGGTGGTGTGGAGGAGCGGCGCTCGTGACCAATTGGTCACCGGAGCTGACCGGCGGCGAGTGAAACACCGGGCGGGGGCGGTGTCTCGGAGGCAGCGAGCTAGGGTGAACGGTAGAGTGAGCCGAGGAAACGAGCGTGCTCACCGGAACACGAGGTGCTCGATGGAGAGGTCGAGGAAGCAAGCGGAGCGTGGAATCGACGAGAATTTTCTGTGGTGGCCGGCGGCCGGAGAGAAAGGAACGCCGAAATCCGGCGGTTCCCGGTCCTCCCAGCCTCCGTGTGTGCTCGAGGTTCCTAGTGAATTATCCCAAGTCACTTATAGACTTCTAGTTAAACTTGTTGAGAGTTTGTGTTGGTAAGAACCAATTATGGTTTGTGTAATCAGATGAGTTGTTTTGTAGAGATACTATATTATAAAGATCACTCCAAATGTACTCTTGACTAGATGAACTAGACATGTTTCATCATGTCAAGTAAAACATTGGTCACTTTGATTCGTTTAAACTTTCGCGCCAAAATTTCCCGTATTTTTATATGCATGATTTGCAAATGCATATATAATATTTAGATCCTTATAACTTCCCAAACACGGGGATGTTACAATATGTTTCCAATTAAATTTGATCACTACAAACCCTACCTAGATATCCTTGGTGAACTTTTGGAACTTCCTCGACAAGTATGGTTATAATAAAGTTAGTTTTCTACAAACTCAACCTAGTCCTTCCCAAGTAAAACCCTTGGAAACCCCTTAGCAATGTATTGAACCATTTTAGAATGAATATTTCAAAACTCAAACATTGACCTTTCCCTAGCAAACTTGGTTACATCCCTTTTACCATGATTGTTGCTTTGTATGTTTTCTTCATTTGTATGATTGTTTGGTAGAATGTTTGTTTATTTTGTTTTCAATGAATAGATTGTACGGAGAGCAACAATCTTTTGTGAAGAGAGTGTGATATCTTCACCAACTTCAACAAGACAAGTAACACACCATTCAACTACCTATTATTTTCTATATGCAATAGTTGATTTTGAGTAGTATGCATGATAGGGAACTTTACCAAGTTATTATTATGCTATGCAAAATCCTAGTAGTGTGTAGCCATATCTTTTACCTTACCTTTATAGCATTGGTACTTAGTAGATGCTTAGCCTTGCTACAAAAATTGTTTTACTTGATGTTGTGGAAGAATTATAAGTATAAACTTCAATGAAACACCTGGGTGGATTTGGTTGTATGGTTGATAAGAGTTGAGTGTCTCCCCAGAGGTAATACCTGAGTTGTTCACTTGAGGAATGCCACCCAAGAGCAAAGTGATTATGATGTTCCCCAAGTTTAGATTGCTTCCAGTGCAACCTTTAGTCATATGGGCTATGTCTTGATCAACTAAGTTGAATGAACTCACCAGTGCTTGACAAGTAGATGTAGGGGGTATAGGTTGGAACGGGTCAAGCCTGACGGTGGTGGAATTTCTTCTGAAATATCTTGTCTCAATCTTCTCCTTTCCTTAATGCACTCAGGGTGTATAGGATGTTTGGACTGATTTGAGTCTGAAGGTGAAAGTGCAGAAACTCTGCAGAGTCAACAAACTAAGATCTTAGTCCTGTCCCTGGTATGGACAACTATGAGCAGCTGGACAAGGATGGACAGAAGAATCACATCACCTTTTCAAACGTAAAACTTGTAATCATAGGTGGGACATTCCGGGGTTTTACCTAAAATGTCTCTTGACGTGTCGGGGTTTTACCATGTATTGTCACAGGGTCACTGGGGTTTTTTGAGTGAATCCCAAACTTACCAGAACAAAAATTGATTTATAAAGAGATAGGAGAAAATATGCTTTATGCACACTTAGCCAAAACTCCACTCAGCCAAATAAGCATGTAGTATTAGTATTACCATTTATATCCACCATAGTGCTACTTGCCAGTACATTAAATTGTATTGACTCCCTTGTGGCTGCATATTCCATCCAGCAGATTTTCTTAAGACGAGTGAGGACTTCGTTTAGGATCTCGAGACTATCGCCAACATGTTTTGCCTGTGGCACATGAAGGATGGGCTCAATGTTGTACTATGTTTTCTACCGTATTTTTTTTGTTTTCTCCTAGTCTTCTAAGACTATGCAAGTTGTAATCCTATTTTGTAAATACTGGATCATGCGTTGTAATAGAATTTGATGCATTTGCATGACATTTCATTTTGTACTATGGTGCTAGCAATTAATCCAGGGACTAGCACACTAACACAGATGTTCTCATATTATTTAAATGTGGGAACGCTGCATGTAATTTGTTCACCCAGCATGCTATCTTTTATGGAGAGACACCACTAGTGAAACTATGAACCCTGGTCCATTTTCTTGCACTGTTAAAACAAACCACAACTATTTCATGCTTTCTTTACTTACTGCAAGCATACACTGTTTTCCACACTATACATATAATCTTTGTTTTCAGCAAGACCGGTGAGATTGACAACCTCACTGTACCGTTGGGGCAAAGTATTTTGGTTGTGTTGTGTGCAGGTTCCACGTTGTTGCTGACACCAGTGAAGCGCCAGCACCATCATTAGTGGCATCAACCTTCCGAAGGTCCTCTTTCTCCTAGTGGATTGATAACTTTGGTTCCTAACTAAGGGGAAATACCTACCGTTGGGCTCATCACACCCTCCTCTTGGGGTCTCCCAACAAACGTGTGTATCACGAGCATCAGAGGTGAGAGACCCCCCTTGCAGAAATCCTCTTCCTCCCCGGCAACGGCGTCAGAAAAAGTTTGATTGATGCATGTGGACACACGTTCGTTCAGAGACCCCAAGAGGAAGGTATGAAGAGTGCAGCAGCAAGTTTTCCCTAAAAAAGAAACCAAGGTTGAATCGACTAGTAGGAGAAAGAAATCAGTTCTGAAGGTTGTTGACAACTGATGTTGGCAGGGCGCGCTACCAGGCTCAGCAGCAACGTGGAATCTGCACACAACACAACCAAGATACTTTGCCCCAACGAAACTGTGAGGTTCTCAGTCCCACATGTTTTGCTGAAAACAAAGGATTAGACGTATAGTGTGGAAAATGGTGCTTGTTTGCAGTAAATGAAAAGAGAAAAATGATTGCAGTAAAAAGAATAGTGCTTGCAGTAGGTTGTATTATCAGTGTAAAGGAATGGACCGGGGTCCATAGTTCACTAGTGGTGTCTTTCCATAAAAGATAGATAACATGTTGGGTAAACAAATTATAGCTGGGCAATTGAAAAAAAATAAAGGCTGCGCCATAGTGCATATGCAAGACATGATGATTACTATGAGATTCATGCGGGCATTACAACATGATACATAGACCGTAATCCAACTACATGGGTATTAAGTTGCAAGCAACAGATTATTGCACTAAGTAAAGTGCATAATGTAAACAATAAAATTATCCTTAGACAAAGCATTGTTGTTTTCTCCCTAATGGCAACATCACATCCCCCATCCGTCACATTTCTGTCACTCGAGCACAGGTGAAAGGGAGGCATGAACCCACTATCGAGCATAATTACTCCCTCTTGGAGTTACCTGCATCAACTTGGCCAGAGCATCTACTAGTAATGGAGAGCATGCAATATCATAAATAACATAAACATGATAGATTGATAATCAACTTGATATAGCATTCAATATTTATCAGATCCCAGCAAACACAACATGTAGCATTACAGGTATATTATCTTGATCATGTTAGGCAGATCACAAGATTTAAACATGGTGTCATAAAGAGGAGAAGACAACCATCTAGATACTGCTATGGACCCTTAGTCCAAGGATGAACTACTCACGCATCACTCCGGAGGCAGGCATGGTGATGTAGAACCCTCCGGTGATCGTTTCCCCTCCTGGCAGGGTGCTGGGGAGAGCTTCAGAACCCTCCCGAACTAGGGTTGACGATGACAACGGCTACAAAACTTTTCGTGGATGGGGGCTCAGGTGTTTAGTGTTTTCCCGATAAGAAGAATGAAAGGCGAAAGGGCGATGTCGGTGGGCGCCCGAGGGGGCCACACCACGTGGGGGCGCGGCCAGGGGGTCGCGCCGCCCTATGGTGTGGCCACCTGGTGGCCCCCCTCCGGGTCTCCTCCAGACTCCGTGTACGTGACAGAAAAGTAGGACCCTAGGATTTCGTTTCGTCCAATTCTAGGAATATTTCCAGAACAACTTTTCTAAAACCAAAAACATTAGAAAACATAAATTGGCGTTGTGGCATCTTGTTAATAGGTTAGTCCTAGGAAATCCATAAAAATGCTATAAAGTGTATAGAAAACATGTAGCAATTGGCATGAAAACAACATGGAACATCATAAATTATAGATACGTTTGAGATGTATCAGTCTCCCCATATTGATAGGACAAGAAGCATTGCATTCAATATCAAAAACAAGAAAAGGCATAATTATCACTAGCAAAAGTGCCCGTGCGTTGCAACGGGAGAGGAAAAAACAATTTGTTGAAAGGTTAATATCAAAACGACCCAGCCCCCTTGGGCGCGTGCTCTCATGAGATTTCTTGTTGGATCAGAGCTCGTGTTGGATTAGCTGACTTCACCCAAACCAAACAATCGGAGACAGTCACACGACATACGAGCGAGACATACCAAACCACAACACGGAAATACGTACAAAACGAAACAACCAAGAAGAAATCGATAGATTATTGCGTTGCGAAGGGTTCAAAAAATAAACCACACTTGAACGTATACATATGTGCCATGACAAGCACAACCATGCGGAAGCGTGGGTCGCTGGAGACCCCGGCCACGCGTTCGTGTCTGGCATCCATGGCAGCATTCTAGGTGCTAAGGGTATCAGCGATGCATCTTGGGCTCAACCGGGCAACAACCGTCACTAACATGTGGTATTAGAGGTTTGCGGGACCTTGGGAGTGCGGGGCCAACTCGAGGGTGAAAATCGAGCGGTGAAGTGACCATGAGAAGTAACCATAAGGGTTCGACCAACTGACCTGCAACAACCCATGGGCTGCAAGTGTCCGCCGAACCAAATAAAAAGCTTTGGAGTAATCCTTTCCAAATAAAAAACTGAATGACCAGCAGCAATCCTTCATTATAGAACACCAGTAAGCTGATTTCAGGCTACCTTTGCTACGTGAATTCTCAAACTGGCTAATCTTCGAATTCTCGACAAATTTAACAATAATCTTAGTCTTTTTTATTCTGGTCTTGCCCTCACCTCACGTCTCTTCCCTTCACTGTCACTTCTTTTCATGTCTCTAAGGTGGAACGAAAAGCAGCCGCGTGCAACAACACTTTAGAAAAGGAAGTTTTCACGCTCAATGATTAATAAATCCATCCCATGAGCCCTATTTACCGAGCATTACATTGCACGCATGTTCAAATCCACCTAAGATATCTATTTTGTAAATAGTATCTAGATATTAATCCGAAGCATAGAATCTGCTAGTACCTGGTCTTCAAGAACTTCACCGATCACCGATCCCTTGTGTCTAATTGTTTGCTTTGTTGCCAACGCAGCTGGTAGTGCACGGTCGAAGGCGTCATGCAAGAGCCACGAGTTATATACATGACATGGGCGTCCATGGCAACACCGTCGGCCGGATTTAATTGGCACTAAGGGCACGACAATCATGAGGATGAGTGCAATTCTGAACCTAGTGCGGCCGCAGGGGCTGCTTACTTTTTCTTTCTCCCGTCCTGGAGCCTACCCACCCCATCTAACCGTAGTCTCCGGTGCCACACCACCCACGCCGAGGTCCGATGCCACCCCACGCACCGCATCTTGCTGACAACAAGTGCGTCCTCCCTACACCACATCTGGGCGTTCTCGTCTCGTTCCTTAATACTGCATCTGGCCGCGCAGACGGCTTGAGCTCGTCACACTGTCAACAAATCCAGAGGTTGGAGGCGACTGAAAATGGACTGAGCCATACTACGTATACAAGGCAATGTAATATTTTTTTTTTTAAAGAACAATAAATATTCCGGCCCCTTCTCTGTATGCAACATCCAGCAAAACAAGCGAAGTACAAAATTATGAAACTCGTATCTGATACACATAACGATATTTGTTGTTTTGTATTTTTTTGCATCGAACAAATACATAGTTTTCAAGTAGCATCTGTACTTGCATCTTATTTTTTGTTTCTCTGGTTAGTTTTTGATATTGATGTTTACGTATCAGAAATAAAAAACAGGCATGCCTAAAGAATCGAAAGGAGGCAAAAGTAAATTTTTGTCTTAAGTAGTAATCTTCGTCTTCTACTTGAGAGTAATAAATACCTAGGAATAATCCCTCTCCTACATATGCTGAACGCAACCTCACCACGCAAACTGAAAAGTTTTACTTCTTGAGGTCAGAAACAGAAAGCAACAGAGCAGAACTACGGCAAGCAACATCAACTTCAACAGCCCGACCGATCCGAACGCCATCTCCTCCCTGCAGCTCCACTTCTCCAGCAACCTGCCTCGCTTCACATCTTCTCTTTCGTGTTCCACCTGTCCAATAGTCGGCCCAGGTGCATCCCCTTCCCTCCCCTCCCCTCCATCGATCTCCACCAGGTTGAGGTACCTGACATGCTTAAGTTTCAATCAGCGGAGGTGCGCGACCTGGTGCTTGAGAAAACTGCCGACGACGGGGTGAGCGTCGGAGGGTGGGCACATGATAGGCTGCAACGTAGGAGTACGATGTGGCAGAGAGTGCAGCCGCAACCATGTTTGCCACGAGGAGATCTCCTGCGGCGAGGTCAGCGAGCGGCTGCGATGTCGACAGGAGAAATCTTAGCGTATGGTATGAGGATTTGGACTCGTATTTGGTACGAGGTGGAGGAATCCGTGCGGGACATTGGCCGAAGGATTCCACACGGGACTGTATGGAGGAAACATTCCATCCGGAGAGAAGCAAAAAAGAGCGAAGCTGTCGGGTGGCAATATGATGTTATATGGATTTTGGTGGGAGGGCAAAATTGTCAATTTACGTTGGACGAAAATTTTGGCAGAAACCTTAATGCCTTTATTATTAGGTATAGATTAGAAATAATAAGAAAATTATGAAGGGAATATGCCCGAGAGGCAATAATAAAGTGTTTATTATGTTATTCCTTGTTTATGATAGATGTTTATTTCTCATGCTAGAATTGTATTAACCGGAAACTTTGATACATGTGTGATTAATAAACAAACCAACGTTCCTAGTGAAGCCTCTCTTTTAACTAGCTCGTTGATTAACAGATAATCAAGGTTTTCTGATCATAGACATTGGATATTGTTAATAACGGGATCATGTCATTAGGAGAATGACATGATGAACTTAGAACCTAACTAAGTATAACAATACGATCAAGGTATTTAGTTTTGTTGTTATGTCTTACATTCGGAGTAACATTGTTCCTTAGACCATGAGATCATGTTAATCACTAATACCGAAAGAATGCTTTGATAACATCAAACGTCACACCGTAACAGGGTGACTATAAAGCTGGCATTAGGTATTCGGGAAAGTGTTAGTTGAAGCTCATGGATCAAGAATGAGATTTGTCCATCCAATATGACGGAGAGATATACTCACGGCCCTCTCGGTGATATCACATCGACAACCGCTTGCAAGCACGTGATATGATCACAAGGATGTTATATCATGGGAACGAGAAAAGAGTACTTGTAGGATAACAAGATCAAACAAGGTATGGTGGATACCGATGATCGGATCTTGGGCAAGTAAAATATTGCGAGACAAAGGGAAGTAGTTACAACGTTGAAAGGTTCACACGATCATGAGAGTCATCGTTGAATATATAGGAGTCATCACGGATCTCCAGATCCCGCTGTTGATTATTGATCGGAGAGGAGTCTCGATCATGTCTATATTATTCGTGAACCATAGGGTGACACACTTAAGGTTCGATGAAGCGTTAGAGAGGATACGGAATACCGAAGAATATTTTGGGTAGCTCCAAAAATTTGTTTCGGGGGAAAATTGAAATAGTTCAAGGGAGTTTTCATCGAATGGTTGGTAATAGAATTAACAAATGATTCAAGATGCTGCATGCAAATGTTTGTTAATGGAATTAACAAATATAAATAAAGAAATAAAAATGTTTTATTTATTTATTAAAGAAAAATCTTTGGATATTCTAAGTGGAAAATTAAGGGAGTATGAGTGGGTGTGAGTGGGGCTTCCACTCACATGAAGAGAGGAAGGGGTGGGGGCACCCATGGCTGGCCGCACCCCCCCCCTTGGGCTGCCTCTCCCTCCCCTATAAAAGGAGGGTGAGAGCTCCCTCTTCTACACACACTTGCCCACTCCCTTTTCCCTCCACCCGCTGCTCCATTCCATGGTATCTGGCTTGGCGAAGCCCTGATCGCGGGATTCTTCACCACCACCACGCCGTCGTGCTGCTGGAGTTCCGCGGGATCCTGTACTTCCGCTACCCGCTGGATCGAGGGAACGGAAGTCTTCCTCGAGCTGAACATGTGACCGATTACGGAGGCACCGCCGGATTGCGATGCACTTCTTCTCGCTCGAGATAGGCGTGAGTACGACTACGCCAACAACGAGATTTTATCTCGTACCACTTTAAGTCTTCGAGGGTATGTTATCTCAAGACTCTCTTTCTCCCCGTTGCCTTTATCTCATAGATTAGATCTTGGCCATTCGGGTTTATCACGCGTAGGAAATTTTTTGTTTTCTATGCAACGTACCCTTCAGTGGTATCAAAGCCGGATCTATGCGTAGATGAATTGTACGGGTAGAACACATAGGAGTATGTGGGCGTTGATGATCATGTTTTTGCCTCTTTGAGTATTTTATGATCTTAGTGGCATAGTGGGATGAAGCGGCCCGAACTAACTTTACATGTCCATGTACATGAGACTTGTTCCACAACTGACATGCAACTTGTATTGCATAAGTGGCTTGCGGGTGTCGGTTTCTCTCCTACTATAGTTAAGATCTAATCTACGAAGGGTTGTTAAAAATATATTTTATCAACGTTGTGTTTCTTGTACGTAGGTATGAACGGTTCTATCCTCGTAAGCCCAAAGCCACGTAAAATCTGCAAAAATAAATTAGAGGCGTCTAACTTGTTTTTGTAGGGCATGTGATGTGACATGGTCAATGTTACAAACGTTATGTATGAGATGATATCTTTTCTAAATTATTGACATACAGGCTGGAGCCATATGGTTGTCTTATTTTATGGCCTGTGTGCTGTATATCATATCCATGTGATATGTTGTAATGGACAATCAAGATGGAGGTGCCACAAACCTTGGTGCCACGCCGGTGGAATGATGGAGATCATGCCATGATGCACAAGATGGAGATCAAGTGCAAGAAGGACCATATCATATCACATTATCCATGCATGTGATGTTTATCCTTTTATGCATCTTATTTTGCTTAGATCGCGACGGTAGCATTATAAGATGATCCCTCTCACTTAATATCAAGATAATAATGTGTTCTTCCTTAAGTATGCACCGTTAAGAAAGTTTGTCGTTTCGAGACACCACGTGATGATTGGGTGTGATAGACTCAATGTTCGCATACAACGGGTGTTTTCAAGCCTAGCATGTACAGACATGGCCTTGAAACACACACAATACTACAGTTCCACTTGGCGAGCCTAGCATGTACAGACATGGCCACGGAACACGTAACCGAAGGGTAAAGCATGAGTCATATGGATGATATGATGAACATGTTGATGTTCGCCTTTGCAACTACACCGTCTCACGTGATGATCGGTTTCGATGTAGTGAATTTGGTTTGTGTAATCACTAAATACGACTAAGAGGGATGTTGTTTTTGAGTGGGAGTTCACGGGATAATTTTAGAATTAACTTGAACTTAATTTATCATAAACATAGTCTAAATAGTCTTTGCAAATATGTTGTAGATCATGGCACCACCTACCTTCAATTTCAATATGTTCATGGAGAGAGAGAAATTAGCGAACAATGGGAACAACTTTACCAACTGGGCACTTAACCTGAGGATTCTCCTCACCGCTTGCAAGAATCTCTATGTGCTTGATGCACCGCTAGGTGACCAACCCGCTGATGATGATTCTGATAAAGATAAAAATGTTTATCTGACTCAACAAGAAGACCACAATATAGTTCATTGCGGAATCCTCTATGGATTAGAGCCAGAGCTGCGAAAACGTTTCGAGAACAGCACTGCTTTTGCTACAATGGGAGAATTGAAAATCATTTTCGATACCCATGCCGCAGTTGAGAGTTATGACGCTTCAGAAAAGTTCTTTAGCTACATGATCGAAGAGAACAGCTCCGTTAGTGAGCACGTACTCAAGATGTCTGCGTACACTGATAAGCTCATAGCCTTGGGAATAACGATTCCCAATGAGCTAGGGATACATCGTGTTCTCCAATATCTGCCACCTAGTTACAAGAAGTTCGTGATGAACTATGATATGCAAGGCATGAAGAAGTCTCTTCCTGAGCTTCTCTCGATGCTTAAAACTGCTGAAGTGGAGATCAAGAAAGAACATCGAGTGTTGATAATCAATAAGACCACTAGTTTCAAGAAAGGCAAGAAAGGCAACCCAATGATTAACTTCAAGAAGGGTGGCAAATCTGTTGCTGCTCCTGAGAAGAAAACCAAGTATGGCCCTAAGCCTGAGACTGAGTGCTATTATTGCAAGGGTACTGGCCACTGGAAGCGCAATTGCCCCAAATATCTGGCAGATAAGAAGGTCGTCAAAGTGAACAAAGTATATATTATATACTTGTTATTGATGTGTACCTAGTACTCGTTGTAGCACCTGGGTATTTGATACTGGTTCGGTTGCTCACATATGTAACTCGAAACAGGAGCTGCAGAATAAGCGACCACTAGCAAAGGATGAGGTGACGATGCGCGTCGGTAATGGATCAAGAGTTGATGTGATCGCCGTCGGGACGCTGCCTCTACGTCTACCATCGGGATTAGTTATAAACCTCAATAATTTTTATTTGGTGCCTGCATTAAGCATTAATATCATTTCTAGATCTTGCTTAATGCAGAATGGTTATTCCTTTAAGTCTGAGAACAATGGTTGTTCAATTTATATGAATAATATCTTTTATGGTCATGCACCCGAGAAGAATGGTTTATTTCTTTTGAATCTTGATATTATTGATACACATATTCATAATGTGAATGCCAAAAGAATTAAATTAAATGATGATATTGCTACTTACATGTGGCATTGCCGCTTAGGTCATATTGGTGTTAAACGCATGAAGAAGCTCCATTCTGATGGACTCTTAGAATCACTTGATTATGAATCATTTGAAACATGTGAACCATGCCTTATGGGCAAGATGACTAGAACCCCGTTTTCTAGAACCATGGAACGGGCGACATACTTACTGAAAATCATACATACTGATGTGTGTGGACCAATGAGTGTATCAGCGCACGGTGGATATCGTTATTTTGTCACTTTCACAGATGATTTGAGTAGATATGGGTATATTTACTTAATGAAACACAAATCTGAGACATTTGAAAAGTTCAAAGAATTTCAGAGTGAAGTTGAAAATCATCATAACAGAAAGATTAAATTTCTATGATCTGATCGTGGAGGTGAATATCTAAGTTACCAGTTTGGCATGCATATGAAACAATGTGGAATAGTTTCACAACTCACACCTGCCGGAACACCACACGAAATGGTGTTTCCGAACGTCGTAATCGTACTTTATTGGATATGGTTTGATCTATGATGTCTCTTACAGATTTGCCACTATCATTTTGGGGTTATGCACTAGATACCGCTGCATTCACTTTAAATAGGGCACCATCAAAATCCATTGAAATGACACCGTGTGAATTATGGTTTGGAAACAAACCTAAAGTTGTCATTTATAAAGGTTTGGGGATGCAATGTTTATGTGAAGAAGCTTCAACCTGATAAACTCGAACCCAAAGCGGAAAAACGCGTCTTCATAGGATACCCAAAAGAAACAATAGGGTACACCTTCTATCACAGATTCGAAGGCAAGATTTTCGTTGCCAAGAATGGATCCTTTTTGGAGAAGGAGTTTCTCTCGAAAGGTGTGAATAGTAGGAAGGTAGAAATCGACGAGGTTATTGAACCTTCTCTTCTTGGAATGGCGAGTAGCGCAGCGTCGGAAGTTGTTCCGGTGCCGACCCCGTCAGTTGAAGAGAGAGCTAATGATCAAGATCATGAAACTCCAGTAGAGGAAACTACCGCACCTCGTAGGTCAACTAGGGAACCTACAGCTCCTGAACTGTACGGAGATCTCGTATTAAACTTCATGGTAGATGGAGGTGATGAACCTGCGACATATGATGAAGCGATGATGAGCCCAGATTCCAACAAATGGCTTGAAGCCATGAAATCCGAAATAGGATCCATGTATGAAAACCAAGTTTGGACTTTGGTAGACTTACCCAATGACCGCAAGGCCGTTAAGAACAAATGGATATTTAAAAAGAAAACTGACGCTGATGGTAATGTGACCGTCTATAAAGCTTGACTTGTCGCAAAAGGTTTCCGACAAATTCAAGGAGTTGACTATGATGAGACTTTCTTACCAGTACCGATGCTTAAGTCAGTTAGGATTATGTTAGCAGTTGCTGCATTTTTCGATTATGAAATCTGGCAGATGGATGTCAAAACGGCGTTCCTTAATGGTGACATTGAGGAAGAGTTGTATATGATGCAACCCAAAGGGTTTGTTGATCCTAAGGATGCTGACAAGGTGTGCAAGCTTCAACGTTTCATTTATGGACTGAAGCAAGCATCCTGGAGTTGGAACCTCCGTTTTGATAAGGCGGTCAAAGGGTTTGGATTTGTCCAAACGTACGGAGAAGCTTGTATTTACAAGAAAGTGAGTGGGAGCTCTGTAGCATTTCTAGTACTATATGTGGATGACATATTGTTGATTGGAAATGATATAGAACTTTTAAAAAGCGTAAAAGGTTATTTGAACAGAAGTTTTTCGATGAAAGACCTTGGTGAAGCAGCTTATATATTAGGCGTCAAAATCTACAAGGATAGATCAAGGCGCTTAATTGGACTTTCGCAAAGTACATACCTTGACAAGATTCTGAAGAAGTTCAGAATGGAAGAGAGTAGGAAGGGGTTCTTACCTATGTTGAAAGGCAAAACGTTGAGTAAGACTCAATGTCCAGCTACAGCAGAAGATAGAGAGAGAATGAATATGATTCCCTATGCTTCAGCCATAGGTTATATCATGTATGCTATGCTATGTACAAGACCGGATGTGGCACATGCTATTAGTTTGACTAGTAGGTACCAATCCGATCTAGGTTTGGAACACTGGACGGCGGTCAAGAATATTTTTAAGTACTTGAGAAGAACTAAGGATATGTTTCTCATATATGGTGGTGAAGAAGAGCTCGTCGCAAGATGTTACGTCGATGCTAGCTTTGACACTGATCCGGATGACTCTAAGTCTCAGTCCGGGTACGTATTTGTTATGAATGGAGGAGCTATAAGCTGGAGGAGTTCCAAGCAATCCGTGGTGGCGAGATCATCAACAGAAGCGGAATATGTTGCCGCCTCGGAGGCAACACAGGAAGCAGTTTGGATGAAGGAGTTCATATCCGAACTAGGTGTGGTTCCGAGTGCGTTGGATCCAATGGTTATCTATTCTGACAACAATGGTGCCATAGGCAATCTAAGTAACCAAGGTCTCACAAGAATTCCAAGCATATCAAGCGCCGTTTTCACTCCAACCGTGAGCATGTCGCAGATGGGGATGTGAAGATTTGCAAAGTACATACGGATCTGAATGTGGCAGATCCGTTGACTAAAACTCTCTCAAGGGAAAAACATGATCAACACCAGAACTCAATGGGTGTTAGATTCATCACTATGTAATTTAGATTATTTCCTCTAGTGCAAGTGGGAGACTGAAGGGAATATGCCCGAGAGGCAATAATAAAGTGTTTATTATGTTATTCCTTGTTTATGATAGATGTTTATTTCTCATGCTAGAATTATATTAACCGGAAACTTTGATACACGTGTGATTAATAAACAAACCAACGTTCCTAGTGAAGCCTCTCTTTTACCTAGCTCGTTGATTAACAGATGATCAAGGTTTCCTGATCATAGACATTGGATGTTGTTAATAACGGGATCATGTCATTAGGAGAATGACATGATGAACTTAGACCCTAACTAAGTATAACAATACGATCAAGTCATTTAGTTTTGTTGTTATGTCTTAAATTTGGAGTAACATTGTTCCTTAGACCATGAGATCATGTTAATCACTAATACCGAAAGAATGCTTTGATAACATCAAACGTCACACCGTAATAGGGTGACTATAAAGCTGGCATTAGGTATTCGGAAAGTGTTAGTTGAAGCTCATGGATCAAGAATGGGATTTGTCCATCCAATATGACGGAGAGATATACTCAGGGCCCTCTCGGTGATATCACATCGACACCGCTTGCAAGCACGTGATATGATCACAAGGATGTTATATCACAGGAACGAGAAAAGAGTACTTGTCGGATAACGAGATCAAACAAGGTATGGTGGATACCGATGATCGGATCTCGGGCAAGTAAAATATTGCGAGACAAAGGGAAATAGTTACGACGTTGAAAGGTTCACACGATCACGAGAGTCATCGTTGAATATATAGGAGTCATCACGGATCTCCAAATCCTGTTGTTGATTATTGATCGGAGAGGAGTCTCGATCATGTCTATATTATTTGCGAACCGTAGGGTGACACACTTAAGGTTCGATGAAGCGTTAGAGAGGATACGGAATACCGAAGAATATTTTGGCAGCTCCGAAAAATTGTTTCGGGGGAAAATTGAAATAGTTCAAGGGGTTTTTCATCGAATGGTTGTTAATAGAATTAACAAATGATTCGAGGTGCTGCATGCAAATGTTTGTTAATGGAATTAACAAATATAAATAAAGAAATAAAAATGTTTTATTTATTTATTAAAGAAAAACCTTTGGATTTTCTAAGTGGAAAATTAAGGGAGTATGAGTGGGTGTGAGTGGGGCTTCCACTCATATGAAGAGAGGAAGGGGTGGGGGCACCCATGGCTGGCTGCACCCCCCTTGGGCTGCCTCCCCCTCCCCTATAAAAGGAGGGTGAGAGCTCCCTCTTCTACACACACTTGCCCACTCCCTTTTCCCTCCACCCGCTGCTCCATTCCATGGTCTCCGGCTTGGCGAAGCCCTGACCGTGGGATTCTTCACCACCACCACGCCGTCGTGCTGCTGGAGTTCCACAGGGATCCTCTACTTCCGCTACCCGCTGGATCGAGGGAACGGAAGTCTTCATCGAGCTGAACGTGTGACCGATACGGAGGCACCGCCGGATCGCGGGTGCGCTTCTTCTCGCTCGGGATCGGCGTGAGTACGACTACACCAACAACGAGATTTTATCTCGTACCACTTTGAGTCTTCGAGGGTATGTTATCTCAAGACTCTCTTTCTCCCCGTTGCCTTTCATCTCATAGATTAGATCTTGGCCATTCGGGTTTATCGCGCGTAGGAAATTTTTTGTTTTCTATGCAACATACCCTTCATATTAGCTATCCTTCCCAAAGGTATTTTAACGGTGGATTTTATAAGATGCACTCCCAAAATACTCTCATCTAATGGTTTCAAGTCAAGCATACAATATAAACTTTTAGGCATAATAGAAGAACTTCACCAAGATCACACAAAAGCATTGCAATCAAAATCATTCACCCTTATTCTAATAGTGGGATCCCAACCATCTTGTAGTTTTATAGGAATAGAGGCTTCAAGTTTGAGCCTTTCTTCCTTAGCTTCATTGAGACCATTAGTGATATGTTCAGTGAAAACAATATATATCTTACTAGCATTAGGATCTTTAGCTAATTTTTGTAAAAACTTAATAACATCAGAGATGGTGCAATTATAAAAATCAAGTTTATCATCCTTAAACATGGTGGGAAAAGTTTCTCCTAAATTCATATTATCATCAATCCCACTTCTAAAAAATTTCTCACTAGAAAATTTTTCAAACTCCAAAATTTTGGGACCCTTCTACCTAAATTCATGACCTCTCCAATCTTATTTGTTTTGACATCAACATGTTTAGAAGAATTAGGATACTCATTGTTACTAAAAGTTCTCACTTCTTCAAAGGGTTGGATGGTACAAATTTTAACAAGCTCACTGTTAGCAGTTTTCAGCAATTTCAGGTTCTCTTTCTCTTCTAGAACAAATTTGAGCTAACATTCTCATGTTCTCATTTATTTGAACTTGTATAACATTTATAGGTTCAGTTTTCTTGGCCTCAATAGGTGTAGTCCTAATTTTTAAAATTTCTACATCATGAGCAAGACTATCAACTTTCAACACAAGATTATGTAGTTTTGCAAGCCTTTCATCAACAGTTTTATTGAAATATTTTTGTGAAGTGATAAATTCTTTCAGCATGTTTTCAAGATCAGAGGTGGAAATTTTAGTATTGTTGTAATCATTTCCAAAAGAATTTCCACAAGAATTGCCGTTATTATTAGGATATGGCCTATAGTTGCTTTAAATGAGAGGCAACATCTTCTCCAATACGAGAAAATTGATCTTTCATGACAAGATTCAACAATGCAGGTTTAATTTCATAAGAATCTGCTGTAGCAGCAGGTGGAGAAATTGGTGTGCATATGAAATTATTGTTATTGTTACTAGTAAATTCAAAAATCTTGGTGGTATCATTGGTACCCATGCTTGCAAGATAAAACTAAATAAACTAACAACACAAATTAAAGACTAGAAACTAGAGAACTATTTTTTTTCTAGATTTTTTATAAAGAGAAAACAAGACTAAACAAAAGTAAACTAAGCAAGAAAAAACAAAAGAAAGAGAGTGGAAGTATGATACTCCCCTTGCTGCAAGCTAGAAGTCTCCGACAACGGCGCTAGAAAAATTTATTGAAGCTGACGTGATTACACGCTTATTGGGTAACCCCAAGTGGAAGGTATGATCTAGTCTAGCGGAAAATTTAACCTCAATTAAGGAAACGGGGTTACCTTGGCCACGTAGTTGTTTTCACCTCCAAGAGAGGGTTTATATGCTACTCCATTTGATCCCTAATTAGTGTCGGAAGTCATGTATTAGCTTGTACATACATAGTCTACTCCCTCCGACACTTTTTTCGGATTAAAGGGAGTAGGTAGTGGGTTCAAGCCTCCTTGTTGCCTGCACTCGAGTGTCAGAAACATGCGGGGGGAGAATGTGCTGTTTCCACTAGGGAGAAAACAAAAGTGCCTTGTCTACGGATGGGAACCACGACTTACATTACATATTGATCTTAATGCATTTGTGTGTTGCACACATAACAATCACTTTGTTCTGCAACTTAATGCCAAGGATTTGCTGGATATCTTTCTTGAGGTGGATATTTAGATATGGATGCATGCTGGATAGCGGTCCATATGCCTTGACGTAATTCTTACAATGTTAGAACCCGTGAACTTTATCTCGTCGTAATAGTATTGTTGTACGTTCATGATTTGTCAATTGCCCAGCTGTTATTTGTTAACCCAACATGTATGTTTTCTTTGGAGAGACACCACTAGTGAACCTATGGCCCCGGCCCTATTTTCCTCATATTGCAAACCTTCTTTTAAGCACTTTCATTGTTTCTTCCTTGTTGTCATGTTTTTACTTTTATTTTTTTCCAAGACTCTATATGTTTAATTCTCTTGTTTTTAGCAAGACCGGAAGATTGACAACCTTGCGGGAAGTTGGGGAAAGAGAGAGTTTGTGCTTGAGTGCAGGTTCCACTCCTCGTCAACAACACTTTTTCTAGCGTTGTTGATAAAGTAACCTTCTTCAAGACTATGAAGTCCTACTGGTTTGATAACTCTGGTTCTATACTAGGGGAAAATTTACTCTAGATTGCATCATACCATCCGCTTGGGGTCTCCCAACGAGCGTGTGATTACGTCCTCATCAAGTAATTTTTCTGGCGCCGTTGTCGGAGATTTCTAGCTTGCTGCAAGGGGAGTCTCACACTTCCACTCTCTTTCTTTTGTTTTGTTCTTGCTTAGTTTACTTTTGTTTTAGTCTTATTTTCTCTTTATCAAACCTCCCCTCCCCCCAAAATAGTTCTCTAGATTCTAGTCTTTTGTTTGTGTTGTTAGTTTATTTTGTTATTATGTCTAGCTCTACTCCTTCTGTATGTCTCCCGAGACTGAGATCCTCACCATCAAACAAATAGGTGGGGAGAGATTTAAACATGCTTGGGAAATAATTTCTAAATCACACAAAAAATACAACCTGAGCTTGCTTCAAATATATTATTTAGATGCTTCTATCTATGGCTATTTGGTTGCTACAAACATGCTTTGGACATGATGGTAGAAGGAAACTTTTTATAATGTGGGGACATTGAAGCTCTCGATGCTATTACTAGCTTATCTAGTCTCTTTATGGAAAACAATGAAATTGCCATACATGACAAACTTGATAAAATCCTTGAGGTGATTAGCAAGCTAAATTTAAATGAAGTAGAAAGACCTCTACAAGAGGAGCAAGTCCTTACCGAACTGAAAAAATGATTGGGAACCTTATATTAAAATTAACATTGATGATCAAAGCTTTATATCTTACTGTGACCTACTATGCCTAAGATGGTTTATGACTATTTGAAATCGGAGAATATGATTGATCACCCTTATTATCACCCACATGCTAATGGTACTATCTCTAAAATTAAGGGAATAGTTAAAAATGTCCAAGTTTCTTTTCACCACAAAACTATGCCTGTAGAGTTCATGATTATGGATAAATAAGAGCAAGGGAACATAGTTCTAGGAAGATTTCTTCTGAAAACTGTGGGATGTTTGATAAATATTAGGCATGGTTATCTAAATTTTTATACTCCCATTAGAGGAAAGTTCAACTTTCCTAAACGTGTTAAAGACGCTTTGGTTGAAAATGAAAATGTTCTTGTTCATGATTCTATTGAAAATACTTGATTCGTTCTTCATGCCTAGCTAAAAGGCGTTAAAGAAAAGCGCTTGTGGGAGGCAACCAACCGTTGTTTTCCTTCATTATCCTATTGTTTTCTTTTGTTTTCTTATGTTTTCTTTTGTTATTTTTCTGTTTTGGAAGTTGTTACCTTTGTAGCAACCGCTCCTTATCTTTTTCATTTTGTTTTTGTGCCAAGAGTAACCTCTAATTGAGAGGTAGTTTGATTTGGGGAAGTTGTTGTTCTGAAATAGATTTCTGGGATGTTACCACAAAATTCGTATCTCTCATCCATGACACCGGATTGCTTTTAAAGAAATAGAAAATTGCACCAGGTTGTTATCTAACTTTCATTAGTTTCCCACTTTTTTATTTGAGCAACAGAAGATTCTCGAAAAAAACATATTTACGGACTCTTCTGTTTTGACAGATTTCAGCAATATTTGCATTTGCGTCTTAATATCTTTCTTTTGGTGTTCGTTTCAGAGGGAGAGATTTAAAAGAATTTGTGACAATGGCTAATGTTTTAATTGAAGTGCGATACTTGTGTTGAAACTGAACCAAGTGTATTTATTATTTTGATTACACTAAAGTTGACAATGAAGGTTGTGGAGAAGTTTTAGGTGGAGGAAGTTTTCAAGTGTAGGGAGAGAAGAATGGTGTGATGATATGAAGGATGGACAAAAGCTCAAGCTTGGGGGTGCCCATGTAACACTAATATATATCCAAGAAGTGCAAGCATCAAAGCTTGGGGATGCCCAAGGCATCCTCTTCTTCATCAACAAAAATATCATGTTTCTTTGAAAACACTATATTTTTATTGCTTCACATGATATGTGTTATTCTTGGAGCGTATTTTTATTTTACTTTCAGTTTGTTTTGTTTTCTTTGCTGTATCTTTTGGTTGGATCCTAGCACTTTAATTTTGGGAGATATACACTCCATTCATTGCCTAGAACACTCTAGTTTTTGCTACTACTGCGTTTAGCTCTTGTTTTTCACTTGAATTTTGTTCAGAGCTTGTTGGTTTGCTTCAAGTTATATTTGGTTATCTCTATAGTCTTTGATGATTATTTTCTTTGGGAGTTGTTTTGAATAAGCTGATTGGTGTTGGAAAAGAGTATAGTGTTTCATGCTGATAGTGGTGCAATATGAAGCTTGTTTTGACTGTGGCATAGGCTTTGGCATGTCATGTTAGTTGTTATTTTAAGTGTGTCCTTAGTTATTTATGATGTATCATGACTAGTCTCAAATAGATGAGAGTGCTTAATGTGCCATTGAATTTTATCATGTGTTGTTCTCTCATATTGAAGCATGGTGTTGTGGTATTTCTCCTTTGAATGTTTTATATGGATTGACTTGGCGCATGCTCGCACCATGTTATGACTACAAAAAAGTAACTTCTAGCCTTGATGATCATTTATTTTTTGACTTGTAATATCACTTCATGTTTTGATTACTGAAGTTTTGTCGCTATGCATGATTATGGACGTTATTGCTCTCTTAGTTGGTCGCTCCCAGCCGGTCGCTCCCAGTCTTTTGCTAGCCTACACTTGTACTGAGTATGAGCTCTACTCGTGCATCCAACTCCCAAAAACCAAAGTTGTGTCCACCATATCTACCTATATGTGGTATTTAACCACCACTCCAAGTAAAGTTATCGCGTGCTACCTTTAAACCTTGAAAATTATAACATGTTTTGTGTTCTTGTTTTAGCTCATGAGGAAGTAGTTTAAAGTTTATTATGGTTTCTGTCAAGCAAAGTTCTTGTTCCTTCCTGCACCCGATGAGTATGGAATATGTGCTCATCTAAATTTGCAAAGAGCTGGTGCCAATTAATATAACAGAAAGGCACTTCCCCATGGTACGATGAAAGCTGGCGGGTACCCGTGAACATGGCTAGCCCTGGTTTGTGAAAGAAAGGTGGGGGGGGAGTGTCAAACTAATAAACAACGGAAACCGCTCTCAAAAGTCTAAACACTTTGCTTGACATGGATTATGATAATTTTTTCATTACCATTCGTCGACATAGACATACACCTCTGTCAAAATTGTTTTCAATATCTTTGTTTTATCAAATAAGAAGCTCTAGCACATGAGTAATCCCCGCTTCCCTCTACAAAGGGCCTTTATTTTACTTTTAGGTTGAATCTTCTTACTTTATTTTGAGTATAATGTGCATAGTCCCAAAATTTATCATTGATTGATTCATGATTGTGGTATTGCTTTCTCTCAAATTATTTGTATCTAGTCACCATTTAAACTTCGAAGGTGTCCTGGCATTTATGTTTCGCTACCACACCAAGGACTAGCTGGATAACACTTTATTATGTTTTTTCTTTATGATTGAAACAACCGTATCACTTTCAATGTTTCATTATTCACTTTCTTCTGTTTGTGTTTCCTTTCATGTGCAACATAGTTGCCAAGTTTACATTAGTTGAGATAATATTTACCATGCCTTTATTAAAGTACTTTGATCTCAGCTTTGCAATGCTTTTACATAATGCTGATCAAGAGCTGCGTTGGCTTCATGTCACCTCAAAAATTATTCTGTGATCACTTACCTACTTGAGGACGAGCAGGAGTTAAGCTTAGGGATGCTGATACGTTGCAAACATATCTATAATTTTTGATGCTCCATGCTTATTTTCTAAACAATACCTTTTGTTTTCCACATGTTTTCTTTCGTTTTCCGGATGTTTTCACAGACTAACCTATTAATAAGATGCCCCGAGCAAGTTGGTGTTTTCTGATGTTGTTCCATTTTAGAAAAGTTCTTAAGGAAATATTCTCGAAAAGAATGAAAATCCATGAAGATCAATTTTTACCTGGAACGAAGACGAAGTCCAAAGGGGAGCCAGGGGGCCAGGGGCCACCAGGCGCCTTCCAGGTGCGACCTCCCCCTTGGCCACGCCCAGTGGGCCCCTGGGGTCCTGTCCATCGCCTCTCGTCTCCCCTTCGCCTATAAATTTCCTTTTACCATAAAAATCATGGCGACGGAGTTATTTTACACGAAACATATAAAGAGGCGTCGTCACCCCGAAATTCCAACTAGGGCTTCTAGAGTCCTGCACTGGCACACTGCCAGAGAGGGGGATCGTCACCGGAGGCCTCTACATTGCCATGATCGCCTCCGGACATATGTGTGAGTAGTTCATCTCGGGACTACGGGTCCATAACAGCAGCTAAATGGTTGTTCTCTCCCCTATGCTTCGATGTTAAGAGTCTCTTGAGCTGCCTCACATGATCGAGACCACCGTTATGTAATTGTGATGGTTGTGTTTGCTAGGATCCAATGAACCATTTGATTATCATTATTTTGCTTATGTCAATCTGATATGCTTCACTTATATTTGTACAGAGTTTTAATCTTGTCTTGAAATGCTCTCCAGTGTTTATGATTACCTTGGCCACATAGTTGTTTTCACCTCCAATAGAGGGTTTATATGCTAGATAGTGGGTTCATGCCTCCTTTTTCCTGCGCTCGAGTGACAGAAACATGCGGGGGGAGGATGCGCTATTGTCACTAGGGAGAAAAACGGCGGTGCTCTTATCAACGGATGGGAACCACTGCTTACATTACGTATTGATCTTAATGCATTTGTCTGCTGCACACATAGCAATCACTTTGTTGCTGCAAGTCAATACCAAGGGATTTGCTGGATAGCTTTCTTGAGGTGGATATTTAGATATGGATGCATGCTGGGTAGCGGTCCATATGCCTTCACATAATGCGTACCATGTTAGAACCCGTGAATTTTATCTCTTCATAATAGTATTGTTATACGTTCATGATTAGTCAATTGCCCAGCTGTAATTTGTTCACCCAGCATGTTTGTTTTCTTTGGAGAGACACCACTGATGACCCACAAGTATAGGGGATCGCAACAGTCTTCGGAAGTAAAACCCAAATTTATTGATTCGACACAAGGGGAGCCAACGAATATTTATTAGCCTTAACAACTAAGTTGTCGATTCAGCTGCACCTAAAAGTAGACTTGCTCGCAACAATTTATCAGTGGTACAGCAGTAGAAATAAAATAACAGCAGTAGTAAAATAGTAACACCAGTAGCAATCGCGAAAAACAGCAGTATGGGAAGTACCGTAGGCATAGAGGAAATGGATGGACGGGCATTGCATGGATAACATAGGTCATGTAATAATCTAAACACGGGCATTGCAGATAATAATATAAAGCATCAAACATGTAGGCAAACCATAGGCATGTGTTCCAATATAGTCATACGTGTTCGCAATGAGAAACTTGCAAAACATCTTTTGTTCTACCAGCCCGTGGCAGCGGGGCCTCTAGAGAAACTTCTGGTAATTAAGGTGCTCCTTTTAATAAAGCACCAGAGAAAATCATTAACACTCCATGAACACACGTGATCCTCACATCACAACCATCCCATCCGGTTGTCCCAATTTCTGTCACTTTGGGGCCTCGGGTTCCGAACAATGACATGTGTAAACAACTTGCAGATATGATCAAGAAACATAATTATACTCATGAAACAATAACATGTTCAGATCTGAGATCCTGGCACTCGGGCCCTAGTGACAAGCATTAAGCATAACAAGTTGCAACAACGGTATAAAACACTAACAATGGATACTAGGCACTATGCCCTAACAATTTGGCAGATCAATCTCATCCAATCCCTTCAATCCCTCTCAGCCTACAACAGTGTTTACTCAGACATGGACGGGGTAATAATGGATGGTTGATGGAGAAGAGGTGGCGGTGTCGATGGCGATGATCTCCTTCGAATCCCCGTCCCGGCAGGGCGCCAGAACAGGAACTTATGATCCCCGAATCGAGATTCGGGGTGGCGGCGACACTCTGTTGTGTTTCTATGGAATATGACGAACCCCCCTTGGTTTTTAGGTTACGAGGCATATGTAGTCAAAAGGGGAGTACGAGGGGGGGTGAGGGAGTGGCCCACACCACCTGGCGGTGCGGCCAAGGGGGGAGGCGTCGGGGGGTGGTGTGGCCCCCTCCTGGCTCCTCTCCTGCCCCCCTTCTGGCTCCCGGGGTCTTCTGGTGTTTTAGGACCAATGGGATCTTTTCTGGGCATTTTCCCAAAATTTGATTTTTCTGCACAAAAACGAGACACCAAGGTAATTCTACTAAAAACAGCGTTAGTCCATGTTAGTGGTATCCAAAACTCACAAGTTCAGAGAAAAAAAAGGAAAGTGTTTGGAAAAGGAGATACGTTTTGGACGTATCAACTCTCCCCAAGCTTAGCTTATTTCTTGTCCTCAAGCAATTCAGTGACAACCGAGTGCGATAGAAGACTTTTACGAATACATTTGTTTCATATGATGTAAATATATCCACCATATGATCAAGTACTGAGACAATTCATAATAAGATGTATGGAAAATAAAAGTCGCCCAACAGTTATGCAAACCATGAAGAGATGCCAACAAACTAATAATAGACAACATGAAGTATATCAATCTGCAAGATTGCAATGCTCATAATAGGGTGTGATAAAGTGTACTCGCTTGCCCTTAATAGTGGAGCAAAACATAAATGCTAGGGCACCTCTAAAGTTCAAATGAAGATTAGAAATAAAGATATCAAAGATACAAGCATCAAACTTATACCACTATCAAACGTGTTTTGGGACAAGCACATTACACTAAGAATAACAGCCATGCTCTCAAGAAGGTGCAGAAAGCGAGAAGGTGAAGACTCAACATAAAAAAGAGGCCCTTCGCAGAGGGAAGCAGGGATTGACTCATGTGCTAGAGCTTTTTATTATATTAAACAGAGGTATTAAAAACATTTTTAAGAGAGGTGTATGCTTATGTCAACGAATGGTAAACATACAATACAGTATGTCACAAGCCAACTAGACTTCACAAGAGCGGCTCCCATAGAAGGACGCATCTGGGTAGAAGGTCATCCCTCTTTCTCTTTTGTTTACACAATTATACTCTGACTGATAAATCAGGGGCAAAAAGAGTGAAGAGAATTTGTTGTATTAATTTAGGGCTGGGCACCCTGCTGCCAGCTCTTCTATCAATTGGATAAGCGGATGAAGCCACTAGTCTAGGGTGTGAAATCCAATCAACAAGTGAGATACAGATTCTCTATTTAACTCCTCATGAGCTAAAACAGGGGCACACAATAGGAATAATTTTTCAAAGGTTTTAAAGGTAGCACACGAGAAATTTACTTGGAGTGGCGGTTAAATACCACATATATAGGTAGGTATGGTGGACACATTTGACAAACTTTGGTTTTTGGGAGTTGGATGCACGAGTAGAGCTCATACTCAGTACAGGTGAAGGCTAGCAATAGAACGGGAGCGACAATCAAGAGAGCAACAACTGTCATAATCATGCTTGCGACAAAACAAAATTAACAGGGGCATAAAAATGATACAAATACTCTGAGGCAAAATAAATCATCGAGACTTAATTGACTTTTTATTTTCAATCATAGCATGCGTGAGCATGTGCCAAGTCGATTCAAGCGAAACAATCAGAGGGAGATACCACAATGTCATACCCTTCTATGAATAAAACAATGCAAGCAAACATTCATACGACATGCTATCTTATATTAATAAGTTGGAACTAACACGTGAGAGCACAAACTACTAAGCATCAATTAAATAACATACACCTTACATGAACGGACTAAGCATGTTCATACGATGAGTATATGTACAAAAATAAAACAAATAGAGTTCATACCAGCCTCTCACCACAACTTGGATTGTCGTAAATCATCATTACCGCTCTTCACTTGTGTGGATCGAATAATATAAAGTGATAATCAAGCTCCAATGGAGACACGAAAGTCTGGTGAACTCTGCAACAAACTTTACAAAAGCAAAGAAGAACAACAAATATTTTTGGGTTTTCGAATTAAAACAAGAACCGAAAGAAACAAGCAAACAAAGCAAAATATTTTTGGATTTTTGAATACTAAACCGAAACGAGAAAAAAAAAACAATAAAAGAAACTAAAGAAGCAAACAAAGAAACACCATAAATATTTTTGGTCTTTTTGTGTTTTGGAAAACAAGAACAAAACAATAAAACAAAGAGAAACAAAAGAAGCAAAAGAAAGCAAAAACAAACGAAAGAAACGAAAAATATGGATATATAAAGAACCGACCGAACATGATATATAAATGAGTGTGATGTCGGTATACCTCCCTCCAAGATTAGGCTTTTGGCCTAAGTGGAGATCAATCACGGCGCGGGAAATATCCCCACTGTGGTGGGTCGTCCCTCGCATGGTCGTACTAAGGCGCCCAACAAGAAGATGAAGCAGCAGACGCATAGTCATAACCGGGGTGCTGGTACGAGATCCCTGTGGTGTCGAAGGGCTGGACGAATTCACTATCGTCCCCCTATGCGGCATCCTCCCCTTGTTGGGGGTGGTGCTTGATGTATGTGTCCAACTCACTCCCAGAAAGCATCCATCCTTGCCTGTCATTAAGATTAAACAAAGGAGGTGCACGAAAAAGTACTTTCCTAACAGTTTAATTCACTCTCCACTTGGATTGTTTGGAGAAGGTTATTTCAAAAGATAAATTGTGCAAGTGAGCATGAGTAGAAAGAAACTTATGTTGAACCATGGAAACAAGGTCCACCCTCTCTAAAGGAAACTGCAGGTCTAGAGGGTGTGGCTCCAAACCATGCAAAGCTAGCAAGCGCGAGGCAATAAGACCTCCATAAATTCCGCCCTTCTCACGGTTAAGCGAGAGACGGTAAGAAATTAAAGCACCAAAGTCATAAAACCTATCACGTCTTAAGGCAGCTGAAATAAACGCTAAATCATAAACATATAGCTTGTTGGCAGTTTTTCTAGCTAACACACGTTTAGAAATGAAATAAGCAAAATATCGAATGGTAGGGAGTTGGATTTCTATTATTTTACCACTTTCCCCTGTGAAGCTTCTGCCTTGATAAATCTCCTCATATAATTCCAGCAGTGGTTTAGGCTGCCCTCTTATCTTCTCACATGAACCCCACTCTGGTACCTTGATAGCTGCACAAAAATCACTGAAAGGCAAGTTTACAACTTTATTGTAAATTTTATAGTGGACCATAGGGTTAGTTGAAGACCATTTAAAGTGAAATTCCTGCACCATAGATATAGTTAGTTTCACATGTTGGATAGGTTCATCCTCAATGAAACGGTCCAAGCCTGCATTATGCACAAGAGTATTGAAATCCTACAGAATTCCTGTAATCCGCATGAATTCATGACACGGATAAATCGATGGGAACACTCTTTCGTCATTGTGCACGAGCAAGACCTCATGCAACTCCAACTCATGCTGGTTTAGTTGATGTACATTGTGCTCCATCTCTGAAATTTTTCAACAATCATCACAAAAATTAATTTCAAGCAACTATAAGGTGGAAACTACCATAGGGACTTATAGGAGAGCTAAACATGCATCAAAACTACATTATTTCTACTCAAATCAAGCATGCAAACTCACATAAGCTGTCACCAACAGTACCAAAATACTCAAGAAATACTCCACTAAACAAAATTCTACTTGGATAATCGAAGGAGTCACATACCGGAGAGAAAATGCACCAAATTTTAGCACAAACGATGGGCCAAGCAAAGAGATCGAATAATCTCGAGGAAGAACAACAAGAACCCGGGTTCCATGAAATGTGTTGAGTTTGGGAGGTGAGAGAGGCAACTTTGGTAGGGAGAGAGTTAGTGGGAGGCCAGGGGGCCGCACACCATGTGCTGGCGCCACCAGGGGCTGGCCGCGCCACCCCATGGTGTGCCTGACTGGTGGATCCCCCTGGGGCCTCCGAGGTGGCTCTCTGCCTCATTTTTGACGTAAAAATTTATTATATTTTTTCTAGAATTTTTCGAGAAACTTTATTTTGAGGTATTTCCACAATTTTAATAATGAATAAAAACGAGAAAAACAAAAGTGAAAAGGTGAAAAAAAAACCAAAACCAGAACTACAGAGATTCTATGACACTCCAATGTAAAATATCCAAAGAAAACAAAGGTGGTAGTGGTGAAAACAAAAGTATGGTTGGTGAAAACATGCATAACCACAGTAATCAGGGTGAAAACGTGAATATGGATGATGGAAAACATGATTGTACTAAAGTAGCAATGTGATAAAAGAAGTAAACATGGTAAAAACATAATAGCAAAGGTGAAAACATAGTCAAAACATTGTCCTCTTCATTCAAAATCATTTTGTTAACAAGGGTGATCAAGTCTTGTTACCAGAACAATTTTCATATGAAGCAAAACTTTGCTAATCACAAAATAATTATGTTACCTCAACCTTGATAGACACAGTCCCAATCACAATAATTTCATATTCTTTTGGTGGTACCAGAATGGGACAATAAAATTCTCCAATCTTGATGGTCTCAATATTTTTAATTGAATTTAAACCATATCTTCTATCAATCTTCTTTGGGAAATAAAAAATATGCTCTTTATCATTAACATTAAAAGTTACTTTTCCTTGATTGCAATCAATAACAACCCTGCAGTATTAAGAAAATGTCTCCCAAGAATAATAGACATATTATCATCTTCAGGCATTTCCAACACAACAAAGTCAATTAATATCAAACAATTAGTAGCAACTTGAACATGAACATTCTCACATATACCAACAGGAATAGCAGTAGATTTATCAGCCATTTGCAAAGATATATCAGTGTGTATCAATTTTTCAAGAGAGAGCCTCTTGTAAAGAGAGAAAGGCATAACACTAACTCCAGCTCCTAAGTCACATAAAGGAGTTCTAACATAATTATTTTTAATAGAACAAGGGATAGTAGGAATACCAGGATCTCCAAGCTTCTTTGGAACCTTGCAATTAAAAGAATAATTAGCAATCATAGTGGAAATTTTCTCATTAGGAATTTTCCTTTTGTTGGAGACAATATCTTTCATATATTTAGAATAAGAGGCAGTTTAATAGCATCAGTCAAAGAGATTTGCAAAAATAGAGGTTTCATCCACTCACAAAACTTGTTATAATGTTCTTCCTCCTTTGATTTATGTTTCTTATTAAGAAAATGCATTACTTTTTTGTACCTAAGGCTCTCTCTCATTACCATGTTTATTAGCAATGAAATCCTCCTTAGTATATTTTGCAGTTTTAGTTTGCTTTTCAGGTTTAGCTACACGTTCTTCTTTTCTCAGAAGCATTACTTTTATCATTTTTGTCGTGTTTGATCTTTTTGTTTATCGTTTTGTTGCAATCCATTATAACATTCTTAACTTTACTTTGCACTTCTTTGGTGAAAGCTACCGACCTCCATTCCCTCATGTTGGTCTCACACGCAGGGGCGTACCCATGTTCAGCCACTAGGGGTCATGGGACACCAGGTATAAACTCATTTTCTTTGATACACTCCATGAATTAATAGTGAGTGACACCCCGTGTCTTAGATGAAGAATTATGTACACGTGCTATGCAATATCAGAGTGGTATTTGTCTACTCAATATTTACTCAATATTTAGATTGTTAGGACAACATGATGAGAGTAAACTGCAACTTAAATTCCTTAGAGGGGAAGAAGGGACATGTGAGCGATAAGAGGAGAATGGCGCAAGCTTACCTTGGAAGCACACAAGTTACGAAATAAAGACGTTTTTTTTTTGCGTTTTTCGTTGGAACGCACGGGCTCAAGAAAAAAAAAAAAAGATGGAGTAGTTCTTTTGGATTTCGTTGGAGCTGCCGGATTGAAGTTGGATGATCGACACGTGCATACCCTTTGAGCTCCAACGACCACCACGACGGTCGTGCGCCGTTTAAGTCTTCCACACTTCTTCTTCCACCTCCGCCTCCATCCCCCATCTCTTCGACCCTTCCCCCCATTGCCCGGCCACCCCTCACCCTGTTCCTAAACCCCGAAACCTCGTCGCCGAAACCCCCTCGAGAAACCCCGCGCCATGCGGCCCCTCGCGAGGCCCCGGCCGCCCAAGCGCCTCCTCCCCCTCGCCTCCCTCATCCAGTCCATGGGGTATGTGGACGTGAAGATGCGGTGGAAGAAGGACCCGTCTTTCGACGACGTCCCGGTGCTCGCGCACGCGCGGGACCTCCGCCCGCTCGCCTCCCTCGCGCGGCTCCTCTCCCCGTCGCCTACCCCCGTCTCCGCGGTCTCCAAGCTCCGCCGCTCGCTCGAGACCTCCGACCGCCGCGTCACCGCCTTCCTGCGCCGCTTCCCCGGGGCCTTCGTCGAGTCCGTCGGGCCCGAGCACAACCACCCCTGGTTCCGCCTCTCGGCCTCCGCCGCCCGCCTCCTGCAGGAGGAGCGGGACATCTTCGCCGCCCGCCGCGCCGACGTCACCTCCCGCCTTCGCCGCCTCCTCCTCATGTCCCCGGCCCGCCGCCTCCCGCTAAGCGTCGCGCAGGGCATGCTCTGGCACCTCGGCCTCCCGGAGGACTACTTCAGGCGCCCCGAATTCGACATCGGGCAAGATGGGTTCAGGATTCTGACCGCCGGAGATGGCGCTTATTGCAAGGATGAGAACGATGGTAAGGAGCTGGGGCTCATTGATGACGGAAGAGATCTAGAAATGCCACTGTCAGTGCTTCAAACGAATGCCATAAGGAGGTTCGGGTCGGCAGACGAGGTGCCCATCCCATTGTTCCCCTCAAAGGGTCTCCGGCTAAAGCGGAAGATCGGAGACTGGCTGGAGGGTTTCCAGAAGCTGCAGTATGTCTCTCCGTATGAGGATTTCAGGATCATTCAGCCGGGTAGCGATGTTTCACAGAAGCGGGTGGTTGGGGTGCTCCATGAGCTGTTCACTCTGTTCGTGACATGCTCTGCCGAGAGGCGACGGTTGCTTTGCCTCAGGACGCACCTGGGCCTGCCACAGAAGTTTGACAAAGTGTTCGAGCGGCACCCACATGTATTCTACAAGCTGTTGAAGGAGAAGACATGCTTTGTTGTCCTCAAAGAGGCATACATGACTGGGGGAGATACCACAATCCTGGAGCACCCCATGCTGGAGGTGCGGAGAAAATATGCCGGGTTGATGGAGGAGTCACGGGAGATCATAAAGCGCCGGCGAAGTGGGAAACCTGTAGAACTGGATCCTGAGGATGAAGAGGAGATTGAGGATTCGGAAGGTGCAAATTCGGATGCAATCTTTTCATAGGTTGTCATTATTTTTGACTGGTCAGAAAATGAGGAAATGGACAATATGGACTTTTGCCACGAGAGTGAGGGGAAGCAGCAAATTTGCATGCACAATAAAGGAGCTATGTCCTATGCAAAGAGGTTAGTGGCTACGCATTAAAAAAAAACCTGTATATTGTTTTTATTCATGTCATTATTTGAAATGACATTGTTTTTATATAGTTTTCGTGACACAACAGTATTTATGATTTAGTGTGTTCATCTAGTGATCTTAGATTAGTTGACTGGTAGTCTGGTACTTTGCAAATAGCATTAAGTCCATGCTTCTTCTGTAATATGTAGAACAAGGTGAAACATGACACAGTATGATTGGCGAATGATTTTAACTTGTTCTGTGGGTGCTGTTGTGACTCTCCAATGTATTTCCTGAGTGCCTTTTCTTTCTGCTTAGGTGAAAGGTAACAACAGAAAGTGGCCAAGTGCTACTCTTGTTTGCGAAAACCTTTTTAGGAAAGGGCTGCAACATCTACTGCCAATAGATATGCATGAATTACTATAGCTTTGTCCCGATGATCAATAGGAGAGTGAGGATTCTAAGGGTGCAAATTCGTCTGCAACCTTTTCATAGGATGTCTCTTCGACTGATCAGAAAAATGAGAAAATGGGCAATATGGATTTTTGTGATGAGCATGAAGGAAAGAAAATTTTCATGCACAATTGTTAGAGTACTGTCAGACCTGCAGATATGCATAAGACTAGGTCTCTCTGTATCCATGCACGGCATGCATATGCGCCATTCTCTCCCTCCATATAGCTAGGATTGTAACTGAACTAGCCGCTCTGGTACCATGATGTTCACCATCCTTGACAGAAAGTTTGGAATTGGGATCAATTGGGGTGTTCGCGGGGTTGCAGTTGGTCATGCCAGCACGTTGGATGATGTCAAGAGCATACTGTTTTTGACAGAGTTGGAGGCCCGGAAGAAGACCTAGTGACCGAGATGCCTAGAAAATGCCTGAGGGGACCGAGATCCCTCATAGAAAATTCAGAGCTAAGAGTTTTTATGATGGATGCAAGAAAAGCTGGAGAGGAAGCAGTAAGAACGATATCGACATAAAGAAGCAGATAGGCAGTCACTCCGGGATGCGAAAAATAAGAAGGGATGTATCAGATTCTTCAGGAGCATCAACCAGTTGACACTTGACAGGTCCACGGTGTTTACTGCGACAATGTCTCAGCGTATACCTGTCAGCCAACCCTGTTCAGCATCGCCGTACAGAGCATATTGAGGTGAATATTCATTTTGTTTGTGACAAGGTTCAGGTTGGCGAGGTACGCGTGCTGCACGTTCCGACCAGCTCGTAGTTTGCAGATGTTTTCACAAAGGGGCTTGCCAGAGGACAATTTCGAGTGTTACGTTCCAGTCTCACCGTTCGACAAGCTACCATTGAGACTGCAGGGGGATGCTAGACTACTGTTAAGACCTGCAGATATGCATAGACTAGGTCTCTCTCTATCCATGCACGGCATGCATATGCGCCACTCTCTCCCTCCATATAGCTAGGATCTTAACAGAACTAGCCGCTCTGTACTCTTGCTATATAAGCTGTAACTCTGAGCTATGCACCTATGCAAAGAGGTTAGTGACTGTGCAAAACCATATCTGTATATTGTTTTTGTTCATGTCATTATTCGCAATGACATTAGGCCTAGTTTGGCAACAAAGTTTTTCTAAAACCGAAGTATTCAAATAATAAAGTATTTACCTGCATGGCAAACAAATACTTCAGTTTTGGAAAAAGAGGTCCAGATCTCTTTTTTACATACTTCAAAATTAGTACAGTTTATTGCAATACTGAAGTATATAAAAATGCATTATTCGCTGGTGCCAAACAGGTTGAAGTATTTGATACTTTAGTATTTTTGGAAACTGAAGTATTCTCAAAATACTTAAAAAAAACTGAACTCCCAAACGGAGCCTTAGTTTTTTTTGACACGGTAGTATCTATGATTTTGTGTGTTCATCTTGAAATTCTAGATTAGTTGACGGGTACTTCGGGAATAGCTAAGTCGAAACTTTTTTTTTGAAGATGTAGAAGGAGGTGATACATGACACAATATGCTCGGGGAATGACTTAAACATTTTCTGTGGATGCTGTTGTGACTTTCGAGTGCACTTCTTGAAATCTTCTCTTTCTGCTTTGAAGTGGAAGGTAACAAGGCCAAGTGCTATTCTTGATTGGGATAACTTCTTTAGGAAAACACATCTATGGCCAAACAACATGCGAGATTACTTTTTTTGATCTTTCTTAAGCTTGTATCCACTTAAATGCTTGGTGTCCAAATGGTAAAGTAAAAAAGAAACATATTTCTTGCTTCGTTGGTATGTGCAGAATCATTTGTTGATGATACAATAGCAGTTACTGCCTTCTAAGGTGTAGTTTGGGTTGTGGTTTAATGCTGTTGTTTTGTGATAATGCGATTGCCGTGGTTACTTGTCATATCTAATAAAAATATTGTTGTTATGTTTCTGAGCAGTAGTTAAAGGAATAGCCAGGCAGTTGAAATTAATCTGATGGACTGGATATGCATGAATCACTATAGACTTTTGTGTAGTCAGTTTCTTACTTTTCACATATACATAATTTACTAAGATTGTGTACTCTAGGATAGATAACAGTACTATCTCACCACATCCTTTGCAGTTTGCTCATAATATTCTGCAAGTTATCTTTGATTTTGAGGAGTTGCTATGAAATGCTAGCTATCTGATTTCACAAGCTGATACTGATGGGGCTTTCACATTAACCATGCTCATGACATCAACCTTTAGAATTTTAGTCATAATAATTCAAGACATTCTTACCCTTCATTTTATCGTCTGTGTATTATTGGACCGCTAATACCTGCAGTTGAGGTGGCATTTAATTCTTCGCTGAGAAGTGAGAAGTAAAGTTGGAGTAGAACAGATCAGAAGATATCTTCTTTTGAGAACATGGAGTCTATCATTGTACATTGTACATTGCCATGGTCTGTTTTCTGGACAAGTATGCACCAGTGGATATGTTCATGTTTATCGGTACTGCTGTATTAAATTTATTTATGTCTACCCTTTACATCAAGATCTAAATTATAATCAGCTGTTACTCTGCCTTGGCAGCTGTTTATATTTGATAGAAACCTAATGAATTACCAAAGGTGGGATATTCCATGTCGGCCGATGCCA
Organism: Alopecurus myosuroides; assembly: GCA_028641055.1. Lineage (NCBI taxonomy): Eukaryota > Viridiplantae > Streptophyta > Magnoliopsida > Poales > Poaceae > Alopecurus > Alopecurus myosuroides. Next base: position 124,492,121 of record CM054057.1, read on the forward strand.
TAGTTATCCAGTTGTTCTGTTCTTAGGGTAATTCTCTTTGGCTATGTTTTCTGATTGAACGTCAGATCATGTTCAGCTATGTGCTCCTAGAAACACGTTCGTTGACGGTGACGGGGCCTGCCTCAAAGGAAGACTATTGCCTTGTTGGGCCATCATAGTATCATCATATATTCTTGGTTAGTGATGGCCAAGGAGCTGGTTCTCTTATATTTAACGTACATTTCATATAGTAAATGTGGTGCGGAGAAGTATGAACCTTGTCCCGATATGCCCTATGTGCAACAGGGTCAATGAGGATGGGGCTTATCTGTTCCTCAAGTGCAAGGCTGCCAAGATGGGGTGGAGAGACTGACAGCTTGATCATGTGAGAGAGAACCTGTTTCGCTGTCAGGGAGCAAAAGCTTTTGTCAAGAAGATTACCCAGCTGGAGTTAAGGCAGAAGTTGCTATCCATTGGTCTCTTATGGTGGCTGTCGCAATCCAGAAACAATGCGCTGCAGGGGAATAGAAAGAAGCTGAAAGATTCAGTCCAGACCCTGGCCAGAAGACCGGCTTAAGAATTTGAACAATACTTTACCTGGGACGAAACTCCAAACAGCAGGGTGTGCGCTCCTGGATAACCTCCGGTGGGGATGAGCTAAAATTAATATATTTGGCAGTTTCTCTGCCATTTGCTAAAAATCAATATATTGCTTGTCTTTCCAGCCTCCTCCTGGGGTATGTCGAAGGTACGAGTGGAGACGGACTCCCAATTGTTGTACCAGGCGATCAGTGGAGGCTCTTTAGAGAGATTGATGAGTACTTTACTCTTTTGAATTTTAACTCATTTTCTATGAAATATTGCACTCGGACGTGTGTAATAATGTGGAAGTCGGTGCTTGCTTCTCGTGCCATTTGGCCTGAGGATGGCCCGGAGTGTTTACCTGTGTTTGTGGTTGTGATTTCGCTGTGCGCACTGGTTAATGGAAGTTCAGTTTCCATCTTGTAAAAGAACACATTTCATGGAGTAAACCGGAGCCTTACTTGGAACGCAGGAATTTCACGGTGACTTTGCGCAAATAATTTCACGGGATATTGCGGTTACCATTCTCGTTTTTTGTGAGGCAACCAGATTCTGTTAGTATTACCAACGGTATATTGCGGTGCTACAGGAACCTGAGCGCGCCGATCTGCCCGGAAGTAGAGGAAATGTTAACCATTTACGGACGCCGGCGACACGCCCGACCGGCAACATGTACACACCGGCCGGCGGGACTATAGGTCTATATCTACCAGCTAGCTGTTGGATCAAGATCTCGGCGGCCGCGCGGGGCGGTGGACGGCGTACGGCGACGCGGCCCTCGCCTTGCGCTTCTCGAGGAACCGCTGCAGCGAGCGCTTCATCGACAGCCCCGCCTGATCGCCGAGCAGCAACGACGACGGCGCCGCCACGTCAGGATATGCCGGGGTCGACGCGTGACCGGCTCGCCACGTCGGGACCACCTTGCTGCATCGCTGGTCGAGGTGCGCGATGCCGCCGCCGTCGTCCGTGATGTTCTTCGCCATAGATATGATTGCGATCGCCTGCAGCTCGACCGCGTCCAGGGCGCAAAGCGCGCAGCGGCGATCGTAGACGGTCGTGAGGCCGTTCCTCGGCGCCGGCGCCGGCGGCAGCGTCGGGGTTCCGAGGCGGAGGCTGAGCTCCAGGCCGTCGCCCACGCCGGCGTCGTCGCCGCCGCCGCCGGCCATGTCCTCGCCTCTTTCGACCGCGAAGCCGATCGAGGGGACGGGCACGTCGACCGGCTCGTTGCTTATATATGCGGGCCGGCCGTGGCGGTTGAGGCCGTTGGCAGAGCACGTGAGGGAACTTGCAGGCAAACCCGCACACGCACGCGGCGGCGCTGGCCCGAACCATCTTCCAGCTCACGTTTCCCCTTCTCGGCAGCGGCGCGTGAGAGCTTTGCAGCCAGCGTGCCCGTCCTGTAATTAGCCCGAAGCTAAACTGAGAATTTGACAATCGAGTGGTGGATTCTCGCAGCAACACATGTGGCTTTGTTTTGTTTATTAAATGGAGTATATAGACAAGTTTCTGACGAGTTTATAGCCCAGTTTGAATAAATCTGAAAACCATGATACAGACAAGTTTGCATGTAGTTCTTCTCAAGCTCTGCTCTTCCGCAATTTCCATATTAGCTTAACGTCAGGGTTGTTCTTTCAAGCTTCTGATGAAACCACAAAAGGCTGATCCTCATCCAAGGATTTGGATACTAGAAACGCAGTCCATGCATCAAACCCAATTTCCCAAAAAATAAAATAATAAATCCAAACACATTTTGAATTTATTTTTACTTATAAGGAGACCCCCTCCCTCCTTGCAACTGGATGGGCCGGCAGTGGTGCGGAACCACACTGTCCGAGACTGACATGCAATCTACTGGCCTAGGAAACTAGGAACGGGCCGAGCTAGGTCGAGTCCAAAAAAAGGAAGGACGGTACTAATTTGAGTAGACTATGCTGCCGTGCTCCATCTCAGCCCAACAAGGCCGTGATTATCTGCTTGAAGGCGACATGGGCCAACGTTGAAATCCTGAAGAGACATTTTGACAAAGAAGAATCTTGATGTAACATGGGAAAAACAATCCTTGCTCTAGCTCTAGGGCACATGCCTTCTCACACCGATCTTCGGCGGCTCTAGCTCCTCGGTTGAAGATCTTCTGGTCGTTGGTTGTGAGGGGGTCGTCGGATCTCGTGTGCTCGGACGTGTGTTAGCTCGAGGGTTAGGGCCTTTGTAGTTTAGGTTTTCTCCCACTCGGTGTCTTGGCTCCGATTAAGGCGACGCCGGTGATGAATATAAGTGATTCAGATCCTTCCCCGATGTGGTGTTCTACTCTATGGTCGGAGGTGGATCTGGGTGGTAGTCTGTTTAAGCGGAGATGGCGTGGCGGCGACGACATCCTTAGTGTGGACTTGTGACCTAGTGATCCGTCGGTGCACGACACTCGCTCTAGTGTCAGAGCGGAGCACAAGGTTTGTTCAAGGGCGCATGCAGACGTTAGTCTGCATTAGCGGTAGCTGGAAGACGGTGAATCATGTGCTAGGTTCGTGGTTGGAAGCTGGCAGATTTATTTCCTCCTCCGACATCGTCGCGCGGGGCCGCTAGGTCTAGAGTTCGATGGTATTTCCACGGTGTTGTCCCGATCTGGTTCTTTCAACAACAATGGATTTGCCTTTAGCCACTTTGGAGGTGCGTAAAGCTGTAACTCAGCTATGGTGCCCCATTGAGCTCCGGTGAAGAGGTGATATGCCAACTTTTTTCTTAGATGTACGCTACGGTGGTCCCGGGGATAAGTGACATCTTGCTCAAGGGTTTCTTCGATTCAGACCGCAATATTCTTTCTTGGCCGAGTGTCCTTTTCGCAAAATGTAGAGTTTTTCTGTCTTTTTCGGTCCTATTGAGTCGGTGTTTATGTGAAGTAAATTGATCTTTTTTTCTACAAATAAGATAAGTATTACGTTTAAAAAGAATCTTGATGTAACAGCCAGGATCTATTGACATTTACAACACGACTGTCTACCTACTTTTTGCCGGGTCTGTTCGGTTAAAACATTTGTAGCGGGAAGTTTTAGGTGTCACTTCCATGAGGGCATGTACAGTGTTGTCCAGTCAGCAGTCTGTAAGACCGTCCACGTATGAAAAATGATGATGTGGGGGAGAGAGAAAAGTACAACTGACGAGCTTCGTCTGTCAAAATAACGACGGTCTTTTCCCGTCTAAAACGCTACTTACCGACGGCATTTTTCCCATTGTACGAAGTCGTTGCTTATCGTGCGTCGAAAAGATCCCGTGCTCCAACTTTCCCTTTTCCCGCGAACCCAGAAATACATCTCATCTTTCCCGCGATATTCTGGCGCGCGAGAGAAAAATCAGAGAAGCTTTCTTCCCCACGACTTCCTCGTCCTCCACTTCTGCTCTCCAATCTCTGCCACGCCCTCTCAATCGAAGGCAATCCAACCAGTATGTGCTTCATCTGCCGCCCACAGTAGCCTTTTCTTTTCCAGATCTTGAGGGAATGAAACGCCAATCCACGCGGGTTCCGGCGCCGCCGCCGCGGCCGCCGTCGTCTTCACGGGAGCCTCAATCGGAGACCAGCGCCGAGCATGCAGCAACCCTTCCGCACTCCACGGCAGCCTATTCCTTGATTCAAGATCACTGGACGGACAAGGCTGCTAACCCTGAGTTCTGGTACGATTTGTTCTTGTCCCTGTTTCTAATCACTATTGCTTTGGATGATCTAGTGTGGCTTCCTTAAGTTAAACTAAAACGAGCTATTACGGCCGGCCGGACGAGTCGATTAATTAACTAGCATAATTTGCACGGATCTGAGAAGTACTTGCTCTTGCTGCATAAAGTTCACCTCATTTTTTATCTTTCCTTCGAATGATTCAAGAAAGAACTGTGTAGCTGAGGGCAAATATCCAAAATATCTAGTGTGATTTGTTCTTGAGTTTGGTGTCTTCAAATTCTCCGTAGCACTTAATTAATGATTCTCAGCATGTCGACTTTGGGTTGCTTGTTTGCCAATCTATATATACTGATTGCTGTAATCTTGTTTCTGGCCAGATTGCATATGAAGTATACCGATGCAAGTTTTTATTTAGTGAGCTAAAAAAAAGTGTGTACATAGAAGTGTAGATTGTATAGCTTCCTGATAGCGTTCTCTGACTGACCACACAAACCATTATAGATTTGTACTGTTATTCCTTTTAATTCGTTTATATATGATACTTTAATGTTTTGCAGGGGCGTGGATCCCCGTCCGCGAGGTGGTTTCGTAAGCTATTTGCAAAATCCATCAAGTTATCCTCTTCCACAACAGCCGCCTAATCAGCAGGCCATGTTGCAACAATTTTATTACTCTGGTGGTCCTTCGCACTATGCTCCATGTCCGGCACCACGACCATCAGTAGCCACAAGGAATCCATCGCCATCAGTTTCGGAGCCAAGAATTCCAGTTACACCTTCTGGTTCACAACAAACCATCAATGTTGACAATGGTGCGGAGGAGGGTGAAAAGAGGACTGAGAAGCGACTTGCATGGACATCACAGGAGGATGTTAGATTGGTAAGTTTTGTGTGCAACCAAATATGTTGATTTCAATTACTATGCCAGCAAGAACACTGATGTACTTTCTTTACAATGTAGATGAGTGCTTGGTTACGTTGCTCGACTGACCCAATAAACGGAAACAACAAGAAGAGAGATCAGTATTGGGGAGATGTCACCAATGTCTACAACAGCACCACTCCAAAGAATCGGAGAAGAGAGGTTAAGCAAGCGAAAGACCATTGGCATAGTCTTAATAAGCTAGTCTTCCAGTTCCATTGCTCTTGGACCAAGGCTTCTGCCATATATGCTAGTGGACAGTCCGACGCCCAGTTGTTGGAGAAAGCACAAGCATTTTACCAGGATGACTACAAAGCACAGTTTCATCACATGGATTGTTGGCGGGCTGTTAATGAGCAGACAAAATGGACTACATACAACGAGTGGCTTGAACAATCGAAGAAAAGAAAGACCCCAGAAACAGGGGAGAAGGGAATGCACGCGCCCGGTACTGAAGATGTTGAAGATATCCCACGCCCAACTCGTGGATTCCCTGGCATGCTAGGAAGCATCGACTGTATGCATTGGCCATGGGAAAAATGCCCTAATGCATGGAGAGGACAATTTACCCGTGGTGATCATGGCGTTCCTACTATGATTCTTGAAGCGGTTGCTTCTCAGGACCTCCGCATATGGCATGCTTATTTTGGTGTGGCCGGGTCAAACAATGATATTAACGTGCTTAACAAGTCACATTTGTTTGTCAAAGACTTGAAAGGGGAAGCTCCACAAGTACAATTCACTGTCAATGGAAATCAATACAACCGGGGTTACTACCTTGCGGATGGAATTTATCCAGAATGGGCTGTATTCGTTAAGACTATACCGCTACCACAAACAGAGATTGACAAATTGTTTGCACGACATCAAGAAGGGGCAAGAAAAGATGTTGAACGGGCATTTGGAGTATTGCAATCTCGTTTTAACATCGTGCGACGTCCATCACGCTTATGGAAGCGTTCATCTGTCGGTAAAATTATGGAAGCTTGCATCATTCTTCATAACATGATTGTGGAAGATGAAGGAGAAATGATTCACATCCCTCTAGACTTGAATGAGAATCCTGGAACATATTTTGCTTTACCGCCGGAGGTCAATCGTGGCCCCAACATTTGCTTTACGGATGTGTTGCAAAGGAATTCCTCTATTCGTGCGCGCCCGACACATCAGAAACTCAAACAAGATTTGGTCGAGCATATTTGGGAAAAATTTGGGTATTAGTGAATAATTATAAACTAGTTTGAATAAGTTTGTAGGTGTTATTTTTTATCCATTCATCATTTTCATATGTAATAATTTTGTACCAATTGAAGTTTACATTTATATTATTTATATAGTTCACATATAGCCAGGTGATGTACTCATGTTTGCCAAGGAAACAAATATACGGATGACTGGTTATTAGCAGGTGTGTACTGCTTAAATTGGTGTCATTTTGATCTTACTTACACACACGGTGGAGCACACAGAGTCTATCACAATTGATTATAATAATTAACAGGACGGTTAGAGCCCTTCAGCTGGCCAAACCATCGCTCTATTGTACCTCTTGTCTATATTATAGACTGTATCTGACATGGAGCGGTGGTACAGTCGGTGGTCGACTAGACCACTGAACATGCCCTGAGATAAAGAGAGACCACTGTGTGAAGAGGGAAATCAGTTGTAGTAGTAGGAGACAAAGAACGGACGGGGTCGGATGCCGACTCAGGGCATGTTCAGTGGTCTAGTCGACCACCGACTGTACCACCGCTCCATGTCAGATACAGTCTATAATATAGACAAGAGGTACAATAGAGCGATGGTTTGGCCAGCTGAAGGGCTCTAACCGTCCTGTTAATTATTATAATCAATTGTGATAGACTCTGTGTGCTCCACCGTGTGTGTAAGTAAGATCAAAATGACACCAATTTAAGCAGTACACACCTGCTAATAACCAGTCATCCGTATATTTGTTTCCTTGGCAAACATGAGTACATCACCTGGCTATATGTGAACTATATAAATAATATAAATGTAAACTTCAATTGGTACAAAATTATTACATATGAAAATGATGAATGGATAAAAAATAACACCTACAAACTTATTCAAACTAGTTTATAATTATTCACTAATACCCAAATTTTTCCCAAATATGCTCGACCAAATCTTGTTTGAGTTTCTGATGTGTCGGGCGCGCACGAATAGAGGAATTCCTTTGCAACACATCCGTAAAGCAAATGTTGGGGCCACGATTGACCTCCGGCGGTAAAGCAAAATATGTTCCAGGATTCTCATTCAAGTCTAGAGGGATGTGAATCATTTCTCCTTCATCTTCCACAATCATGTTATGAAGAATGATGCAAGCTTCCATAATTTTACCGACAGATGAACGCTTCCATAAGCGTGATGGACGTCGCACGATGTTAAAACGAGATTGCAATACTCCAAATGCCCGTTCAACATCTTTTCTTGCCCCTTCTTGATGTCGTGCAAACAATTTGTCAATCTCTGTTTGTGGTAGCGGTATAGTCTTAACGAATACAGCCCATTCTGGATAAATTCCATCCGCAAGGTAGTAACCCCGGTTGTATTGATTTCCATTGACAGTGAATTGTACTTGTGGAGCTTCCCCTTTCAAGTCTTTGACAAACAAATGTGACTTGTTAAGCACGTTAATATCATTGTTTGACCCGGCCACACCAAAATAAGCATGCCATATGCGGAGGTCCTGAGAAGCAACCGCTTCAAGAATCATAGTAGGAACGCCATGATCACCACGGGTAAATTGTCCTCTCCATGCATTAGGGCATTTTTCCCATGGCCAATGCATACAGTCGATGCTTCCTAGCATGCCAGGGAATCCACGAGTTGGGCGTGGGATATCTTCAACATCTTCAGTACCGGGCGCGTGCATTCCCTTCTCCCCTGTTTCTGGGGTCTTTCTTTTCTTCGATTGTTCAAGCCACTCGTTGTATGTAGTCCATTTTGTCTGCTCATTAACAGCCCGCCAACAATCCATGTGATGAAACTGTGCTTTGTAGTCATCCTGGTAAAATGCTTGTGCTTTCTCCAACAACTGGGCGTCGGACTGTCCACTAGCATATATGGCAGAAGCCTTGGTCCAAGAGCAATGGAACTGGAAGACTAGCTTATTAAGACTATGCCAATGGTCTTTCGCTTGCTTAACCTCTCTTCTCCGATTCTTTGGAGTGGTGCTGTTGTAGACATTGGTGACATCTCCCCAATACTGATCTCTCTTCTTGTTGTTTCCGTTTATTGGGTCAGTCGAGCAACGTAACCAAGCACTCATCTACATTGTAAAGAAAGTACATCAGTGTTCTTGCTGGCATAGTAATTGAAATCAACATATTTGGTTGCACACAAAACTTACCAATCTAACATCCTCCTGTGATGTCCATGCAAGTCGCTTCTCAGTCCTCTTTTCACCCTCCTCCGCACCATTGTCAACATTGATGGTTTGTTGTGAACCAGAAGGTGTAACTGGAATTCTTGGCTCCGAAACTGATGGCGATGGATTCCTTGTGGCTACTGATGGTCGTGGTGCCGGACATGGAGCATAGTGCGAAGGACCACCAGAGTAATAAAATTGTTGCAACATGGCCTGCTGATTAGGCGGCTGTTGTGGAAGAGGATAACTTGATGGATTTTGCAAATAGCTTACGAAACCACCTCGCGGACGGGGATCCACGCCCCTGCAAAACATTAAAGTATCATATATAAACGAATTAAAAGGAATAACAGTACAAATCTATAATGGTTTGTGTGGTCAGTCAGAGAACGCTATCAGGAAGCTATACAATCTACACTTCTATGTACACACTTTTTTTTAGCTCACTAAATAAAAACTTGCATCGGTATACTTCATATGCAATCTGGCCAGAAACAAGATTACAGCAATCAGTATATATAGATTGGCAAACAAGCAACCCAAAGTCGACATGCTGAGAATCATTAATTAAGTGCTACGGAGAATTTGAAGACACCAAACTCAAGAACAAATCACACTAGATATTTTGGATATTTGCCCTCAGCTACACAGTTCTTTCTTGAATCATTCGAAGGAAAGATAAAAAATGAGGTGAACTTTATGCAGCAAGAGCAAGTACTTCTCAGATCCGTGCAAATTATGCTAGTTAATTAATCGACTCGTCCGGCCGGCCGTAATAGCTCGTTTTAGTTTAACTTAAGGAAGCCACACTAGATCATCCAAAGCAATAGTGATTAGAAACAGGGACAAGAACAAATCGTACCAGAACTCAGGGTTAGCAGCCTTGTCCGTCCAGTGATCTTGAATCAAGGAATAGGCTGCCGTGGAGTGCGGAAGGGTTGCTGCATGCTCGGCGCTGGTCTCCGATTGAGGCTCCCGTGAAGACGACGGCGGCCGCGGCGGCGGCGCCGGAACCCGCGTGGATTGGCGTTTCATTCCCTCAAGATCTGGAAAAGAAAAGGCTACTGTGGGCGGCAGATGAAGCACATACTGGTTGGATTGCCTTCGATTGAGAGGGCGTGGCAGAGATTGGAGAGCAGAAGTGGAGGACGAGGAAGTCGTGGGGAAGAAAGCTTCTCTGATTTTTCTCTCGCGCGCCAGAATATCGCGGGAAAGATGAGATGTATTTCTGGGTTCGCGGGAAAAGGGAAAGTTGGAGCACGGGATCTTTTCGACGCACGATAAGCAACGACTTCGTACAATGGGAAAAATGCCGTCGGTAAGTAGCGTTTTAGACGGGAAAAGACCGTCGTTATTTTGACAGACGAAGCTCGTCAGTTGTACTTTTCTCTCTCCCCCACATCATCATTTTTCATACGTGGACGGTCTTACAGACTGCTGACTGGACAACACTGTACATGCCCTCACGGATGGCGATCGGTAGCTGAAACTTAGTATTTTCTAGAATGAAAATCCGGTGGCGCCTTTTTGACGGAGAGAATACAACAACCCCCCCCCCAAAAAAAAACAGTGTGGAGACGTCCGTTGGCGCTCTCCCAGCCAGCAAGCAGCAAGCATGAATGTTCTGCTGTGTGCAACTTGGAGATGAAATATTCAGAAACCATTTGTATTTACGAAAAATAATAAATGAAAACACATATTCCTTGCAACCGCCAGATGAAAGCTCTGCGTGCCTGCTAGTTTTTCTACTAGAGTACGTGTTCTAAAGATGAGATGGATCGACTGATCAAGCGGCACGCATGCATCCGCACACCAGCAACAATCGTGCAGTTTCACTGCTTATCGATGGACGACGCGCGCGGCGGATAGATCTGGTCTGCTGATCAGTCCACCAACAGCTCACTGCCCACCAATACGAAAATCCAAGCCGATCTAAACCGAATTGCAAGGAGACAAACATGTGGTACAGCTAGGTAAAGTTTTGGAAGCACGGAAACAGGTTTCCGGCCAATGCAGGCCGACTTGGCCATGGCTAGGCAGCTGCTGCATGCATGCCACGGTCGGGTCCGGACCCCGGCTGGTACTTGCCGACAACTCACAAACCAACGAGATGAGATCGCGGAGCGTATCCAAAGTCCTATCCAAAAGTATCCATGGCGCTGTGCTGCATCTGCATGCATACCAAAAGATAATAAACAGGCGCGGGACATGGTACCGGGATGATGGATCACATGAGTACGTACGTGCATTTCTGATATGTAAGAGGGTATCATGGTTCATGGGTGGTAAACTTAGTTTGCCTGTGGTTACCCTAAACCTCTGGTCCCTAGTGCTCGTAGCATGGTTGGTAAACTTAGTTTGGCTGTTCTTGTCCCCCCTTTTTCCCCCTTTGGCTGGAGAAGGGGGATGTTCGTTTTCTTTCCTTTTGGTGCTTTTGTACATTTAACAAATGACATATGTTCTGTTGTCCCTTGTCATAATGGAACCAGCTCCAGCGGGAGTCGTTTGGAAAACAAAATGTAAGAGCGTATCATACAAGCGGACATATTTGGTAGCGCACGTCCGATTAGCTCCGGAAGTGGCGAAAACATGGCCGAACGCGTTTGACCCGTTTAGTTATTCGGACATTTGCCTTTTTTCTGCCTGTTTTGACCGATTCTCGGCTTAAATGTGGGACAGATTTGGGTCATGGCCGGATGTGCGTGGACGAGCGAGCAGCTCTGCATATGTCAAACCATGGCCGCCCACCAGGGACACATATGCGCATTTTGTCTCACCTCGCCCCGTGCTACCCTAGTAATATCGCCCCACCTCCACCCTCCCGCCGTCGTCAACGCCGGATCCTCCTCCGTTGCCCTCGCCAAATCCGCCACCATGCCATACCCCGCCGGCCGTGTCCTCGCCACCCCCTCCCCCCCGAGTCCACTACTGGTTGGAGCCCGGTCCTCGAGCGCGTCCAAGCCGTTCATTCCAGGGATAACCGGTGTTTGCAAGGCTCTCCGAAGGAAATGCGCCAGTGGTGAACTATGTGGTCAATGGTACCCCATATGACAAGGGATACTACCTAACTGATGGTATCTATCCAGTGGTCAACATTTGTGAAGATCATCCCCAACCTCCATGGTGCGAAAAGGGCTAGGTTTGCCCAAAAACAGGAGGGTGCTAGGAAGGATGTCGAGCACCCTTTTGACGTGTTTCAATCTTGCTGGGTTATTGTTCAACATCTTGCTAGGACATGGAGTCTCAACAGTATGTGGGAGGTGATGACCACTTGTTTGATCACGCGCAACATGATTGTCGAGATGAGCGCAATGAGGATCTCTTTGAGCAGGATTGCAGTTTCAGAGTGAATTGGTTGAGCCCCACCACGGAATGATAACTTTTGAACAGTTCATCCAATTTCATCGAGAAATACATGATCTAAATGTTCATAGGCAACTTCAAGATGATTTGGTAGAACATACATGGGTTCATGTGGGGAACAATCTTTAGTTGCCCCCTTAATTTATCTGAATCAATTATATTCGATTTGGTTGTACTAAATTATGCTATTTAGAATAATGGGAGAACCGGTGTGTATTCTCGGCTGCACCTCGATCAGGGTTCGTCCCTAACCTCCCGCGTCGCTCCCGCGAGCGACCGGGAGCTCCCGGCGGCGCCGCACCCGTTCCCCTCCCTCCCCCCTTCCCCCTCCTCGCCGCCGCCGGAGGGCGCCGGCGGGCAAAGCCCGGCCAGCGTTGGCGGCGGCGGGGCCTTCTTCCCCCTCGTGCGGTTGTGGCGGCGCGGGACGGCGCGGCCGGCGAGGTCGTCGTGTGGTGCGGGGGCACGGCGTGGCGGTCGTCTCCGGCGGCGGTGGGCGGCTCGGCGGGTGCTGGCGGAGGCCGGTGGCGGCGTGCGCTGGTCGCGGGCGGAGCCCCTTTCTCCATCGTGTGCGCGTCCGGTGGTGATGGTGGTGGTTGCCCGTGCTCCTCCCAGCAGCAAGGACCTCGGCGTGGCTCCCGACGGCCGGGGCGTCAGCGGTTGAACGGTGGAGGGTGCGCTCGGTGTGCGGCAGTGGAGGGTGTGCTCGGTGCGGTGCCATGGCAGGGGCGGCTTGGCCCAGATCTGGGCCCTTTTGGGCCCGATCTGGGTTTCACAGGCCCACGTTGACCCCAGCCAGTGCGTTTGCCCGAACCGTTCCGCAGGATGGCAACGATAACCTCTGCGCTGCAGCGCGGCGGCGGGCTAGTCGGGCCTGATCTGGGCTTGACAGGCCTTCGTGGCTCGTCGGGCTGATCTGGGCCGGACAGGCCACGCCGCTGCGTCCGGTCGGCGGCCGCCTACGGCGGGGAAGGACGGATCTCCTTCTATAGGTTGTGGTTGCAGCCCTTCCGGGCCTGATTCTGTCGTCGACCTAACTTGCTCGACATGTTGTTCTCGCGATGCATGGTCGTCGGTGCCTTGGCGTGAGGTTATGGAAGCCAGAGCGGCGGCTCTAGAAGGTGGACCCCGTGGGCGTTCTACGGCGAGCGACATGGCGGTGGTGATGGCGCGTCTCTTTGGCTGTGTGGATGGCGAGGAGCAGGCGGCGGGGTGCCTGGCGTTGGTGGCGGCAACTCCCAGATCGTAGTCGGGAGACCTTTCTCGGCGATAGTGGGTAGTCCGAATGTGCGGATGTTGTGCGAAGGTCTTCCGAGCGAAAGCTCTACGCTCCGGCGTCAATGGCGGCGACGTCTGGGGGCATCGTTACCCTCTTGGGGGCGCTATTGTGGATACCTTTTCCGCATCACGGCTCCGGGTGAAAACCCTTGACCTTTCCGGTCTCGACGTCGGCGACGTGCAACGTCGTTACCCTCTTGGGGGCGTTGTCGTGGAGCCTCGCCCTTCGGGTCTGGTCCAGTGTCTTCGGTGACAAGTTTGGTCTCCTTGTTTTTCTTTTTCCTATCTTTGATCTGCTTTGTAAGAGGTTCCCCTCATCACTTTGTATCGGTTCGGCCGTGGTGCTTTATTTATAAAGCGGGGCGAAAGCCTATTTCGAGTTAATTATGCTATTTATTTGTTTAAACAACTACTTTATTTGTTTCAATTTTCTTGTAATAAACTTTTGTGCTATATTTATTTCAACTTGGCAACATTTACCCAACAATCTCTACATTTTTTTATTATGAAGGAAAAAAATTTATTCGACGGGCCAAATAAGTCGGTGCGATGGGTTCAATCGTCTGGGAAATCCAGACATGGGACGTATAGCTGTCTGTTTGGCGACCCAAACTGATGAAAACGGACCACACGCTGACACCTAATGCGTCGACGCGTTAAAGTTGCTCTAGGGCCTTTGTTCATCATGGATTGACTTTTTTTTCCCTTGTAAATCTACACACTGATTTCGTAAGCAAGCGAGAAACATGTTTTTGTCCAAAAAAGAGGATAGAGTATACATGTATGAACGGAATATTTGCTCCTCAAGCGTGTTGGCTCTCAGTTTAAACATATAGTTGGAAAAACACGGGAAATCTGGTTGTGAATTTGTGATTGGGAGAAAATGACAAACGCAGCTCCTCTGTCGGCTTCAAACGTCGTTGAGCGAGCCGGCCAGCGGACTTGACAGCTGAGCTGACACATATGCCAAAAACACGTTTACTCACGCCAAGCCCATGCTCGCATCGGGCCAGTTTCATTGATTATAGGCAGAACAAAAATCCATCCTGATTAATTGTTATTTTTTGTTGTTTTAACAAGTACAACAAAGACTGAAATCGTACGGCAGAGATTTGGTTCGCTGGCTAAATTGGTACTCCTACGTACCAGTCCATTCCAGTCTTGTCTTGGCACACCCAGCATCTCACGAGTCATGACGACGAGACAATGAAGTGATTGTTTTGTCACGTATACTAAAAGGCCAATAAAGTAATCCGTCCGATTTTAAAATAATTATCTTCCATTTGTTAAAATATAGATACATTTAGACATAGTGTATACGTACATCTATATTTTGATAGATGGTAGTCAATTATTTTAAAACTCAGTAAGTAGTAGAAAATTGTTTTCTTCTAGAGTAAACTACATGAAAAAAAAAAGTAGTGTGCTAAAATTTTAACCAAAAAACTACCCAAAAAAGGTACTCGCTCCGTCCACTTTTATAAGACACACTTCTTACTATTGAAATGTTAAAAAGTGTGCCTTATAAAAGTGGACGAAGGGAGTATTAAGGTCGCATCCATTCTCGATGTAGGAGTATTAATTTAAGCCACTTCGAAGTCCAAGAGCCACAAGAGAGAGAAATTGCATAAACCATTTACTTATTGCTCTCGCTGTTGCATAAACCATAATCACTATACTTGTTGTTTGCATTGACCGCCAATTATTGTTGTAATGTGTCGCATCTAGATCTAAATGTGAGACTAAATTGATCTACTTCCTCCGATCCTAAATAAATATCGGAGGTCAGCTGTCAACTTGTACGTACTCAGTGGAATTCCTCCGACACTTATAACGGATCGGAGAGAGTACACCAAATCTGACGACTAGGCCGATGAGTCTGTGACGAGGACATATACTGTTTTAATTACTTTTAATTTTTTTATATATTTGGAAATTCCACCAAATTTTAGCCGAGTCTCATAATTTTTCTTTTCAAACGGTTGATCTAATTTGTTAAAACTTTCTTAGAATAGTTACTTTATATTATTTCAATTACAGAATATTTTTCGTACTTGTTTCGAAATTTTGTAAACCGCTAGCCAAACAACATGTGGACGCCACATGGACACTAAGGGTGTCTCCATTGTGGAAACAATAGGACTTAAGCAATAAATTGACCTTAAGGCCCACCCTTATACATTGGGGCATGAGACCTTAAGGTTAAAATCTTAAAACCCACCCATACCACTATGGTCTTGTCATAAAAAATTTAATACAATATAAAAAAATGTTTCTCTCACGGGTCTGTTTGGTTCTGCTGTGGATTCTGGAAAATCTGCTGTGAGCTGTGAACTGTGGAAAACCTGATGTGAGCATTGTGGATAAGCTGAAAGTTGTTTGGTTACACCAACTGTGAAATTGTAGTTTTGGCACACATTGCCAGTAATACTCCTGTCCATGGTAGACTATTATTATTGTAAATGAATATAAAACACACATTGTACACGGATTTTTTTTTCGCGAAAACGCAAAAGCTTTGCGTTTCGATGCATTGATAGAAAAGAGAGTTAGATGTACAAGCCCATCAAAGAGCCAACCCCACGCTGTACAACTCGACCCAAGACCATCTAACTAGGGGAGTAGTTGGCGAAGCCCACGAGCACCCGCATTCGCCCAGTCAAGCGCTTCCGCCTTGATAGTCTCGAACAGCAAGGCCACCGAAGGTTGAGCGTTGTCGAAGATCGCGGCATTCCGGTGCTTCCAGATCCACCACGCTGTTAGCATGATCAGCGATGATGTGCCCTTACGAAGGGCGCTAGGAGAGGTACGTAGCGCCAAGGACCACCAATCTTCGAAGGCACCCTCACCCGCGGGGGGGGGGGGGGGGGGGGGGGGGGGGCAACCGTAGATCGTATCCAAGACAGCACCTCATGCCAAATCGTCCTAGAGAAGACGCATCCAGTGAGTATATGCGCCATGGTCTCCTCGGACTGGTCACACAGCGGGCACCGCGCCGCATGCGGCAGGCCTCGCCTCGCCAGCCGCTCACCCGTCCAACATCTGTCTTGGCA
This sequence comes from Alopecurus myosuroides, assembly GCA_028641055.1. Taxonomy (NCBI): domain Eukaryota; kingdom Viridiplantae; phylum Streptophyta; class Magnoliopsida; order Poales; family Poaceae; genus Alopecurus; species Alopecurus myosuroides. The sequence continues at coordinate 124,508,349 of CM054057.1, forward strand.
GGCCAGCCAGATGAAGAACCTCACCCTTGGAGGCGCCCAAGTCCTCCAGGTCAATCTCCACGACTCACAAGGTATCGAGCCTTCGAAGAGGGCCTTGTAGCAGGAACGGGAGGAGTAACGGGCGTCCGTGGTCCAGCGCCAGATGAGTTCATCCGGTGCTGTAGACAGGTGCACATCCCTGAGTCTCACCCAGAGTTGGACGTATTGCCAGAGAGCCAGGGGGCTCAGGGCACCTGTGATGTCAGCAATCCAGCTGCGCTCCACCAGCGCTTGCTGCACCGTGCGGTGTTTTCGGCGGCGTCTAGGGATCAGCGCAAACAGTTCCGGCGCTAGTTCCTTAATCGTCCTCCCGTCCAGCCACCTGTCCTCCCAGAAAAGAGCAGAGGTCCCGTCGCCAACAACCATGTAGGTGGATGCGTCGAAGACCTGCCTCTCCTCCTTGGAGAACTGCATATCGAGCCCGCGCCACGGTCGCAAGGGGTCGGTGCGCAGCCGCCACAACCATCGCACCCTGAGGCTAATAGAGGTGCGGGCCATATCCGGGATACCCAGCCCTCCTAGCTGTAGCGGGCGACACACTCTAGACCAGTTGACGTGACAGTGGCCGCCATTGGCATCCAGCCTCCCCGTCCAAAGGAATCCTCGGAGGATCTTATTCACCTGCTTCAGCACTTTTTTGTTGAGGCTTAGTACTATGAGTTGGTGGAGTGGGATCGCTGCGAGTACCGAGCGAATGAGCGCCAAGCGGCCAGCCCTGGGCATCAAGGCTGCCTTCCAGGTTGGCAGCTTGTCGGCCAGTCGGTTCACCATAGGCTGTAGAGCCTCACCCGAGAGCCTCCCAATAGATAGGGGGATGCCTAGATATTTGACAGGGAAGGGTGCCAGAGGGCACTCCATTACCACCGCTGCCCCATCGGCCTCCGCCTCTGAACATGCTATGGGAGATACGGAGCATTTCGCAAAGTTGGTATGGAGTCCTGATGCATGCCCAAAGAGCTCGAGGATTGCGCGGATGGTGTGCAGCTCCGTCTCATCTGGGTGGCAGAAGATAACCACGTCGTCGGCATAAAACGACATCGACGTAGCGAGCTCCCGTCGAGCAAGACGTCGAAGGATACCAAATTCGGCGGCCCGGGCCAACACCATGTTCATCGTGTTCATCACTAACACGAATAAGGTAGGCGAGAGGGGGTCACCCTGTCTCAAGCCCCGCCTGTGCCAAATGGGTGGACCTGGCTCCCCATTGAGCATCACCCTGGTACTCGCCGTGCCAAGTAGTATCGCGATCAGCTCGCGAAACCTGGGCCCGAAACCCAGCTTCCGTAGGATCTCAAATAAGAATCCCCAGGAGACTGAGTCAAATGCCCGGGCAATGTCCAACTTCAGCATCACCCTCGGCTCCTTGAGCCTGTGGAGGAGCCTGGCGGTTTGCTGTACCAACATGAAGTTATCGTGGATGCACCGCTTCCGGATGAAGGCGCACTGGTTATTGTCCACCATGCCCCCCACCCGGGGCGCCAGTCTGACCGCGAGAGTTTTCGCCACCAGCTTGGCGAAGATGTGTATCAAGCTAATCGGGCGGTAGTCCCCGAGGGCGGCCGCGTCCGGACGTTTGGGCAGCAGGATCAACAAAGCTTGGTTCAGCCCCTGGAATCCGCGCCCGCACATCGTGAAGAGCTTGTCAAAGGCGGCCATAAAGTCGCCTCTCACCGTCCCCCAGCAATGTTGGAGAAACTCAGCCGTGAACCCATCAGGGCCCGGCGCCTTCCCGTGGGGGAGTCGCCTGACCACCTCCCAGACCTCGTTCTCTGTGAAGGGGGCCTCTAGCTCAGACAGATCTTCGGCATGGGTGCCTAAGAAGTCCAAGTCGAGTGAGAACTCACGGTCAGCAGAGGAACCCAGAAGGTTCTCAAAGTGGGTGAACGTGGCCTCCGCCATGGCGGCGTGGTCCGAGACAACCGTGCCATCAACCTGAAGGCTGTGGATCATGTTCTTCTGCCGGCGGTGGGTCGCGTGCTGGTGGAAAAAGGCCGTGTTTGCATCCCCGTCTCTGAGCCAGGCAATCTTGGCTCGCTGGCGAGCCATCGTGCGCTCTAGCGATGCGAGCCCCAGATATGTTTGCTTGAGGCGAGCCCGGAGGATTCGCTCGTCGTGGGAGAGCGGGCGAGATTCCATGGCAATGTCCAACCGAAGAACCACCTCCCTCGCGGTCATGAGTTGCAACCTAATACACCCTATCTTCCTATCACTCCAACTCATGAGCTTGCGGGCCGTGCGTTTAAGCTTGGCCGTGAGTCGGCGAAAAGGATCCGGGTCTCCATCCACCTCACCCCAAGCGGACTCCACGACCCCACTGAAGCCTTCCAGCTTCAGCCAGAAGCGTTCAAACTGGAAACGTTTCCGGCCAAAGGACTGCGTGGTGCAGTCGAGGAGAAGTGGACAGTGGTCCGCCACAACCGTTGCCAAGCATCGCAGGGAGCAGTTGCTATACAGCTCCTCCCAGTCCGACGTGACAAACACCCTATCGAGTCTAACGAGCGTTGGGGTTGCTCGCTCATTCGACCAGGTATAGCGCCGCCCATGGAGATAACTCTCCTTGAGTTCGCAGTCGTTCAGGAAGCGCCTAAATCGACCCATCATCCGTCTATTTAGGTTGCCGTTGTTCTTGTCTTCGTCGCGGTAGATCAAGTTAAAGTCCCCGCAAAGGGCCCACGGGCCAGGGCGGGTCGAGCGCACTGTGCGCAGCTCCGTCAGGAAGGCGACCTTGTCAGCCTCCTGCTGGGGCCCGTAGACGCAAGTCAGCCACCACCCCGGCGACCCATCAGGGGGGGTCACCTTAGCTGTGACGCTGTTGGTGTCAACGTGGGCGCTAACTAGCTGCACCAGCCTACCAACCCATGCGACAATAATACCCCCCTCGTGCCAACAGCCGGCAAGCAAAAGTAACCATCAAAGTCCGCGCCTAGGGTTTCCATTACAATCGAGGGGGTTACAACCGCAAGTTTGGTTTCCTGCAAACATACAATAGACGCACCCGTGGTATCAACTACACTCCTAACACCCGTACGACGCGCTCGGTTGTTCAGACCGCGCGCGTTACACACCAGCACCTTAGGTTCGTAAGACATAGGAATGTCTTTAACACCCTAGGTGGGGGGGGGGGGGAGGTCACGCCTCGACGAGGTGGCCACCCGAAGTGCCAACCAGTGGCGGTGAACATCCTCTCAGAGACTGCATGGACCACCCGTATAGTTCCGCCACCGCCTCGATCATCTCCTGCGTGAGTGGTAGCTCGAACATCCGGTGGTATGCCTCCAGGGCAGCCGCAGAGGGCGCCTCATCCTCCTGAACAAGACCGAGCTTCCTCATAAGGTTCCTCACGGCGCGCATTTCCGAGTTCGTCCCTCCCGGCTGCCTAGCAATCCTCGGGCTCCGGCGAGGCCGAAAGTCCAAGGCCATCAGTCGGCGGTGAAGCGCAGGGCTCTGGAGTAGCGCGTCGGGTCTCATCTTGGCAGCTGTGAGGAACTCCCCAAGGGTGCGAGGTCCCACAGCGGGCACCGGTCGCTGTGTCGTGGTCGCAACAGCCTGGGAAGTAGCCGCCGCGGGACTCGGAGGGGGTTCCATCTCTATCACCTCGTCCACTGCCTCGTCATCGGACTGGGCCTCGTCACCATCCGCGTCCGAGCCCAGGCCAGTACGCGGAGACACAGGCTCCAGGACGCCATCACCCAGATCGTTGCCAGAGTTGGGCCCAAAAGCAGCCAGCCCACCCTCCATGCGTGTCAGCCGGAAGGCATCCAAACCCAGGACCAATCCCCCCGTCTGAGTGGCGACAGAAGAGAGGGAGCCGGTCTGGGCGTTATCTCCCGCCAAAAACGCTCCGTCCAGTCGCCCATCCGCGCCAGGGTCAAGGTGGGGCCCAGCCGCTGGCAGCTGCGCGTCCGCTGCGCGCTCGGAAGGGGCCACCTCCCCAGGCGCATCATCCACAACTGCCACGACCGGCTCAGTTTGAAACTGAGTCAAGCTGCCACCAACTGCCTCCTGCCGCGCGTCAGATGGATCAGCAACAGCAGGTAAAGCAGGGGGCAGGCCCACCTTTGCCTTTCCTTTTCCAGCCTTGCGACTGGGTCGACGCCCAGCACGTCTGCGTTTCCTCCTCCTGGCAGAAGAAGACGAGGCGGGGGGTCCCACCAGCGCGCCCGACGCCAAGGTCCGCGCGCCCGGTCCATGGACCGCGCCCCCACCCGCACCAGCAGGGGTGCCAACCTGGCGGTGGCGGGGCCCACCCCGCTGTCCACCAGCGCCTCGTGAGCCAGCCGTCTCTGCACCGTTCGGATCAGCGGCGGCGCCGCCTGGCAGCCCGTCGGGAACACCCGGCTCGTAGGTGTACTGTCTGGAGAGCGGCCACCCCGGCGTTGGGCCATCCCCACCTCCACCGTCCATGGCGCCGCCGGGGGCACGTCGCCGGTAATCCGTGAAGCTACGCACATGGACGATCAGGGGGTACACGAGCGTAGGCACCTGCGGCGGCGTCACCGAGTCCCCCGGCGCTGCTAGCTCCTCCGGCGATGGTGGCTCGCCGGGTTCCACCACGTGGAAGTCCACTTCCCGCGGGATCAGTGCCGGGTCCAAACACCATGCAGATAGCCTGAAGGTATCCATGTCTGCGCGAGTGCGGGTCAGCGGATCGAGCCGCTCCACCCACGAGTTGGGCGCGAGGATGGTTTCCGCCGCCGCCATGCTCCAAGTGTTCGCCGGAACACCTTCAATCTCGACGTTGACGTGCACCCCGAGAGCTCCTGCCGTAGCACCGGCCCGTCGCGACCACGGACGGACAAGCAAACGGAAGAACGGCGACTCGATGTACTCGTTGTTGAGCACCATACGTCGATCCTCGCCGGCCAGGAAGTAGATAAGGAATCCTCCGGCGCGGTGGCGGTGCACGGAGAAAACCTCGGCCGGCAGGTCGTATATCGTCGTGAGAGCCTCCGCCAGGTCCTCCGTGGAGACGTCCCTGTTCACCCCAACCGGAACCGCGACGAGCGCGTTGCCCAGCGCAAGCTCAGCCTCGTCGACCTCCGGGGTGCGCGGGAAGATGCACGCCGCCCTCGCCGGCCTCCTGGCGAGCTCGCCGCCCAGCGACGTCGGTCGCGCCGAGCCCAGGGAGGTGCGCCCTCCAGTCCAGTCACCGCGCCGAGACAGGGGGAGGGGCGCGACCACCGAACGCTCGTCGCGTCGAGAGTCCACGGCCACCCGGCCCACCTGCTCGGCTTGTCGCGGCAGCGGCGTCGTCCTTGCGCGCTCCGGCGGAGCAGCGTCGTGTCGCGCCCGCTGGCCCCGTCTGGCGTCTCCCATGAAGGAGGATGGCGCGCCCTGGCGCACGACCGGCGCCGTGGACGCGGCAGCACCCTGGCGCGCAATCGGCGCCGCCACCGTGCGTGTGGAGGTCGACGCGGCAGCACCCTGGCGCACGACCGGCGCCGTGGTCATGCGTGACGTCGTGGACGCGGCCGCACCCTGACGCGCAAGCGGCGCCGCCACCCTGCGCGTGGAGGCCGAGCCCGCCGCGTTCGCCGAACTGGCCGCCGGAGTACCCTGCGGGGCACCGCGTTGCGCCGCGCGGCCCGGGGGGTTGCTGCGCGCCTCACCCTGTCGCCCCGACGTCGCCGCCGTGGCGGCGCCCACCCGCGGCTGGGCGTTTCTCTGCCCGTGTCGAGGAAGGGGGCCTGGAGACGACCGCGCGGAGCCGTTCGCCGAGCGCTTGCTGGCCGGCTCATCCCCGGCGGCCGGCGGCGTGCGAGGACGCGGGAGGGAGCATGCCCTCGACATGTGCCCCGCCTCCCCGCACCGGATGCACACCGGCCCCGTCTTGCAGTCCCGAGCGCGGTGTCCCGGCGCGGTACACAGCAGGCAGAGCCCGTCGTATGCCTCGTAGGCGCCGGCGCCGGAGTCGCGTGTCGTGCGCGCCGTCCGGGCCTGAGCCTTCTTTCCACCCCGGCGCCCGCGCGCCCGTTTTCGCTTGGGCTGCTCCCACGGAGCTTGGTTCGCGTCATCCTCCTCCAGCGAGTCGGCCGAGTCGTCGAGCGCGTCGAACGCGACGCCGGACGGGATCTCCATGGCGACCTCGGAGCGCATCACCTGGCGGGCCGTGTCCTCGCCACAGCCCGTCACATCCTCACCGGCGCCGCCATCCGTAGAGGGGCCTGCCAGTGCGTCGCGGTATGAACCCGAGTCACTCTCCCTCCCGCCGCGCCAGCGGTCCTCGCGGCCGCGAGGTCCATCGCCGTCAGCGGACAGGGGTGAGGACGTGGGGGACGGGGAGGGGGAGGGGGAGGGGGAGGCGGGGGGTCATGGCTTGAGGAGAAGTGGCCGCCGGGGCCGGAGCGGCCGGCGGCGGTGAGGAAGGGAGGGGGTTGGTGGCCGCCGGGGGCCGGAGCGGCCAGCGACGGAGAGGAGAGGAAGGAGCGGTCAGCTGTCAATCCCTCATCATCTCGAAGGTCGGGCGAACCGGCGTGGAAATGATGATAATTGTTCTTGTACACGGATTAAACATGCTTTGTCACACATGTGACATATTGTTGCTGATGAACCGCAAGATGACAAAATACAACACTAACGTTTCTGCAGCCTAATCCAAGATGAGGCTAGCTTTGCGTGTGGGCGTCAACAGTCGGAATCCTATAAACTAGCTAGATCGCGTATGGCGACATGTTTATGTTCCTTTTTTCCAAAGGAAGGATGCAAACAACTGATCGATCAACTTTGTTCATAGTCAGCTAGCTACCGATGTACATGTGCATCGCAAAGAAAGCACGTCAGATTAATATAATTTTTTAATCAATTGAAGGATGCAAACAACTGATCAATCTGCTCGTTTCTACCTGGCTCGTAGATTCATGTGCGTACTTTATTTTAAAACAACAGAGAGACATGCAAACACTGATAACTGATCGATCAGCTCTTTTCCTATTCGGCCAGCTACCTCGTACGCACGGCAAGTACTAGGGAATGGGGATTATCTGGTGGAAGTGTTGGAACGGGCGCCGCGCAGCGAACAGGCGGGATGAATGACGCCGACAACAGGCTGGGCGCGGCCGATTCACCGGCCGGATGGAGCGGCCGCAGGAACCCTAGGTGGTCTTGTCTTCCCGTGTTACGATTGGAGTCGTGGAATACATGAGGCGATCGATCGTGAGGAAATTAGAACGAAACGGTATCCTCACTTATGGATGGCATTGGTGGGTAATTTCCACCAATATTACTGGACTCAACGCAGTAGAAGCAGCCCTACACCTGCTTTGAAAAATACACTAGGAAAAGTCGGGTGCTTTGGATAATCTGCTGTGGTAAATTTTCCCTTTGGTTAGCTTTTAGATTTTTGAAAGTAGAAGCAGGTTGGATAAGCAGAACCAAACAGACCCTTACTTTATGTTTTTTGTATGTGGTTATTGGTTAAGAAATTATGTTTTGTGGGCTTCACCTTAAGGTCAAACTAGATATTAAACATTGTGAGATTTTTAGACTCCTATAGTCAGTGGCGGAGCGTGCAGCAATATTGAGGATGGGCCAGGTCAGGATATACGTCCAACTCCCATTTAATAGTAAAGAGTTTTAAAAACGGTGTGGCCATCGGTTCACGTTTTCATTGATCGGGCCATCTGTTTATTGGTGAAAAAAAAACCCGGTATTTTAAGCCAAACTTAAAAAATATATTGACCTCATATGAAATAAAAACATATAATATAGGATGAAATACACTAAAGTATCACCGAATGTTGTCTTCCTAGTTGGTTTTCGGCCCTAAAGCATGCCCCGGCTCAAGATTTGGTGTTCAACTTATAGTTTATGCACTATTTATTGAATGTTTCTCCGTTTTACTACAAGATCGATGAACTTTAAAAAAAGGGCAAGGCGTCGGTTCTGGTTTTTCCGGTGGGACCGCCTGTCCGGTTTGGTGCGCCTGCATAGCTGGTTGCGTCCGGTGATGTACGCCCAGTGTCTGTGTCTGCCAAGTGCCAACCACACCGACCACAAGGGCAATCTCAAAACCGGTAATCGCCGGGACAATATATATTGAAGTAAGAGCAACTCTAGCAGATCCACTAAATTGACGTCCAGGAAAAAGGGGATACGAGATTCGGGAAAAAAATTGTGAGATGGAGCACATCGCCGCAGAACAGATCACGGAAAAGTACATCAATTTAAATAGAAACTTCACGTTAGTTTTCTCCGGCGATAATCAACACATTGACAGAAACTGAAACCGAATTGAAGCTGACATCGGAGTTCATTGACTGAAACTAAAACTAAACTTAAAATCGGTAGGGTTGGCGACGGTCTTCTTCAGCTCCGGTCTTCGTCTTCACCACTCAATTTCGACGTGATGAAGGCCGGTGGACCGGTGGTCTGACCAGGCCATCGCAGCATCCTCCTAGGCGATGGTGAGTCGGGCCTCCGCACCTTCTTTTCTGTCCGCCAACGCCTTCACCGCGGCCCCCATCTCCTCGTCGGCCGCTTTCGTGCGGTGGTGCGTTAGGTACATCACCTTCACCAGTATGTACTGCGTGGTGGTGAATCGGACGCGCTTGCCGCTTACGCCGCCATCGTCGGTGACGGTGACCTCCGCCTCCAGTGGGTCCTGGTCGTCCTCGGCGACGATGGGCGCGGCCGCGAAACTCCCTCCCTTCGCGTCATCTGTCCCCGCCACTAGAGCAGTTAGAGGCACGTACCACTGGTGGTTCTTGTCGGGGATGATTCCGGCGAACCGCCGGCTCTTGAGCTTCCCTCTTTTGCTGGAGGAGGTCGAGGGAGGCGGCGCGCCTCCTCTTTGGCGGGAGACAATGGGAGGCCTTCCTCGCAGCCACCATTTCGGCCTCAGTCGCGGCTTCCGCGTCCTCGACGGCCTCACCCGCGGACTTCGCGGCCTCCTAAGGCACCGCGCACGACCGATCTGCGCATAGTGGGCGTGGAGTCGCTCGCCGGAGAACGAGTGCGCAACGGCAGAGGGGGAGGCGGAGCGTTTCGGGGACGGATAATCTAAATTCGTCTCGACCCACTACATATGGCGGCGGAGGGGGTGCCAAAAGACGGAACCGGGGGAAAATTTCCCGGCCTAGCCCGATATGCGTGATGTGTTCGGGCTGAAAAAAATAGAATATAAATAAAGTAATTATCGGTCAAAGCATTGGTCAAATAAAAAAATACGCCTTCTTTTGTGAAATGGAGGTACAGTAGTATGGTAGTATCTGCCTTATCCGTATGCATCTTCTTTTCAGCGGCCTGGTCCCCCAGCTGAGCTACATGATCGTTGAACATTTTTACTTGGGACTTTTAGCCGTCACTTGCACTCTTAAAAGAAAAAAGGAAAACAAAATGAAAAAGGCTGTCAGCTCCACTAGACGACAAGATACCAAGCAAGGCGAGGAGCTTGTTCAGAAAAGAGAAAAAACACTAGGCGAGAAGAGATAAAGCAGTTGTAAAAGAAAGAGAGGATAGGATTCCGATATCAAAGCTCGGCGATCGGTGGTTGGACCAAATCTGAGTGCAAAATCCTGTGGTGGCGCCCATACATTCGACGGGATAATCCAACAAAACACGGACCACGTCCCGTTGCTCTCGCGCGCGGCCACCACCAGGGAATGTTTTGGTCTGCGCAAGCGCAACTTGGGAGATGAAATATTCGGAGACGAAACATGCTCCACGGAAATTTTTAGACTCCACAAATGTACTGTAGTATAGTACGTACAGTACTTCATTTGTTTCCAGGTTATTATCGTCTCACTTTTTATAAGCACGGCTACGATTTCCTATCTCGCCACCATCGTGCTTTTGTGAATGGAGGGAGTAGATAGGTAAATTGGCCACCGTTTGGGAGTGAATACGCGCTAGATCCAGCGATCCGTCCGTACGCGTTGCCAAGAGCGTGAATGCACGCTGGCCACCGGCTGCTAGCAGCACCAGCATGCGTCCGGACCCCGGGCTCGGAAAGGTTACCAGTCCGTACGCCACAATAATCCAGAAAAAACAACGCATGTTTGAGTTTGTGTCGTGTCTATCCAAGAAGAAGCGAGTGGATCGATGGTTCCAGTATGCATGCTGGTTCGTTCGTTCCTTCACACGCTAGTTCCATCGGTCTGAGTCTCCTCCAAGTTGATTGTGCCGTGCGTACCGGTACAGTTGGGAAAAGCACGTGAAATCTAGTTGCGGTTGGGAGAAAATGACGGACGCTTTATAATATGTACGAACGGCATCTTGCGTTGGCAAACGTATCGGACCTAGCGCTCTCGGGCGACTAGGGTTTTCACGCCTCTGCCGCCGGCGCGCCGGCGGAGAGTTCTCCGTTGTCAAGTTAGGTCTCGGGTTTCCCAGCGCTTCCAAACGCTGGTCTTCTGAACGATTGCGGTTTACAATTCGGAGCCGAACTCGAGTTCCCCTCGGAGATCGTGGTTCGCTGGTTCCCTGGAACCTAGGCGGGTGAGGATCCGATCTAGTGGCAGTTAGGGATTGGTTTCTTCTCCGGCGTGGGCAACAACACTTGGATTCGATTTCGGAGGTGGGATCGGAGGAAGCAGGGGGTTCTCGCGTATAAGATCGCCCTTGGCTTCCACCTTGGAGGAGGCGTTCTTACACCTGACCAGAATCGGTTGGCGATCTAGAGGAAGGCGATGGCGAACTCTTCCCAGTCCAGTACCTCTAGCTTTCCTGGAGGGACGGGGCGGCAACAAGAAGAACCAATTGGAGATTTGCTAGAGAGATTGGGAATTGTTGAAGCAGACGAGGCAGATGACTTGATATTCGAAGACGAACCTGATGCTCCCCTTGAGGGGATTAAGTGGTTGGCGCTTGCACGGGTGCATACGAAAAATCCCTATAGTCAGCAAACGTTTGAGCAACATATGATGATAGCTTGGAGTCCTGCTAGAGAAGTAACAATCACACCACTTGGAGGGAACCTTTTTACGATCCAATGTTACTGCCTTGGAGATTGGCTAAAGATCGAAGGAGGTGGCCCTTGGCACTTCCGACAAAACGCTGTGAGTATTGAAGCGTATGATGGATTATCGCCTACTGATACAGTTGATCTGAATTTTATTACGGTGTGGATCCAAATACATAAACTACCAGTGGGCTATCGCAAGAAGGCTCTGATTACAAACCTAGTGGAAAAACGGATGGGCAAGGTATCCGAAGTGGAAATTGATGTGCAAGGATTGGGAAATTTCGTTCGAGCTAGAGTGCGCATCGATGTGAGGAAGCCGCTAACTCGAGTGCTTACAATATCGAGAGGTGGACAACGAGAAGTATATCTGCTGAAATATGAAAAGATTCCACGCTTCTGTGGAGCTTGTGGGGTGCTCGGACACTCTCATTTAGAGTGTGGATCAGGGGAGCATGATGTTGAGAAACTACAGTGGGGGGATTGGCTGTTGGCTGACTGGGATACTTGGCACGGGAAGAGAACCAGTACGAATCGTGGGGGTTATTCAGGTCGAGCTCGCAATGGCCGAAATCAAGCAAGGGGTAGAGGAGAGACAGGCAATGGCTTTGGTGATAATACTGTGAGTTGGAGGCATAATGCATTGGTGTCTGCACCAGTTGCAAGGGACAAAGAGGATGATGGACTTATGGACACGGCGTCAAGCCCTCTTAAGCCTGCTGACACGGAGATGCTTGAGAACGAGCTGGCGGAAGCAAGTGCTAAAAGAAGATTATTCTCCGATGAAAAAGAGGTTACAAACTCAGAGAGTTATGGTGCAAGAGGGGCAGTAGTGGCAGTGGAGTATAAAGAGGGTTCTGATGATTTGTTAGGCAAGACCGTGAATGATTCTGTGGTTACTCGTCCCAAGAGGACAAAGATGACTGGAGCTAACTCCTCATCACTCGGATCGGCGGGCTCCTTTGAGGAGTCTGTCCGGGAGCAATGAGGCTATTATCTCTGAACTGCCAGGGGTTAGGTAAAGACCCGGCAGTTCGTTCAGTGCTGGATGTCCAGCGTAAGCAGAATGCTGATGTGTTATTTTTATCTGAAACTCACCTAGATAATTACCCTGCTGATTTGTTAAGGCGACGGTTGAAGATGGATGGTATGATCATATGTCCCAGTGACGGAAGGAAAGGGGGGCTGTTGCTATATTGGCGTAAAGAGTTTAAGATCCAAATTCTTGAACTTGATCCCATGTTTATTGATGTTAAAATTACTCAAGAAGATGGAATTAGTTGGAGATGCACTGGTATGTATGGCGAATTTAAATGGGACCAGAAATTCAAAACCTGGGATAGAATCAAAAACTTGCATGGTAAGCATAATCTACCTTGGTTACTGATTGGAGATCTTAATGAAATTCTTTTTTTACACGAGAAGGAAGGTGGAAATCCAAGACCGATGCGATACATGAATGAATTTCAAGATACAATTGATTACTGTAGCCTTCTGGACATGGGATATATTGGAGATCCGTTTACGTGGAGACGTGGAAGGATAAGGGAGAGACTTGACAGGGGTCTCGTCAATTCTGAGTGGGCACGGCTCTTTCCGAAAGCTGCAATATCTCACCTAAATTTTTGTAAGTCTGATCATAGGCCCTTGCTTGTGGATACAGAATACTATTCGGTTGGTACTAGACCGAACCCGAACAAGGCAAGGAAATTCGAGGCACGATGGCTAATTGAAGATTGTTTTGATGATACGGTTAAAAAAGCTTGGGAGGACGCATCCAGACACGAACCAGGAGGCGATATTCATCAAAAGCTGAACCGGATGCATGACCAGTTCCATGATTGGGACCAAAGAGTTCTTAAAAAACCGAAACAGAGATTAAGGAAAGCACAAAGGGAACTTGAGGATGTAATGAGTGGCCCAATGAATGACACAAACGAAGAAAAGAGGAAGGAACTAGCTACGTTGATCGAACACCTACTTGAGTTGGAGGAGGTACAGTGGATGCAGAGATCGCGGGCTAATTGGTTGAAGAATGGTGACCGAAACACATCTTACTTTCATAAGTTCGCTTCTGCAAGGAGGAAGAGGAATTTTATTAAGAGACTCAAAAGTAACAATGATGAGTGGCTCGAAGGAGAAGGTAATCTAAACCCCCATATAGTCAACTATTTCTCTAACTTGTTTTCTTCGGAAGTGTCACAGATCAATGAAGATTTCATAAGTAAAGTCCCTAGTAAAGTAACAGAAGAGATGAATACGATGCTTATGAGGGAATTTACGGAAGAAGATGTGAGAAAGGCAGTTTTTAGTATTGGGGATCTCAAAGCCCCCGGGCCTGATGGTTTACATGCGATCTTTTTCAAGAAATACTGGAGTCTTATTGGAGAAGAAATCACTAAAGAGGTTTTGGTGGCCATTAACTCTAAGACTATCCCCAAGTCTTGGAATGATACCACAATTGTCTTGATTCCAAAAAATGATTCGCCAGAGGAGATTACACAATTCCGTCCTATCAGTCTGTGCAATGTTCTTTACAAAATTGTCTCCAAAATGCTTTCTTATCGTCTCAAATCTGTTCTCCCGGAGGTTATTTCTCCACAACAGAGTGCTTTTGTTCCTGGGAGACTGATCACTGATAACATTCTGGTGGCCTACGAATGTGTGCACAAGATTAAAAATCAGAGGAGTGGAAATAAGGGGCTTTGTGCAGTTAAGCTTGACATGCATAAAGCCTATGATCGGGTGGAGTGGATTTTTCTTGAGAGAATCATGTTACAGTTGGGTTTCAATGAGCAATGGGTACAAATGATTATGGCTTGTGTCTGTTCAGTTCAATACAATATAAGGTATAATTCTCAAGAAACTGAATCATTTACTCCCTCCAGAGGTATTAGACAGGGAGATCCCCTCTCCCCGTATCTATTTCTGTTGTGTGCAGAGGGTTTGTCTAGTATTTTGCAGTTTGAAGAAGAAGCTGGTGGCATTGAAGGGATAAGAGTGTGCAGGAGTGCACCGTCAGTATCACACCTATTATTCGCTGACGATTCTTTAATCCTTATGAGGGCAGATGTTATCAATGCAGCTTCCTTACAGCAAGTATTGGATTCCTATTGCGCTAATTCGGGGCAAATGGTTAGTTTGGCTAAATCTAGTATCTTCTTCAGTCCTAATACCAGAGTTGATACAAGGGCTGAAATGTGTGAGCTATTGCATATTGATAAAGAAGCATTGTCTGATAAATATCTGGGGCTTCCGGCTCTTGTTGGGATTGACAGAAGTGACTGTTTTAAACATCTGCATGATAGAATCAGGAAAGTACTACTGGGGTGGAAAGAAAAATTGCTCTCGATGGGAGGAAAAGAGATTTTACTGAAGGCAGTGGCTCAGGCTATTCCAGTGTTTGCGATGTCGGTTTTTCTCTTGCCTAAAGGGGTGTGCAAGGATATTACAGATTCTATTGCTAAATTCTGGTGGGGGGATACAGAGGATTCGAGGAAGATGCACTGGCAAGCTTGGTGGAAGCTATGCTTCCCAAAGAGTGATGGTGGCATGGGGTTTAGGGATTTACAAAGTTTTAACCTGGCTATGCTGTCCAAACAGGTGTGGAGACTAATTGATAATCCTGACTCTCTTTGTGCTCGTATTCTAAGGGCCAAATACTATCCACATAATGATATTTTACAAGCGGGCTCGAAGAAGGGGGCGTCCCTCACGTGGCAGAGCATTGTGGCGGGAATTACGACGTTCAAGAGAGGCTACATATGGAGGATTGGGAATGGTGATAAAGTGAACATATGGACTGACCCGTGGATACCTGCGAGTCCTACGCGGAGGGTCACAGAACAAAGGGGCACGACCGTTATTACAAGGGTCCGTGACTTGATCGATGAGGGACGGGGTTGCTGGGACGAAGCATTGATAAGGGCTACTTTCAATCATACGGACGCTCAACGAATTCTTCAAATCCCATTGCATCTAGATGCTTTCGACGACTTCATTGCTTGGCATCTCAATAAGAGAGGATCCTTCTCGGTTCGTTCAGCTTATTTCTCAGAGTGGGCTAGTAGATATGGTCGGTTTTCTACGAACCTAGCTACATTGGATGCTACGGTGGATCAAAGTGTTTGGGCCCAACTTTGGAAATTAAAGGTACCTAGTAAAATTCATATCTTCTTTTGGAGGCTAATGAGGGGAATTGTCCCTCTCAAATCTATTCTGTTCAAGAGACATATTGGTGATTCGGAGGAGTGCCCTATCTGCCATCATGATACAGATGATACTATGCATTTTGTGCTCACCTGCACTATGGCGAAGGGCCTCTGGGAGAGGTTAGGTATTTATGATTTCATGCATGATATTTCTACTAACATGAATTCGGCTGCTGGTTTCTTACAGAAGATCCTGTTGCATCAAACGAAGCAACTTGCTATTTTGCCTTCAGTCGGAATTCAGGAGGTTATTGCTGTTGGTGTGTGGTATCTGTGGTGGGTCCGCCGTCAAATATGCCATGGTGAGAAACATCCAATACCTAGTAGATGGCCTGCGGCGGTGCTCGGAATTACGAGGAACGCGATGAAAGTCTCGAGCAA